>OZ014484.1:4280719-4880719 GCA_963965965.1 Trididemnum nubilum
CACCACCGCAGCGACATTTCTTTGAAACGAGCTGTTGCTCGGGCACAATGACGCGGAGATGGGCCCCGCCAGCTCGTTACATGCTTGGGCGTATTACAGTGAATACAATAAAAGATTTGATTTGATTTGATTTAAAGTTCGTGTTAGTGTTGCCTTTTACGCAACTTTTCGTCAATAGCCTTGCAAAGCACGATCAGATGCCAAAGCTAAAGGATGTTTGCGCAAAAGTTTTGTCAAATAGTTATAATGTGTAGTCTATGATAAGAAACTATTGTCTCTGATTAGTGGTTAATGCGATCCTGTCATTGTATATTTATTCTCCTGGAAGCAAACAGCGTCACACGCTAGCTGTTGGATGATTCGCATACTTTTTATTGAGACAACTGCGTGCTTCGAGGAATTCGCTCCTGCTTCTAGTTTCTTGTAATCCAATGTTCCAGTAAACTTTTTCGAATTTTTGTCCTCTGAATTTGCTTCTTGTTTGAAGCCACCAAGCAGAAGTAATCATCATAAAAAGTCTTATCTAAGGACGCGACAGCGTGACCAGGGTGCGAGTTGAACCAAAATCATTTGATTAGGGCCGTGGTAAAAACGCCTCTTGAATTCTCTCTGCCGCGTTGTAACGCGGTGGTAACTTGATTACATGCTTCCGCAGGAGCAAAATTGATCGCGATTTGGTGATGGTCGGGAGGTCGAGCTCGGAATCGCTAATTGCTGGAATCGAAGTGGAGGACCCAGAGGAGAACCATCTATCCGATGATGAGCCTGCTATGATTCAAGCCGCGGCCTGAGCCCTGATTTCATATCAAAAGAACCCCTCCATAGTAGCCATTGTTTGTTTATTTGTTGTTGAATAATTGAACGCGACGTGTAAATTGCTTCTTCACTAATCTTTTCAGAAATAGTAGATCTAACAACTAACGCTAGGTGGAGCTCTTTGAATATATGAAATGTTTTTTGAAATTAACTGAAATCCCTCATAAAAAGATTGGAAACTACTAAATTATAATTTTCGCAAAGCAAATCATAACGGAAAAGTAACAATGTTTATAGCCGAAAAGATAATCAGAAATTTATTCTGCTGAATTTAGTAGGTCTGTTTAGTACAGTAGTGCACTACTGCACTGTGCAGTATTACATGGCATTTAGCGGGGTCAAATAGCACCAATAAGCCCCAAACCACTAGCAGCTGAAAATGTGCTTTGATTTTGGTTTTGTAAATGATTACCTTGATTGGGTAATCCATATGATACATTGGACTTTTATGATTTAACAAATAAATAACTGGCGGACATCAACTTTCAATGTGTTTCACCTCCCATCGATGACGACCTTTTATTGGCATGTGAAATTAGCTGGCCATTTGCACACTGTGTACAGTATTGCAGGTTTTTAGCTGTGAAATGTTGCTTACTCAACGCTTAAAAGGGCTTTCAGGTCGAAAAATTTTTTGCTAGATTTTCTCGCAAAAAAATTTGACAAATATGAAAATTAACTTCACCAAATTTGAGCTTTCTACGGTCTTCCGTTCCCGAGATATGCCAGTTTGGATTTCCATTAAGAAAGGCTTTTTCCCCTGAAAAATTTTGCCAGGTTTGCCAACTAGAAGGAAAATTTCAAAAAGTTACTGTATGTTTCTAACTTTCAATTAGTATTTTCGGCAGTATTGTCGTCAAATCAAAGTAAAGGGTCAGATTTTCAAATTAGCCGCTTTTCAAGTAAATTCAAGCCAACTTTCCAAAATTTAACCTTCTGTCATAATACTGGCAAAATGGCAACACTGAAACAAGGTAAAATATTTTGGATCGCAAAGTTAATTTTGGACCGCAATATCTTGAAAACGGCAAGACGTAGAAAGTTCAAATTTGGTGTGGATGCATTTTAGGCTTATTCGAATATTTTGGTCAACAGTGAAAAACTTGACCCGAATGCCCTTTTAATAGCTGTCCGTCTCTTCTGTACAATTTTCACTCTGATTGTTTCATCACGTTACGTCATATTTCATCTATAAATAAACACATCAACTTTCAATTTTAAGTCCTTCAATACACTTTTATGGTTCTACTGGCTGTCCACCAGTTTGGCAACTATAATCAGTTAAAACGGAAACAACACAAAAAGCTTTTTGAACTTTTCGTATACACTCTTTTTTTATCAGAACATGAGGCTCATTTTTAGCAAATTGTAAGAGCCAAATAAAACAATGTCTGTCCCTGATTAAAAAAATGTCAAAGAACACGGAAAATAATCAATTTTTGTTACACAATACCGAATTGCCGATTATGTTAGTAGACTGTGTTGTTAATGAAGATCTAAAAATCGGCAAACCTGCTTTTTTAAAATTTGTGTCATTTAATTCTGAAAAAAAACTTAAAAACAAAAGAGGCCGTAAATTTTTGAAAGTTTGAAAACGACCAGCGCCAAATCCAAAATTTACTGGTTTTCACAAAATAAAAAGAGTGCGTTCGAACCTGCTACGTTTGCTGAAATCTGCGGAGATGATATAAACATTCGTGGGCAAGTTAATGCAAAACGTTAGCTTCGTTAACCACTGGTCCGTTAACAAACTTCACTCCTCCGTTTACGTTAATCCGTTATTTTCAACTTTGATTAACGGAAGTTAATAGCGTCCGTTAATCCGTTAACGTTTTGCGTGTAATTTACATTTCTTTTTATTCACTCGCTTCTAAAACAAGTATTGACGCTGTTGAGCTGAATGTAAGGAAATATTTTTTGCTATGGTGGTCTTTTTGTGTTTTGGAAGTTACATTTTACAGTCTAATCTCATTTTAAGATAAAAATAAGTTCAAATGCTCTAACGAAGCTGCGATCGGAAAATCTTTGGAAATTGTGAACAGCGATAATTAATAGACCTATGAGGCTGCAGCTTAATATTTGCCTCAAAAGAGTGCTTCTTTCTTCGCTCTCTTCTATAAAACTCGTGCTAATACGCAACAAGTGTTACCAGTGCAAACTGGTTTGTACCAATCCGATGAATGAACGGTGCAAGATATTAACGATAAAAACCTTAACGGAAGTTAACAAAACTTAACGGAAGTTAATTTAGTCCGTTAACAGCAGTTAATGGAAGTTAATTTAGTCCGTTAACATGAAAAAACTTTTTAACGGATTAACGAGTTAATGAAAAAGTTAGCTTCGTTATTAACGGATTAACGATTAATGGACTTGTGCCCACCAATGGACATAAACCATAACTTGCTCAAGCCATAGCAAAACATACGTACAAAAACAATAATCAAGAAGTCAGATTAACATTCAGGGCTTAAAAAGTAAAAGAAAAATGCTAATACCACTGAGCAAATATTCAAATTCCACCGAGCGGAGTTATAAGAACAGACCAGACTCCTTTAACGAAGAACGTGCCGAAAGTCAAAGGATGAGCTAGAACTCTTCTTAGAAAGATTTCAAAAGCATAACATCAAATTAATGAATCGGAAATGAACCTAGTAAAATTTCAATGCACATTAAATTTTAATTTCAATTAGGACACCCGCCTTTATTTGATTTTGAGTTACGTGATGTAAGCTGCTGTTTCGAAGATTAATTATGACGATACACTGGCTTAATTTATGACGTCATATTGTAATTTCTTTATTCACGGCAGCAAAACGATTTCTTCAAAAACTTGGAGGTGTGTTTCCGCATTTTGGCGGATCCAAGGTTGTAAAAAAGCGGATTCAAACACTCCGAAAAGCGGAGAAAAAAGTATTGAACCATTCCAAACCAGTAATCAACCAGATGGTAGTATTTCGTATTTGGATAGTCTTGTATGGCCCAAAATTGGTAGGCTGTAAAATAAAGAATCCATATAATGAAAAATGTCAAAAGTTGAAAGAGTAAAAATAGTTGGGCTTTTAAATACAGGGTTTTTTGAAATTAGAGCTCCCCTCTGCAGCATAAACAAAAATAATAAAAAATTACTAAAACTATACAGATTTAGCAAAGGCATTCATAGTTTTTCAGCAAATCCAAAAAAATTTATTAGACCTTCATCTATCTAACCGCAAGTCTGGGCCCGCAATACAGAAATTTCCACGCTTGCATTAAAAACAAGAATACTCTCAGAAGCGCGCCGTCACCGAACAAAATACTCGCCAACAGCTAGTGGTTATTTTTGCACGTGCATCTGAAGCTGTGCGAGCTAGGTAACGTCATTCTTGCTCGTTAAGTTGCTTGGATTGATTGCAAGATACAGTACAAATCGAGCAAAAAAAGGTCACATTTTTCTCGCCAACTTATATGGAGCGCCGTTTGTGTACCTTAATTTGTGCAATACTTTTTACCCTATTTAATTAAATAGTCATTTTAATTAAATGTACAAAAATATGTAGTCAAAGTCGAAATAAATAGTAATAATAAATAAAGCGATGCAAAAATGCGTTGCAGACTTTTTTGTATATTTTATGAGGCGCCGTTTGTGTACCTTAGTTTGTGCAGTGTTTTTTTGCATATTTAATTAAATAGTCATTTTAATCAAATATACAAAAATAAATATACAAAAAAAGCTAGGGCAAAAATAAATATGCAAAAATTTTTTGTACGGACTCTTTTTGACTATTTATTTTTGCGATAAGAAAAAACTGCCGCAGAATAAACTGTTGCAAAAATAAATCGTCAAAAAAACTGCGCACAAAATAAAGCGTTGCAAAAATGCGCTGCAGACATTTCTGTATATTTGTTAGTGGAGCGTGGCAAAGCGCTCTCGGCTGCTCATAGAGCAGATTATAGAACAGCCGATAGCGCATCAAAGAGCAGCTTTGCCATGCTCCACTAACAAATATACAAAAATGTCTGCAGCGCATTTTTGCAACGCTTTATTTTGTGCGCAGTTTTTTTGACGATTTATTTTTGCAACGCTTTATTTTGTGCGCAGTTTTTTTGACTATTTACTTTTGCAACAGTATATTCTGCGCAGTTTTTTCTTATTGCAAAAACAAATAGTCAAAAAAAGTCCGCACAAAAAATTTTTGCATATTTATTTTTGCGCTAGTTTTTTTTGTATATTTATTTTTGTATATTTGATTAAAATGACTATTTAATTAAATATGCAAAAAAACATCGCACAAATTTGGGTACACAAACGGCGCTCCATAATATTTGTTAGTGGAGTGTGACGAAGTGCTCTCAGCTGCTCTTTGATGCGCTCTCGGCTGCCTTTAATGCGCTCCAAGGGCAGCCGAGAGCGCTTAGTCAAGCTCCACTAAGAAATACACAAAAAAGTCTGCAGTGCATTTTTGCAAAGCTTTATTTTGTGCGCAGTGTTTTTTGACTATTGTTTTATTTTTGCAATGGTTTACTTTGCGTGGTTTTTTTGTCTATTCATTTTTGCAACGGTTTTTTTGCACAGTTTTTTGTTTCGACTTTGACGACATATTTTTGTATATTTAATTAAAATGACTATTTAATTAAATATGCACAAAAACATTGCACAAATCTTAGGTACACAAACGGCGCCCCATAAACTTAGGCCTAAGGCATAAACCCAAATTTAAAAAGCAAAAATGTCTAAATTGGAAGATGTGTGAGTAAACTAGCGTAACTCAAAGCGTAACTCAAAGCAGGAGCAAAGCCCCATAAACTTAGGCCAGAATCACATGATCAAGTTTTTTGCACAATTTTCTTGAATCACTGTTTTTTGAGCTAATAAATCTAGATGCAATTTCTTGCTCAGCTTCTTGCCAGAAGGAAGCTTTCGGGTTTTTCAGCAAACAAATTGCCGAAGCTATCACACTTATTCCATTTTTTTTTTTGCAATAAAAGCATTTATGCAGTATTTAAGGAATTTCTTCAAAATTTGTCACGACGATATTGATATTATGCACTTTTTCGATTCATTATTATTTCTCATTTGCCAAAATGATATAAGCACATTCACAAAAGCGAAAAGCTGCAGCTTATAAATAGCTATTTGAGTTCTGCCGTAAATAGCGTGAATTTTTTTTTCGACTTGCAATGAAATAAAATCGATAAATGGAAAATGTCAACATACCATTGCTTGTGTGGAACTCTTTAGCTTATAGCGTAGCTTTTTTTATCCTTTGTTATTTATCACCAATAAATTTGAATAACATTGCATGATTGATCAAGTAAAATTCAGCCAGGTATATTCTTTCCGGTACTTGCTAGTTCAGAGGGCTCAATAATTGGATGTAAGGTCAACTTGTAACTTTATTATTTTCAAATAAGAATAAGAGCGTTTTTGTTTAGTTTCTTACAAACTCAGAAATTGCTGAAAATTATCTAATGAAATTTATCTTAACTGCTTAAAAATTCAACAGGCTCTTTTGCCAGTAGACAAGTCAAATTTTAACCAAAAAAATATTAAAATCATCACAAATTCGGCACTTGCGAAAGCTGGGCCGAAAACTTTTTTCCGATCAGAAGGAAATTTTCAACATTTTGATTAAAACCAGATTACACGTTAAATACTTATTGTAACTATTGCAGAAGTTTGAGTAGCAAAACTTCATTCAAATAAAATTGCTTATAACGTTTCATTGGTTCTCAAATATCCAGAAAAATGAAGAAAAAACCTAGTGTTTGCTTTTGAAAAATAATTTTTTATCACATATAATTTTGATAAACTTTGACCTAACCCAAAATTTTGACTTCATTTTGACCTATAAAATCTACCTGGACTGGCTTCAGAGCCCCAAAACCAAAGTTGGTATACGTTTGATGGTATGGTAAAGCCCTGAAAAAATTTTGACTGTATTTACTTTTGCGGATCGTAGTTATATTATTGTCGATGAAATCAAAAGCGGTAAAATTTACAACATTTTTGCTTGATAATTGTGACGCATTCGTTTCCTGCATTGACTTCGACGATATTTTTTTGTATTCTGTGGCTCAATATTTCCAAAGTCATGGCTTAAAGCCTAGTTTACTTGGTTGAAAGCGGCGGCTTTTAGAAAACTTGCCAGCAAAATAGAGCGGGGTTCTATTTCCTCGCAAGAACTCAGCAAGACTTTTAAGACAATGATTTTCATTCTCACACGGCTGTGCAATAAAATTGCGAACAGGTACCCGCAATAGTGAGTCATAAACTTGCGCGACCATTCACACGATTGATGCAAGAAAATTGTGTGATTCCGGCCTTAACGAAGATTTTAAATCACTATTAAACGAGCAACAAATCTTTTTCGGTTCAAAATTTTAATGGCAAAAATTTTAATGCATTTTGAGTAAAATAGCTCAGATATGTTAAATGGCAGTTTGTCTACGAAGTTTTTCGTTCGTTAGATGATCCTTTTAGCGAGCGAGAATGGCCTTTGTGAGCTCGCTAACACGTTCTGTAATGTGGGCCCAGCATTCTTTGGAGTATACTCTTTACAAACCACAAAAATACCAAAAATATTAACCTTTCATTTTCTATTAGTAATTCAGTCATAAATTGTCGTAGGTTGATACTTGATAAACCATTGCAGTTTCTTGCACGTCCTTCAGAACAACCCATTGAGATGATTACCAACAACTTTTGCATACTGTAGTTTTGGGTCAGAAATTTGTGTCAGAAATACTGTTTCGTTATTCACACGCAACGTGTTTTCCCACGTTTTTTCAAAAAGTGAGCTATACACATAACCGTAATACCCGATCACAATCACAAAAATAAATTTGCTCTATCTTCCTAAATTCTCTACTTTACGGACTCAAACATCAATTAAATACCAAAAAACAAAAATATGGAACTCCATCCCATCAGGAATGAATCATTTTCAATAGGAATCAACCAATCATTTAAAAATCAACCATTCAATAAATTCAAAACAATTTTTAAGAATTGATAAATAGAAGACTACAGCATAAATCTTTAAACAAAGTTTCATATTTAACATTGTTTGTGATGATTTAGATTTCCGGGTAGTTGCTTAACGCGAAGAACTTAACCGGTCACTTCGCAGTCTCTAGTCAAGATTGCTTGCAATTCCATTATATTTATTTAACGTGTGAAAAACTAAAAACATTTGTTCAATGTGTAAAAATATTTATTCAACGTGTGAAAACAATTATTGCTTTTAATTTTACGCTCGATTTCTTCTTTTTTATGCGCCATTGCTTTGCCTTTTTTTTCCTGTGTATGTTTAAATATTTGTTGTTGTTGTTGTTGTTGTTTTCTCTGTTATCTCGAGAAATAAAATTTGTATGTATGCAGTGGCAGCAATTTTGAATCTTGAATGAAAACTGAGAAATCTTCTATTATTTACCCATGAAGCGATTGAAAGCTAGTCACAATATCGAGTCGCATGCAAGTATCCCAGTTTAAAACGTCCTAATCGTCCTGAAAACGAGTGCCCCAATACACCAATGCAACAACCACCATAAATAAAAACATTACCTATGAACGGAAGATATCCAAGCAAGAAAGAAAGAATGATCAAGGTTAGCTGAACGACCGCTTGTCTCTCTTTTGTGTGCTGCTTCTCTTTTTTCGAGGCCACGTTATCCTTTGATCGTTTCCTCACCAGCCAAATTATCGAGCAGCAGATAATCGCAATGCCAATTGTTGGAACGAACAGAAACAGAGGATAAGCAAATATTTGGAATATTCGGAAATTTCGAATTCTGAAACCATACATTTATACTTGCAAACGTAAAAGTGCTTTATCCGAGATCTATACACTCTGCGTAAAATCGTGAGTGTAAGAGCGTATTTTTAGTTCATTTAACCAACTGGCAACTTATACGCTGGTGAGGCGGTATACGGGGTGTCATAGGAGTAGCCAGGATTTTTGTTTGGGGAGGCTCAAACCACAAATCACATCTAATGACGTCATTAAAAATTTTTGTAAGAGGAACTTTTTGTGGGGCTAAGATATCGTGGTATGGAAGATAAAAAGCCATTGCCTGGTTTGGCTCTTAACCAGGATTTTGCTAAAAAAACGAGGGCATAAACCCAAATTTAAAAAGCAAAAATGTCTAAATTGAAGATGTGTGAGTAAACTAGCGTAACTCAAAGCAGGAGCAAAGCCCCCAGCCGCTGGGCAATTTTTTGTAATTTTTTGGAAAAAAAGTTACCGGTACTTTAATGCCATTGGATCACATTTCGCACGTGTTCAAAGTCATATAAAAGAACTAATTTTTTAACGTTTAAAAGCCAATTGAAAAAATTAAATTGTTCACTCCTTTTACTTGCAATTTAACACCAAAACACGTTTAAAATCTTGCATTTTGGAGTTAAACTTTGTAAGTGATTTGGTTCACGTAGGGGGAAGTAAGATAAATTGCCTTCTACAATACCTTAGTAGCAAATAATAATCCAATCGAAGATCTTCCGTACAAGATTTTTGTTTTGTAAGGAAAATAATCAATTTAGGAGTACATGTACGACCAGGGGGCGCAGGTCCCCTCGATCCAAATTCAATAATTTGTTAAATGAGCATTTCTAGCTATATTTCTTTTTTCAAAAATCTGTTTTTTCGTAAAAACTGGGGAGGTGGAGGTGACTTGTTATTGAAAAACGGTACAATACAGTAGATAGTTACGCCTACTAACCATGTTATTGCTCGGTCCGGATTTAGATTGTGTGGGGCCCCTGGCATTTGGAAAATATAGCAACATTTTCCTGCCAAATATCGGTGAAGATCAAAAAAATTCTTATCATCTGAGCGCGGGACCCCTCGTATTGTGCTGTATGGTAAATCCGTCCCTGGTTATTACTTTCCGTTCATAAAACGGAAAATTGAGGGCATAAGGTATAGGAACTTTTAGAACAAAAATCTTTAACTAGTTAAATTCACGCGGGTTATACATTAAAATTGGTGGCAAAAATTGAGTTGAGGGAACCCGGATCAGAGTTGTAAACGGGCCGTCTAGTTCAGGCCCGAACTCGAAAAATAAGCCCAAACCCGAAAATTAATTTGAAACCCAAATCATGCCCGAAAAAGCCCGAAAGTTAAGTTACGTTTGAAAAATATAGCAATGTTGCCCAGTTATTTTGATTATATTTTTGGCCATCAAAAACAAAAAGTAAGTCTCAGGCCCGAATAAAGCCCGAAATTTTTGTCAACTTTAGGCCCGAATCCTAACCTAACCCAAAAAAAACGGCCCAACTTTCAACTCTGACCCGGGCCCCCTGGTGGTCGATATTATTGCTGATTACTGTTGTACACGTGTACTGGTGTACGCAAAGATGCTAAAAACAACTGAAACTGAAGAAATAAAAAGCTTTCTTGTCACATTTTCATCATTGGTGGCATTTCAATCGGGGGGAGGAGGGGTTACAACTTTATGTTCAGTGAATCGGCCTGGCCTATGAGTGCTGCATGATTGTGCTCGTTCACCACGTACTGTACAGTGTTGCGGTATTGCAGCTCGATGTTAAAGCGCCACATTTCTCGGTCTTCCATCACTTTCTATATTTTTGCAGATAAAATCTACAATTTCTGACATTATGTTCAGAAGTACTGGTAATAAAATACAGATATCCAAGGGCAATCTTTTTTAACTTTTTTTTGTTTTTCGTTGTTATTAATTACATATTAGTGCTGCTAAGAGGAGAGTTATTGGGACACAATGGCACAGAGGATAAACGCTAATTTTTTTTGCTAAAGCTAAACTAGATTTCATGAGTAACAGCGATATACAGCACGGACCTTCCTACACGAACTTCATGAAGTGGCACAATCACAGAAGGGCAAAGGCTTTTCTGCGCCCATCCTTAGCCAAGTCACACAGAACATTTAACCCCAAAATAGAAGACGTTTAAATATTTTTTGGACTTGAATCGTAAGTAAGGGGACTGAAGGGGATGCTGGGTTATTCAAATCCTTCAAACAACTTCCAAATTTTAGAAATTTAGTTCCTTCATATAGCTCCAAAAACGAGCAAAATATGATCTTAACGGGGCTGAAATGGCTATTCTTGCCGAAAAATCACAAAATTGCTCAGTCACTGGGAGTCTTGCTGCTGAATCTCCATGGCATCCGGCGGTTGGCAACCAAATCCCTTTTGCGCAAAATGATTGGGTTGCGCCAGTGTGCTGATTAGCTTGCTGCTTAAATAAAACACGTTTTTGACCAAATGTATTATAATTTTTATTTTAAGCACCCCTCTCTTAGCAGAATCCTGGTTGCACTCCTAATTGTATGGAACTTTCTGTGGGGTCAATTTTTAGCGTTTGCATTTCCTGTAAATTTTTCAAAGGTTTTTTTTTATTTTTTGACACAGGAGGTATAACGCATGGCCCAGACAAGGCTATATCGAATACAGCCACATGACCAGTCGCAAGTTACAAGTTTTAGCAACAAGTTTCCACAGCAAAGAACTAGCATAGATAAAGCAAAAAAAATTTTCTCTGTCGGGAATCAGAGGAGCTGCGACTCGCACTCAAATTATGTCGCTGCGTTTTTTGACAAAGCGTTACGTTAAAAATAACTGAACGTGACGTATGCGAGAACTAATTGTGCTTAGGTGGTTTCAAATAAGCAAATCGAAAATGCACAAAAAAGTCAAAAATATTATCTGCAAAAGTTTGAAAATGCGGTTGCTCTTCATTTGCGTAAAGATTCCTGTAAATGGCAACTTCACCTTTGTTTTTTTTTGACAAATGAGAATCGAAATTATATAACACTACTAGAACAACTTACTTGTCAGTTAGCAAAGTACAAACCGGCCATCGAGCGTTGTGGCTGTTTCTCCCGGATCTATCAAGGTTCCCAACGCCAAACATAAACCAAATCGGAAGGAATCCGCATACAAAACAAGCAAACCAAATCGATCCAATCCACAACTGAATGTAATAATAATCAACGTAGCATATAGGCTACTTAAAGTTCAGTTTGTTAAAAATTCGTTAATTGTAACATCGAAGACAGCATTCGGAAAAAGTAATTCTATTTCTTCCCTTGCCGCTGTTTCCTTTCGATTTGAGCAAAAATAAAAAAAATTTTCGCGGAAGCGTTTCTGCAGAATAAAGAAATGAAATCATTGTTTACCGTAGTCTTTTTTCTCGTTCGTATGGAGATATTGATGGTTCTTAATATGCCCCTTTCTGGGGATTAAAAAAATACCGTCGAGCTTTGATTCTCCGATAATCTCGACCCTTATTTGGTCAAAAATTGAATCCGTGGTCGAAAGTTGCAAACGACATTATCTTGTTGATGTTACAGGTCATCGAAAACATAATTTGGAAAAGATTCAAAAGTTGTCTTTCAACGAAAATTCGTTGTTGGGAAAAGCCTGAAAAGCATTTTCACCAAATTTGAACTTTCAAGTCTTTTCGTTTTTGAGATATAAAACTTCAAAGTTAACAATTTTCTTCTATCTTTCGTGTTGCCATTTTGCCAGTGATTGTGACAGAAGATTAACTTTTAGAAAGTTGGCTTGAATTCATTTAAAAAACAGCTAATTGGGACTTCCGCGATGCTTTGCGTCGGATGTCCTTAAGTTTTTTTCGGCATATTTTACGAATTCGTAAACAAAAATAAAAAACGCTCTAACTTTGAAACGGCTAAAGGTAGAAACTTCAAAATTACATCTGAGCTGGAGCACGTACGAGTCTTTCTCAGCGCAAATTTTGGGAGCAATCGGTGATGCCATCCGGGTTTCCGAGCCAAAAAATGAAATGCCAATTTTAGGTTTAAACAGCTCTAGCTCGAAAACTAATGGCAGTAGGGGAATAAAACTTTCGAATTTAGAAGCGTCTGAGCATGCCCTTTCAGCTCTCAAAAATAAACCATGACGATTCCAACACTTTTTTTTTTCTTTATTATTTATTTATTTATTTATTTATTTATTCATTTATCTATTTATATATTTATTTATTTATTTATTTATTTATTTGTTTGTTTATTTATTTATTTATTTATTAAGCAAATCACATGACGCTGACAACTACTCAAAAACCACCAAAGCTAGAAGCTCGAAATTTGGACAGATGATAAGTTTATACATGAACTTGTGTACCTGCAAGTTTGGAGGCGCTACGTCACGTGGTTTGGGGCATATGGACCCCAAACTTGTGACAGCGAAGTTTATTACCTGATTTTAGTCACACCAAAGCTAGAAACTTGAAATTTGGACAGATGATAAGTCAAAAAATGAATTTGCGTCCCTCCATTTTTGGAGGCGCTACGTCACGTGGTTTGGGGCAGATGCACCCCAAACTTGTGACAGCGAAGTTTATTAGTGATTTTAGTCACGTACTTGCACGTGCTGCCATGGCCGAATGCTTTAAGGCGCCAGTGCTTGAAACACAAGACCTGGGTTCAATTATATATTTGGCCATCGCTTTATCAAACCAACATTATATCGAATCTAGCATATTAATTTTTTTTCGATTACGACAAAATCGTTTTTAATATTTTTTGTTTTACACTAAATATGACCAGAGGGTATCAGATTTCATTCTCTGTGAAGACGCCCCAAAAATCAACTTTTTACAACCTCAAGCTATTGAGCTAGTTTTTTTTTGCTACCACTAGAAATTTTCAAGACAAGAATATTTTTACGTACTTTGGAGGTACTCACCTACGCACGCGTGCTGCCATGGCCGAATGGTTAAAAGCGCCAGTGCTTGAAACATAAGACCTGGGTTCAATTATATACTTGGCCATCGCTTTTATCATACTAATGATTTTATTGAATCTAGCATATTAATTTTTATTTTCCATTACGACAAAATCGTTTATAATTTTTTTTATTTGACACTAGATATGATCAGAGGGTATCAGGTTTCATTCTCTGTGAAGACGTCCCAAAAATCAGCTTTTTACGATCCCAAGCTAGCGCGCTAGTTTCTTTCTGCTACCACTAGAAATTTACAAGTATATTTTGACTTACTTTGGAGGTACTCACCTACGCGCGCGTGTGCCATGGCCGAATGGTTTAAGGCGCCAGTGCTTGAAACATAAGACCTGGGTTCAATTATCTACTTGGCCATCACTTTTATCAAACCAAGATTATATCGAATCTAGCATATTAATTTTTTTTTCGAAAGCGACCAAATCGCTTTGAATATTTTTCTGTTCGACACTACAAATGATCAGAGGATATCAGGTTCCATTCTCTGTGAAGACGCCCCAAAAAACACTTTCCAAACATCATAAGCAAGCGCGCTAGATTTCTTGGGTGTCAGAAGAACTCTTTAGGACAAAACTATTTTGACCTAATTTGGGGGGACCAACCCCCCAAAACCCCCAAATGGCCCCAAACAAATATCAGTTTTTTTGACGGCTTAAGCTAGGGTTCTACATCTTTGATATCAAGACACAACAAAGAGATAAATATCTTGACATAGTTTCGGGGTACCGCCCTCCCAGTGACCCCCCCAAGTGGCCACCCCAAACATCAATTTTTTGAACTGCTGAACATAGAGTTCCAGTGTTTTTTGCTATCAGTCGATATTTAAGAGGAAAATATTTTAACGTGGTTTGGGGGTACCGCCCCCCCCTTTGGAAAACCAAAATGGACCCCCAAAAATCAATGTTTTGAACGACTTAATTTAAGGTGCCGGTGTTTTTTGATATCAGTAGGTATTTAAGAGGAAAATATTTTGACGTGGTTTGGGGGTACCGCCCCTCCTCGAGGACCAAAATGGGCCCTTAAAAATCAATTTTTTTAGACTTAATTTAAGGTACCAGTGTTTTTTGATTTCAGTAGATATTTAAGAAACAAATACCTTGACGTGGTTTGGGGGTACCACCCCCTTCGGGGACCCCCAAAACTCAATTTTTAATTGCCTCGGGCTGGGGCACTAGTTGTTTTTGATATCAGCACATTTCTAAGAGCCAAATATTTTGACATTGTTTGGGGTATTACCCCCTTGGGGACCCCCAAAAACTAATTTTTTGATTGGCTCAAACTACGGTGCCACTTTTTTTTTGATATCAACACATACTTAAAAGACAAACATTTGGACATAGTTTGGGGGTGCCAACCCGCCCCCTTGGGGACCCCCCCAAATAGACCCTCCAAAAATAACTTCTTGAACGACCTAAACTAAGGTGCCAATGTATTTTCATATCAGTAGATATTTAGAGGCAACTAATTTAACAGAGTTTGGGGGTACCACCTCGCTAAGACCCCATTCCAAATGAATCCCCAAAAACATTTTTTGATTGGCTCAAGCTAGGGAACTAGTTTTTTCAAAATATCACCACATATCTAAGAGACGAATGTTTTGGCATCGTTTGGGAATAACCCCTTGGGGACCCCCCAAAATGGACTCTCCAAATATTAATTTTTTGTTTGGCTCAAACTAGGGCGCCAGTTTTATTTTTCGATATAAACAGTTACAACAGACAAATATTTCGACATAGTTTGAGGGTGCCCCCCCCCTTTCCGGGGACCCACCCAAAATGGACCCCCACAAATCAAATTTTTGCACGACCAAGTTTAGGATGTTTGTGTTTTTGATATCAGTGGATATGTCAGAGGCAAATATTTTGACAGAGTTTGGGGGTACCACCCACCGCCAAACGGACTCCTCAAACACCAATTTTTTCAACGGCTTTTGTTAGAGCTCTAGTTTTTATTTGATATTATGAAATACTGAAAAGACAAACACTTCAACATACTTTGAAAGAGCCACCCCCCGAAACTCCCCAAATGAACCTCTCAAAAATCAATTTTTGGACAAACGATTTAAATCCCACATTTATTTTTTTCATGAAACAAAATTAGTTTGTTTGCATTGCATACGATTGAGTTTTAGAGAAGTATCGGTAACCTTCAAACTATGAAGGGGAGAATGATGGTGATATCGAACTGGCAGAAGTACCGTATTATTTTCCCGCGGGAAAATGAACATCTAGTTTTCAATTGATCTTTGCTTTGTTTTGCCAACAGCAACACTGCCAAAAACACTTATTGAGAGTTACAAACATGCGCTTACTTTTTGAAATTTGTTTGTTTTTGGCAACCTTGGCATAAAATTTCTAAGGTAAATCTAAATTATCATATCTTGGGAACGGAAGGTTTTAGAATGCTCAAATTTGAAGTTAGTCTTTGTATTTGTCAAAAGGTTTTGAGAGAAAACCGAGCAAAACTTTTTTCGATCTGAATGCCCTTTTAAATAAGCAACAAAATTATCTTTTAAATAATTTTCCCTTTTAAATAACCCCTTTCTGAATCTTTATACAATACGCAACATTGGCACTCCATTTCAATTGTCTATATATCGTCTTGGCCATGACGAGGTGCATTATACTTAGAAGCATATCTGATCCATATTTTTTGTGCGCCATTAATTACATAAAGTTGCACAGCTGTAGTTGCAACCGCATGCATTTACATTACCAAGTGTACATACTTTTTGATGAAATTTGTTAATTTTCGTGTAGGTGTGCGGAAACTGAATTGAAATTAGTCGCAGAGCAGCAAACGAGAGGATATGAAAAGCGGTAACAAATGACGTCATGATATCAGCTGACCAATAAAACTGCGTACAAAAGGTAAAATATTAAAAAAAGCATTATCTATCATAGCAATTTGAATTAAATCAATTATTTTACAATAAATGTGATTGCGTACATGATATTTATTACGTTGCCTTATCCACAATACAGCAAAAGATTTCTCGGTCCTCGAATCCATCCTTTCCAGTGCTGTCTATCACACCGGTGACGGCTTCACACTGTCCCTTTAACGCTGAATATCAAGTAGAGAAGTTGCGAATGCCAATTTTTACATAGTTTGTTGGTACGGCCTGACAGGGTTTCAGCAGCAGATGTCCGCCATATCCACTTTAACAATATTGAGTTTGAAACGATCGTTGCGACAGCCTTATTCGAAAGCTGCTGGTCATTATCTTATTGACTTTAAAAAGCTTTTGTTTCAACAAATATCGCATATAGCAAAGTTTAGCTTTGGATGGCAGTTAGAAATTAAGTGTTATAGTCTTAAGATAATGTTGTTCGAGTTATCTCTGCTTTGACAGATATTTTTTTAACTTGAGATGTAGTTTTAGAATTTTTATCGATGACGAACAATACTACAAAAATAGACCAACTGACTTTGCATAAGATATTTGGGACGGGGCTCCAGCTGTCAAACCCCCACGTTCTTCTGTAAAGAAATAACCAGCTGATAAGAGATGAGATGAGATCAGAAAAACATAGCGAGAAAATGAATCTCATGAATACATTGGAGCTGCACACAAAAAGAATTTATTATGTTGATAATTCAGTAGAATTTTTCATTGGACTTATTTTAAATAAATGTCATGTTCTCTAGAATTACTGCTAATGAATAAAATTGTTTCAATGTCGACCAATAATTTACAACCTCTTTGGAGCGTTTGTGATTTGTCAGATCTCATAAAGAAAAGAAATAATGGAATTAAAAAAATTGAATATGCTGTATCTTGCATTCACGAACACCAGTATTTTTTTAAGAGCCAAACGTTTAGATTTGCCAAATAATATTTACCGTAATATTATGACATCGCTCCTTGGTGGCCACGTAATCATAAACAATGCCATTGCGACCAAAGCCAAAGCCACAATCAAGCGACACCAAAGTAGGGCAAATTTTGCTCAACAAAGCTGATTTTTGTACCGACTATAAATGTGTTAAATTCGTACAATATTTTGCTCTGGCTATGGCACTGCTTGACAGGCTGCAATTGTTCCAACCCTTATCACCACAAAAATCAAAGATTACCTCAGCTCTTGATTGGTAGCAATCACTGCAATTGTGAGCACATTTCCCAAAACCCCAATCACCAAAAAGGTGAAAATGATAGCTGCGGAAATGGCAATTCCTGTTACATCGAATGGTTTTTCATAAGGACCAACCGTGCTGAAACGAAGAGAAAAAAAGCGTTATAGGATCAAGACGAGTGATGCTATTCATATTTTGCAGGAATTAATTGAGTTTTTAACCGGCTTTCTAAACTTAACAACCAATTTGTTCGATTCAAAATTGTAGGATATTAACGCAAGAAAGTTTTAGCAACCGGTTCTTTAAATTTACTAACCATTTCGTGCGAAATTGTGCTACCAGTTGAATAGTACCAATGACTGATTACGATCAGTTGGTTATAATCTGAAAACAACCAGTTGGTCAAAACCTTAACAGACAAAGCTTCTACAGATCAAACCTAAGTGACGTTTAATTCTGTGTGGAGTCCGGTATAAGTCCGTTTGACTAACTTAACTAAATTCGCTCAAGTTCAGTAAAAAATGAGATCTTGCCATAGCACCAAAAATCATCAGCTAAGTTATAAGTTTTTCCTCAACACATTGTCTTAAGCAATAGAATCAAATCAATTAATTTTAAATCAAAGCTAAGATAAGATAATATCAAAGCAATCAATTTCCTTTTCTTATTTGTAATGGAACAGTTAATTTTTTACCACTTGATAGCGATATATGGCTTTGACGTTGTTTTGATATTGTAGTTGCTTATTATTTCCGCATTGCACCGTATTTTTGTTAAATAAAGTTACCTTGACAAGTTGCTCACAACTTTTGTGACATTGTTCAGCTTTTCATCCATATATTACGACGATGATTATGTTTTGAAAATACTGTAAAAATAAACGATTTAGGTTTATCGAGAATATAAAATACCGGTCAGTTTGTGAAGCGAAAACGCCTTCGTCTTTGAGACGGGGGATCTGCGTGACGTTCAAATTACGGAATTTCAAATCGGACACAGTGTTGCCTATGGCTCGCTACCACTGCTATATCTCTCCGAAAGAAGCTGTGTTGCTCTCAGGGGCAATGACGCGGAGATGGTCCCGAAAACTCGTTACACGCTTCGTCGTAATACAACAAGTGTAATGAAAGATTTGATTTCATTGAGAATAAAAAATTTACTTTGTCATTAGGTTTTCAACCTAACTCAATCAAAAATGCGAGTTAGAGGAAGTTCTGTTTTACATTACCATAGCAAATTTATATTTCACTTCGTTGATTTTAATATGAAAACAAGGAGAATTGAGTTTTGGAGGAAAAAGATGAATATTGCACTGAGTTTAAGCAGAAGCAAAAAAGCCAACAAATTCTAACAAATAGTTTCACTCAAAGAGCAATTAAGTCAAATAACATTCAAATTTGAGTTATTGTACATAAACCATTGCTAATCTAATGTAAATGGAAACAAATTGACAATAATTTTGAAGTAGAACGAAACGTCTCCTAGAATGTACTGGACGAACTTGTTGTAATTAAAACTGATAACTTATTTTTAGCAAATGATTTTTTGTGACTTTTTTACTTGTTTCTTTACCATTATACTCTCTACCTTCGTTTACAACAACATCCGATACTCTCGTGAAGCTTCTAAAATATTTCTCATTGCTGTCGGAGCAAAACTGCTACACATGCATTTTTAATTTTAAGGATACCTGTTATGACTAGGGGCGCAACAAGAAGAGGGAGATCGTTACTCCTGAAAGATAAGCAGTAAGTTTTTATGTGCTTATTGTAGGGTATGCAATGAGCAATTAGTTAATCACACTTTGAAAACAAAAAAAAGTTTGGTCTTCTCCTGAATTTACCCGCAAAAAATCCGTAATTCCCGTAACGTTGACGGGGCCAACTAAGTTTTTACGTTTTTGGCTGAAAGTGCCGGTCTGAACAAAATCCTGATTATATCATACACGCTGTAACTTTTTTCATTGGTTGTCGATGTCACCTTGAATGTACTTTTACGACGATAATTAATTAGCCAATTATGCAATCATAATAGCCACCGAACATGTCTAACACGTTCTAATCCACATGTAAGATCCTCAGAGATCGAATTATTTGTAATTTTGTCAAAGACAAAGAGACCTACACGAAAATGTTCGCAGAGATATTGCAAGGTAAAATGACTTTTCAAGATTAAAAAACAGAATCTAATGCGTTGTAAAACTTTGCATCAAATTTGTGATGTTTGTTTTTGTTTTATTTTTCTTGATGGTTTTGTGTTTTATATTTACAAAGAGCCCGAGCCGAGAATAATAAGAACCGAAGACAAATAATTGATACAAAATCGTCGAACAGAAAAGCGACAAAACAAAGAGAAACGAAAAAAAAGTTAATTACGATTCTGTAAATGTAGGGTTTTGCAGTGCCGTTGAAGATCATAAACTTTGCATGCTTTAGCACACTATTTGTCAGAGAAAGAAATGGCTTCCGCTTGGATCAAACTGGCATATCTCCATATTATTTCCATTATAAAAAGCTTATAGTTTAATTGTTAACAAAAATCAAACTACAGTGGCAATAGGATTCGACTTGCTATTTGCGTAAAAGTGCGGTGGCTTGCGAACGTCTCGTTAATACTTTTTTGCCCCCAAAAGCTTTGAGTGCATGTTTTCATCGCGACTTTACTAGGTCTCAAATTGAAAAAAAATTGACCACGGTGGGGATGAACCGCAATCATCCAATAAGGGTCGTCGTAAAAGTGGCACCTTTGTCCTCTCTGCCACGTTGTAACGCGGTGGTAACTTGATTACATGCTTTCGCAGGAGCAAAATTGATCGCGATTTGGAATTGGTTGGGAGGTCGAGTTCGGAATCGCTGAAAGCTGGAATCGAGGTGGAGGACCAGGAGGAGAACCATCTATCCGATGATGAGCCTGCTATGATTTATGTCGCGGCCTGAGTCCTAATTTTAGATCAAAAGAATCCCTCCATAGTAGCCATTGTTTGTTTATTTGTTGTTAAATAATTAATGTTTAATGCGGATGCAACACGTTTAAAAATCACAAACTCGTGTATGTTTTGATTTGACTTGTTTTGGTGCAAAACATGACACTTTTTGCCTTTTATGAGTTTCTTAAATCTAGATTCCAATTCAGTGGTTGCAACTTGTAAGTCTGTGGTGAATTGGAGTGCAGCAGGCAGTACAAGACAATAGTGCTGGTGTTGTTTTGTCATAGAACTGCAAAGCTTATTCTTTTTCTAACCGTATAGTCTCCACCAGGCGCGTAGCCAGGATTTGGAAAAGGGGGGGGCTATTTTGAAAGAGTGAGAAGTGTGCAAACGACCTTGACTCGAATTTTCATTGACCTGGAATCAGTTTCAGACGGTTTGTCCGAAATCTGAGACGAAATGTCTCGGAAAAATCGGAAATTCAAAGGTTTTTTCCGCCCAAAATTAGGTGATCTCCAAAAAAAAAAAAAAAAAAAAAAAAAAAAAGGTCTTCGCCAAAATTCAGAGTGATTTTTCGGCCGAAATCCAAAATTCAAACATTTTTTCCGCCCAAAATTAGGTGATCTCCAAAAAAAAAAAGGTCTTCGCCAAAATTCAGAGTGATTTTTCGGCCGAAATCCAAAATTCAAACATTTCTTCCGCCCAAAATTAGGTGATCTCTAAAAAAAAAAAAAAAAAAAGGTCTTCGCCAAAATTCAGGGCGATTTTTCTCCCAATTTCGCAAGTTCAAACGTTTGAGGGGGGGCTCTTTTCGTATGGGGGGGGCTATTTTCCATTTTTCACAGAAAATCGGCCTCAAAAGCACAAAAAACATGCGATTTTGCATACTTCACAAGCCAATGGGGGGGGCTCGAGCCCCCCCCGCCCCCCCCCTGGCTACGCTACTGGTCTCCACACAACTTCTGTTTAACGAAAGTCTCTATTAGGCGCTCTAACAGAATTTCGCTAAGGTGGTTGGGGGGAAGACTTGAACCGAAAGTTTAAATTTTTTTTTAATTCCGAAATTGAGCGTAGTGCTGAGCAAGTTGGTGCAACTAAAGCGTATTATATATGGGGATCTGGGGAACAAAGTCCCAAGCTGCTGGGAGATTTTGTGAGTTTTTGTGAAAAAATAGCCGTTTCATCGCCCTTTGGATCACATTTTGCACGGTTTTCGAGTCATTTGATAGAACTAATGAAAAGGTGAGCTTTAGCAGCCAGTTAAAGAATTAAATGCCCAGCCCCTTCAAACCCCTTTTACTTACAAGCTAAGTCCAACACACGTTTAAATGCTTACATTTTTTGTTTTAATTTTCTAAGAGAGTGACTAAGAGGGGAGGACTTAAGCTGCTGACAGTTTACAAAACAGCAATTTATCTAAACATGAAAAAGAGAAAAAAGGCAAACCACGAATAAAAAAGAGAAAAATGATAGCAAACGAGCACAGTTTGGAATCGTTACATGGACATAACGAATCTATTACTTCATATTAACCGATGTTTCTCAACGATCAATTACTAAATTTGCATATCGCTATCGTACGTTACCCTGCTAAAACGAACGAACGCCGGTAAAATCAAGAAACCGTCGAGGTCGGAATTTGGCACTGCGGAGGTCCAGGTGTGGACCGCGGTCCGCCAGTTGGGTAGCAGTGGTATTAAGTATTGCAGGCGTTTAGCTGTGAAATTTTCTCACTCGACGCTTAATCTGCTGTCTGTCTCACCTTTAAAATTGTCACATTAATTGTTTGATCACATTAAGTCATATTTCATCAACAAATAAACACATCAACTTTCAATTTTCCGTCCTCTCATGTGCTTTTTTGGTTCTCACTGGCTGACCATCATATTGACAGCAGTAATTTAGCCAAAGCGCAAACAAAACAAAAAGCGTTTTGAACTTTCCGATACACTTTTTTTATCAGAACATGAGGCTCATTTTCAGTAAACTTTAAGAGCGAATTAAAAACAATGCCCATAGGATTAAAAAAATGTTTATGAACCCGGAAAATAATCAATTTTTGTTACACAGTACCGAATTACCTTTTATAGTCAGTAGACTGTTTTGTTTGTGCAGCTTTTAAGAATCGACAAACCTTTTTTTTTAATGTAGTCATTTTTTTCTCAAGTAAACTTAAGAACAAACAAGGCTGAAATTTTTTGAATGTTTAAGAACGGCCTGCTTCAAACCCAAAATTTACTGGTTCTTACAGAATAAAAAGAGCGTATTCAGACCTGATAGGTTAGCTGAAATTTGCTGAGATGGTATACTGTAAACCAGGGTTGGAAAAATTACTTGTTTTTGCTTTAATTACAATTACAATTACACTTTAAAATTTTTCAATTACAATTATTCAAGTTTAAGTTATTGTAATTCAATTACAATTTTAATTGCAATGAAAAGATTCTCAAAGCATTGCAACCAATTCACTTACATACGAGGCCGCAAGTGTTGCCTATGTAAACACTGTGGATTTGTCAGAGGTGGGCACTCGGTACTTTCAAAGTACCCACGATAACAGTACAACTACTTTTCCAAAAAGTTGCCCGCAATAACAGTATTCGGTACCGGTCTCGGTAGATTTTAAAATTTCGTCCTTAAAATTGTAAGACATATAAGTAGTTTTTTTGGCATAAAAATTTCTTTTTTCTTGTTTTGAAATGCAGAATGCGTTGATGCTATGGCATGTAAGTCAACTGCGTGGCACAGTCGGCAGGAGCGTAGTTTTAACGACGGGTGTGATTGCAAGGCCAGCGGTTCTACTCTCTTCGAAGCGCTGTTACTTGTTGGATCCTCGAATAAGATGCTTTACGACGGTTAATTATCTCTGCTTGGTCGATCTTACGAGCAGCAAATTAACGAAGTAAGAATACAATTGGAAATCTCAAGAAGCCAACAACTCTTAAGCAAGCACGAATTCCTTTTTTGAAATACTATAAGCAGTATCACTGTTAGCAGTAGCGTAGCAGTCACTTGGCGCTTCTGGCTCTACGCCGGGGGCGGCAAGCTTCGAGGGGGCGGCAAAATGAGACTTCGCATTGCACACAGCAAGCAAACAAAACTGAAAAAAGGAAAACGAGAAATGGATTTACAAAGAGGCAGCTAGCACACGTTAAAAAACTTAAAGTTTAAGTTGAACCGGCCAGTTGGTCGAGCGGTAACGCGTTCGTCTCTGAAGCGGGAGGTCTGAGGTTCAAATCTCAGGCCGGTCAAATTGAACACAGTGTTTCCAACGGCCGCCTCAGGTGCGACATTTCTCCGAAAGGAGCTGTGTTGCCCGGGTGCAATGACGCGCAGATGGGTCCCGTAAACTCGTTATAATGAAAGATTTGATTTGAAAGTTTGAGTTGCTTTTTGTTTGGCAGTGCTGTACTCCGTCTTTTGTTCAATTCATCGTAACATTTATTACCTCATAAATCTGTTGTTATAGCCAACGATTTATTTTCTCTGTCTCCGCAGTCAGCACTCCTCAGTAGTTTCTATAGTCAGATTTCGGGTGCAGTAAAGCTGAGATAGTGATGTATTTTATTGGTTTAGCGATGGGGTTAGCACCAATGGCGTCGCTAAGAATGGTAACACCCGGGGCGGAATTTAGTGGTGTTACTCTATATAATGTATGATAATCTGCAAAAGATAATATTTGAAAGATAGCTGTGGCTCTTCACAGTCGCGTAGCCAGGATTTCGCAAAAGTGGGGGAGGGCTTTTTTGCAAATTTGATACAACTGTAAACGAACTTGACCCAAATTTTCTTTAGTCTTAAATTAGATTGAGGCGCTTTTTCTGTCAAAATTAGGTGAACTCCAAAACAAAAAAAAGTCTTCACCAAAATTCAAAGGGTTTTTCCGGCCAAAATTAGGTGATCTCCAAAAAAAAAAAAGGTCTTCACAGACTTTGGCTGGGCTCCAGAACCAAAAACCTCCACTATTCAGGTCCAAATAACGGCAATAATTCCTTCACAACTTCTGCTCCCAAAACCCGTTGGGGGTGCTATTTTCATTTTTGGAGCAAAAATCGGCCTCAAAAGCACATAAAACGTGCTTTTTTGCATACTTTTCATATTTTGCATACTATTTTGCATACTTAACCCCCACCTTCGCCCCCCATCCCTGGCTACGCTACTGCCTCTTCATTACTCAAGATAGCGGGTGTTGTTTGACTAGCTCAAAAACGTCTTATTGTAAGGTTCTAAAACTTGGAAGTATGAGCAGTATACGTCTTGTAACAGACACGTAACCAAAAATCTGCTATGCGGAAAGGGGAGTTTCGGAGGTCTGAGGGTGGAGCCCCCAGCACTAAAAAAATCTGTTTTGTTTTGCAAAGTAACAATTTAAGCTTATTTTGATAAAAATTAATGCTTTCAAAGCATGGCATAGAAATTAGAAGTGCAAAAACATAATTAAATTCAGACGTGCAGCCAGAAAAGTACAATGGGGGGGGGGGTTTCAGAGATCTGGGGCACATCTCCTATTTGCCGAAGACTGAAGTTTGGAGAATAACGCCTCCAGCCGTCGTAGGCACGGATGTCTGGGGGCGGAGTCCCCAGCGCTCAAAACTTTGTATTTTTTGGCAAAAATAACTGAAATTTAGGTCTATATTTTGGCTAAAATTAATCCTTTTAAAACGTGGCAGAGAAACTAGCAGTGTAAAAGCGTGATTAAACTGGGTTGCATAAATGAGCAATGGCTATGTGGGAGATGGCTAATGGTAAAACTTCAGTTCTCTTATTTACGAGCTGTTCAATCACAAAATCTTATAGGTCAATGAAACTCGCAAGGAGTAATCCATTTCGTCTATATTTAATGAAGAAAGAGAATTTGGGAAAGGGGGAAAGGGCTAATGAAACGATATTTAAGTCGAAGGGATTGGTAATCAACTAATATTAATTAGCCATCACCCTATTCCTAAGCTCATCGTTTTTTTGATGAAACCTATATTCAGCATGTTTCAGCAAGCAATCAAAATTGATTGCTTAGTGTTGGCATTTTTCAATGTTTTTTCTAATTTGTAAGTTATGTTTTTGGAAAATTAGCGCCCCCCCCCCTCCTCCTGTAAATAAATGTTTCAATAAATGCTTAAAATCATTTTTTTGCCCATTCCGATGTGCTAAACGTTTCCGGTGATATTAATGATATTCTGTTTTTTTGTTTTTTTTGTTTGTTTGGTATTATAAAATGATGTCACCCCAAAATGGTGACATCCGTGGCGGGCCGCCCCACCGCCCCCCTTCCCCCTTAGCAATACGACTGGTTAGCACTGAGTTAGCTGAGGAAATTGGCAAATTTAAGAGGCTGGTGCGAAGCAGTGATACCACGTTTGATCCTAATGCAAAAGCGTTTGATGTTTTACAGTGGTTAGCAAAATCGTGCTAACTTGGTTGGACACCATAATTTTGGTTGTGTCTGAAACTTTATCTTACCATTGGTGTTTCAATTTTGAGCTGTGAGAGTAGTTTCTCACATAGGTGTAGCCAGGATTTTTGATTGGGGGGGGGCAAACCACAAATCACATGAAATGACGTCGTCGGAAACTTCGAAAGAGGAATTTTTGTGGGGGCAAACAAAGGTAACGTGAAATGGAAGATCAGAAGCCGTGGTCTGGTATTGCCACGTAACTAGGAACTCGTTCAAGGAGAGGGCTTAAACCATTAGCTAAAATGCGAAAATGTTAAAATTGGGAGACACGTCTTGAGTAAAAAAGTGTACTGTAATTTAAACGTATCAGAGACGGGGGTCTGGGTGCGGAGCCCCCAGCCGCCGGAGGCTTTGGGGGTTTGGGAGCGAAGCCCCCAGTCGCTGGGCGATTTTTCGTAATTTTTTGGAAAAAAAGCTATTTTAATACCATTGGATCACATTTCGCACGTATTCAGAGCCATTTGAAAGTACTAGATTTTTAACATTTGAAAGCCAATTGAAAAAATTAAGTTGTTCAGTATTCCTTTTGCTTACAAATTAAGTCCAAAACGCGTTTCAAATCTTGCATTTGGGGATAAATTTTGTGAGTGATTTGGCCCAGGTAAGGGAAGAAAAGTACATTGCTTCCGGCAATATTTTAGCAGTAAATAACAATCCAGTCGAATACTTTCCTTAGAGAAAATATTGTTTTGTCATTAAAAAAAAACAGTTATAGGAGTACATATACGGCCAGGGGGCCCAAGCCCCCTCAATTCAAAAATTTATTCAATGAGCATTCCCCTTACTGTAGCTAATTTTTTTCAAAAGTATTTTGTTGCATAAAAATTGACGAGATGTAGGTGAACTGTTATTGAAAAATGTACAATAGATAGTTATGCCTACAAACCATGTTATTGCCCAGGTCCGATTTACAATGAGTCAGGCCCCTGGCATTTTGAGATTTTCGCAATACTTTCCTGCCAAATACAGGTGAAGACCAAAAAAAAGTCTTCTCTGAGCGCGGGGCCCATGGCACTGCGTCATATGTTAAATAGATCTCTGGTTATTGCATTACGTTTATAAAAAGGTTATATGAGGGCCCCAGTTAGCAACTTTTAGGACACAAGCCCTTAATTTCACTCGGGTTATAGGTTTAAATCAGTTGGCAAATAATAATAAAATTAAAGGGGCACGAGCCCCTAGAACAATATTATTGTTGGGGCCCCATTTAAATTGGGAGCCATTTAAATACTATTTTAGGAGGCCCATTTAAATTGGTTGATAAAAATTACAATGAGGGGGCCCGGGCCCATTGGATCAATATTATTGTTGGGGGCCCATTTTAATAAGTATTGTAGGGGCCCCATTTAAATTGGTTGATAAAAATAACATTGAGGGAGCCCCGGCCCCCTGGGTCAATATTATTGTTGGTGTCCCATTTAAATTGGGGGCCATATAAATATTATTGTTGGGGCTCCATTTAAATTGGTTGGCAAAAATTATATTGAGGGGACCCGGTGCCTTTGGATCAATATTATTGTTGGGAGCCCATTCAAATATTATTGTAGGGGGCCCATTTAAATCGGTTGGTAAAAATTACAATGAGGGGGCCCGAGCCCCCTGGATCAATATTATTGTTGGGGGCCCATTTAAATAAGTATTGTAGGGGCCCATTTAAATTGGTTGATAAAAATTAAATTGAGGGGACCTCGGCCCCTTGGATCAACATTATTGTTAATTACTGCTGTACTCGTGTACTGTTGTAAGCGAAGATGCTAAAAGAAACTGAAACTGAAGAAACAATAGTATTTTTTGTGGCATTTTTATCGTTGGCAGCAATTCAATCGGGGGGGACGGGTCCTCTGGGCTCCACCCTTCTACCCCCTCGGCTACGCCTATGGTTTCTCAAAGCTCAAGATGACAAAGTCGTATTTACGTTCGACCATGAATGATAATTGTCTGTCGGCTCTATCGATTCTTCCTATAAAAAGAGACTACGGTCAAAAACTTGATTTTGAAGATATCATCGCAGATTTTCAGTGAGAGGCACAACGCGCTGTTCACCACAGAGTTGTAAACAGACCGACCAGTTCAGGCCTGAACCCGGCCCGAACCCGGCCCGAACCCGAAAATATAAGCCCGAACCCGGTTCGAACCCGAAAACTAATTTGAAGCCCAAATCATTCCCGAAAAAATCCGAAAGTTTAGTTAGGTCCGAAAAATTTAGCAATGTTGCCAAGTTACTAGATTATATTTTTGTGCCCCTAAGACAAAAAGCACATCTCAGGCTCGAATTAAGCCGAAATATTTGTCAACTTTAGGCCCGAACCCGACTCGAAAAGCCCGGGCTGACTTACAACTCTGGTTCACCAGTGGTGCTACTAATCAAACGTGTAAAAATTTGAATCGCAAAAAGTCTTGGGAAGAGTTTATTAGCGTTAGCGCTTTTTCCTTACCAGCGAACAGCGGCAGCGCCGCTGCTTTTTAAGTCAAAAAAGCGGCAGCGCTTCTGCGCTTTTTTAAAAAATTTTCTGCTGCTACTGCTAATAAACTCCTTCCAAGACATTTTTCTGTTTAAGTTTTTACACGTTACCGTTTGGAGTCTTTTGTTATTATTATTATTATTATTTTGCTCTCTGCTTTTGCTACCACATTATTTTAGTTTAGCAAACTGAATATATTAAAAATTGAGGATATTTACAATCTTGAAACACTGAAATTCACGTGTAAATTCAAAAATAAAACGTTGCCAACACCTTTTCGAAACTATTTTACACCTGCATCAAACTTTTATAACTACTCAACGAGAAATTCAAAAAAAGGAAATTATTATTTATCAAAAGTCAACAAAAAACTTACTCAAAGATCAATTAAAATATGTGGAACCAAATTGTGGAACGAACTCCCAACTCGATTACTGAATTATACCAGTAAAGGATTAAGCGCGTTCTCCAAAAAAATCAAAACTGCACTACTTGAAACTTCTGAAGAAAAATAATCCTGTATCACATCATAGGTTCATTACCTAAATTTTTTTTAATAACTAAGCCAAAAAATCGCCCTTGTTTAAATTTACAGTACCGTTAGCCTTTTGCAAAACATGATTTTCTGGTTTGTGTTTTTATGTTTTATTTTGTTTAATTTTTTTTACAACAATTGCAGGAATCTACGTTATCTCAAATATTGTTAACTTGAAATTAATTTAGTTGTTTTAGTTTAATTATGAGAGGCTGCAGACTCGACGACTTGCCAGTCTTTTTAGAATGGTACTTTTTGGTCTTTCGCAGCCTCTCATAAGGAAACAGCTTCTAGAATTTTGTTCGTATTAAGTTGCTATTTTATCCTATTGGCTGTGTTTCCTGCAATAAAAAATTCGTTATCGTTATCATTCGTTATCGTTTAGTAGAACAAACTATGCTACTTTTATGACGTTTTGTCGTTGTTGGGTGAGTTTCATCGTACGTGCTCCTATTTTTTCTGAACCAAAATTCAACGAATAATGTGGTCTGGTAGCGGACCAAATTAAACTGTGTGTTAAATTAAACTTCATATCGCACGCGAAAGGCCTTCTCTCTCTAGGTGGCCTTGCTAGAACGCGATTCGCTATCGCGAGAAGAAAAAAAAAAAAAAGAAAAAGCAGGGTGTCGAACCGAACCTGAACTCAAACCGTAAACCTGAATGAACCGCTTCATTTTGGTGAACCCGAACCGAGCCTGAACCAGCAAAATTTTACTTCAGTGAACCTGAACCAAACCTGAACCCTCAAAATTGTGCTCAAGTGAACCCAAACCGAACCTGAACCCCAAACAAAAGTAAGAATATATTTTTCCATATCCGGATGCCGCTGGCGCTTGCACGCGCACAATAAGAGCAGTGGTGATCATCAACAGGATCAGCAATTTCTCCTTTTTTTTTCTGGACGTAACGAGTAACGACAGTTATATTTTAAGTCAATGAACCCGAACTGAACCTGAACCAGTAATATTTTACTTGAGTGAACCTGAACCAAACCTGAACCTCGAAAACGGTGCTCAAGTGAACCCGAACCAAACCTGAACCGCTAAAATATTTTGAGCAGGAGCTAAACCTGAACCCGAACCGTTATTTGAAACGGTTCGACACCCTGGTAAATACACCGATGCATAGTAAAGTAAATTTTGCTACAACAGTGAACAGTAAAACTGAGAATTAAATTTATAGTGCGCTGAGAATTGAACCAATAATTCGAACCAGGCAATAAATAAACTTGAAAGATAATTTGGTTATGGAGTTATATTCGTCAAAAAAATTCGTGTTAGGCTATGTGAATCGCATTGTGCATCATTTACTTAACATGTATCTATATAAAGAGTTTTTTACCAAAACAGCTTCTGTGCACATTGTAATTGTAATTTTATTCACCAAGTTGCCTCGGCCATGAGACAGCGAAGGGACCTTTCGGTCTTCGAGTCAAGCTGCCACCTGCCCACCTATCTACAACACACGGCGGAGGGTTCATACTGTCCCTTTAATTGCTGAACGTCAAGTAGGGAAGCTGTGAATACTAATTTTTGTGGTCTTTTGTTTGACCCGACCGGGAATCGAACGCATGTCTACCGCTTCAGTAGCAGACGCTCTATCCACTCGACCACTGATCGGTTTTATGCATTTCAGTACTTTGGAGAAAATCACGAAAAACGCTTAGGTCTTACACGCATGAACGTTTTTTAAAGTTTTTTGTGACTATAGAAGTGTTACGCTGTTACCGCCTACTACATTAAAAAAGCATGTTTGGTCAGATCTCACATGTTCCAACTTCTTATTACTTAATTTTTTACAAATTGAAAAATGAGGATATAAGCAATTTTGGAAAAAGACAGAAAAAAAATGTCTTAATTGCAAAACTGCGCTTGTTTGTTTGAGATAGCAACAAATATTGTCACAAAACAACAAACGTAGAATAGCAACAGTGTTTTGCAGTAGTTACACTATCCCTAAGGGCGTGGAATGGTCTATTCGTTGTCTTCATTGTACACTATAGTAGCATCTTCACTGTCGGTGTTAGCTTCTTTAGAAGGATTTGTTGGGTTGAGGTTTCAAAAACTTATCACTTTATCACTAATGTCATTCCATTTTGTGCCACTACTTGCAAAAGCAAAGAACGTCTAGCTTTTCATGGCCTTTGATTTTTGTCCGTTTAAGGTTTTCCATAAATATATTACTTTTTAATATTATTCAATGCCGTAGGTTTTTCTCTTAATCTCATTCGAGACTATATTTTCATGCTAATTAGATCTCCTTTAACATTTACGATATTTTATTTCATTCTTGTATCCGTTCATAGAAGTATTCACACTATTCAACGAGCTAAATTTTTGCGAAAATATAAGAAACGCTCTTACGATAACTCGATCTTCGCTTCATTACGTGACACTTTTGCGAAACACTATTGCTTAATCTGGATGCAAGCTGTTCTGGAAATAAACTTCGGTGGTATTCAAGCGGTTTTGGAATAAAACATTTGGTCAGCTGGAAGTAGAGGTTAAAACCTCCCGAATGATATTCGAAACTCAATTTTGAAAAAATGGCGCTCAAGGCTCAAGCTGTTTTGGAAATGAGCTCTTCATTTAGTGGCGTATAGCATGTTGCCCTCGTTATAGAATATGTCAGTACTGCGTATCCTAGTTTATAAATACCAGTTCTTAACCGCTCGATTTTCTTGTCTATCCAAGGTAAATGAAATCACCGCAGGGACGTGAATCACCTACCATTTCAACAAAATTCCTAGAAATGTTTTGTAACTCAGTCGATTGATAAATTTTCCAGTCGGATCTCTACACTAGGAATTATTTTTTGTTTGAGGGCCGAGCGTGTAATAAAAACATTGACTACTTCAGAGCTATAAGAGCCGGGAAAGAAGGGTACAGAAGCTGAATACTGTATGCCATCGTGATTTAGTGTTAAAACCTTACCTTATGTAAGTCGATAGTGATTTAAACTATTTTTATTCCTTTTTATTTGTGTAGAAAATGCGACAAGGAATTTAACTTCCTAGTGTAACTTCCAAGGGAAGGATAACTTCCTAAGTAATTTCTAAAGCGCTGGTTTGACCGAATAGCATTTTGAAATGCTTGTGTTTTTGAAAAGAGCATGCCAACAAGGCAACAACCAAGTGAATTCTAATTTGCTTCCTTTTTTACCGTTTAAGCCTGCTAATGCCGATTGTAACCTGTATCACTCAGGCCCGGCGCCAGGATAGCGTGACTGGGGGGGGGGGGGGAGGGGCAGCAATTATTTTGGGGGGCACGAGAAGCTTATATATGTGAATTCGAGAGCGTGGATCAAACGAAAAAGGTGAAGATCAAATAAAAAAAAGAAGGTCTTTAGCTTAAAAATTTCCTCAAACTCTGGTTTTCATCTCAAAATTCTTGCAATTTTTCACGAATCCTAAAGTGAAGACCAAAAAAAAGGTCTTCAGTTCAAAATGGTCCACAAATTTTCGTAGCCATCTTGCGATTTTCCACGAATTCTAAAGTGAAGACCAAAAAAAAAAAAAAAAAAGTTCTTCGTCTCCAATGTTTCATGACATCCGGTGTGAGTCCACAAAAATTACGAAAAAACTGTTCTTGCTCGCGAATTCTGGGGCGATAAGCACCAATTTGGGAGTCTTAGTCCTCGATTTGCACTCCAGTAGCCCCAAGCCTGTTAATTTCTTTTTAGTTTTACTTCTTACCTAGTTAATTTCTCCAGTAGCCCCAAGCTTGGGCACAGTCCTCGCTTGGGGGGGCATAAACAGTCATTTGGGGGCACGGCCCCGGAATGCCCCCCGGTTGTGCCGGGCCTGGTACCACTACCTTAAAAGCTTGAATTGTAACTTTCGTAATAAAGTTGAAATTTCACCATTGGGTAACGTATTTGAATGCCATCTTTTTTTTGTTAGATATTTTTCTAAAGAAGCGGCAACGGCTGCGTTTTGTGTGCAAGTAGCGGCAGCGGCGCTATTTTTTTATTTAAGTATAGAAACAAGCGGCAGTGCCGCTGCTTTTTTTGCCAAATAGCGGCAGCTTCACTACTTTTCAAGTAGCGGGTGTCCAGCACTGGCTATCCTTAATACAAGGGCTCCCTCTCTGCGTGACCACGGAAATCAAAACTGAAAAAGCTTGACGTCCTTTGCGGTCGACTCCCGGAAAGTCAGAACAACTTCCATTATTAATCGTTTGCGTGCTAAAACGTCAAAACATCACAACTAAATTATTATTAACAACTTCCATTGTTACACAAAGAGGGAGCCTTTGTATTAAAAATATTTCATGGCTGTTCTTAATACAAGAGCCCGTCGGCTTTTCGCTTGTTTTTCTTTGAAGTACTACGAGTGAAAAATCGATTAGTTCCTGTTAATCCTCGGCCACTGTACAAACTATTAAGGTTTGTCCAGTTTGGCCAAGAAATGAATGAGAATACTCTTGGTTTAGATGTGCTGATGGCTGCTGCTAAGAGCTAAAAGCTCGAAACCGTGTTGTACTAACAGCTCTGTGCATAATCGACTCAAACTGCTTGCGGCTCCAAGGTTGGTGGTTGATACTGCCACCTAACTGCCAGTAGAAGTTTTCTGACTTTCCGGGAATCGGCCACGACGGACGTCAAGCTTTTTCACCAAATTACTGTTATTGTGTTGCTTATTTATAACCTGCCAATTGGTCGAACGGTAGCGCATTGGTCTCTGGAGATCTGAGGTTCAAGTCTCGGCCAGGTAAAATTGGGCACAGAGATGGCAACGGCTCGCCATCGCTGCGACATTTCTTCGAAAGGAGCTTTGTTGCCCGCAGGCGCAATGACGCGCAAATGGGCTGCGCAAACTCGTTACACGCTTTGGCATAATAAAGCGAGTATAATGAACGATTTGTTATTGCATATTTATCCTCTTGTCACCGGAGAGCATCAGACTCTAACCATTGAATGTTCGACACTCTCATCATAACTTTCTACTTCGTGTTTGGAGGAATCCGCACCTACGTAGTAGTTTTAATGTTCCTGGGTTTTTCTTTCTTTTTTTGATTTCTAGTCTGCAGAGTTTACTGCTTGCTCAAGGCTATCAAAAAGAGATAACCACCGTAAAGCGTCGTATCCAGCAATGACGCAACAACGTTTTCAGGGTCCGGATTGAACTGAGATCTTGCGACAAGGGTCGTTACCAAAACGACGCCTTTGCCCTCTCACCCACACAGCCGACAAAATTTGCAGTTGAACCGGTGCTTCGTGCAATGTGTTTCAATCGATGTTCACAAGAACATTTTTATCACTAGTTGGAATTTGCAAATGGAGAACTGCACCAGATCTCTTTCAAGATATTTTGCAATCTTGACGTCATATAGCTCAAAAACACACACTTGTGGATCTACTTCTTACTGTGTATGTTTTTACTGTCGCCACACAATAACAAACATCTGGAGCAAAATTAATTTATTGACCACATGATGGCACTGAGTGAAAGAACAATCATATTGAAGAAAGCAAACACAAGAAAGCAGACAATTAATTACGAAAAAGAGCAAACGAATTTGGAGTAAGCACTCAAACTTGACAATCAAAAACGCCACAACACAGAATCTAAGAGGGCCAAAACAAGAACTTGGCTAGTATAAAATTTGTTTTGAATCTGTTGAAAATTTTTTGGTAAATTTTTGGTAAAAAAATTTTTTGGTAAAAAATTTTTGGTAAAAATTTTTTGGTAAAAAATTTTTTGGTAAAGTAAATTTTTTGGTAAAATAAAGGAAAATTATGTTTTCAACACCATGAAACATAATTCAACCTCAGATCAAAAACACAATAGATTTAACTTGGCACTGAGCTAAACTAGAATTAATACGGCACAATTTCGCAAGAAAAAATTGCATGTGTGACACTTGGTGCTCTACAACAATTCCTTTCCAAACAGATCAAAAAATCTACCTTCTTGGTTATTGATTTATTCTATTTGCACCAAAATACAATTTTAATTAAATGAGCAACAATTACTGTGAGTCAGAAGTGACATTGCACTTGTAGCCAATTCAACAGAAAAACAATATTTTGGCACAAACAGAAAAAGCAGCCAAACAAACACCGTTATGTCACGCATCAAGTCAAGGTAGTATGGCGGAAGTTATCAATATTATGCATGACTGCTACATTTCAGTGAAAACGAAAAGAAAAAAGCAACTCAGTTTGTGATATTTACAGAGCAAAAAATAAGAGACATATTTACAATATGCACAAAACTATTCAAGGTTTCTCAAACAATCACAAAGCAAGAACAATACAAAATACATTTTTATGATTTAACAAATGCTACTGCGTTAATGAACACCACAAATTTGTTTTTCAGATATTGAGAATTGTAGATGAAAGCAACATATGCAAGCTGGAACGACAAAAAGAGGACGGAATATTAGGGCAAGATTTAAAATCAAATGCTAACCTGCCTTCACTTTGACACTACACTAGTATGTAGTTATGTAACACTACACTACTCAGTACTTAAATCGAGATTTAGTATCCCCCGTCGAGATCTGAGCGCTGGATGTTCAGACGAAAAAGGGCCTGTGAGCACGAATTTCCGGCCGAATATAGTCCGAAATTGCGGTGAGGACCTTTTTTTTCGTCTTCACTCGATTTAGGGGACGGAATTACATAATTGCCACTAAACAACTCTGGCACTCCGAATGCATTTGGTCAAGGCGGTAGAAGCGTCCGCCATGCTTAATTTTACAGTTTAAGTACCGACCACACTCTATATTTTCGACCTTTAGTCCATACCCAATGGGGTGTGGCCCGATTGTTGGGTCTTCGCGGAGATCCTCTGAGCTTTCATTTCTACGAAGGGGCCGGGCGGTAGCACCACCAAAGTCTTCGATATTTCTAATTGTTTTTGTTTTTTAACCGCTTCTATTCCTTTTTCTATTTGTGACGCAAACGCTTTTGATCAACATTTACATACTGTCCATGGTGGCACTAAGCATACTGGAGGATTGGACAAAATTTTGTCGAAAGACGTGTCAGTTCGTCTACCAAAAATTTAAAGGTGAACAATGAAAACATATTTTAAAACAGTAAACCTCTCTAACGAAAAAAAAAAAACTGAAAATTTTGTCGGAGAGTGATCTAGTCCCCTTACTGAGTAACTGGTTTATACTTTACAGTATCTACACAGAGTCTACTAAATGCGGACGAAGAAGGACATGTACAGAGTAGTTCTACACGGAATGAAAACGGACAGAAGCGGTCCAAAAACAGTACTGTATATATTCACTTCAATGAAATCACACGTAAGATCAGGGATGCCTTAACTTTTAAAGGAACAGGCGGCAGTGACTTTGAGCGGGCAGCAAAATCAGCGCCGGAAAGCGGTTCCTACTCAAATTTGCCGTCAAAAATTAAGGTGAAGGCCAAAAAGAAAAAATACTTATGAAGGTTGGTCTGCACTCTGCACGGAATCACAGTCAAAGTGAATTCGTTTCTTTGCTTTATTATAGTGAATCACACTAAAGTAAAGTAAGGTGAAGTTACAAAAATCAATCAGCTTCACTGCGACTTCGTGTAAACTAGCCTCAAAAGCCAAGCTTAATCTATTGTATGGATATGAGATAATTATAACCAGTGGTTTATTTGGGTAAATGGTGAAGCAGGAAGGTAACCCAATGGGTCGTAAGAGACTACCAATGAGCATGTATCTACAAGGGCTGTTTTGCGCAAAAATGACGTACCCAGATTCAGGCGCACAACCGGGATTTTGCTAAAGGAGAGCTTGACCCGAAAGCCAAGCATAAAAAATGTCTCAAGATTCACTTAAAAGTCAAAACCAAAACACGATTAACCCCAGCATTTTCGGGCTAAATTTTCTAAGTAACTGGATAAGGGGAGGTGAAGCCCCTCAGTCTCTCCTTGATTGCACTGCGCCTTATGCTCAGACCTGCTCCATGAGCGGTGAAAAAATGCCCACTCCTGTATATCTCTCCGGGGTTCTCTGACCTAGATGAGTCTTCGTGGTGAGGCATTTCCTACGCAGTATGCACCACAATCTCAAAAGTTTTCACTGAAAAAAGCCAGGGAGCTTTTAACAGACCTTGGTGCTTTTTTAAAGTAAACGATGGTAAACGGTATACAGAAAATCTGCAACACTATCGACACAATTACGTTAAAACACGATTAAAATATTACAATGTAAAATAGTTATTAAATTTACAGTGACATTATATTCACAGAGTATCAGTAACAACCGCCTTTAACTAAGATAAATGTGCATTTGTGCAAGCAAAATCAAAGCTATGCAAAAAAAGTAAGCACCTTTGCAAGTGGCAAAATCACAACAAATAAGCAATACCGGGACATAATAGGCCAATTGAGAACAATGTTATTCATACTCGAAATATTGCTACAGACTGACTACTAACTCAGATTTTGCCAAAGAAAAAGTAGCACTTAGAAAAAAAAAGAAGCATCGAGCCTACACCGACAACATGAACTGCACAAGCCTGATAATATTTTTCGTAGCTCCAAGCGATACGCATATGTACGTACTATCACGGAAAAATTTATGAATAGAAATGCAATTTGAAATTACCATGCAAATCAGACAAGACAAAATAAGCACCAATTTTTACATTGAACCGTTGTTATGTCGGACGGTACCCAAACTTGAAAGTCGATATACCAGCCGCACAATTTCGACACAATTAAAACATTATAAAAGCATGAAATAAAGGAAAAAAAAACGAACATAAAACTTTACTCTCTTCATATTAGTAATCCAGCAAACATCAAACTTCAGATAAGATTGGATGTTTTCTACTTTGGATTTTCTTAACATGCAGCATGTTTAGATTATAAGAGAGGCTGCTGGAATTTGAAGTATGAATACATTAAAGCTTAGATCATCAATTTAGCTAAGCAACCTTATAATCAATAGTACTGTACTAATAACATCATATGAGTATTACAAAGAGGTAAGTACAAGACACAGCTTCTGGCCAATAAACACATCCTTACTGTTGGCTTTAAATTTTGAAATTACAATATGTTAGCCTTTGTAATTCAACATGTTTCTTTGCCTAATCTGTAGTTCAAAAACTCACTTGAACAAATTAAGCCTCCGTTACTAGTATTGTGCAAGTTTGTTCCTCAGAAAATAAGGAGTTTTCTTGTCAAAGCTTCAGGTTTACACCACCACAAGTGTGTGCCCATATAGGTCATGTTTTATTTCCCCTACTTGAGCCCAAACGTTACTGGCTGGGTTGTAGCACTCCATTTCTGTTGTCATTTCATCAGAAGAACATAATCCTCCAATTACGAGAACTCTTCCACGAAAAACACATGCAGCATGACGGTATCTTTCAAAGGTCAAATCACGCACAAATATCCATCTATCTTCTTTTGGCAAGTATTTTTCAACACTTTTTAGCCGACCATTTTTACCTTGCCCTCCAATGGCATAAATGCATCCATCCAGACTCACAACTGCACAGCAGTTTCTTGCGACATGCATTGATGCAACAAACTCCCATTTTCCATCCAATTGGTTTAGTCTCTCAACAGAGGAAGTGAGTTTTTTCTCAGTGTCTAGTCCACCAACAGCATATAAAGAACTTCCGCAACATACCAATCCATGGCCACTTCGAGCATGATTTAAGGATGAAAGATTTTTCCATTTACCATTTACTTCATCATACATTTCTGTTTGGTCCACATAGCCAACTTCAGTGGCGCCTCCAGCAATTACCAAATTCTTTTGAAAAACTGCAGCACCAAGAAATCTTTTCTTTTCACATATTGAAGTTGCTTCTTCCCAAGCCTTCACCTTAGACAGTAAATTTAACCTGAAAACTCTTTGCGAGGTTTTGTCAAAGTCTCGATCTTGTGTTCCCCCAATGCAATAAATATAATTCTTAAACTTTACTGAGCAGTGATAAGACAATTCAATGGGAAGAGGGGGATAAAAGACCTTTGAGTTTCCATAAATATAATGAGTTTCAATAACTGAGCATCAATGATTTCCACCAATGCTGAGTACCTTAGTGCCAGTCTCCTTCTTTCTCAGCTCTTTGAATTGCTGTGAAATAGCTGACATAACCAAGTTTAAGCATTGAACATCTTCTTTTACATGAGAATTTGATGCAACCTGAATTTCCAAATATGTTGGAGATATTTGATCTAGCTCAATTCTTCGAAATAACTCAGCAAAATCTTGCTTCCTTGAATTCACATCAAATTCTATCCACCCAATTATTGCCTCAAAGACGTACTTCTCTTTTGTCACACTGCTGTCCAGTTTTTCAATCAATGAAATTATATCACTTTTGGAAAGATTTTTAAATTTGTTGCTTTCAGCTATTTTATTAAGATTTTCGCTGATGTATTCATAGATATCATCCAAAGATGAGTTAGGTTTAAACAAATATGATGCTTTAATTATGTCTAAACAATTGTCTGGTGACATTTCAGATTCAAAATAATTAAAGCAAAAATCTTTAACTTCATCTATTTGAAGGAAATCAGCAGCTGAAAGAATATTCATTGCATTTTCACTATCGATGGCAATGCTACCGGTGTACACGAAATCTATCAAAGTTTTCACTGCTTTGCCATCAAATTCTTTGATCTCAACTGTTCCTTGATACTGCTCTTTCATTGATGTTTGAAACATACTTTTGAAAAAATCTGAATAACAAGATAAAACCATCCGATTTGCAGAAATGTTTTCACTTCCAGCTTTTATAATAACATCATTAAACTGACCCGATTTCCTGCAGTCATTGGCAAACTGAAGAAGCTTTGGTCCATCGTCACTTCTATGAGCCATAAAAACTGGAGTAGGTATTGGCACGTGCGTTGAACCAGACATAGGTACTGTAGCTACAGTATATTACAAATCTCAAATGGCTATTTCAGTATCTGGCTGTACAATACTTATGATATAAATCATCAATATGTACAAATATTTAAATAAACATTTTAATCTAAGCAATGAGCAAAAGAGCCTCCTAGTACTGACTGAGCTGTGATAAAACACAAAAAATTAAAAATTAATTAATTCACCATTACATCACCCGACATACAAGTTATCAAAAGCAGTGAATAATAGTTTACCAGTTACCATATCTTCTTACAGTCTTATGCACAATAACTCCTGAACTGGAAAACTTCAAGGCAGTGAAATTACAGTAGAATTTGCCTAATTTCTCACTTCAAGAGATTAGAACTAAGTGACAAATTAGGAGAATTGACGAATTATGGAAACAAGTAAAAACCTGATATGGACTTGTTTGCTTGGTGCTTGTTTTACTGTTAACGTAGTTTGTTATATTCATTGTTGAAAATAATAATAATGCACTTACACAGAACATGAATCATACAGTACACACATGATACTAAAAGATGCTGTAATCAAAATTGTTTACTTGCAAAAAATGTGTGATTTTGGTTTGTTTTGTTCCATTAGAGGCTTCCCTTGACAATATGTCTTGCTGCATTTTGGACATGTTGCATAACAAAGCATAAAATCACTGTTGTCTTGAATTCTGAAGAAGTGATCTAACTTCGCTCTAACAACAATCCTGAAATGAAACCCAGAAAGCACAATTATATCACTACCTCTTAATCTTTACTATTCAAACTGTAGCTGCTGTTTTTTTACACTTAATCTCTATAATCCCCACACTCCATTTAAACTCTTCTATACTTTCAGGTGGTACGTAGTTACTGTTTTGTAGTTAAAACGTGTCTAGCGCTCCGTCCTTTAGCGTTAATTCCCTGTAGACTATCAATTCGATAAGGACTCTTTGAGATTTCACAAGCGTAGAATTAACCACAAAGACTGCATGAATCCCATCCAACCTGCTGCAATCAGGGCATGGTACAGAATGGAAGATGATTTTTCCATATTCCATACTGGCAATTTTCTTCCATTCTATTTCCATTCCATACTAAAAATTTGCCATTCCATACCAAAATTTTCTTCCATATTCCATTCCATTCTAAAATTTTGTTCCATATATATTCCATTCCATAATTCCATACTAAAGACGTTTCAGACTTGAAGCAATACAACGTATATTTTGCACCTTTGCAATACAACGTACAACGTATATGTTGTAACCTGGAAGCAATATAACGTATAAGCTGTAAGCAACCACTTGTAAAGGTGCGCGTAACAATGCAAAGATGCAACGACCGGTATCTGGTATGCATATTGTGCAAGGTTTAATGCATAGGTGTAGCCAGGAATAGGATTTTGCATTATTGAGGAGCCAAACCGCAAATCACATGCAATGACATCATAGAAATTTTTGAAAAGAGGGACTTTTCATGGGACAAAGCATGAAAGATTAGAAGGTGAGAGTTTGGTTTGGCACGTTACCAGGATTTTGCTAATAAAATAGAACCACAGGGTAAAAAGTTTTACAAATACATCAAAATTGGAAGACATGGTGAGCAAATTAGTGCAACTCAAACGTATCAAAGATGGGGCCTGGTGGTGAAGCCCCAGCCACTAGAGACTATGGGGGTCTAGAGGCAATGCTCCCCACCGCTGAGCAATTTTTCATAATTTTTTGGAAAAAAATGGCAATTTTAATGCCATTTGAATCACCTTTCGCACACTTTCAGAGCCATTTGAACGAACAAAATTTTTGAGATTTGAAAGCCACTGGAAAAAATCTCTCCCTTTACTTCAGGTCAAGCCCAAAGCACATTTAAAATCTTGCATTTCGGGGTTAAATTTTGTGACTTGGCCCAGGTCAGAGGAAGCAAGGTACATTGCCTTACACAACATTTTTAGCATTAAATAATTCACTCGAAGATTTGCCTTGGAGATGTTTGTTGTGTCATGAAAATAACCAGTTTTTGGACTTTATGCATGTACAAACAGGGGCCCAGGATCCCTCAATTTAAATTCAATAATTTGTTCAATAAGCCTTTCTTCTAGCTAGCTTTTTTTAGATAGTACTTTGTCACATGAAAACTGGCAAGATGGGGGTGGATTGTTATTTAAAGTTGGTAGATGATGGGAGGTAAATTTTAAAGTTATTTAAAGTTAGTACATTAGATGCAATAGATACAATAATAATGCTATTGCAATCTAAAAGTTAGCTGGGGGACTAAAACATCTTATTGCATAAAAAAGTTAGATGAAGGCCTTGAGATTGCACCTTTCAAAACCAAAACACTGAATTTCTTCCATCTTGTACTCTTGTAGGTGTAAATCTGAAATTGGTTGGCAAAGCTTTAAATTGACGAGATGTGAGCCCTTGGTTGTCAATATTAATTACCGGTACTAATCGCAGTTGTTATACGCGTGCAGCCGTGCACTGTTGCACTCAAAAAATAATAAAAGAAATTGAAACTAAATAAACAAAAGGAAGTGTCTACTGCACCGTTTTGGTTTTGGACATCAAATCGCTGGTGCACCGGATTGCATTTTTCGCATTGATTCGATTTAAATACAGCACTTTGACACATCGAAATCGGAGCCATGGTGGCTTAGTGGTTAGTACGCTTGGCTGCAATGCAGAGGGTTGAGATTTCGATACCCGCAGGACACACTTTTACAAAAAGCACTAGAGAGCTATTTCACTTCAAAGTCTTTTTTTTCTCTAAAATCTTATTATTAGAGTTAGGGTTCAGGCAGCGATGCCAGCCTGGGAGATAGTACATTGAACAGCAAAAGAAAATGACCGCTGCCGCCACTGCAGCAGCGATTAGATGTTGGAAACCGGGCCGGTGCAGCACACACTGCCTAAACAAAAGGTTTCGAGCCATCATTTTTTATCATTGGTAGTATTTTAACGAGAGGTCTTGCGAGTCCGGGCCCCCTGGCCATGCCTATGGTTTAATGATTACCGTGCAAGTTTGCTCTCACAAGAACTATAAATTTTGACAAAACTAAACTGCTAAAGAACATTTACCATAATAGAAAATAGAAATATCAAGCTTTTAACATGAAAAAGAATTACTATAAGCCCAGGCTAGACAACTAAAAGTATAAATAAAATTAAGTTGAAACGAGGATGAAAATGCAAATACAAATTTTCCTGACGATGGAAGAAAAAAAAAATACGACTTGGCAAATTGTCAATTACTAAATACAAAAAAAACAAGGCAAACCTGTCAAAATTGCAACATCAATGCTGCAAACTGCATTGTACTTACTATGATGTAATACGGTACGTACCGGTAGCCTACACTGTTTGCGCAATATTCGCGACCAAAGTATCGCGATTTGTCGGCAAATAATACGCGAAAATATTGAAGTTGAATACTTCTGTGACAATATTACTGTATTTATCAGAGGCGGAGTCCTCGAGGACGTCCTCGAGGACACATTTTGAAGTCCTTGGCCTTGGCCTCGAAGCCTCAAGTCCTTGGCCTTGGCCTCGAAGCCTTAGGTCCTCGAAAATTGCCCTGTCCTCGGCTCGAGGACAGCACTATTTTTGAACAGTTGAAATTTTGTTGGAAAACGCCAGAAACCTCGCAGAAAATTTGAAAATACCTTTTTTATTTTGCGCAATTGGAGCGTAGGCTTAGCCAAGCGGACCTCCCCCCCAATTGAAATTTCATCAATGACAAAAATGTGACAAAAAAGCCTATTGTTTCTTCAGTTTCAGTTTCTTTTTAGCGTTTTTCGTTTACACCAGTAGCAAACAACAATACTGAAGACCGAGGGCCCCGAGACCCCCTAAAATCAATTTTTGCCAGCCATTTTAAACGTAAATCTGGAAGAAATGGATAGTTTTCATCCTAAAAGTTGCTATCTCAGGATCACATCTAGCCTTTTTATGAACGTAATGCATTAACCAAGGCCAGATTTACCACATTATGGCGCAGTAACAGCTAAGGGCTCTGCGCTCAAATCTTAAGACTTTTTATGGTCTTCACCTACATTTGGCAGAAAGATGTTGCGAAAATCTCCAAAGTGCCAGGGGCCCAGCGCGATGAAAATCCGGATCGGCAATAACATGGCCAGTAGCGTAGCCGGGGGCAGGGGGGGGGGGGCTATATCCTCCCCATTGGCCTGTTAACCAAAATGCAGAATAAGAAAAACACCACGTTTTTAGCTCTTCTGAGACTGTCTTTTGCGCTGGAATTGACTAAAAAGTGATTTAAGGCATTTTTTGAAACATACATCCAGAGGAGGGGGCTAATTTGTCAAAAATTAAAGTCACCAATCAATGAAAACTTTAGAAAATACCCAAAAATAAGCAATCAAATTTGATCGCTAGTGTAAAAACGCCAAACATAGGTTTTATCAACAAATATATTATAAACTCTTATATATTATATATATCATAACAGGAATAAAGATGGGGGGTGGCTACTCAGTGTTAGTTAATTGCCAATCACTTCTCTCAAATATCTTTCCATTAGCCCCCCCGATTATTTTTCTTTATAAAATACAGACGAAATAGATTACTTCGCGTGAGTTTTGTTTAATAATAGCATTTTATGATTTACCTGCATGTAAACAAGAGAACTGCAATGTTATCATTAGCCACTTCCCTCATAGCCTGATAATGCAACCAGTTGAATCATGTTGCGCTGGCAATTTCTATGCTACGTTTTAAAAGCATTATTTTTTATTAAAATAGCTCTAAAATTAAGTTATATTTGCAAAAAAATGCAAAATTTGCGAGCGCTGGGGGCTCCGCCCCCAAACTGTCGTGCCTCCGGCGGCTGGGGGCTTTGCTCCCAGACCCCAAAACAGCCCCCCCCCCATTGCGAATTTTTGGCTGCGCGCCTGACACATGGTTAGTAAGCGAAACTACCCATCTATTGCACTATTTTTCAATAACAATTCATAAATTCACTTCCACCTCGCCAGTTTTTACGCACAAAATACTTTTTAAAAAAATTAGCCATGGAAAATGCTGATTGAACAAATCGTTGAACTTCAGTAAAGGGAGCCTGGGCCGCCTGGCCTAACATGCACTTCTATAACTGGCTATTTTCATGACAAAACAAAAATCTCTACGGAAAATCTTCGAGTGGGTTTTCATTTACTGCTAAAATGCGGCACGAGTCAATGCACCTTACTTCCCCCTACCTGGACCAAATCACGTACAATTAAACTTTAACTCCAAACTGCAAGATGTTAAACGTGTTTTGAACTTAAATTGCAACTAGAAGGAGGATTAAACAATTTAATTTTTCTAATTGGCTTTCAAATGTCAAAAATCTAGTGCTTTGAAATGATTCTAAACATGTGCAAAGTGTGATTCAATGGCATTAAAATAGCTTTTTTTACCAAAAAATTACAAAAAATCGCCCAACAGCTGGAGGCTTCGCCCCCAGACCCCCGTCTGTGATACGTTTGAGTTACGCTGGCTTTCTCAAAACGTCTCCAAAGTTACGTATTTGCACTTTTCAACTATATTAGTTGAGGTTCTCTCCCTTTGCAAAATCCTGGTTAAGTGAAAAGCAGGCAAACTTTTCATGACGTCATTGCACGTGATTTGTGGTTTAGGCCTCCCTAATCAAAAATTCTGGCTACGCCTTTAAATTGGAGATTGCCTGGAAAACTTTTTTGAAGACCTTTTTTTTTGGAGAACACTTGCGGCTGTGTCCTTGGTCCTTGGCCTTGGCCTCGAGCATTCCTGTCCTTGGCCTCGAGAGGTTCTGTCCTCGGAAAGGCTGTCCTTGGCCTTGGCCTTGGCCTCGGATTTTTTTGTGTCCTTGGCCTTGGCCTTGGCCTCGAGCCTTGTGTCCTCGACTCCACCTCTGGTATTTATCACTATCCGACATCCGTATTATACTTTTCTGTAAATACAATGCACGAAATCGAGTATGAAATTGGTATGGAAGTATGATAGAACTCTGCTGTCACTACATCAAGTGACGTCATATCGCACGCGAAAGGCCTTCTCTCTCTAGGTGGCCTTGCTAGAACGCGATTCGCTATCGCGAGAAGAAAAAAAAAAAAAGAAAAAGCAGGGTGTCGAACCGAACCTGAACCCAAACCGTAAACCTGAATGAACCGCTTCATTTTGGTGAACCCGAACCGAGCCTGAACCAGCAAAATTTTACTTCAGTGAACCTGAACCAAACCTGAACCCTCAAAATCGTGCTCAAGTGAACCCAAACCGAACCTGAACCCCAAACAAAAGTAAGAATATATTTTTCCATATCCGGATGCCGCTGGCGCTTGCACACGCACAATAAGAGCAGTGGTGATCATCAACAGGATCAGCAATTTCTCCTTTTTTTCTGGACGTAACGAGTAACGACAGTTAAATTTTAAATCTATGAACCCGAACCAAACCTGAACCAGTAATATTTTACTTGAGTGAACCTGAACCAAACCTGAACCTCAAAAATGGTGCTCAAATGAACCCGAACCAAACCTGAACCGCTGAAATATTTTGAGCAGGAGCTAAACCTGAACCCGAACCGTTTTTTTAAACGGTTCGACACCCTGAGAAAAAGAACCTCTCTTTGTCTGGTTTATCAACCCAGCGAAATCCATGCTGCAGGCGTTAGTAGCGATCTGCAACTAATCAACTCGCCGAAAAATGGGTTCATATTTCGCTTAATAGAACCGCTTTCCTCCAAAACACATCCTAATTAACCAATTGTCGGAATCTACATTAAACCATAAACTATGTCCGAATCTACATTAAACTACCCCCATGAACCAATATTTGTCGGAATCTACATTAAATTTCAAACAAACTCAGAAAGTTTCGTTGAGTGCACATGGAAGGAAACTCCAGCAGCATACTTTGAATAATGAATATACCACAAAATATTATTAAAACACACTATATGAATTCGCCGTCTAAAATCAAGCGTCTTAAAGTGCGGTTCATGTTTTGCTCAAAAGAACCGCTTTCCCTCCGGAAATACTCTCATAAACCAATTGATGGATTGTTGCTACGTCATAGCTTTTTCCCGCCAAAACCAATGGACGTCAAACAGGGGCGTATTTACGGGGGCCCATTGTGCCTGCCAGGATTGTAAAAATGTATTGATGGATTGCAGCTACGTCATAGCCTTTTCCCGCCAAAACGATTGGACGTCAAAACGCCATTACAAAGCATTGGACGTTACCTCAAATCAATGTATAATTCCTTCAGTGGGAATGTTTAAAGAATTTGATTGCAAAGTAATACTTTTGTAGATATAGTCTGGTCTTAAATGAAAGCTATCAGGAAGAATTTATGCAGCTTACATGGCTCAGCGGGGCTTGAAAGTTACGCTTTTCGTGAATTTTCATCATCCATTGTCTGATATTGTTTACTTTTACCGGCTTTTAGCTTTGGTTCACATCGTAAATTCGATCATATCCTAAAATACTTAAAATTTTACGTCGCAGCACTAGCGCATGGCAGATTAATGTTTAGTTTTAGCACAATTTATGAATAATATTTCACATCACTAGCCCAAGTCGAAATAAATGCATATTAAGGCTCCATCAAAGTTACACAGAGGCCTGTTAAATATAACTAGTTTAAAATTTAAACGACATCTCTACGAAATAATTCAATGCAAACAACTGCATTTGCGTTTTAACTCCTAGCAACCAGCAATAACCATAGCGGTAAGACGCTAATGACCACACGAAATGCAAACATTACCAAGATCGTGCAGAATAGACTTATGAAGTTACAAAAGTTTGAAAGTAAGCTAATTTTGTCGCAAATAAAGAGATACAACACTTTAAAAGTGAAAAGTACGCTAATTTTGTCTCAAATAAGTCAATAGTAAGCCTCGTATTTGATAACCGAAGCTAGCTACCACCATCTATATTACATGATTCTCAACAGCAAGCCGGATTTAGTCACTAAAAAAAGCATACTAAAACAGAATTCTTACAAATTAAGATCTTTTTCAGTTTTTGCAGGCTTTTATCCTGCATTTAACTTTAATGCTACAAAGAATTAACTCATTTAGAGCCTAAACATACGCTCTATAATCTTTATTATTAGTGTTTTTGCATGCATTTACTTAGCACTGATCCACGATTTTGACGTCCAGCGCTTTGACTAGCAGCGCGATGACGTCACGTGCAATCCATCAATATTTGTCGGAATCTACATTAAATTTCACACAAACTCTACAGAGGTGGGCAAAGTGCAATTAGAAGCGCAACTACCGCAACCTCCGCAATTGCGGAAGTTGCATTGCGCATTAGTTTTTTATTTTGAAGCATTGCGGAAGTTGCTTCGCGGACTGAAGTCTTTAAAATTCGTTGCACTTTAATTGTGCTGTGCTTTTAATTTTTTTTGGTTAATAGCGCAATTCTTTACATTGAACTTAATTTTGTTCCATTTCGATCGTAATATTGACAAATGTCGGCCTTCTTTAGCAAATTATTTGCTCTTTTTCTGTCAAAATCGCAAAAAATGCGGTATTTGCATTGTGTTGTGCAATTTTAATTGCGGAAGTTAGATTGCGCTTTAACTTGGTACAAAAATGCCGTTCCGCAATTGTAGAATTGCGCTGCGCTTTAACTAAATCAAAACGTTCCGTGCAAAAGTTGCGCTGCGCTTCAGAAATTAAAAAAATTAGATGGCGCAATTTGCGCTGCGCTTTTACTGGTTGAAAAGATCGTTGCGCTTTGTTGCGTAGCGCTTTTGATATAATGTTATTTGTGCCCACCTTTGCAAACTCAAAAGGTTTTGTTGAGTGCACATGGAAGGAAACTCCCCAGCAGAATACTTTGAGTATACCACACAATACCATAGGTGGGCAAGTTAATGCAAAACGTTAGCTTCGTTAACCACTAGTCCGTTAACAAACTTCAAACCTCCGTTAACGTTAATCCGTTATTTTTAGCTTTAATTAACGGAAGTTAATAAAGTCCGTTAATTCGTTAACATTTTGCGTGTAATTTACATTGCGTTTTATTCACTCGCTTGTACAATACGTATTGACGCTGTTGAGCTGATTGTAAGGAAATATTTTATTGCTATGGTGTTCTTTTTGTGTTTTGGAAGTTACATTTTACAGCCTAATCTAATTTTTAGACAAAAATAAGTTCAAATGCATTAACAAAGCTGCCATCGGAAAATCTTTGGAAATTGTGAGCAGCGATAATTTATACATTTATTAGACTGCAGCTTATTACTTGTCACAAAGAAGAGCTCTTTTCTTCGCAACTATAAAACTCGTGTTAATACGCAACGTGTGTTATCAGAGCAAACTGGTTTGTACCGGTACGATGAATGAATGGTGCAAGATACGATAAAAACTTTAACGGAAGTTAACAGAACTTAACGGAAGTTAGTTTAGTCCGTTAACAGAACTTAACGGAAATTAGTTTAGTCCGTTAACATGAAAAAACTTTTTAACGGATTAACGCGTCAATGAAAAAGTTAGCTTCGTTATTAACGGATTAACGATTAACAGACTTGTGCCCACCTATGCAAAATACTATTAAAACACTAAATGAATTCGCCGTCTAAAATCAAGCGTCTTAAAGTGGGGTTCATGTTTTGCTCAATAGAACTGCTTTCCCTCCGGAAATACCCCCATAAACCAATATTTTTCGGAATCTACATTAAATTTCACACAAACTCAGAAAGTTTTGTTGAGTGCACATGGAAAGAAACTCCCGCAGCATACTTTGAATATACCACAAAATATTATCAATAGACTGATTAAAACACGTTAAATAAAATCGCCCTCTGAAATCAAGCGCCTTAAAGTGGGGTTCGTTACAGATATGCGTTCGTTACAGAATTTAACAACTTTCGTGGTTATTCTAGATTTGAAAATTTATGTACCCAAAAAGGTCATTAAAATAAAGATGTAACTTTAATAAAAAACTCAACTTTCAAACTCAACACTTTTACGAGTTATTATTGCAAATTGCAATTCCAGATAATTACGAGTATCATTCAATAAATAGGTAAATTTTTTAGTATAAGGAGACTTACAATTTAGATAGAAACTTTTTTTTTTTTTTCTTATTCACAGGGATGAAATTTGTTTTGCAGACAAAAATAAAAAGTTTAAGAGTTTTGGTTATAAACAAAAATGTCAGATAAAAAAGCATGCTCCAGGATTGAAGAGCGGTCAGTTATTAAGTTTTTAGTTGCAAAAGGGTGCAAAGCTGTAGAAATTTATCGGAAAATCTCGACTGTGTATGCAAGGTCCAATCCCCAAAGTTTCATTTCTTGAGAAGCTTTGCGAACAGTGCCAACTACTGTGAACTGCTGAAACAAGTCAAAAAAGACATAAAGAACAAACTTCATCAGTCGAAAGGAGTCCTTTTGAATTATGACTTTGCAAGGCCTCACAAAGCAGCCCCCTTACAGCCCAGACCTTGCCCCTTCAGATGTTTGGTCCCTTGAAAGAGTTCACGAGAGGTACTAAGTTTGAAATTGAGGATGAAGTCAAAAGTGTTGTGAGCGACTGACTGAGACATCACTCGAAAGATTTTTATGTTGAGGGATTACGAAAGCTTGTGCACACGTGGAAAAAATGTGTAAAATTAATGGGAGACTATGTTGAAAAACAAAACAAAAAGTTTAGCTTCTATCTGAGTTATAGCTCCATATACTGAAAAAGTCACCTTAGTTATGGAATAACCCTCGTATTAAATCTGTTGTTTCGCATTGAAAGTTTGTTAATAAATTGTTCGAAAACCTTGAGCCGCAAAAATGGGGTTTTCAATTTCTCAACGTCACAGGTGAAAACTTAACGAAAAGCTTTACCATCTAACCATAGTCACTATTTTGTGACTATGATCTAACTTAAATACAGAGATGGTCAGGGGCACATTTGGGGGGATTTCCCAACGTCGCGCTCTCAAATTTTGTCTTGTTTCATCTTTCCACATATATATAACATCTTGAAAATGTTGCATTTGAAAATTTTTCGTTTTGGTAGGTCCATTTGGAGAGAAACCCCAACGTGGCACCCCAAAATCTTGACATGTTTAATCTTTCTTGCATTCTTATTCATCCTGCTGAATTTATTTTTTTCGCTGAAACGTTTACAAAATTTTTATTTTGGGGAAGGCCATTTGGGTAGCGCTCCCCAGCGTGGAACCCCCAGTTAAGACGGGCACTAGTCCTTCATGATATCTACAACCGCTCAAAGTTTGGATTTTTTACGTCAGGACGTTTAACGTATAGTGACAGAGTGGCATAATAAAAAAAATTGTTTTTTGCGGTTTTTGTTTCTTGTATTATGATCGCGTGACCTTGCAGCCCCAAAACCTCCATACATGAAGCTTTCATGTACGGTACATACATGTTTTGTCCGAATTTCAACTTTCTACGTTTAACCGTTTTTTTACTTACAGAAAATTTCAATCATCATCTGCACTGAGTAAAACTAAAAACAGACACTGTTAATAATTGGGACTTTGCGCTGCGGGCGCTTACTACCATATGGTAGTACGCGCAGCGCAAAGTCCCAATTATTATACAGTGTCTGTTTTTTCGGTGGGAACTGAGGGAAACTTGTCACAAAGAAACCTCGATCCTGTTTGTTTTAGAGACGAAGGAGGTTTGTAATGGATATTTCACTTAAGAAATTTCAAAATGTAAACAAAATTGCAAAACAATTTGCAGCTTGCAAAAGCTTATAACAAAATTTCATTGCTATATATTTAGAAACTTCTCCAGTACATTCTTCTAAAAATAGATTTTATTGTATTATTAGGATTTTAAAAATTCTATACAAAACAAGTTGCCCTCAGTTTCTTCTGGTTTTTGAATGTCTTCTGTATTTTACCTCTCACCAATCCGCGATTCATTCATACATTAACTATACAATAACTAACGGTGATTAATTAAAATAGAAATTTTTTTGCTGCACTAGGTTTGTTTTACAGCGATCATTTATGACAATTCCATTTCACTACAAATCGCGCTTCAGCAAAACTATCTACAAACTAAACTTTGAGTTTGCATGTCCAGAACACGGAAAAAGTTACAAAAAAAACTATACAGCATGATGAAAAACGGCAGGTAAAGTAGGACTCCTGGTGAAGGTGCTGCCTCAAAAACAAACAAAAAACCGAACGTTGTCGTAGCTGCAACCGCCTGGGTGACATGGAATACCAGCTAAATATCTACTGGAGTTTCTTTCCACGTGTAGCATTTCGCTGGAGTTTTATTCAATGTGCAATATATCTGCTGGAGTTTCTTTCCATGTGCACTCAACGAAACTTTCTGAGTTTGTGTGAAATTTAATGTAGATTCCGAAAAATATTGGTTTATGGGGGTATTTCCGGAGGGAAAGCAGTTCTATTGAGCAAAACATGAACCCACTTTAAGGCACTTGATTTTAGAGGGCGATTTGATGTAGCGTGTTTTAATATTACTTTATGGCAGTGTTGGGCAAGTTAAAGATAAAGGTTAACTTTGTTAAGAGTTAATTCGCTATGAATTTTCCAGCATTTTTTTAACTAAGTTAAAGTTAATAGTTAATTGAAAAACAAAAGTAACGCAAGTTAAAGTTAAGAGTTGATTTTCTTCCAAAAAATCAATATTAACCTGCAGTAGATGCCATAGGCGTATCCAGGATTTTTGATTTGGGAGGCTCAAACCACAAATCACATGCAATGATACCATCAAAAACATTAAGAAAGGAATTTTTCGTGGGGGCAAAGATATCGTAGAATGGAAGATCAGAAGCCGTGGCGTGGTGTTGGCACGTAGCTTGGAACTCGTTCAAGGGCGAGGGCTTAAACTAAAAGTTAAGCCAATAGTTTAAAAATTGGCTTAAACCAACGATTAAAATGCGAAAATGTCTAAATTGGGAGACGTGTGTTGAATAAAGAAGTGTACTGCAATTCAAACGTATTATTGAGGGGGTCTGGGCGATTTTTCGTAAGTTTTTGGAAAAAAAGCTATTTTAATACCATTGGATCACATTTCGCACGTATTCAGAGCCATTTGAAAATACCAGATTTTTAACAATCGAAAACCAATTGAAAAAATTAAGTTGTTCAGTCTTTCTTTTGCTTGCAATTTAAGTCCAAAACATGTTTAAAACCTTGCAGTTTGTGGTTAAATTTTGCAAGTGATTTGGCCGAGGTAGGGGGAAGTAAAGAACATCGCCTTCTGGAACATTTTAGCAGTAAAAATAATCCAGTAGAATGTTTTCTTAGAGATTATTGTTTTGTTATAAAAAAAACAGTTATAGGAATACATATACGGCCAGAAGGCCCAAGCCCTCTCAATTCAAAAATCTATTCAATGAGCATTCCCCTTACTGTAGCTAATTTTTTTCAAAAGTATTTTGTTGCATAAAAATTGGCGAGGTGTAGGTGAATTGTTATTGAAAAATGTACAATAGATAATACGCTATAAACAGTATACAGTGTCTTATATGCACAATCAAACTTTTGATTTACAGCCTAAGACATACTGCTTTGGAATCGACATTCGTCTTTTATTCCTCGTCAGTAACCTATAGCTAGGACTACAGGTATGAACATGAGCGTAAAAAGGCAAAGAATCGCAAATTAACCAGATTATGTCATGATCTGGTTAATTTGCGATTCTTTGTCATGCGTAATTGCGATTCTTTGTCATGATCTGGTTAATTTGCGATTCTTTGTCATGCGTAAAAAGGCAAAGAATCGCAAATTAACCAGATTATGTCATGATCTGGTTAATTTGCGATTCTTTGCCTTTTTACGCTCATGTTCATACCTGTAGTCCTATAGCTATACTCAGGGGCGCCGCGAGCCAAACGTGGGCCCGGGGCCAGCTCAAATATGACGAATTTTCGGTTTTGTGAACTCCAAAACAGACGAAGAAAATGCCGCAGGTTTGTCCGAATTACGATGTGATCTCAAAAAAAAAAAAAAAAAAAATGGTCTTCACCGAAATTCAGACGGTTTTTCCGGTCGGAAGTAGGTGATCTCCAAAAAAAAAAAAATTACAAAAAAAGGTCTTCGGTCTTCACATGCTGATTTCTCAGTGTCATTTCGATGGGCCCCCCTCTGAAGCCCGTGGGCTCTCTACAGGGCCACCTGAAACCAACGGCCGCATGATGGGACCCCCAGAAGCCCATGGGCCCCCTAAAGTCCATAGGCCCCGGGTTCATTGTCCCCCCTGCCCCCCTCTCGGAGGCCCTGGCTATACCAACGAGGAATAAAAGACGAATGTCGACTCCGAAACAGTGTGTCTTAGGCCAGTAGCGTACGCAGAATTTTGAAAAGGGGAGACAGGAACTTCAGAAAATTTGAGAAGAACAAAGATCAGAATAAGAAATTGCTCCACCCAAAATCAGTCTGAGTTTTTGCCCAAAATTAGGCGAAGAGCAAAAAAATAAAAGGAAGGTCTTTACTCTAATTTAGTACGAGTTTTTGCCCAAAATTAGGTGAAGAGCAACAAAAAGAAAGGTTTTCACTCAAATTTAGTCCCATTATTTGTCCAAAGTTGGGTGCAGGCCTAAAACAAACGTATAAAACATACCCTTTGTGTGATCAAAGCTTCTGCCCAAGTTACTAAGAGGGGGGGGCCATGCTGCATTTTTGCATACTTTTCTATGCTAATTATACTATCCTGGCGAACCAAAGGGGGGGCCATGGCCCAATGCCCCCCCTAAATACGCCCCTGTCTTGGGCTGTTAAACAAAGGTTTGATTGTGCCTATAAGACTCTGTATACTATCTATCAGAGGTGGAGTCCTCGAGGACAGATTTTGAAGTCCTTGGCCTTGGCCTCGAAGGTCAAGTCCTTGGCCTTGGCCTCGAGGCCTCAAGTCCTCGAAAATTGGCCTGTCCTCGGCTCGAGGACAGCAGTATTTTTTGAATTGTTAAAATTTTGTGAAGCGCTTGAAAAATTTTTGGAAAACGTTTTTTTGTGGAGATCGCTTGAAAAATTTTTGTGAAGACCTTTTTTTTTTTGGAGAGCACTTGCACTTGTGTCCTTGGTCCTTGGCCTTGGCCTCGAGCATTCCTGTCCTTGGCCTCGAGAGTGTCTGTCCTCGGAAAGGCTGTCCTTGGCCTTGGCCTTGGCCTCGGATTTTCTTTCTGTCCTTGGCCTTGGCCTCGAGCCTTGTGTCCTCGACTCCACCTCTGCTGTCTATAGCTTATTATTAATTTTTTCAGTACAATAGATAGTTACGCCTACAAACCAGGGCTGCGAACTTGAACTTGAACTCAAACTCGAAAAAACTCGGTTATTTTGCTGAACTCGAACTTGAACTCGAAAAAATAATTTTTATGAACTCGAACTTGAACTTGAACTCGAATAAAATTCTTCGAGTTCGAGTTTACTAGAAAGAAATTTTAAGATTAAAAATTTGTCGGAAAAATATTTGTTGTTGATCAAGCCATGTAAATTGAGATTGCGTTTTTCGTAACAGCTGCATACTGTAAGTGCATATTCTTTCTGTCTTGTTTATGTTGTGGCGACCAAGAAAAACAGAGAAAGTATCAGGGCTGCGAACTCAAACTTGAACTTAAACTCGAAAGAACTCGGTTAGTTTGCCGAACTCGAACTTAAACTCGAATAAAAATCGATCGAGTTCGCAGCCCTGCTACAAACCATGTTATTGCCCGAGCCGGATTTACATTGAGTTGCGCCCCTGGCAATTTGGGATTTTTGCAATATTTTCCTGCCTAATACAGGTGAAGACCAAAAAAAAGTCTTATCTGAGCACGGGGCCCCTGGCACTGTGCCATTATGTCAAATCCGTCCCTGGTTATTGCATTACGCTCACAAAAAGTTAGATGAGGGTCTCAGTTAGCAACTTTTAAGTTAGGATAAAAACCCTTAATTTCACTTGGGTTATTCGTTTAAATTGGTTGGCAAACATTAAATTGAAGAAGCCCGGGCCCCCTGGAACAATATTATTGTTAATTACTGTTGTACGCGTGTACTGTTGTACGCGAAGATGCTAAAAACATAGGTGGGCAAGTTAATACAAAACGTTAGCTTCGTTAACCACTAGTCCGTTAACAAACTTCACACCTCCGTTAACTTTAATCCGTTATTTTTAGCTTTAATTAACGGAAGTTAATAAAGTCCGTTAATTTGTTAACATGTTGCGTGTAATTTACATTTCGTTTATTCCCTCGTTCGTACAACACGTATTGGCGCTGTTGAGCAGATTGTAAGGAAATATTTATTGCTATGGTAGTCTTTTTGTGTTTTGGAAGTTACATTTTAAAGTCAAATTTAATTTCAAGATAGAAAGTTCAAATGCACAAATGAAGCTGCGATCGGAAAATGTTTGGAAATTGCGAACAGCGATAGTCAATAGAACTCTGAGACTGCAGCTTATTATTTGTCACAAAAAAGAGCTCCTTTCGTCGCTTTCTTCTATAAAACTCGTGTCAATACGCAACAAGTGCTACTAGTGTAAACTGGTTTGCACGGGTACGATGAATGAATGGTGCAAGATATCAGTAGCGTAGCCAGGGGGGGCCAAGCTATAGCCCCCCCCCCCGATTGGCATGCCGACCAAAATGCAGAATGAGAAAAACACTACGTTTTTAGCTCTTTTGAGACCGTTAAATGTACTAGAGTGGACTAAATAGTGATTTAAAACATCTTTTGAAACATATATTTAGGGGGGGGCTAATTTGTTGAAAATAAAACTAACAAAGAAATAAAACTTTGAAAAAGGTCAAAAATACTCAATCAAATTTGATCGCAAGTGTAAAAATTCTAAACATAGGTGTCATCAACAAATAAAGGCTGCCATAAACTAAAGAATAAGGGGGGGGGGCTATTCAGTATTGTTAATTACCAATTTTTCTCAAATTTCTTTTCATTAGCCCCCTTCCTTTCCCCCCAGTTATTTTTCAGTATAAACTGTATACGAAATAGATTACTCCGCGTGAGTTTTACTGAAATATTCGTTTGTATAATTTACCAGCATCTAAACAAGAGAACTAAAATTTTACCATTAGCCACCTCCCAAATAGCACATTTATGCAACCAGTTTAATCATGTTTGCTCTGCCAATTTCTAAGCCACGTTTTAAAAGCATTATTTTTTAATCAAAATAGCCCTAAAATTAAGTTATTTTTGCAAAAAAATGCAAAATTTTCGAGTGCTGGGGGCTCCGCCCTCAGACCCCCGTGCCTCCGGCGGCTGGGGACTTTGCCCTCAAACCCCCAGCCTCCGGCGGCTGGAGGCTTCGCCCCCAGACCCCTATTGGCCTCCGGCGGCTGGGGCTCCGCCCCCAGACCCCCCAAACAGCCCTCCCATTGCGAATTTCTGGCTACGCGCCTGCAAGATATTAACGATAAACACACACAGAGGTGGAGTCGAGGACACAAGGCTCGGGGCCAAGGCCAAGGACACAAAAAAATCCGAGGCCAAGGACAGCCTTTTCGAGGACAGACCCTCTCGATGTTAAGGATAGGAATACTCGAGGCCAAAGACAAGGACAGGAATGCTCGAGGCCAAAGACAAGGACACAGCCGCAAGTGTTCTCCAAAAAAAAAAAAGGTCTTCAAAAAAGTTTTTCAGGCTATCTCCAATTTATAGGCGCGTAGCCAGAACTTTTGATTGGGGAGGCTTAAACCACAAATCACATGCAATGACGTCATCAAAAATTTGCTTGTTTGCACTTAACCAGGATTTTGCAAAGGGAGAGGGCTTAAACTTATATAGTTGAAAAGTGCAAATACGTAACTTTGGAGACGTTTTGAGAAAGCCAGTGTAACTCAAACATATCACAGACGGGGGTCTGGGGACGGGGCCCCCAGCGGCCGGAAGCTTTGGGGGTCTGGGGGCGAACCCCCCAGCTGTTGGGCGATTTTTTGGAAAAAAAAGCTATTTTAATGCCATTGAATCACATTTCGTGCATGTTTAGAGCCAATTGAAAGCACTAGATTTTTGACATTTGAAAGCCAAGTAAAAAATTTAAATTGTTTAATCCTCCTTCTAGTTGCAATTTAAGTTCAAAACGAGTTTAACATTTTGCGTTTTGGTGTTAAAGTTTAATTGTACGTGATTTGGTCCAGGTAGGAGGTAGTAAGGTGCATTGTCTCATGCAACATTTTAGCAGTAAATGAAAACCCACTAGAAGATTTTCCTTAGAGATTTTTGTTTTGTCATAAAAACAACCAGTTATAGAAGTGCATGTTCGGCCAGGGGGCCAGGTCCCCACAATTGAAGTTCAACAATTTGTTCAATCAGCATTTTCCACGGCTAATTTTTTTTTAACGTATTTTGTGCGTAAAAACTGGTGAGGTGGAGGTGAATTAATGAATTGTTCTTGAAAAATAGTACAATAGATGGTTACGCTTACTAACCACGTTATTGCCGGACCGGATTTACATCGCGCTGAACCCCTGGCACTTTGGAGATTTTCGTACTATCTTTCTGCAAAATGTAGGTGAAGACCATAAAAACTCTCAAGATTTGAGCGCAGGACATTTAGCTGGTACCGCGCCATATTGTGGTAAATCCGGCCTTGGTTAATGCACTACGTTCATAAAAAGGCTAGATGTGATCCTGAGATAACAACTTTCAGGACAAAAACTATCCATTTCTTCCAGGTTTACGTTTAAATTGGCTTGTAAAAATTAATTTGAGGGGGTCCCGGGGCTACTGGTCTTCAATATTGTTGTTCGCTACTAGTGTAAGCGGAAAATGCTAAAAAGAAACTGAAACTGAAGAAATAATAGGCTTTTTTGTCACATTTTTGTCATTGGTGAAATTTCAATTGGGGGAGGCCCGCTTTGCTAAGCCTGTGTTCCAATCGCGGAAAACAAAAAAGGTATTTGCAAATTTTCCGCGAGGTTTCTGTCGTTTTCCAACAAAATTTCAACGGTTCAAAAAATAGTACTGTCCTCGAGCCTAGGACAGGGCAATTTTCGAGGACCAAAGGCTTCGAGGCCAAGGACTTGAGGCTTCGAGGCCAAGGCCAAGGACTTCAAAATGTGTCCTCGAGGCCAAGGACGTCCTTGAGGACTCCATCTCTGATAAAAACCTAAACGGAAGTTAACAAAACTTAGCGGAAGTTACTTTAGTCCGTTAACAGAACTTAACGGAAGTTAATTTAGTCCGTTAACGTGAAAAAACTTTTTAACGGATTAACGAGTTCAAGATAAAGTTAGCTTCGTTATAAACGGATTAACGATTAACGGACTTGTGCCCACCTATGGCTAAAAGAAACTGCAACTGAAGAAACAATAGTCTTTTTTCTGACATTTTTATCATTTGTAGCATTTTAATTGGGGGGGCGGGCCCCCCGCTGGCTACACCTATGTTTGATGCCCAATAAAAAGATCTCCATGCGAGATAAAAAAACAACTCATTCTGTTTTCTCTTACTAAAAGGATTTTTTATTCTATTAAAGATAGACAAAGTGGAAGCCTTTTTTATGTGTTTTTTTTATTATTACGGCATTAGGACGCATGGTGTAGCGTAGAAATTTAATGGATTCACGTAAACATTAAAGTAGTTTAACGAAAGTTATAGTTAATAAGTTAACTCACAAAAGCTTTTTAACTCGTTAATGAAAAACTTAACTTCGTTATTAACGAGTTAATGCCGAACACTGTTTTGTGGTATATTCAAAGTATTCTGCTGGAGTTTCCTTCCATTTGCACTCAACGAAACTTTCAGAGTTTGTATGAAATTTAATGTAGATTCCGACAAATATTGGTTTATGGGGGTATTCCCGGAGGGAAAGCGGTTCTATTGAGTAAAACATGAACGGAACAGAACACTTTATTTTTGTTGCCAATAAAAATACCAAAATAACACAGAATTGCACAATAATAAACAGCAACGGGAGGCTGCGAAGGGACCAATGGTCTTCAAGTCAAGCAGTAACCCAGGCAAATATCTTAATTAAGTTCATCAAAATATTACAGTAAAATATTACTTTCTATACCGGTAGGTAAATTTTTGGCTATGAAAAGAAATGACAGCAGACTGTTACAGTATGATACGAAATAGTAGATTTAGTTCTTGTATTTACTAAGGAGAAGCGAGAAACTTCTTATAAGACTCTTTAAACTTTGAGTAAGATGCGTTTTTGAGATCAGAAGGAATGTTATTCCATATTTTAGCTCCAATGTACTTTATGGAGTGTTGGGTTTTTGAACTCATAAATCGCGGTAAAAAAATTTCATTGCTTGAAGTGTGGCGGGTAGAATACGATAAAACATCTGATGAATATGCAAAATAATGATTAAAATTGAGAGGCAATTTGCTATGAGTAAACTGGTACATTAATTTTGCAATTTCAAAGTTATACAAGTCTTCAAGTTTTAAAATTTCGTATTTATAATATTGTGGTGTTATTTTACCTCTAATTTTAGTTTTAGAAATAATCTTAAGGCTTTGTTTTGTAACCTTTTTAACTTCATTAAATAGGTTTTTTATGTTGCACCCCACAATGGAAACGCATAATGTAAATGAGTATGTACGAGAGAATAGTACAAAATTATTAACGTATTGCGTTGACGATAGTAACTCAGTTTAGCAAGAACACCAACAGAGCGTGCAATCTTCTTTTCCAAAAATATAATATGAAGCTTAAACGATAACTGTTCATCCACAAAAATTCCCAAATATTTTGCTGATTCCGAAGGTTGCACAATTTGATTATCAAAGTTTAAAGTAAGCGAGGTGGTGGATTTTCTTGTTTGGGGAAAGACAAGTAGAGAAACAGTTTTAGCTTTATTGACCACTAGATTATTTGCCAACATTCAATTTGACACTCTTGACAATTCTGAATTCGTCAAGTGTTGTAAATTATCAACGTTGTTTTCAGTTGTCAAAAGAACAGTGTCATCAGCAAAGAATCTAGGTACAGTTTGCATAGCCGAGGGTAGGTCATTTACATAAATTAAAAATAGAAGGGGGCCTAATATCGAACCTTGAGGTATTCATATTCGACCAATTTCTCAGAGGATCTTTTGTTATAAATTGAAACATACTGTTTGCGATTACGCAAATATGAACAAATTAGTGAGTTGGCAACGCCACGAATGCCATAATATTCCAACTTTTTAAGTAGCTTTTGATGTGAGACTGAATCAAAAGCTTTTTGGATATCTAAGAATATTAATGCAGAAAATTTTTTACCGTTTAAGTTGTCATAACACGTCGTTATAAGATCAAGCATGGCGTGAATTGTAGAGTGATTATGTCTAAAACCATACTGGGTTGGTGCAATTGTATTCATACTGGTAAAAAAGGAGAGTAGTCTATTGCAAATTATACGTTCAAAAACTTTACTTAAAGACGGTACGGCGAATTCATTTAGCATGTTTTAGTAATTTATTATTATTATTATTTGTTTATTTGTGTCAAGCGCAAAAGTGCTCATAGAAAACGAAAAAGAAACAAACACACATACACACACAAAAAAAAAAAAAAGGTTTACAGTCATACACTACAAGTTCCAAAGCGCCAGAGAAGAGCAGATAGCTTCTCCCAAACCATTCACAGTAAGCAAATCAATAAAGCGAGCAACAATAATAAGCAGTGATATTTTGTGGCACATTCAAAGTATGCTGCGGGGGTTTCCTTCGATATGCACTTAACGAAACTTTCTGAGTTTGTGTGAAATTTAATGAAGATTCCGACAAATACTGGTTTATGGAAATATTTCCGGGGAGAAAGCAGTTGTATTGAGCAAAACATGAACCCCACTTTAAGGCGCGTTAATTAGTTGCAGATCGCTACTAACGCTTGCAGCATGGATTTTGCTGTGTTGATAGACAAAGAGTGATGCTTTCTTTTTTTCTTCTTCCGATAGCGAATCGCGTTCTAGTAGACGCATTATTTTGCCAGAATTACAGCGGTAAGCGAGTGACCTGTTGCCAAAGGTGGGCATCGGTACTTTAAAAGTAAGTCGGTACCGGTACTCGGTACTTGCCCCTAAAAGTAATTCGGTACCGGTACTCGGTACTCCGTTTAAAATGTACCGACTTACTTTTGCGGTACCGGTACTTTTTGAAAAAAATGTGCAATATCAAAGTTCGACCATTGGTGGCAAAAAAAAGTGAACTTCATGCATTATTCCGGTTAGGGGGTGTCCTCTCTCGTCTTCGTTGCCACACGTGTTGTAGGCACAGCTTCAAGTTCTGCTCATGTCGTCGCAGAAATGGTCGGAGACTTCTTATTGCAGAACCTGTGGTCATGAACTACGGGATATTTCAAGGTTTCAACGAAGTTTCAAACAGCGCAAATGGTGCTTTTACTTTAGATATTTAGATTAAAATAAAATCGCAAAAATTTAATAATTTAGACAAGACATCGAAGTAGTGAATCTTAATAAAACAAAACATTTACTAGCTCTCGGTGTGCAGAAATTTAACCTACACATGTCACAACAATGCTGCGTCTGAAACTCTTAGAAGAGCTACATTTGGAATTTTACTTTCGCTTGATGGGGTTGCTGTTTTGCTTGAGTGGGATTTACGGTCAAGACCTTGATGGGGTAGCTAGCTTCGTAGAGTTTCTCCACCCTCAATCTTCAAACGGGATCACTGGTGTCCAACTATGCTGAGCATAAGGAGGGAATTTTGATACTTTACCCGATTTGGAACATCGTGGGGTTGCCACTTTCAAGGTTAAATGAGAGTGACTACCTCCAACAAAAATGTAGTAAATTTTCTCCCCAAATTAGTGCAACTCTTTATAGATATTCTGCCTTCAATGTTAGGGGATGTGACTAAAATACTGGGAGATGAAACCCTTCAATACCCACGTGTTCGGCACCATTAGACGGGATACACAACCATATATATAATAACAACAGCTAACTTAATAGGAAATTAAAAGAATACAATCAACATCAGGAGTGCAAAAGTTGAGATTCTCAAATTTTATTCAAAAAATTTCAGAATTAAGAAAATAGCACGTACGTACTGGTAAGTTTTTAGATAAAAAGCCAAAATAGCCCACAAAAACTTGTAGAAATGACAGGATTATTGCTAAATGGCATTAATCGATTAAATATTTCGTAAAGATATATGTACTGTTAAGTGTTAACATCAGTGGCGTAAAAACTAGTAATGAAATTAAGACAGGTTAAATAATTAACAACCACAACTTAAAAGGAAAAAGCAATACCGGTGCTAAAAATTATGTTGAAACACAGAATTATTGGCAGCTACTAGCTATTATGCTATCAGGAGAGTTTTACTGGCAATCGTTTTGAAGTCGCTTGAAACAAATAAAAAATAATGACGTCGTCATAAAAGAAATTAATCATCATAAAAGCAAAGCTTCACTTAGCGTTTTGTATTACGAATGCTCAATTGCCCCCTCCTTAAAATTTTTCTCACCGGTTTAGGACACAAAAACGACCAATTTGTTCAAAGAAAAGGGCAAGATATGCACGAAAGCGCTAAATTTGCAAAATCTTAAAAAAACTGAAGGGTTGCCACAATTAAAATCAAAAGTACCGAAAAAAGTACCGATTTTGCAAAAGCACAAGTAAGTCGGTACCGGTACCGGTACTATTTTCAAAAGTAACGGTCGGTACCGGTACAAAAAAAGTAATTCGGTTCTGTAATTCGGTACAAAAGTAATTCGGTACTGCCCACCTCTGCCTGTTGCATTCCGTTTAAATCGAATGTCAAAAATTAGAAATTAGTAGGGTTGAAGACCAACCCTAGATGGATTGATTGGTAGGGGCTACTTTTGATCGGTAGAGATTGATGATTGATTGATTGATTGGTGCATCTTTATCCTCCTATCACGAGAAAGCGACGGTGCGCTTACTGCGCTATGCTTTGGACGAATCCACACCCGCTTAGGAGTTGACCATTTTCCAAGCTTTCCTGTTGACGTTTTGACTTCTTCCCACGTAAATTTGCTGCTTGTTCGAAGCCATCAAGCAGAGATAATTATCGTAAAGCGTCTTATCCAAGGACGCAACAACGTGACCAGGGTGCGGGTTGAACTCATGATCCTGCGATCAGAGTCGTCGTAAACACGACGCCTTTACCCATTCGGCCACGCTGCCGACAGTGAGCAAGATCGCAGCCCGAATGAACAATTCAGGTTCTGTTGCATGAAATTTTTTTGGATTCGGAATGGGAAATGCAGGGTTGTACACTACAGTAGTGAATTTACAGATTTACTTAACAATTTGTGTCGTTTTTTCCTTGCTGTTAGAAACTCTAGCCTAGTCATTCAAATGAGGATAAGAACCAAGAACACTACCAAGGTTGCCAATGTTCAGTGTTACGGAGTAAAACAAATTTTAGCGAATAAGGAATTGTAGAAAAAGGTCTGGGGCACCTCTTTATTGTTTATAACCACAAGAACAAAGAAGTTCTCATTTCTTCAATAAAACCGATTTTTAGCTGTATTGTGTAGCCTACCTCTTTAAGTAGGTAGTTCTGAGTTACGGGTAGGCCTACTTAATAAATTCTTGTTCATCTAAGACTCAAATTGCAACAATAAACAAAAGTTCGAGTCTGAATAAAAGTGGAATCTAAAATTAAAATAAAAGAGATGTCACTAAGTGTTACAAACGATTAAGTTTTTATAACGAAGTCTTGCGATAGGCCTATGTGTCAGTTTGTCAAACCGTTTCTCTTTAACGCTTAATTCTTAAATTTGAAGATCTGCTAAGACTTGCCAATCAAAACCGTTTTGTGTTTTCTGCAGGGCAACGATGCGGAGTATTATAGCCAACTTCAATAACGTGAAGGAGAGCTATGCCAAACTCTCCCAATCCCTTTCTCCTTCCGACAACTGAACACTTGATTCCCTGATTTTTAATGGAATTTATTATTATATTGAATAAAGAAAAATACAGAAAAATTGAAGTAGTCTCAAATATGATGTAAAGGCCAATTCAGAGCCTTTCTTCCAATCTACAAGACTGTTCTCTCACAGTCAATAGTCAAATCCATCAACAAAGATGGAGAGGAAGGGAAGGAAAAGGATCACAAAACGCAATTTACCCAAGTTAAGCAGCATTTAACAAGTCTTACCAAAAACTGACTCTGTTCACTTGACTCATTTTTTGTCACTAATGAGCTCTCAGGCTCCAAGCATGTTCAAATAGTTCCAACCAGTACAAAGCACGTGGAATCGCCTTTGCCTAGCATCAAAGGCCGGAAATTAGTTGTCAGCAGCTACTTCTACAGTAGTCTCAAAAAACAAATAATGCATGAAAAGAAACCTTCTAGAACAACATTTCTACAATACGGCCTTTGAAGATGCTCTAATTAACAGCTTAGTTTTTGACAAAGGATAATAATTGCTCGGTAATTTAACTTAAACACCAATTAGACAATGACAAATAATCTTTTCGATTTAAGTCACAAGATTGCAAAATCCAATGATTAATCAGACACAAATGCACAAACAAAGATTTGAAATTGTGTCTTCAGTCACTATGATTAATCAGACACAAATGCACAAACAAAGATTTGAAATTGTGTCTTCAGTCACTAGTTGAAAGCAGGGCAGATTATTTTTAATGATTTCAACACTAAGTATGGGCCTTCACTTTTTTTTGGAAGCTCTGCGACTCGTGTATGATATCAAGAGAAATAAAAATTGGCAGTGTCTGCTGCATCGGCCAGAGTTCCAACATCTAATCGCTACTGCACTGGTGGCACCGGCCGTTTCTTTTTGCTGTTCAATTTACTATCTCTTAAGCTGGCATCGCTGCCCGAACCCTAACTCTAATCGTAAGGATCTAGAGGAAAAAAGAAATATTACGTAGTGAGATTGTACTCTATAGCACTACATATGCCAAGTGTGTCCAGCGCGAATCGAACCTTGAACCCTTGGTTGGGCAGGTGAGCGTGCTAACCACTACACTACCTGGGCTTTGCATTTGATGCGTGAAAGTGTCGTATTTAAGTGGAATCAATAAGAAAAAAGCAATATAACAGGCTGCCGGTGCAGCAGCGATTTGGTGTTGGAAACCGTGCCGGTGATCTAGACACTTCTATAAAAACTTCCTGAAATATAGCTTCCATTTATGTAGAAATGTAACTTCCATTTTCTCGCTTGGGGTGTTTTTGTCGTTTTGATCAAAAGTACTCAACTGACGCCCAAACGTTCATGATTTTATGCACACAGTAGGCTGGGCTTAAAAATTTGCTGTGGAAGCATTCTGTGCAGTTTTTAGTGCGAACCAGATTTTGCTCTCAGGCTTGTATTTAAACCCATAATATGCTTGTATTTTGTTATGCCCATTTTTCTGCAAATGCCGCATTCAGATTTGCATCATTTATTGAGACAATTAACTGCATGTAAGAAGTGACTGAATGATCAATTGTGAATCACAGTTCCATCATTCTTGCTTCATGCTTAGAGTGCTGTTTCCTCCCAACAATTCGCATAACAGTCAGTGTAGTAATTGTACAAAATGTAGTTGTTTGTAGTCAGATCAACAATTTAAATGCACCCCTTTCAGATGTTGTTTCTTTAACTTAAATCACTTTGTGATTATTGGAGTTCAAAATTTAAATCTTGCAAAGTTATCAAAAATAATCAAGTATATAACGTCATTCAAAAAGCTCGCATAACAGTTTACAATACAACTTCAAGTCTCAGCACTTTTTACGAGTTCTTAAACAGTTTTTCTCTCCATTTAAAATAAAATTAGAGCAGTGTTTAAAATTCCAGCAACTCTCAATCAAATTTCGTTATGTCAACAAAACTTACAGTCATGTGTGATTGATTCTCAAAACCACTTTCGCATCGCAGTTCAACATATTATAGTATCGGTATACCGGTTGTATGAAAATTAAAGCTCCCTCAACAGCATAGACTAAAATAAAATGATGGTGAAATTACAATATGCAAATTTAAAACAAGCATTTATTTAAGTTTTTGTTAAATCTTTATGTTTTTGCCACTTACACTTAATTCTCGAGTGATATATAAAGTTTGACAAATTGCAAGAAAAGGAGGAGAATCAAATTTTATCACCAGTTGTCACAAGTCGATTAGAATAACTTGGTAAACTATCCTAGTTTTCTATACGCCCTTCAATTAACATGGTCTTTCAGGCTAATTATTGTCCAACATGACATTACCAAGTATGGCATGTTTTATCTGTTTCTAATATTAGCCTACCAGTGCTCTCAAAATTGGATATGTCTAGCTGAAATACTTCGTATTTTGGATTTTTAATTTTAAGGGACCAATTCGACATGGTCTCCTTAATGTAGCCCACCAAATTTCGTCTTTCTATTAATTAGGTCAAAATCACTCATTGTATTTATTTTTGTAGCATAGATGCACAAACACCTACCTCTTTCCTTCTCGACCCTCCCAAACCCCTCCCCAGCTTGAAATGGCTGAGTAGGTTTGCAATAGGTCATATTATCGCTTTTTGTATGGTACTTTTTTAGTTTTTTTTTTTTTTTTATTGCAAAATGATTAATATGTAAATATGCAGAGGGTGCGGGTTAGAAGACCGTGCGGTCATTACCACCACCTCCTTGTGCTAATATGTTAATATTTGAAATACTCACTTTGTCGTTATGTGCACTAAAACAAGTAAATGAATCTTGAATCTTTACTTGGATTTGGACCGGTTTTGTGCCCAAAATAAGGTGAAGACCAACAAAGGTCTTCACCCAAGTTGGGATCGAGTTTTTGCAACCAAATTCTCTTTACGTCTAGAGTCAAAGTAGTCACATTTTTGTTGCCAATGGGGGGTCTATTTTTGCTTTTAGATCAAATTCGGTCTCAAAAGTAGACCTACTAAAAACAGGGTAGTTTGTATACTCTGCATGCCAATCTGCAATGAGGGGACTTAGCCCCCACCCCCTTGCTACGCTACTAGAGCTTGACGTACTGATCAACCTGCACAAATAATTTATTTTTCAAATCAGCCCAGTGGTTGCTGAGATAATGACAGTCACCACCAGATGGCAGATGTGAGTATGAAAAATTTTTAATTTCGAGGTAGGAGTCTCACTAGAGGTATTAACTTGGTTTTTGTGTCTAAATAGATGTTTTTTGTGTCTAAATAGATGTTTTTTAAGACAAGGAATTTGAATTTCAGGTTATTTTCATTATAATTTCTCAGCAAAGTCTGTTATTTAAAGTTTTTTTTTTTTTAACTTTGGGGGCTAAGTTGAGGCTGAAAATGGGAATGAAGGATTGCACAAAATAAAAAAACAAAAAACAAATATGCTTCAAAGTCTTGACAATAAATTTTCATTGCTTTTTTGTTTTTTCATGTCAATTGTACATTGTAGTCTTTATCACCTTTGTTGTATTTTTTTGAAACAAGCTTCCAATAATTTTTTCAGATTTTGAATTTATTGCTTGTTCTGTATTGATACAAATATTGATTGTTTCAAAACAAATATATATAGCAATTGCTTCATAATTATGCAACAAAAATATGGCTATCAGAATCAAGAAATTTACCTTATTAAGCAATGATCAGAGATCATATTCTTTGGTGCTTCATTACGAGTTTAGTTGCCATGAATGATTTTTTAATTATATTTCTCCAAATGATACCAAATGGTGATGGTTTGTGCAAATTTGGCCTAACATAAACTGCTAACTCATCAAAAACTTAAAAACATTTTATAAACCTAGACTGTCAATAGTATTGATTTAATAAATAAAGCCAATTAAGTTTGCATCTCAATGTTTCGAGGATTAACTTTTTAAATTGTGCTCATTGTAAAAAAGATGTAGGCTACAATAAAGAAATTTTGAAAAATACGATATCAAACATTTGAATTGCTTATATACTCACTTTGGTCAATACTCATGTATTAAGTAATGTTGAGTGTGCTTAGTTGTGCTGTTTTTTTCCAGCACCTTGATATTCTTTTGTGCATGTGATTTCAATTATCATTTAACTTTATCAAATCAAATCTTTCATTATACTCATTGTATTATGCTGAAGCTTGTAACAAGTATGCGGTTTCTTTTTGTGTCAATGCGCCCGAGCAACACAGCTCTTTTTGAAGAAATATTGCAGTGGTGGCGAGCAATTGGCAACACTGTGTCTGATTTGACTGGCCTAAGATTTGAACTTAAGATCTCCCACTCCAGAGACAAACGCATTACTGCTCAACCAGCTGACTGATCATTTAACTTCATACCAAGTAAAATTGCAATTGCACTATAAATAGGTTGGCAATGCTAATTTTTATTCTTTCGAATGAAATACAAGAGCAATGATTTGGAGATGAACCCATGTGTATAATATTTTATCATTTGCATCAACATATTTCAGGGTTTATACGGTCAGGGAAAATCAGGGGAAAACATATCTTTTTCGAGATCGTCAGGGAAAGTCAGGGAATTCAACGAAAAAGTCAGGAAAAAGTTGGATAAAGTCAGGGAGATTTTTTTGGAAAGTTCTTATCTCCTATAAATCAAGATCCATTGTTTATTTTAGCAATTGTGTGTCAAACAAGCTTTTGCTGGTTGATGTTATACTGTTCGTTTATATTCTGAAAGTCAGGGAAAAAGTATGTTTTGCAGGATTGGGTCAGGGAAAAACATAGGGATTTTTAAACGAAAGTCAGGGAAAACAGGTGTGATTTTGACGAAAGTCAGGGGAATATGTCAGAAAAATTCAGTATAAACCCTGTATTTGCTCATGATATTTGTGAGCGAAATTAGTCAAAAAATACATATAAAGCTTTTGCAATATCAAAATTGTACAATAGTTTATAATAAAAATGCAATAAACACCATTGGAATAGTGACACCAATCTTGTGTTTTACTAGCATTTATTATATTACTCAGCAAAACCAACATAATGTTATGTGTCGTCGTGTAGCCTACTATGATGCATTTAGAATGATTCATGGTCTTCCCCATCATACCAGTGCCTGTGTCCAGCAAATTTTGTTTTATGTACTTACCTTTGATGCTGTTATTCGGAAGTTTCTTTTTAACTTCGTTAAACGCTGTCGTGCATCGACGAATCTTTGGATCTAAGCACTGATGAATTTCGATGTCTTTTATGAATCAAAGTACTTTCATATGTAGTGTAACACAGTGTATGTGGGTGGTACATTCCACAATTTAGTAAAGAACCAACTGTTGCCTAATGTGGAATGATTTTTTATTTAGCAATGGTTTGGGTGTTTATTTCTTTTTTTCTTGTGTGTGTTTTTGTGCTATGATACTGGCGATTCGCCTGCAATAAACAACAATAATAAAAAATAATAATATGGATAATTTGTGTCCAAAACATCCACTAATGTTCATTGCATGTTACATGCAGCTTTATTGTTATTTGCTCAGCTTCAATATATGGTTAAACTAAAATACTCAAAATTGGTCTCTTTACATATCCATACTTTCATTTCACCTAAATAAAGGAATTTTCATGTGGTGATTTGTTGCATAATCTTGGTAGCTGAATAGCTTAGTTAGGTTGTGGTGCAACAGCAAACAAATTGTTCTGTTTACACACATTGCTAATCAATTGTCTTCCTAAATTCTTTATTAAAATGAAAGAACAACCTTTATACTACCCAAAAATATTTTTGTTTCAAAATTTTATTCAATCCTTTACCACCAAAAAACTAAAAGAGCTATTGAAATACTATTTTATAGCAAAATTAGCCATAATTTAACCCCAAATTTAGATTTCCCACCCGCAAAAACATATATTTTGACACCAAAACTAACTTTCTGCAATAAGGATGGGCCTCAAAATTAATTTTTGCATTTTTATATACTTGCGTCTGCCATCTAGTGATGATTTTTGATACCTCATTAACGAACAGTCCGATTTCAAAAAAAAAATTTTAATAGCTAGTGCCATCGTATATAAATAATCTAAAAGCATTTTATATTAATTTTCCAACCTAGGGTGTTTTGCATTTGTTGAAATATAATGAAACAACCCTTGTTCTTAATTTGTTGCAATATACTGCATTTGAGAGTTAAAATATTATTTTGCCTGCTTGCCGGAATAATAACGACAATCTGCGATTTTCTCGTATGGCCTATGTGTAGAAAAGGCAGTTTTTGCGCTAGCTGTTGCATCATCAAATAAAATAAAGTCATAAAACCAGGTGAAACCACTTTAATTCTATTTTCTTTCATTTATTAATTTTTTATGCTACAGCTGCATGAACGACGGCAGGACTCCTGCCTGTTATTGCTGAAACTTTGTAATATGTTACAGTTTGCCTAAATAAAACTTTGCAATTTGCATATGCTATAATCATACCAAAAAGAATTTGTCGCAAACTTTTTTTAACATTTCTGGCTGTGGGGTGTTTGTTGCTTCAGCCTGAAAACCATGCTTTTTGTTTAGATTTAAAAAATTCCAAAGTTTTTGTGTTGTTGACAATTTATTTTGATTTTTTTCTTACTACTGTATTTTTTGATTTAGAATGAGATTTGGCTCTATTCTGTATTGGCGTGTTATGATTATTTGAACCAGGGTTATTTTAACACAATGAATAATGTAAATACTCCATTGCTGAAAAGATCTGCACCAGTTGAAACTGATGAAACGGCACTTAAAAAAGTTTGCCTTTCTCCTAAAGATAAGCAGCAAGCTAAAAGCAAGTCTGATCGATCAAGTTTTAGTGGAACCACGATTGTTGACATTTTGCAAGATAATAGAAGCCATAAAACTCTATTTCTTCATGGGAAGTTTGATGAAAATGTGGAAGATGATGCAGTAATCATTCTTGAGAAAAAGCCTTTTGATTTAAAATCCAATAGTTTGGAGAAAGTTTTTTCTTCTGCTACAACTTTAAAAACTGACTTGCAAAATGATATCTACACTACATTTAGTGCTCAGCTCCCATCTGACTTAAATGATGTCAAAGCAACTGTCATCTATCCAGCGACAAAAAAACACATTGAAAAGTATAAAAGTCAAAAATTGGTGATTGTCAATGAAACAGCTGATGATTATATGGCAATCACTAAACCATTTCTAGAAAAGCAGTTTGAAAACCAATCGTTTAGTTTGCAATGGGTATATAATATTTTGGAACACAAAAAGGAATCAGATCGAATTATTTTTGAAGATCTTGATCCTGAAGTTGGATTCATTCTTCTTCCCGATATGAAATGGAATGTTGAAGATCTGGCTTCTTTGTATTGCATTGCGTTACCTCTCAAGAGAGGCATCAAATCTTTGAGAGATCTTACTAAAGAACATATTCCTTTGTTGAGAAATGTAAAGCAGAAAGCTGTGGACACCATAGCAACCAAGTTTGGTGTTGCAAAAGATAGCTTGCGATTATATTTGCATTACCAACCATCTTATTATCACCTCCATGTTCACATTAATTCAGTCTCTCTAGATGTGCCAGGTACCGGAGTGCTACGAGCCCATCTTTTATCTGATGTAATTGAAAATTTGCAACTCTGTTCTGACTACTACAAGAACAAAACAATTTCATTTCTCTTAAAAGAAAATGATAGATTGCTGCATGAACTTTACCTTCAAAAATCTAAATAATTTTTGAATAAAAAATTCCACCAGATCATAAGATCACTTTTTTACTGTCAAACCAGCTGGTGTTTGCGTTTTTCCAGCCTTATTGAATAACTGTTTTTTTGCGTGAAAAGTAGTTTTTGAAATTAAGTATTGGACGGTTAAAATGACCTGCCTTTTTTTATTATCTATTCCATTCAAGGATTTTTTCTTCTTTGATGCTTTTTTTGAAATAATTACAAAAATCTGCTATTTTTTACAAAACAATTTTATATCAGATATGAATGTCAAGTCAAAAAATTAAGCTGGAATTTTTACGTAATCTGTAATAGCTTTATTTTGTAAAAGTAGTCTCTTAGCATTCTTAGACAGGTTAATCTACAAAGATTTAACACGTACAAAATCTAAGCTATTGTTCATTATTTAGATCTATTGACATATTTTTTAATAGCAATACTGCTAGTGCTTGCAATTTCTTGGTATTTTGTACGTCCATTAGAATATTAAAGGTTGATATTAGTTGCCTATTAAGTGACCACTGAGCAATTGACCAGTCGACTATTGAATATTTTATAAATTTTAAATCTGCCACAATTTGTGCAATCTTAACTTGGAATAATGCCATCGATTTTGGGTTTATTTTTTATTCACAATATTATTTTGGTCAAACCAAATCTTCAAATTTTTAAACATTTTTTGATCATTTTAAAAAACTTTAGGCTATTTTTGTTAAATTCATGTGCAATTTTATATGAATGCCTCATATGCAAAAATTTGAAACATCAGTTTCTTTTAATGGCTGATTTTTTTTCGTTCATGAGAGTTTTGATCGGTGATCGTAAACGACTGATATAAAACCATAGCATCATGTGGTTATACTGGATCTTGGATTTGTGTGCTATTTTGATTTACCGTATTTGTCTTTCAAGCTGTTTCAGCTACATCTACTCTAATTTAGAGTATTTAGTCATATTTGATATCACCTGACATATTTTAATGTAAAGAACAAGCAACATTTTGTGTGCAATGGGTTCTCTTTTGTCTCGGTGGAAGGTAAAAATTGCTTAAATTTTAGATGTGCAAGAAATATTATTTTTCTAAATTAAGGCTTCGTTATTACTAATCGAAGACAGTAATTGCTCTTTTGTTCAATACCGGTAAATATGTTCTTTAATAATTTCTATTACTGCATCTTAGTTTATTTTTTGATAGTAATCATTTTCTTCTCTTATGCTTAATTATTTTTTCACAATCTTTGGGCAAAATTGTAAATTTTCATTCTGTTGGATTGTGAAAGTTACGTTATACTATAATTTCAAAAAACCAATTGTCAAATATCCAATTCTAAACTATTGCCTGATTAAATGTGGCTTCTTCCATATTGTTATATTGTTTGAATTTGTTTAGTTTAATGTGTACTGTTCTTTACAGTTTATGATAATATAAACTACGATAAAGGAAAAATAATGCTTGCTTGTGATTTTTTGCAGAAAAAAGAAACAACGATAGAAATCCTTGAAGGAATTGACAAAGAGATTTTAAGAATAGAAAAGTTTCGAAAATCTACTCAAGATCTGCGATCAAAGGTTTATTATGATCGTTATATTGCTGCAAATTTTTAACTGTTGAAAAATATCTTAAATTAAAAATGTACATTTTGTTAACTAACCGTCAGAATGTTTGCAGACACTGATACATTTTGATAGTAGAGCAAAGGAGCTTATTGAATCAAGCAAAAGCACATAGTGTTCGTGTTTCATTGAAAGATGCTGGAAAATTAGATGAGAAAATCTTTTCTGTTTTTAGGTCATTGGAAATTTGATATTATACTCGATAATAGTGTACATAGTTGCATGCTTGGCCCTCTACTTCTTCCTCAAGCCAGCGACATTAGTGGAGCAATGTCTTCAAATTTTACCTGTTCTATGTTTTCCTTTTATGTAAGTAAACTAAGCAGGATGATTTTAATAAAGGTATAAAGTTTTACTGATCAGTTAAAAAGACTGTCTTAACAACTCTCAGACAAATAAGAGCTTTATCATAATTATAATGTTGAACCTGGGATAGCTTAATGTACTGAGCTGAAAAATTTATAAATCGTAGATATTTAAATAGTTGAAGTTGATTTTGAGTTTGAGCCAAAATTTAAAAAAATGATTTCTAACCCAAAATGTGTCAAACCGCTGAAGTTTCCTTTATTTAATCTGAAGCTTGTCAATATTATAAATGCAATATCTTTTTAGCTTTACCAAAATTCAAAAGTTCATATTTTTTTAGGTAAAGATTTGTTAACTGCATCATTAACTATAGCACTAGCAGTAATTTATTTTTATTTTTTTAGAATTTATCTTCTGAAGCGTATATTACATTGGTGGTTTGTAAGAAAAATTTCCAAAAATGGTGAGTGTGGTAATTACTTGTTGAGTCATAATTGTGATTGTTTACTGTTTAAGGCTTTGTTTCTGCGAATAAATGGCAATATTTGTTTAGAACTGGAAATGCAACAACTGAAGGAGCAAAGGAAAGAAATTGTGAGTAAAGCTGCATTGAAGTTACGTTTAGTAACTTGCAATTATTAAGTTAACTAGAGTGGTATAATTGCGGCGTGTGCTTGCGTCATTTCGATCGCAGTTGCAACACAAATAAAATCGCGATGACCAGCAACTTGAAAACGTGTGGCTAGTGGGTGAGATCCATCTCATCATCATTGCACCTGTGGGACTGGGCGGTGGGCAACACATTTGAAGAAATTTCACAGTGGTGGCAACTGGCAAGCCAAACACGGTCGACGAGTTTTGGCGCAGGCGTGTTGGCGCGGACGTGTAGGCGCGAAACGTTTACGAATATGTGCCGGGACTGTTAGGCTAAAGAGTTGAAAAAAAAATTTTAATTGCCGGCTCATAAAAGTCCCGCCGCCGAATCGGCGGCACATAAATGTCCGTGCCTAAAAGTCACGGTCCAAGCCAAACACTGCCAAATTTGACCAGTCCAGGAAGTGCAATCCATACCTACCGTTCCATAGGTGGACACGTCACCATTTGACGTAGTGTTGCCTGCAATGGTTCAACTCTCTTAATCCAAGCTCTAAACTGGTATTCTCAAACAGCTAGAAAACGTGATGGAAACTGAAACGTACAAGAAAGCAAAAGAAATTCTTGAAAAATTTGATCCGGAAACGAAGAAAAAGTTAGAGGAGGAAAAGCGCCAGCTTGAAACCCCTAATCGCGTTCCATCAGTATCAAGTCCTGACACAGGTAAACTTCAAATACAAGATTTCTCTACTCTTGATACATTTTTGATTCCTAGAATGTGGTAAAGCGTTTCTCAGCTTCAGTTTGACTGGAGATTATTGAGCAAAATTAAGAAATTGCAGCCTGCGCTAAAGCAGTCGGGTAATTGTGTGATACAATTGCAGACAATTCAAATTCATAATTTCATAGTAAAGTTAAGCCGAAAATTAAATCCCTGATCTCCAGCTACGTAGGTTGAAGGATTGAAGTAGCATTATTTTTGCACCAGCTGGTTGGTTCCTAGATATAATGCCTTTTTCGTTTCAACAGATCTACGAAGACGGAACACAGGCCCTCAAACTCCTCAAGCAAAGAGCCCCCTTCCTGTGTTTCAAAGTCCCCCGATGCGCACCCCTGCCCCAAATATATCGATGGGCACAGTCACAACACCTATGGCTCAAGGACCACGAATGCAGGGTAAACGGTGGCAGCAAATGCGCTTATGTTCGTACGTGCCCTGTTTGACACACCTAATTAACACGATCACTTTTATTGAAAGCTAACTTTAAATTTGTTTTTAATTTTGTGATAATTTCTGCGAAGTCCCCCAACTTTTAACTCGGTTACTCGGTCTTTTCCCAACTGATTATTGCCGCAGCTGATTTTTTGGTATCAATGCTTCATTATTCGCTGTTCAGTGATGCTGCGTGGGCAGTGATCGATTTTTTGGGGGGGATAAATGGACTCTAAAATAAATGTTATTTATACTTTATGTAATTGGCTGCGTTGATTTTATGATTGCGTAACGTTCCTGCTGGTAGCGACCAATCACCAAATAATGGACCATAAATCATAAAGCTAAATGCTTTTGTTTTTCTGCACCCTAATCGAATTGGTTTGCATCACATTGATAAAACGACTTCTTGGTACGTTTATAATGATCCCATTGTGACGGTATATCGCATCAATAGGAAATAGCAACGTACTCGAGAGACCTAGCTGGGGTTCTTTGTGTTTTCAGTCGTTGTTATGAAAAAGTGGTTGGTTGTAGACCGCCCAAAAATTGCCAACAATGCCTCACTTTTTTGTTCATGGAGTGTTCTGGTAATTTTGATCGTTATTCGGAAGAGCCGCAAATGAGCTTCTTTGTCTTTGCACAATAATTCTTCAAATCCTCGGAATTGTTCTTACACAGAATTGATCTTACAAGGAATTGTTCTTACAAGGCTTCCAAATATGGGCAATTTAATACTTCCAAATACGGGCAATTTAGTTTATTCAAACGGTTTTTAAAACGTTCGAAATGTTTTTTTTAGTTATGTTGCCGCAAGAGGCAGGTTTGATACAATTAGTTTTCCGATGAAACAACTTTTCTTGTGTGCTGTGCTTCTTCGACTCTTTCATCATGTTTTACAGGCCCTCGACCTCCAATGACCCCGATCCTACCACGACCAATTTTGCGCCAGGATCGCTCTTCGCTCGAGAAATTGGTAGAGTACTTCGTTGGGGATGGACCAGAGAACAGGTTCATTCTGTTTTTTATTCTATCAAGATGCTTTGTTACATCACAATGAACTAGCAAGTCAATAAAATTCTACAGTCCGTGTTAGTTATAGAGTCTCTTTAGGTGATGATAAGGAGCAACGATTGTTTTAATTTATTACTTTACGTCTGGTATCATCTTCATTGTTGAGGTGGCGATTGTAAGTATAATCGTAATCAACTGTGTAATTGCATTTTTGTTCATCAAGTTGCCTTGGCTAGGAGTAAACGAAGGGGCCTTTCTGTCTTCGAGTCAAGCGGTCACCTGCTTACTTGGCTACCACAAACGGTGGAGACTTCTCACTTTTTTTTATTCTAAACGTCAAGCGGAAAGCTGTGAATAACAATTTCATAGTCTGGTTTGACCCGTCTGGAAATCGCTTAAACCTGCTGTTTCAATAGCAGACTCTGTATTTATTCGAGCATTGCTAGATCGACTTAAATATTTTTCTAGCAATCTTTGTGTTACCATTTGCCCATGAATTGCAATTTTTTTTTTGCGTATAATAAGTTCAATTGTTGAAGCAAAACTAGACTTCCAAGGAAAGTCATGTTTGATTCGGATTTAGGTTGGATTGAATTTGAATCCGCTTCATTATTTGATGAACGTCAATTTTGAATTTTTAAAATCGTTAAATTTACCTTTTCGATTTTGAAAAAATTAAAGTTTTTTTTCATGTTGCCCTGTCACTCCTGCCAATGAACACTCTGTCTACGCAAGACGGCTCACGTAAGGCAAAGACGGAATTGATTTAACGTCGTCTTTGGCACGTTGTATCCCAGCACAATTGGATTATTTTTTAGATATGCTCTGATATGCCAAAACTGTTTTTCTCACAACGGTATGGCTTTAAAAGAAGAATTCGAATACATGGGTAAGTCACTTAGACTGTTCGCCTTGTAATGCAGTTTTACTATGTTGTTTGTAGAACATCCAATATCATTTAGTAGTGGCGGTGCTACCTACTTTTTTTGAGGGATGGGGGCTAAAAGAGTCTATGCGGAGACCCAATGGTTGGGCCACACCCGAAGGTCTATGGTCACAGATAACGAAGAAGAGGCAAAAATGGCTCTAGTCTACATAGAGGTTTGTAGGCAGGACATTGGAGATGATTTGAGGTCCTGTAGAAGGTTTCAACAAACGCTGCACCAAGGGTTCTTACGAGTGATGCTAAGTAGTTAAAAGGTTTATCCACGGCAGCGAGGCAGGAAAGTTTACAGCATAAGGAGCTCACAGCACCATTTTGTTTAAAGATTCGCCTTTGTGTCTCCAGAAATACTTCCCATCTCGAAAATGATGACGACAAATGATTTTCATGACAGCCGTTGATTCGTTTCATTATATTGTTATATTATTGCATAAAATATTATTATATTATTGCATAATTATCGTTTCATTATATTATTGCATAAACCTCAGTCCTACTTGGTAACTTTGCTAGTTTTCCATTATTAAAAGACATGCTTTTTACATAAGTTGTTACTTTTGTTCCTTGCGGTTCGCCTGTTTAAAAGAGCTAATCCAAAACATTTACTTGCACTCTTAGGAGATAGTGCAAAGGTTTTGAAACGCCAACTATTGGACGATCCTCACACTTTATCACTGAGCTACCAAGCAGAAATAAACATCGTCAAGCTTCATATCCAGAAACACAACACCGTGACCAGGGTGCGGGTTGAACCTAGGTCATCCGATCAGGATCGTAAAAACGACGCCTTTGCTCTTTTGACCTCGCTGTCGATTTGATTCATTATACTGCATGATTTAAATACATTGACGTGGTCCTAGAGTATTCTACTAACTAACAAACATTGTTTTAGAATACAGATGTGCTTATTGTGGATTTTTTAATCCGGCCCGCAAACAGCGGCCTAGCGCCCCCCGATTGCCGGCCCGTGTTGAGTCCCCGATGGTGCGGCAAAACGGAATGTCGCGATTGGGGAAGAATAAAGATCTTGTTTGCCACATTTCTTCTGCAATAACTGAAGAAAATGAGAGCGATGGTAAGTTCAATTATAACCTGGTTAATTTGAATCTTTGGCTAATCCAGATAAAATGTAACGCACAAATATGTGATTACGAGTTTCGGTGCCAGATCTCATCATGAAGTATATTCCCAAAATCAGTCAATTCCTAGAAAGTACTAAAATCTCTTAAATTCTTTTTTTCAGAAATTGGCGGTGGTCTGTCGAGACCGAAATCGATTTTATCTTTTTATAAAATTTTAAGTAAACTTAAGTGCTTTTTAAGAATTATTGACTGCCTTATGAATATACTCCAGTGTTTATCATCTAGGCCAGGGCTTGCCAAACTTTTTTGCTTGCGACCGCCTTTAATCTAAAAATTTCCGCGACTCTTGACGGTCAAAATAATAAACTCTGCGAGTCAGGTGCGTAGCCAGAAATCTGTATTGGGGGGGCTGTCACGGGAATCTGGGGGTGTAGCCCCCAACGCTCGAAAATTTTGTTTTTTTTTTTGGCAAAAATAACTTAAGTTTAGGCCTATTTCGATAAGAATCAATGCTATTAAAACGTGGAATAGAAATTAGCAGTGCAAAAGCATGTACTAGTTGCATAAATGGACTATGTTGGAGGTAGCTTAGGGTGTTTCAAAATTGCACCACTTTCAAATTTTTTAACGGCTCAGCAAATTTCTGATGGAGTTTTGGCCGCTGATTACGAATTTGATATTATTTTTTATTTATGACGTCATTATGAGGGTTCACGCCTCCATTGTTTGCGTCATTTTTCGACTTTTTTGTGATATCTCACGAACTACATATCGTAGAACCTTAAAATTTACTTCAAACGACGCAGAATCCACGATTTCCTATAAGTGCTCTGTAGATAAAAAAAGCTTATCTGCAACACAAAATAAGTTATACGCAAAAAACGGTTTTGCGCACATTTGCTGCATTAACAGTACACGAATTTACATTTTGCTCAGCATCAAAAAAGTATTGTGACGTCATCATTAATATTTATCGCATCTGAAAAACTCATAAAAACTGATTGTTTTAAAACAATATTAAGCAGGGCATCATAGGGGGATTCGCTGACATTTTATTTAATTTTACTTAGCTGCAAGCAGTTCTAGTGGTTCAGCTCCGTAAAACCTGAGTTATCAAAGTAAGAAAGTAGTTTTGGAGTTTAAATAAGGGTGGATACAATGCTGCGGTCAGTTGAAGCAAGCTCTCTGATTGTACAAAACAAGTTAGCAGGAAACACGTTACCGACAACAAGGGAGGTTTTGGAACACTTTTATTACTTTCGTCAGCTTTTGATGGATACTGATCCTAAGTTGTTTGCAGAAAAAATTCTGGTTTAAATGATGTGCAAGTTTTAGTTCAAGCCGAGGTTGCAGGGTAGTGGAAAAAGGCCAGTTTGCCCATCATAAATTCTAAAAGTGTTCAAAATAAATTAAGCGAGTTGTTGATAGATTAGATGCTGCAAGTAAAAGATCTAAAAGATTAAATAGCGCGACTGTTGATGAGATTGGCTGGAAATTTTATTCGATATCAGTAAGCGCCGGTGTGATATTAGCAAAACTTGCCAAGTATACAAAGATAAATGTCTTAGTTCATGCAAATTTGAAAACAGGATCCTTGCAGCTGAGCTGAAATATTACTGGATCAAAGATCTCGAGGCGGATGACATCGCCGAAAGACAAAAGTTTCAATAAACGCTCGCAGAAGGCAGCTATTAAAGTTAAACGACGCAACGAAGTCGAGATTAACGTAGTCAGTGCAACATCCTTCAGTAAACGAAAAGTTGCAGAAAATTGCTATGTACACAGCATTTTACCCAATAAGTTTACTGTATGCTTGTGTATCGTTTGCAGATGCCGTTTTAAAAGTCCTGGAATGGTGTTATACTAACGTTTCAGGTGTTTCAGATTTTGCTGATATCTTTCAGCTTCATGGGTCAGTTATTGTTTATGAAAATTCTTGAAATCTTTGTTATGTGTTGACTTCTGGTCAGTGGTTTCAATAAAAAGCTATGGAATATTTACTTATCTTGTCTATTCTGTTTTGTTGCCAAGTGCGGAATTAAGTGTACAAAAAAATTCAATGCACTCCATGAAACATTTTGTTGTGGCAGTGCAACAAATTTAGCTCAATTAAGTCCATGGTCAGAAAAATAGATATTGAATTCGCTACCTTAGCCCACCACCTAACCCCCTCCCCTCACTTATAACCATTACCCCATCCACACCCCTCCGTAATTACAACGCAACTCGGCTACATAACGCTTGGCTACATCAGAAATATGTTTCGTTTTAACCAAAACTGTTCTAAGCAACTAAAAGTGTCCTCTGCCCAAATGGCTTGTGACGTCATATCTGGCAACTGATGAAAACCGTTTTTTGCATATAACTTATTTTCTGTTGCAGATAAGCTTTTTTTATCTACAGAGCACTTATAGGAAATCGTGGATTCTGCGTCGTTTAAAGTAAATTTTAAGGTTCTACGATATGTAGTTCGTGAGATATCACAAAAAAGTCGAAAAATGACGCAAACAATGGAGGCGTGAACCCTCAAAATGACGTCATAAATAAAAAATAATATCAAATTCGTAATCAGCGGCCAAAACTCCATCAGAAATTTGCTGAGCCGTTAAAAAATTTGAAAGTGGTGCAATTTTGAAACACCCTAAGGTAGCTATAGCTATCAGTTCTCTTATCTACAAGCTAATAAATCGTAGAATCCTTTATCGGTATTTCAATAAACTCTCAAGGAGTAATCCATTTCGTCTCTATTTTATAGCGAAAGATATAAGTAGGGGGGCTAATGGAATGAGGTTTGAGCGGAGTGATCGGTAATTTGCTAATACTGAATAGGTTCACCCTATTCCTGAGCTATGGTTTTTGATGAACTATGTTAAGCATTTTTCAATAAGCGATCAAAATTTGAACACCAATTTTTGGCCATTTTTTCGAATTCTGATATATGTTTTTTTTTTTTGACAAATCAGCCCTTCCCCAACTAAATAAACGTTTTAAGATAGGCTTTAATTTATCTTATGAGTCTTTTCCAGTGCAAAAGACAGTCTCAGAACTGTTCAAAACGTGGTATTTTTCTTATTCTGCATTTGGTTGGCAGGCCAGTGGGGGAGGGGGTACAGCCTTCCCCCCTGGCTACGCTACTGCTGCGATTTGTGGTAACTATTCAACGCCAAAAAATAATGAGGCACTGGTACCCAAAGCCTACTAATTTACGCGTAGGTACAAAACGCAAACACCCTGTTTGCATTTGCCTTGACCGCTGCTTCAACATTATCTGCAGTGGCTTATTACCGTTATCATTTGATTTTTTTAACCAGCTATGGTAATAGAATCTAACCAGTAGTAGTATGGTCCTCTACTCAACTATATTACGCTCATATTCCTCTACTAAACTACCGGTACTGCAGCACTATATAATCATTTAATTTGGTTTGCAAAGTTCTATTATGTCATAAACCAAAGTGACAAAACAAAAAAAAGTTTGGCACCCAGCTATGATACATGATGCGAATGGGGAGGAGTTTATTTGCTGCCTTTTTACATAATACATTGTTGAACAAAGTCTCACTAGAAAAATAGCGTCTATTCCAGAAAAATCTACGGCCAAGTTGAGAAAGTAGTTCTGCAGAATTACACTTTTTAGCGACAGTCAGGTCGCTGAGAGTATACCAATTTTACAGTTTCTTGGAAAATTGGTACCGGTATACTATATGCGACCCCTGAAGGTTGTTACGCGACCCCCAGTTGTGGAAGCCTTGATCTTAGTAATTATGCGATTTATACTGTTTTCATTGATGTAAATTTGTGAATACTAATTCTAAGAGATGATGGTAATGGAGGTGTACTACCTGGTGCACGGACGTCATACATTGTACATAATGCACAACTTGACACATTGCAACATTAGTGGAACAACATGAAGTCTGGTAATGTGGCTGGGCCAATGGGCCATAAAGGCTTAGTCGTAGTCTGCAGCTAGGGGTCAAAGGGTATTTGTAAATTATGAATAAGTGGATTTCCATTTCATTAAGTTGTTTTGGTCAGGAGAAGGCATACGGGCAGATTGTTTGAATCTTTTTCGAATCAATCTGACCACATGTCTGCCTATCTCAAGGTACCTCCATTGTTACTTAATAATGTAGTTGAATCTTTGATTTACCAAGTTGCCCTGGCCAAAAGCCAGCAAAGAAACCTTTCGGATTACGAGTCCAGCTGCCACTTGCCTATCACACAAGGTGGAGTTTCCATGCTAAACGTTAACGTCAAGCTATTAATTTAACCCAACCCAGAAGTTGAACCCAATTCGTTCGTTTTAAACGCATACACTCGATCCAGTAGTTGACTAACTGGTCAGTAATGCTAACAATAACATAGCTGTCATAATAGCGCAACAACTTTTCTTCTCGGTTTTATTCAGAAGACCAGAGAAGTGATGTTATGACGTCAGAAGCGAAAACGTACGATACGAAGGAGGAATCGAGTAACGATTGCGGCACTGCTACAACGGATTTGGAAGAAGCTCTGGCGCATGAGGCTGAAATCAAAGGCCTGGGCGATGACACCGAGTCGGAACCGACAGAAATTCTTCCAGAAAATGTAACTGATATGTGAACTGGTGCTTATTTGTCCCCCCTACTGTGTTTGAAGCTTGTTGGTTTGGATTTTGTACGCTCTTTTGAACTGAACTCTCGGGCTTGAAGTTCCCACTCACTCAGTTTCAAGTAATTAACAATATTGTTTTTGAACCAAGATTTATGCGATTGGCTACCTCTATTGGTTTTTAAAAGCATAAAAGCCAATTGGTTTGCACAAATGTCTAATTTTTCAGTACGTGTAATATTAATCCATGTTGTATCAGGGTACTTCACTTAGTCACCATATGATAATGCCCATGTCCCCCTTCTTCATGTGCGGTGTTTTGAAACACTGTCATTTAAGTTTTCTTTTTTAATTAAAGTCCCGACTACGAACGATATTTTTCCATTCCGAATGAGGTAGATCTGCCCGCTTTCTCTATCATTCTGGCTAACATTTTTCGTCCTGGTTGCGTGGAACGGTAAACCGGTGGGGTACAAAAGGATCTTATGAACGTCGCTTTTGGCCAGTGAACTAAGCTTATCGCTCCCAAGCTTGGTTGGTACTAATATTGGTACATTCTTTAACAATCCTTCTCGCTCGAAACGAAACAAGATTTGCGGCCCTTCACTCAGTGTCACAACTTGCCATGTCGTGTGTTCTGTTCTCGTTACAACACAATGATTTTTCTTGTTCAATCGTATTTTTTTGAATTAAATTTTTTAACACGATCGATCTCTGGTACAGTTTAGAGTCAAAGTATTTCTGGGATTATGAGCAGCCTAGTTGCAATTGTAAACACGAAGATAATTTTTCATAAAAAAGCTATATACTTATCTTTACCGCGAACTAAACTGCTTCGGTAAAAACCAAACAGATGCAATAAATGAAATATTTTATTAGATTATTGTTTCTTAGACGTGGCCTCGTCCTCCTTAGCAAGAGCGGAAAGCATCTCCTTCTTCTTGAGCGCGATTCTTTCCTCGCGACGTTTCCGCATTTCTTTGTTTTTCAAACGGCGAGCGTCAGCTTGGTCACTAAAAAATTAAAATCCATTACAGCACTTTTGCAATAGAAACTAATGTCACAGTATACCCCGATGGACGTTCAGCATACAAAGGGACAGTGTTAAGCTTCCGCTAATTGTGGTAGACAAGTGAGCTGGTGGCAGCTTCACTAGAACGTTTCTCGCTGTTTCTTGGTCAAGAACACTTTAGCAAACGCCTATGTAATGTAATTTCTATCACCTAGTTTCTCTAGTTCAGCGGTTATTAAACTGGGGTACCGGAACGAGATCTGTTTCAAGGGGTTGCGTAGATGCTAAATTATTAGTTTTCTAACAGACTTGAACGCCTGATAATAGTCCGATTCTTGAATTTTTGCAATGCAGAAATTCCAGTATATGCGAGAATTAGTTGTTGATCTGAACAGGGCGTCAACAAGTAAAGCGAACTCACTGTCACTTAAACGCAAAATTGCTTCCGAGCTCACTGTATCAAAGCATGCCTAAATGAGCGCCCTGATACAACAAAAATTTCTCCGAGACATTTTTAGATTTTTTACCTTATCACAATTCGAGATGCGAAGTACACAGCTTTAAAATCATTGATGTTATTTTGCGTCACATGATGCACAAAAAACTTTGACGAAGTATTACTTAATTTCCAACATTGTAAGTACGCTCTAATCCCAGATGGCAATCACATTGATGACACTTTTTGCAAAATTTGTTACGCAAGAAAACTGCAACGCATATTAGAAATAAGGATGCAATTTTTTTGCAATACAGTAGTCCCCGCTTAATAAGCCCACCTCGGGACCGGACGATTTTGGGCTTATTAAGCGGGTGGGCTTATTAACCAGGGGACAAATTTTCGCCACTCTCATGCGCATAAATGAATATGGTCGACTGTACTAAGGCTAAAAGTTGCTGAATCTATTAATACTGTACGCAACAGTTACAGATAACAAGCAATTTATCTGTAATCAGCAGCCTACAGTAAAATCTTCAGAGCACCAGTTGTCTTGCCAATTGATTACCGCTCAGATAAACGATCTGTGACGAAACAGTTGAATGAAGAACTAGGGCAACAGCGTAACGAAGCGTGAAATTGTCGAAAGCAAGACAAAGAAGTGTGACTTTCGACGCGTTTTCACTCAGTTTTAAGCAAATGTGTTCGAAAATTGGGCTTATTAAGCGGGGTTTTGGGCTTATAAAGCGGGTTTTTTTTATCTATAGGAATAAATGGAGTAATTCCGGACCGGACGATTTTGGGCTTATTAAGCGGTTGGGCTTAATAAGCGGGGACTTCTGTCATACCAAAATTTTTCGATGCAATAGAATTGCAGCTAGTTTGTGATTATCGACTTTTTTGATTGATTTTGAAAGCAAAGTTTGGGGTCTGGAGCAATGGAAACTGAGCTCAGCCAGCGCTAGACTTCAGTTTAATTACATTTTTTGATTCCAAGCCAGTAAATGCCAAAACATTCTAACTATTGCCCAAAATATCATTCGAAATAATGACAAAAATCGAAATAATCAGATTTTTTTAAATTCTGTTATGCGGTAATGGATGTGGATTTTTTTCCCGTGTTTCGACGCGATTTTTTTGAATAAAAAGCGTGCGACGCAATTGATATTGCCGGTCATAAGCAATAAAACATTCCCTTTCCTAGTCGCAAGCGGAAGTATAGTAAATGTCATACCAACCTGAACATCTTAGCACGGGCCTGCTTGGCTTTCTGCTTGTGAATGTGTTCCATTAGATTCTTCTTGTTTTTGAATCCGTTTCCTTTGACTTTTAAATATAAAGCGTGGTACCTTAAAACATAAGTGAAGCTAGATTGTAGTAATCATAAGTTTTCAGAAACCTTATGTAGTTATGTACCTTATCTGAACACTTCGTTGACGAGAAAAACACCCCATGAAAAAATGGAATGCATTATTACTGCAAGTAAACTTCTTTGATGTCTCAGTGATAAAAATCTCAACTCAATCAAAAACAGTGTATTGATTGTTAGGGCCAAGATAGCTTTCGAGTAAGAAATGCTCCGTGATGACTATAAAAAATGATCATCATCATACCTAGTAGCACCAAAACTTTTAACCATCATACGGCTGTGGGATTTGCCTCTAAATTCTAAATGATAAAAACACAATGTAAACATTTTTCAAATGCAGCCGCAATCATTAACAGCTTGAACAAACTACGCTAAATGTAGGGAATAATGTTAGAACAGAACCAATATTACACAGTACATTTTAGCACCGATATTCACAGCTAAGACCCGACGGAATATCCGAAGAACGTTTTATTTTAATATCTCGCTTTAAGTCACACGAGTAAATCCAAGAGAAGCTTGGTACAAAGTACTAAATTTGGGTAGTTGTACTGATATGGCACTTGCAACTAATTGGTGACAAACTTAACTCAAAAAAGCGTACCACAAACATAAATTATTAAGGTGGACATGGAACAGAGAGTGCCAGTACATGGACTCACACCGTTCCTTCTTCTACGAGTCAGTCCAATGTACGAAACAACTCATGTTTAGACAAAAATTTAAAAATACGTCTTGTGAGACCAAATGCAGAAATTCTATATGAACGAGACAATGTTGACAAGACCACTATCACTGCAAGAAAAATGTTTAACGATAAAGAGGGTATATTTATGTTACGTTTATCTGGGTTCTGATAAGAACTTAAAGGGACTAAATGAAATGCTGTGGGATGATGTGGAAACTGTAAGCAAGTCTCTTATCTAGGTGACATATTGAATACAATGGTGGGTGCGAAACAGCGGTAGCAGCTAGAACAAGAATTGGTTGGATGAAGTTCAGGGAATGTAGCGAAATACTTACAGGCAGAGGATTTTCATTAAAGATGAAAGGGAAGGTTTACAAAAGTTGTGTAAGACCAGCTATGTTGTGTGGAAGTGAAGCATGGTGCTTGATTCGAGCGATGTGTGGTGTGAAGCTATTAGATTAAAAAAACAGCGAGGAGATGATGGAAATGTTGGGCATTAAGGAGCTTTTAGAGAGGATGGCTAAAGCAAATAGTATGCGGTGGTATGGTCATGTTTTGAGGAAAAAAGATGAAAATGTGATAGTGAAGGCTTTAAAATTTGAAATAAGTGGTAGTAGAGGAAGACCGAAACAAATGTGGAAAAAGCAAGCAGAGAATTAGATGAGGAAAAATGGACTGGTGAAAAAGGATGCATGTGATCAAACAAAATGGCGAGGCGAGGTCAAGACAATGACCAATTGACCATACCAAAATCTAGTCAACTCCGTCGACGGGGACAATACCGGATCGAACATGTGATGATGTTGAATATTTGAATCTTCTAGCTGCTTTACAACGAATATTTGAATCTCTTAGCTGCTTTAGAACGATAAAAAAGAGATGAACTAGATTGACAGGTCAGACCTAACTAAATACATAGTTATGTATTTACTAGTTTGACAATTGAAATGCACAGTATTTGAAAATAGTTCTCAGAGTAGCTTGACGTGTTCCGATATGATAGACTGCATACAACTGAGTTCAGAATTAGTTAAAGGCGGTGAATCATCCAGCCAATTCCGGTGGTTTACAATAGCTAAAATTGAACTAAAATTTTTGATATTTTTTGTTTTAATTTTGGGGCTGCGTTTGCAAAGATATTCAACAAATGCAAAAAGATGTCCCCCCGAAAAAAGTTTTTGGAAACTCTCAGTTTTGCTCTTCCCGCCAAAACCACAGTTCTCTAAACTATTAGGCCTACTGTAATCTTATTAAACTATTAGGCCAAACTATCTCTAAACTATTAGGCCTAATAGTTTAGAGATAGTTAGGCCTAATTAGGCCTAAACTATTTAGAAATAAACTATCTCTAAACTATTAGGCCTACCACAGTTCTCTAAACTATTAGGCCTACTGTGGTTTTGGCGGGAAGAGCAAAACTCAGAGTTTCCAAAAACTTTTTTCGGGGGGACATCTTTTTGCATTTGTTGAATATCTTTGCAACCGCAGTCCTAAAATTAAAACAAAAAATATCAAAAATTATGTTCAATTTTAGCTATTGTAAACCACTGGAATTGGCTGGATGATTCACCGCCTTTAATGCACATAATCAATACTGTATACGAGGTGTGTAAGAAAAGTAACGGGACAGTGCACCCTGTACGAACAACTTTTATCGCAGAGAAAAAAGCGTTGCTTTCTATATCGCAATGTCGTACGGTTTCGAAAACCAAATTTTAGCATTCTGTGACAACTACATTCTTTTTTGCACGTTTTTCTGTCAAGGCACTTTCTTTGAGACCGTTTTGTGAAAATTTGATAAAATTAAGAAGTTTTGGCTTTTTTTTTCCTTTGGTGCGAAGGATGAGCGTCGAACAAGGAATCAACCTGAAATTTCTTGTCCGTCTAGGAAAAACTCCAACTGAAGCACTAAAGTTGCTTCAAGAAGTCTATGGTGATGACATGTCAAAAACTGGTCTTTTTGAGTGGCTTATGAGGTTCAGAGAGGATGAGGAAGATGATCACACGAGTAGGAGGATATCCACAAGCAGAACAGATGAAAACGTTGAGCGAATGAGACAAAAGGTGCGGAGCGATCGCAGTCTTACTGTTAGAATAACAGCAGATGAGATGGGTATGAAGGATCATTACGGAAGATCTGTGCAAAAATGGTAACAAGGTTGCTGAATGAAGGACAAAAGGAGCGGCGTGTGCAAGTGTGTCTAGACAACTTGGAGCAACTCGAAACTGAACCCAACTTGCTGAAAAGAGTTGCTACAGGCGATAAGTCAAGGATCTTCGAGTACGATTCACTCACCAAACGGCAGAGCCTTGAATGGAAGAGCGCATTGTCACCAAGATCCAAAATACGAGGATGATCAAGTCCAAAACCAAGATGATGCTAATCGCCTTTTTTGATATCCAAGGAATTGTCCACGAAGAATTCTTGCCACCAGGCCAAACTATTAATCAGCAAGTCTACAAAAACATCTTGCGACGTCTGATGCGCTCAGTGCATTAAAACAGCAGTGACGAGATAGCTCCGAGCGATCCCGTAGAAATCCTTCCAGGAGTGTGTGGAAGCGTGGCAGAGAAAATTGGAAAAGTGCATTCGAGCCCAAGGAGATTACTTTGAAGGCGACATGTTGTAATATTTACTTGTCAAATAAAATAAAACATTTACAGACCCTGTCCCGTTACTTTTCAAACACATCACGTATTGTATTAAAGCAATAAGCAGCAACTTTGCTGGATTCAACATTTTATTGCCTTTATATGGTATTGTTGATGCTTATTGCTTCAATATGGTATTGCAAATCGACCTATATGCCTAAATTATACTGTATACTAGTCTCAAAATACTTACATGTGTTTATCGATTTTCTTTGCTTCTCTGTATTTGCGCAGTAATCTTCTCAAAACTCTCATGCGCCTAATCCATAAAACTTTTCGAGGCATACGAGCGTTGGCTGTCCCCTCTCTCTTACCTAGGTACAAAAAGATAAGAGTAATTTTATTACCATTTCATGCAGCTTGAGAGGAGCTAAACTGAATCTGGTTTTAAACGGAATTGTAGATTGCTCAATGGTAAAAACTAAATAGCCAAAACGAGAGCTCGATTGATAAGACTTTTTCTAGCTGATATTATAAATGCAAAATATTATGAAGTCAATCTTTAATTGCCTTAAAACATGCCTGAAACAAGCACAACATTTAAATACATTCACAACAATACATAAAAATACAACGGTTTTAGATTGTAGTTTAAAAACTTGAACTTTTTACCATTTATGCCTCCAAAAGCATCGCTTATAATCCCAGTATCTTTCTTGTAATGCTGAACATCCAATCACCGAAAACAGAAGCAGGGATTATTTGATTTTGGCTAGTTACAGATGCGGAGCAACGATGTATTTAATGTTTATGGACGTTTTTGCAAGCTGATGGTTATCAGTAGAAGCCGCCGATATGACATTATCAGCTTGCTCCATTATGATGACTGGCCAGCTATCAGTCAAGCTTGTCGCTAGGTCGATTGGGAACGTTTTCGTTGGCTGCCACAAGCTCAAGCCAAAACCATGCCTACTACAACCAAAGAGTGTTCAAGAGTTTCAACAATAGGTGTCCCGGAAAATGCCGGCTAAGGAATTTACCGGTAGTGCAAGTGTAAGTTCTGTAGTGTTGCCAATGCCAAAACTTTTATTGTTCAGTTTGGTACCACGTAGTATACCAATATGTGACATCTACTTACTTAAAAATTTCTAAAAAATTGAAGATATTTGAGCCTTCCACTCAGATGTGCCTTATGTACCGATATGGTAATGGCCTAATAGCCTATCCTCTTTTTTAACCACAAAGCACCTATCAGGAGAAATTTTATTCCCAATAGCATTTTTATTTTATTTGAAACATTTTCGGCACAATTTCTAAATGGCCCTCTTCAGCAAATTAAAAAGCAGTTCATGGTAACTTTACAATTTAGAAATCAAAGGTTGTCAAAATATTATCTGCAAACCACAAATGTTACAATATAACAACCATTATAATTGCATACTTTTTCCATTGTAAAATCAAGTCAGAAAAAAAAGAGAAAAATCAAGCAACACTGTAAAACAACAATATTGTACATGGCACAATATAGACAATAGACACAAACACAAAAAAACAACTTTAAAACACATTCAAAAGAAAACAACCGTTGGCAGATAATTGTGAATTCAATTGTGGTGATAGCTTTTTTATCAAAAATGACTCCTATATTTTTCTGACACTTTTCAACGACCCTGAACAATAATCAAAAAAAAACAAGGAACAAAATTCATACATTGACTCACCAATGCCCATATGGCGTCCTTTTCTTCTTGCAATCATTCGTTTACGAATGCGAAATCTGGAATGAACTACAACTGGTTTGCGAATAATCAGACCATCTTTGACAAGTCGTCGAATGTTTTGCCCTGCATACAAAGAAACCACAATGTCATTGTTATTATATACTGACATTAATGTGTTTTGCAATAAATATATTTCAAAAATACTAGTTTTACACTCCAAAACTTAACTTTCAATAATTCATCCAAGAATGATAAATACTAGATAACAAAATCTCATAACTGGGAGCTAAAACAACAAACACTTTTATAGAAAGCTTAGAATTGGCAAACAAGGTTGTTATGCTGTACCAGTATTAAAACCTTGGTAACGACTATCTTTAATCGGTCAAAATCCAATCAATCTAATCAAATGTTTCATTATACTAGTTGTATTATGTCGAAGCATGCAACAAGTTGGTGGGGCCTAATTCTGCGTCACTGCACCAAGTCAACACAGCTTTTTTCAAAATGTGGCACAGTTGCAGCAGTGGCAAACGGTCAACAACACAGTGTTTGATTTGACCGGCTCAAGATTTGAACCTCAAATCTCTTGCTCCAGAGACAAATGCATTATCACTCGACCAACTGGAAGGAACATGAAACATTAATCCAAGCATCCAAATTCAAATAACAGCATACATAAATATGTTGACATGTTACTAGTTGCAGTTTTTAAATTTATGCTCTTAGTTTTACCAGCGCAATCCAACACAGACCACCTTTAATTGACAATTTTTTCATCTAATCATAACATAACAATAATTTGCTTATAATCTTACTTGAATTGGCATTTGAAATCATAGTTTTCTCATTGGGGTCCAACCAAACCCTGTTTTTGCCGCATTTTAGCACAGCAGCTGCAAGCCGCTTTTGGAGCTTCAATGAACTGAAATTAACAAATATTTTATTGGTAACAAAATACTCTTATATTAGTGGTTTAGCATCCAATACACCATAACCAAACCAAAAAAAAATTAGAGTGAAGAAATTCTAATCATCAAAATTGTCTTGAGTGTCACTCTGACCCTTTACTTTTATAGACTAGTTTCATAAATAAAAGGTATAGCACCTGTGCTGGTTTTCGATATCAAATCACAACTGCACCAGCAGCCTGTTATATTGCTTTTTTCTCATTGATTTAAATACGGCACTTTGACGCATTAAATGCGAAGACCTGGAAGTGTAGTGGTAAGCGCACTTGCCTGCCGAATCGAGGGTTCTGCTATCAAATTGTGCTCGACACTCTTGGCATTTATCACTCTAGAGCAGGGGTGTGCAAACTGCGGCCCACTTCCAGAAAATATGCGGCCCTCGAAGGGTTGCGGTTTTTGAATACAGTGCGGCCCTTGAACGTTTCACTTAATTTTTGAAGCGCTTGACAAAATATGAGAACAAATTGAGCGTTTTGAACACAATAAATACGGGAAGAGAACTAACTTAAGGAACAATAAAGCCCTAGTAATTTTCTTTATAGTGCCTTGACGTTTAAACAACATAGATTTAGCTGTCATTACCTCTTGCAGTTTTGTACTGCCTAACAAGCACTGCTGATGATGAGAGCTAATTGACTAATTAACCCTTAAAGTGCCAGCGCGTATTTGCAGAAATTTCCCCAAAAATGTGCGTTTCTAAAAATTGCAATATGAGTATCACATGAAAGGCTTTATGAACAAGTTGAAACTTCCGCACGCACACATACATATGCGTAGCCGGGATTTTTGATTGGGGGGGGGGCAAACCAGAAATCACATAGGTGAAGACCAAAACACGGTTCGATTTAGGATTTGTAATTGGGGGGGAGGGGCGAAATTTAATTGGAGACCAACTGTGGATTGGGGGGGGCAAACCTCAAGATACAGAGTGGGGACCAACCTTAAAAAACGCCTGAACTAATGGTCAGCACGTGCTGAAAAGCCTATTTTGTCCTGCAAATTAGGTGAAGACCAAAAAAAAAGTCTTCACGGTCTGTGGTAAACCTACAAACCAAACTTATATCACGTACTGACAACCACTAGCTGTTTTGGCAACAACTTCTTCATTGCTTGGTAGGCAATTGGGAAGGGGACCTGCCCCCCCTGGCTATGCCTATGCACACATACAGAATGCGAATCTCTCCTACTTTAAAACAAATGGAAATGCTTCCAAAGACCGACTTAGCAGATCAACTTGAAAAATTGTTAAAGGAAGTTTTGGCTCGCTTTAAAGACTACGAATTCCATGAACATTCACATGCAACATTTTCTTCTCCATTTCACACAGACATTGACAAAGCCCCTATTGATATTCAATTGGAACTGATTGATCTTCAGCATAGGACTGACCTGAAGACTAAGTATGTAAAAATGGATCTTAGTGATTTTTATCGGAAATATCTTGATCAAGAGAAGCTCCCAAATTTAAGAAATTTTATGGCATACAATATAGTATTTTTTGGCTCTACTTGTTCGTGTGAACAATTTTTTTCTAAAATGGGTTTCATGAAATTTGCTTGTCGAGCAGTAATGACAGGCGAACAATTGGAAAATGGATTTAGGGTTGCCAGCGCCTCAACTAAAGTAAATTTGAATAAAGTGGTTCAGAAAAAAGCCAGCTGCATGTTTCTCACTGAATTGTTTCTACAAGGATTAAATCGTATTGCTATGTTTTTGTTTTTAAACTAAACGATTTTTTTCAAATAATACTGGTTTTACTGTTTTTGAAATTATTGCAGTTTTATTTTTACCGCTGGCAATATCAATAGTAGGTAAAATATTATCCAATTTAAGGTGCGGCCCACAGAACATTGTGTTTATTGCTATTTGGCCCGCTATTAAAAAAGATTGCACACCCCTGCTCTGCAGAGTAAGTTTGCTACATAATTCTTTTTTTTCTCCAGAACCTTACTATTAGAGTTAGGGTTCGGGCAGCGATGCCAGCTTGAGAGATAGTAAATTGAACAGCAAAAAGAAACAACTGGTTCTGCCAGTGCAGCAATGATTAGAAGTTAAAAACTGGGCTGGTGCAGCAGACACTGCCTAAATAAAAACCTACATGGCCAGGCCAATAACTGATATTGTTCAGCAATGTTTTGCTTGGAGCTCTGAACCATGTCAGACCTGAGACATTGTAGGCTGTTCATTTTAAGTTTGCTTAAATTTATTTGATATTATTGACTGATGAGGTAAAGAGAAGTTTGCGACAAAAAAGATCTTGTTAAAAGCAAACTAAATCCTGGTAGCCATATTCATTAATTCCCTTTCTGGTTAACAACTATGGTTACTTAGAGCTGATATGCGGGGTTACCATAACATTAACAGCAACTATTCATAATTTAAAAGTTGGCTTAGTTTTTTTTTTACAGCTCAATCTAGGGTAGCTTAGCTTATCAGTTCTAAGTTACCAATATCCTTGATCAGCACCCCAATCGAGAGCAAAAAAGTGCGAAATATTTTACGACATTTTCGCACAAATTTCTCACAAATGCGGAACAGTCTGGCACAGTGCCATGACCATTTTTTGTAAGACAGTGTCTAGAGCACCAGCACCGGTTTCTAACATGAAATTGCTGCTGGACTGGTGGGTCTAGTTGTTTCGTTTTGCACCTTGATTTACTATCTTTCAAGCTGGTATCACTGCCCTAACTCTAACGCTAGGTTCTAACGAGAAAGAAAAAAATAACACAGTGCAACTGCACCTAATTGCAAGATTTTCTACGCGCATTCAGCGTGAATCGAACCCGAGCGCTACACTTGACAGGCGAGCGCGCTTACCGGTACCACTACACTACCGGGACTTCGCATTTGAAGCATCAAAGTGCCATATTTAAGTCGAATCAGTGAGAAAAAAGCAATACAACAGGCTGCCGGTGCAGCAGCGATTTGATAGCGAGAACCGCACCGGTGCAGCAGACACTACTGGTACCTTGTTCTAAAGTAAAAGGCTCGTCGCATGTTCTGTGTGCGAAGACATTTCGGAATTAAAGGCTGAAAAACCTGACCCACAGCACTAGCCTTAGCCCTAACCCTAATTCTAGCCTTAACCCAAACCTAAACCTTATGCCAAACCTATAACCATAATAATCAAAATAAAAATTCCCAAAAACGAAAGATGTCATTAGAATCTTTGTTTATTTAACTACGCACGTTCCCAGCGCCAAGACACTTCGTTTTCTAAAAGTACTGCAAAATGCAGAAAGCAGTGAATTTGTGATGTAATGACTTTTTTTTTTCGGAGATCACCTTGCAAGTCACACAGAAAACACCAGATCTGCGGCATGATGATTTTTTTTTGTCTTTAGAGATCACCTATTTTTTTTGAGATCGGCGTTGTAAAAATACAGCATTACAAAGCCTAAGCTACGACATTTTTGCGAAAACTTCAGACCATATTCGCATATTTTTCGGTGCTAATGCAAAAGGTTAGAGGGAACACTGTCATTGATTACCAGTAGTTCAGGTTCATCAGTTATTTAGCAAAATGTTAGGCCAAAAACTCAACTGAGCAGAGATACAGTAGTCTTAGTCTGCTGTGGGACTAGAGTACCGGGCTAAAGTTTGGAGTTTATTTTTAGGCTAATTAACAATTCCAAAAAACCTAGACATACGGTAATACTAATTAGAAGCCAATCCAGTGATATTGAAAGGCAGCGACTATTAATAGCCCAAGATGCTATTTTGCCTTTAGTGGCCAAATCAGAAATAATTTTAAGCATTAGCCTAACACTGGAGGCAAAATAGCTTTAAATACCACTTTGCCTCCAACGCCAAAATAGCCCAACTCTAGCAGACAAAATACTATTTTGCAGCTACCATTGGTGGCTAAATAGCCACTTTGATAGCGGCACTGAAATCAATAAGCCTAATGAAAAACAGCATCTTTAAATTTTATTTTTATGGCAATGAATGCACCCTAAAAATAAACTGACAGCATAATTTAAACTTAGTAAGTTGAAAAAAGTATATGTAGATATAGTGTAGCTTAGTTATAAACCAGTAAAAAAATTGCTGAAGTGCAGTTCTGGTCAGTGGTGTCTAATTCAGTACCCGAAGTACCGGTAATTGTAACCAATGGTATTGAACAAAAACCTTTTGTCTGACCTTCTTTTTAGAGTAGGCTACTATACAAAACCATTCTAACTTTTCCATAAAATATATTAACTATATACTATCAGTTGAACAAGAAATATAATTCTAACTCGGAATATAAAAGAACAAGTATTTCAAAAAATAATAGCCTATCACCTCATTTTCGCTTCTTTTACGGCGATCTTGCTAGAAAGACCCGGATGAGCGGAACAACATTAAATTTCTCTAAGATTCACAACGTTTCATAATTTATACTAAAAACAGGAATGGATGTTAAGTTGTTTTACGTGTCGCCGTTTCAAAAAAAATTCTTAAAAAAAATGTGCTCGTGTGTTTCGGCAGTGGCGTCGCTATTGGGGGCGGCCCGCCCCGGGTGTCATCATTTTGGGGTGACACCATATTATGATATGAAACCAAAACTCCACCGATTTGTGGTAAATACCATACTTTTTTCACTTTGTTTGGTCGTCCCCATCCTCATTCGGACTAAAAACCCACTGATTTTTAGGCGAAGACCTTTTTTTGGGGGGTCTTCACATACTTTTGGACCAAAAACCCACTTATTTTGCAGCAAAGACCTTTTTTTTTGGTCTTCACCTATTTTTGGTACGAAAAAGGGTGCCACCACAAAATCCTGCCACGGGTGCCAACATTTTTAGAAACGCCTCTGCATTTCGTTGCATTTATTTTCATTTTTTGATCACTTTAGTGCACCAATATTACAATTTATTATTAAATCGTCAAAAACAGTGCAAAAATTTGCACGGGTGTCTTTAAAGGCGGTGAATCATCCAGCCAATTCCGGTGGTTTACAGTAACTAAAATTGAATTATAATTTTTGACATTTTTTGTTTCAATTTTGGGGCTGCGGTTGCAAAGATATTCAACAAATACAAAAAGATAACCCCCGAAAAAAGCTTTGGAAACTCTGAGTTTTGTTCTTCCCACCAAAATCACAGTTTTCTAGACTATTAGGCCTACTGTGGTTTTGGCGGGAAGAACAAAATTCAAAGTTTTCAAAAACTTTTTTCGGGGGGACATCTTTTTGTATTTGTTGAATATCTTTGCAATCGCAGTCCCAAAATTAAAACAAAAAATATCAAAAATTATACTTCAATTTTAGCTATTGTAGACCACCGAAATTGGCTGGATGATTCACCGCCTTTGAGCAGTCTAATGAACAAAATTGACCATCTAGATAATAAAAACGGTCATAATGTATCGGTCCTTCTAAATAATAATAATCATAAATTATGATATTACGCAGCCAATTTTGATCCTATTCCTGCAGACATGGGCGTATTTTCTGGGTGTTCAAGGTGTTTAGTGGACACTCTGCAGGGTTGCCAGTGACTTTGTCACGAAGAGATTTCGTCACAGTGATTTCGTCACAAAGTAATTATGTGACAGACGGCATTTTGAAGACAGAAAAGACAGAATAGGCCTATCTGACAATTGTATTGTACTATTGCATTATTAAAATTGAAACATTGACTGAGAACGGCAGCCATTAAACTATTCCTCTATCTCCTAGAGTGGAGCTTGGACCGGAGCCGGAGCGGAGTCGGAGCCGAATTTTGCATTTTTAAGCCGGAGCGGAGAGACAATCAAAAAAAAATTAGGAGCCGGATTGGAGCCGGAGTCTCACTTTAAAGTAGTCTTTCAAGCCGTAGTGATAGTTAATTGATAGTAAAACGAGTAACTATTTTTACATTCTTGAAATGGAATACCAGAATATGTAGCTAGGCTAAGCTTATCCCAGACTATTTTGCAGTATGAAAACTGGTTTGAATTTTTTGTCGAACCGTATTTTTGTCTCGGAGTATTTCGAAGTGGAGCGTTTATGTAAAATTTCGGAGCCGGAGTCAGTTAAAGAAATATCGGAGTGGAGCCGGAGCGTAAATATGAGCGACTCCGCTCCACTCTACTATCTCCGGAGCTTTACTTGCCCTAACCCTCGCTGTTGTAACGAATAAACTGACACTGACTGACTGACAGTGGCGAAATCACTGCGATGAAGTAACTTTGTGACGAGATCACTGGTAATGCTCTGCAGTTGCTGCGAAACACCGGTGTAATACTGTTAATCAATCTGCTTTTAGTTTTACGTTTACAAATATTTTATTTAGCTCATTGGGTTTGTTCTATTTTTCTTGCACTTTTAAAATGAATAAATTGATTCTTAACGCAGTTTCGGTTGAGTAACTTATCATGTACTGCCTCGTTCGTATCGCAAACAGATTCAATGAAAGCTTGTGATATCCACGTCAAAAAAAAAACTAAACCAAAAAAACGAGGAAAGTGCAGAGAAACGTTTGCAAAAGATGCGAGCAAGTGGTTCACACAAGTATATTTAATAACCTATCCCTTAAAGAGATAGGCCTACTGCTCGAAATTGGTTTTATTGAAGAAATGAAAACTACATGAGGTATTAAAAAAGTGCTCCAAACCTTTTTCAACAGTTCTTAATTGCGATTTAATACTTTTCAATCCGTTTGACTCATACTGTTGGTAACCCTGCATTTCGCAGTTTTGTGATATAGCAAAAGGCCTGCTGTAGATCAGTACTGGTAGTCTAGGTCTACGAGTACGATCACAAATATTCGTACCTGTACAGATACCAATAGCAGTAGCTAAGTTTTCAGACTTGTTTGTAGTCTACTCACTGCTATCAGTTGATAATTACGTTTCTTTGTTCTGAGAAAGTTTTTTTGCAAAATCATACCTTTATTGTGATGTCACAAAATTGCAAAATGCAGGGTTGCTAATCATAGGCGTATCTAGGATTTTTGATTGGGGGGGGGCCCAAACCTCAAATCACATGCAATGACGTCATCAAAAATTTTCAAAAAAGGAACTTTTTGTGGGGCAAAGATATTGTAGAATGGAAGATCTCAAGCCTTAGCCTGTTGGCTCTTAACCAGGATTTTGGCAAAGGGAGAGGGCGAAAACTAATCGTTAGAAAGTGCAAATGCCTAACTTAGGAGACGTGCGGAGCAATAGCTAGTGTACTCAAACATATCACAGACGAGGCCTGGGGCGGAGCCCCCAGCCGCCGGTGGCTATGGAGGTCTGGGGGCAAAGCCCCAGCTGCTAGGCGATTTTTGTAAGTTTTTGAAAAAAAAGCTATTTAAATCCCATTGGATCACGTTTTGCACGTGTTTACAGCCATTAGGAAGAACTAGATTTTTAACATTTGAAAGTCAATCTAAAAAATTTAATTGTTCAATCATCCGTTTACTTGCAATTAAAGTGCAAAACACGTTCAAAATGTTGCATTATGGTGTAAAATTTTAATTGTAAATGCTTTGGTCCTTGTAGGGGGAAGTAAGGCACCTTGCCTCCTGCAATACTTTAGCAGTAAATAACAATCCTCTCGAAGATTTTCCTTGGAGATTTTTGTTTTGTCATGAAGTTAATCAGTTATAGGAGTTTATGTACGGCCAGGGGGCCCAAGCCCCAGTGCCGCCACCAGAGCAAACTAAGTGAGGGGGCACCAGCCGAAAGTGGGAGGGCACCAAAACAGACTGAACTTTTGCACATAAAAACTGATATTTTACGGCTACAAATTATGCGCTATTTCAAAAATTTGGTATTCATGCCTGAAAAAAAGAAACACATAAGGCCGGCAGCGTTTCTTAGCTTGTTTCGCATGCGGTCCATATAATCGCTTAAAAAATCCGTCTCTAGCATTGAATGCAACCATAAGCGCAACCAGGATTTTGCTTAGAGGAAGGGGGCTTTTTTCCTCAAAAATTGTTCAATTTAGGCCCCGTGCTGAACAAACTGATGCAACTCAAGCGTATCACAGAGGGGGTCTGGGGGCAGAGCCCCCAGCCCACTGGGTGATTTTCGTGATTTTGCGGGAAGAAATAGCGATTTTAACGTCATTTCAATCAGTTTTTACACGTTTTTGAAGCTATATGAATAACTACAATAAATTGCTAAAATTTAGAATTCATGAAAAGAATTAAATTGCTTAGCCCCGTCAGCCTCCCTTATGCTTAAGGTGAAGTCCAAAACACGTTTAAATGCTTGTATTTGGGGGTTAAATTTTCTAAGCGACTTGGTTAGAGGGAACTGAAGCCCCCTCCTCCTGGTTGCGCAACTGACTGCGATTTAAAAAAATTTTAAGTGAGCTCTAACTAAACAAAAACTACTAGTCTTTTAAAGAATGTTTTCACGTATTGTTTCAGGACATAATCACTAAGGAAGTACCGGTAACGATACTATAGGCTTACACCCCTATTCCGCGACACATTCGTAAAGGCGTGTTAATAAGACAGATTATTGCCTCACATTTATGTACAGCAGTTGGTGGTCAGCAATTTCGCAAAGAAAGAAGAAAACTTCGAACGAGAATTATGTTCGAACGTTATTATTCCTTTTTCCATTATTGCCTGTTGTCTTGTCGTTACGTGATGTTCCGAAAACGTATTCTGAGTAAACCAAAATGGGGGGGCACAAGCAGTTGTTAGGGGGGGCACGGCCCCATCTGCACCCCCCATAGCGACGGCACTGCCAGGCCCCCTCTATTCAAATTCAATAATTTGTTCAATGAGCATTTTGTTTAGCTTTTTTTTTTAAGTATTTTGTGCGTAAAAACTGGCGAGGTGGAGGTGAATCGTTATTGAAAAACGGTACAATAGATGGTTACGCTTACTAAACCTGTTATTCCCGGACCGGATTTACATTGCGCGGGGCCACTGGCAGGTAAGGGATTTTTGCAACATCTTCCTGCCAAATATAAGTGAAGACCAAAAAAGTCCTACTATCTGAGCGCGGGGCCCTGGCACTGTGCCATATGGCAAATACGGCGCTGGTTATTGCATTACGTTCATAAAAAGTTTAGATGAGGACCTGAGGTAGCAACTTTTAGGACAAAAAATTTGATTTCACTCTGGTTATACGCAGAGGTGGACAAAGTAGTCGAAAAATCTACTTAAGTAGAAGTATTGTTACTTACTCAAAAATGCCTTTCAAGTAAAAGTAGAAGTATGGCGAAGCATTTCCACTTAAGTAAAAGTTGGAAAGTAGTCAAAATTAATTCTACTTATGTAATGAAAGTAGAAAGTAATTTCGAATTTCACGTGTTTGTTTATTCTTAGAAGGTTTGCTGTTGTGACGCTTACGATCAGTGTTCAAGCAAAGCCATACTTACGGTAGCATATCAAAAAATCAAAGTTTTATTATTCTCTTGAAATTACACCGAAGCGTGTTACGAATACGATTTAGTAGGGACTCTGGGCTCATCTCCGCGCCTGGACAACACAGCTTGAGAAGAAATGTCGCAGCGATGGCGAGTCGTTAGCAACACTCTTCGTTAACCGGCTAGGGAATTGAACCCCAGACGGGCCGCAGCAAACGCAACGCCGTTAACCGCTAATCTTTTTCGTATGAACCAGGAGTAATGCGCATGTCTAGTTTGTCTACTGTACCATGCTAATCAGGGTTCGGTATGTTTTTTTTTTTTTTTAGTGAGACTGAGTCAACACCTGGTATTTGATGCAACGCAAAAACACACTACCCTAGATGACCTGTAAATGAATCGGCCTGACTATTCAATAAGTTTCGTAGTACTGTACAGTAAAACAAACTCGATACGTACTTATTGTACACGTTGTGAGGTGGAATAATGTTTACTTCGTTATTGTACACGTCGTGAGGTGGAATAATGGCTAGGTGTTTACTTTTACTTTACATAAAAGTCATTACTACTCAAGTAGCGTTACTTCGAGAGAATTTTACTTGAAGTAAAAGTAGAAGTATCAAAAATGAAAAATACTTAAGTAAGTCGCTCGTTACCGAAAATACTATTTAAGTAGTCTACTTAAGTAGAACTACTTCGTTACTGACCACCTCTGGTTATACGTTTGAATTGGTTGGAAAAAATTGAATTAAGGGAGTGCGCCGGGCCACCTGGTCGTCAATATTATTTATTGTTAAGTACTGTTGTACTCGTGTACTATTGTACGCAAAAATGCTAAAAGAAAGTGGAAAATGAAGAAACACGGCTTTTTTGTCAAATTTTTGTCATTGATGGCATTTTGATTGAAAGGGCCCTGGTCCCCTGGGCCACCCCTCTGGCTACGCCTATGATTTTGAGATAGGATCGCGCCCTTAAGTTCTTACATAAAAAAAAACATTTAAAGCAAAATTAAAACAACTTTTTTTCCAAAACGTGAAGGACTCGAGTCAAGTCACTTGACAGTTTTTTGAAACCTCCAAGAATTGCATGACATTATTATGACGTGGACACGTGGTTGCCATTATTATTACTTACTTTCGTACGCGTCAATCCTAAATTAAAGAAACTGCAATATTCCGGACAAGGTCAACATACTGGCTATGCTCTCATTATATTTATCATTGGTAGAATTTCAATTGGGGGGTTTGCATTACCGCCTACATGTATGTTACAGCATTAAGTTCATATTAACGTTAAACAAGGGCCTGGGGTTGCAACTTGTAGAACAAAACTCTTAAATTTCTCTCAAGTTTTGCATATAAATTGTTGAAAATTTGAATTAAGGGGCCCCTTGATTGTCAGTCAGGTTGTCAATTAAGGGCCTCGGGGCCCCCTGGTCGTTAATTAGGGACCCCGGGACCCCATAGTCGTTAGTTAGGGACCCCGGGGGCCCACTGATTGTTGGTTAGGGGCCCCTTGACTATTAGTTGGGCGCCCTAGGGCCCACTGGTCGTCAGTCGGGGCCTCGGGGCCCCTTGGTTGTCAGTTAGGGGCCCCCTGGTTGTTCGTTAGGTGCACCGGGGCCCCTGGTTGTTAATTAGGGGCCCTGGCCCCCTGATCGTTAGTTAAGAGCCCCGGGGTCCCTTGGTTGTCACTTAGCGGCCTTGGGGCCCCTGGTTGGTGGTTAAGGGCCCCGGAGCCCCCTGGTTGTTAGTTAGGGACCCCGGGGCCCACAGATTGTTACTTAGGGGCCCCAGGGCTCCCTCGTTGTCATTAATATTATTGTTAATTGCTGTTAGGTGCATAATTACTTTAAAAAAAACTGCAACTAAACATCACTAGGATATGTTGTTATAATTTTTATCATTAGTGGAATTTTAATTGGGGGGCCCGGCCCTGGGCCCCCCCTCTGGCTACGCCTATGTTGCTAATGTTACTGAGTCAAACGGATTAAATTGTATTTTCGCGAATGAGGGGAACTGTGAAAAAAGGTTTGTGGCACCTTTGTATTACATCAAGTAGTTCTTATTTCATCAATAAAACCGATTTGAAGCAGTATCTCTTTAACTTAGATAAATGTAATTTTACTGGAATCGAAGATCACTAAGTGGGCGTAGGCCTAGAAATTACCAGATTTTCGTCAACATCCTGCACTGTATATATTGATCGCATATTCGCAGTGTTATTTTGTATTATTGTTACAGTGTTAACAAATTCGTACAAAATAAATGGAAATCTGTTGTTTGTGTTTTTGGATTGAAACAAACATTTAATCAATGCAAATACACAAACTACAAATCAATGAAAAGCAAAATCCAAAAATTGTCGAACTAAAACGTGCATATGAAATACATGCAGCAATAGTATACAGTATAAGTGGGGAATATAGATTGTGGTTGGCGCATTTCAGTACTTAAATTGTAAAATTTTGCATGGGGGGACGCTTTTTCAGCGTTGACTGAACCTTAGTGAAAAACAGGCTCGTAGCTGGGATTTTTGGGAGTTTGTTCCGTAAACGAACTTGACCCAAATTTTCATTGTTGCTGAATTGGATTGAGGCGATATTTTAGTGAAAATTAGGTGATCTCCAAGAAATAAAAGGTCTTCACCGAAATCCGAAGGCTTTTTCTGGCCGAAATCGAAAATCTAAGCGGTTTTTCCGGCCAACAACAGTAACTTTTTCCTCCCTTTAACCAGCGCTCAAATTTCGATGGGGGACGCCTAAATCTCGATGGCGGGACGCTCAATCTCGATGGGGGGACGCGCACCCCCACCCCCCAGTTTCCCCTACAATTTAAGTACTGACCCATTTCCAGATTTGCATCGAAATATCTGACTCACGTGAGGCAACTGTAACCAGAGATGTGGAAACGGAAGCGGTTAATTTTTTGTGGAAGCGGAAGCACTTTAATGAAAGAGGTTGGAAGGAGAAGCGAACTCGGAAGCGAAAGTGTTGAAAAATAGCTGGGAGCGAAAGCAATTTCTTCAAAATCAAGCGCTTTCGGATTTTCAAACTGGCTACAACCGTTCGGGTAAAATGTAACAATAATAATAATAATGATATAGAATCGACAACCAATGCATGGTATGGAATGGAAAGGAAATTTCGGTATGGAATATGGAAGATGCCAGAATGGAATGGAATGGAAAATTTTAAGAATGGAATGGAAGACCATCTTCCATACTTCCATACCAGTTTTGTACTAGATTTTGGGCATTGTATTTACAGAAAAATACATACCGATGTCGGGTGGTGATTAATAATATTGTCACAGAAGTATTCAACTTCAATATCTACGAGCATTATTTGTCGACAAATCGCGGTACTTTGGTTGTTTGTATTGCACAAACAGTGTACGTATTGCATCATTGCAAATACATTGCAATTTGCAGCATTGATGTTATAGTTGACGGCTTTGACAGGTTTGACTTGTTTTTTGTTTTTTTGTTTTGAGATTGACAATTTGCCAAGTCCTAAATTTTGCTTCCTTACATCGTCATGAAACCTCGTATTTATATTTGCTATTTCATTCCCGTTTCAGCTTAATTGGAACGACCGACGCTCGCGTCATGTGTTTCTTTGTTTTTACTCGGCCATTTTCCAACTATCGAGTGCGAAATTTCAGACTTTTGCTTATAACTCGAGAACGGTTAGGTCTAGCTACATGAAATTTTGACAGTAGTTTGAGATTAATGAGTTATATGTTTGTACCAAATTTCGAGGCAATAGGTAACGTGACTTTGGTTTTAGAACCCGAAAACCGCCCCGCAAGTTTGGCGTGAAAAGCGGTCTCGTACGGCAAAAAATATTTCAAATGGTTGTATGTCTTAAATACCCTTTCATCCCAACCAACCCACTTTTGGCCGCGATGAGGTTTTTTCTTTCTTTTTTTCCTTTTTTTTCCTTTTTTTCTTTTTATTTCTTGTTATTTCCTTATTTTTCTTTTCAATTTTTGTTCACTTTTCTTCTCGTAAACCACAAAACATCAAAATCTAATTTTTGTGTAAAGTTGTTGAGCTGCAAACGCAATTTTTTCTCCCGAAATTTTTTGGGGCAACTCCATCGGGTACCCCCCCAAAATGGGGCCCCCAAAAATAAGTTTTTTGAACGGCTTAAGCTAGAGTGCTACTTTTTTTTGCTATCAGTAGATATTTAACACATAAATATTTTGACATAGTTAGGGGGTGCCACCCCCCCGGGGACCCCCTAAATAAACCTCCCTAAAAATCAATGTTTTGAACAGCTCAACTTAGAGTGACAATGTTTTATGATATCAGCAGATATTTAACAAACAAATATGTTGACATAGTTTGGGGGTGCCACCCTCCCAGGGAACCCCAAATGGACCCCACCAAAAATCAATTTTTAGAATGGCTCAACTTAGGGAGCCAGTTTGTTTTGATATCAGGAGATATTTAACAGACAAATATTTTGACATAGTTTGGGGGTGCCACCCTCCCCCCAGGGACCCCCCCAAATAGACCCCCCAAATATCAGTTTTTTGATTGGCTCAAGCTAGGATGCCAGTGTTTTATGATATCAGCAGATATTTAACAGACAAATAGTTTGACATAGTTTGGGAATGCCACCCCCCGAATGGATCCCCCAAAAATCGATTTTTTGAATGGCTCAACTTAGGGTGCCAGTTTATTTTGATATCAGGAGATATTTAACAGACAAATATTTTGAGATAGTTTGGGGGTGCCACCCTCCCCCCAGGGGAACCCCCAAAAAGACCCCCCAAAAATCAATTTTTGAACGACTCAACTTAGAGTGCCATTCTGTATTGATATCAGCAGATATTTAACTGAAAAATATTTTGAGATAGTTTGGGGGTGCCATCCTCCCAGAGACTTCCCCAAATGGACCCCCTAAAAATCAATTTTTAGAATGGCTCAACTTAGGGTGCCAGTTTATTTTGATATCAGCAGATATTTAACAGACAAATATTTTGACATAGTTTGGGGGTGCCACACCCCGGGGACCTCCCCAAATGTACCCCCAAAAATCAATTTTTTGAACGGCTCAACTTAGGGTGCCAGTCTGTTATGATATAAGAAGATATTTAACAGACAAATATTTTGACTCTACTTTTCTGGCGATTCCATGATCAGATATTTTTGAATAATTGCTGATTTTACGGTAGACAAAAACTACGTTTGAGCGTCACAGCATTAGTTTTGCGTCGTTCGTTCGCTGGGTTTGCTGGCAAACTCCTATCTAGTTTTATTTATATTTTTAGTTTTTCAGCTTACAATAATTCTTTTTGGTGTCAAAGCTTGATATTTCTATTACGGTAAATGTTTTTTAGCAGTTGGTTATGAAAAATTTTATAGTTGATATGAGAGCAAACATGTACGGTAATCATTAAACCATAAGCGTAACCAAGGGGCCCAGGCTCTCTGCCTCCCCCCAATTGAAATGCTACCAATGATAAAAATGTTGACGCAAAGCCTATTTATTCGGTTTTTTTTTTAGCATTTTTTTGACGCAACAGTTCATGCGTACATTTCATACAACAGCAATTAGCAATAACTGAATATTGACCACCAGGGGACCAGGGCCATCTCAATTTAAATTTTTGCCAACCAATTTAAACGTCCAAGCCGGGAGAAATTTAGTGTTTTCATTCCAAAAGGTGCAATCTCAGGTCCTCATCTAACTTTTTTATGCAATATTATGTTTTAGGCCCCCTGGTAACTTTTATATTGCTATAGCATGATTACTAACCATTTATTGCATCTAATGTACCAACTTGAAATAACTTTAGATTCCACCTTCACCACCTACCAACTTTAAATAACAATCCATCTCCATGTCGTCAGTTTTCACGCGACAAAATGCTTTTGAAAAAAACTTAGCTTGGGGAAATGCTTCTTAAACAAATTATTGAAGTTGAATCGAGGGTGCTTGGGCTCCTGTAGTACATATTTCTAAAACTGGTTGTTTTCGTGACAAAGCAAAAATCTTCAAAGGCAAATCTTCGAGTGAATGATTTAATGCTAAAAAAGTTGCAGAAAGGCGATGTACCCTGATTCCCCTGATCAAGCCAAGTCATAAAATTCAACCCCAAAATGCAAGATTTTAAACGTGTTTAGGACTTGACATGAAATAAGTGGAGGGATTTGTTCAATTGGCTTTCAAATCTCAAAAATTTTGTTCTTTCAAATGGCTCGGAAAACGAGCAAAATGTGATCCAAATGGCATTAAAATAGCCATTTTTTTCCAAAATCGCCCAGCGGCTGGGTGCTTCGCTCCCAGACTCCCATAGCCTCCGGCGGCTGGTGGCTTCGCCCCCAGGCTCCGTCTGTGACAAGTCTGAGTTGCACTAATTTGCTCACCACGCCTTCCAATGTTGATATGTTGGTAAAACTTTTTAACTTGCTGCTTTAGTCTTTTCCTTTAGCAAATCCTGGTTACGTGCTAAATCAAACCCCCAGCTTTTGATTTTTCATTCTTTGTCTCATAAAAAGTCTCTCTTTTCGAAAATTTCTGATGACATCATTGCATGTGATTTACGGTTTAGCCCTGCCCCCAATCCAAAATCCTGGCTACGCCTATGCATTAAACCATACGCAATATGCATACCAGATACCGGTTGTTGCATCTTAGTATTGTTGACGCATCTTCACGAGCGGTTGCTTACAACATTGCGAAGATGCAAAGCAGCAAAATATACGTTGCATTGCTTCCAGTCTAAAATTTTTTGGTGTGGAAGTATGGAATAGAATATTGAAGAAAATTTGTGTGTGGAATGGAAAATTTTTAGTATGGAATGGAAATGGGGTAGAAGAAAATTGCCAGTATGGAATATGGAAAAATTGTCTTACATTCCATTCCATACCATGCCCTGAGACAACACAAGTCAAATAAAATAGTTGAGAAAGTAAACTTGCCTGTTTTTTTTTTGCTAAATACAATTAGCTGTTTCATACTGAGCAGAGATGTGGAAGCGGAAAGTGGAAGCGGAAGCGGTGGAAGCGGTTAAATTTTTTGGAAGCGAAAGCGGAACCACTTTGATAAAAGAAACTGGAAGGGGAAGCGCACTCGGAAGCGACTTATTCTATCCGAAGAAGGAAGTGGAAGCAAAAAATTCCAATGGAGGGTGAGGAAGCGGAAGCAAACTCAGAAGCATAAAACTTCAAGAGGAGCTGGAAGCGGAAGCATTAAAAGTTTGTCTGTTTCCACATCTCTGACTGTAACTGATCAGCAATTGGCATGCCCTTATGAAGTTCTAGCCAGTAGGGGTACCAAAATGATGTCAAAACGTTAGTGATAGCATCAACATGATTGATTGCATCACTCAAGAAACAAATTACAAAGATCGTGCCTAATTTTGGTTGGCTTTGATTACCTTGTTGCTTACCAATGATTTATTTGTGATAGAAAATTATTAATTATTTAGCATTATAAATACACTTTTTTTAATAAAAATCTGTAAATTATAAGTTGAGGCTGGCTGTTCTGAATTTTTTGCCCATTTTTGGCCTCATTTGTTCTGAAATTTTGAGGTAATAGACGTCAATTTTAGTGACGGTGTTTGTAAACACGCAAAACTACTTAATTTCGAATGCTCTGTCAGCTTGAGTAAACGCGTTTTTGCTACGTTTGCAACGTCATAAAATTGCGAAAGCGAAAAAGCGAGTTTTTTCAGTTTGAACCAGTGTTGCAGAGTCGGGAGTCGGGAGTCGGAGTCGAGGGAGTCGAAGGCTTTTACGCGGAATCGGAGTCATAGTCGAAAAAAAGATTTTGCAGGAGCCGGGAGTCGGAGTCAGAGTCGAAAAAAAGATTTTGCCGGAGTCGGGAGTCGGAGTCAAAGTCGAAAAATAAAGCTCGACTCCCAGTGTTGCACAAAAATATGATAAAAATGTAAGCCACATCCTGTGTAAACGTAACTGTAGTCAAGTTGCTTGTAGCATTAGCACGCACTAGTCTGGCTGCAACAGTTACGCTTATATTTACATCTTCATATTTTTGAATAGGTTTGTATTTAGTTTGCTGCAGTGTTGCAGAGTCGGATTCGGAAGTCGGAGTCGTGGGAGTCGAAAGTTTTTACAGGAAGTCGGAGTAAGAGTCGGAGTCGAAAAAAGGATTTTGCCAGAGTCGGGAGTCAAGAGTCGAACGGAAATAAATCCCGAGAGTCAGAATCGGAGTTGAAGTCGAACTGAAAAAATTGCTGAGAGTCAGAGTCTGAGTCAGAGTCGAACTGATTTTGCTTTGACTCTGCAACACTGGTTTGAACAACAGCCAAAATTTTTTTTAGTTGCTCCTCAACTCCAAACAGCACTCTATAATTTTGGAATCTTGCTATTTTGCTTCCAAACACTTGAAAATCACTAAAATTTTATCGTTTTGAATCAGTACAGAATTTAATTTTTTTGAAGTTGGAAATTTCATTCTTTTTCAATTTTTTTAATTTGTTTTCACTGCTGAGGCTACCTTTGTTCTTACTTTGTTGTTAAGTTTTGAGCAAAAATAAGTCTTGCGTTTTTATAAAATTGTTCTGATAACAAAAAAGTGTATAAAATTTAATATTGGAAATTTAATCACATTTATAGCAGTTGAATATAAGTAGGGTATTGTTCTACAAATTTGACTTTATGTTGACCTATCAAAATAACAATACAAAACTTAGTCTTTAGGTTTGGAGTTTTCACAAAAAATATTCTCTTATTTGTTACTACGAAAGTTTTACCAAAAAATTATTATTATTAAAAAAAATTCTTCTCTTAGTTTGTTTTTGCTTTAGCGTAATTGTCACGAATAATAATTTTGAATGTCTGAGTTATAATTATTTGCAGTATTTAACGTGTACCTGACTGATCTACTTATGCCACTTTTTTGATTTAGAATATTCGAGATAATTTCTTTCTAGTATATTCTTCTGTCTTCTATTAGTCACCGGAATAATTAGTTGTTTACGACTTCTTAATTGCTATATTTAGACTTGAAGTTTGTGACTTCATAATTATGTGAAATTTGTTATCGTAAGCTCGTATACTTTTTCTATTGTGACGTGTCATGGATTTTTCTGGGATATTCGATAGCTTTTGCCTTAGCATATACAGGGTAGGCCAAAAAAATGTTACCACTTTTTATATTCTAACCATTTTCAAAATTACTAAGACTTTTGTTTCATATTCCTGCTCTTAGGAGAAAGCAGGGAGTCAATAAGAATAACGTCATTTACCAGCAAGATGGTGCTCCTCCACATTGCTCAAATGTCTCACTGGATTTCCTCAACGAGTACTTTCCTGGAGATAGACTCATCTCACGGCGTACGAACAACCCATGGCCTGCCTACTCTCCTGATCTTTCTCCCGCAGACTACTTCCTGTGGGGGTACCTGAAGGAGAGGGTGTTTTACAACAACCCACAGACCATTGAAGCCCTGAAGACCAACATCTGCCAGGAAATTCGAAGAATCCCTCTTGAGATGTGCGGCAATGTCATCACAAACTTCAATGTGCGTGTTGCAGCTGTACTCCACAGAAGAGGAGCTTTGATTGAACATGTTATCAATTATTGAACTGTGTAAGAAACAAGAGACAAAGTGAAAAGACTTTGTTATCAAATTTTAATTGGATATTTTTGTCAAACATCTGTGAAAAAAAATTTCGAATAAATGTTCATTTTTAAAATTTGTGTATGGATTAAAAGTGGTAACATTTTTTTGGCCCACCCTGTATATGCGGGACGTTTTTCATTCTAAGATTATAAAATTCTAAGAGTGGGTGATTTTAGGTATTAGTTTCGTAGGCAGTTTTGCCGAGTTTGTGTATCTGTGGTTGGCTTGTGTAGCCGTATAGTTGGCGATGTGAATTGGTTGATCGCGATAGTGTGTAGCGGCGACCTGAACCTGGTCGGTCGCGGTTAGGTCTTTACGATCTGAATCTGGTCGATCGTAAGAAGTTTAGTGGAGCGATTTTGCTCAGTGAGAGTGGTTTTGTGTTTCAATCTAAAATAGAAATTTTAATTTAAGATTGGTGTGCTGCTTTCTGAGATTCAAGAAGCTAAAGAAACTATCAACTGCCATTTTCAATTCGTCAATTAACATCTTAGTCGTTCTCTAGATTTAATCGACGTGGACGATTCTAGAGATTAAAGGTTGTACTCTGGCCAAGTATCAACGATTGCGACAATAATATACAGCTCGTTGGCATCAATAGCCAAATTAATGTATTCGGTAAGAATTGTAGCTCCCAACCGTGGAGCGGTAACGTTCCAAAATTTTTTTTCTGTTTCTCAATTGATTTTAAAGTTGCTTACAACGAATAATACGGTTTTCATTTTTTGGCACAAAAATTCGTAGTAATAACTTAACCATAATATAAATAGTGACACCCATGCAAACTTACATTTCAAATTTCCAAATTGAATTTCGAATTTTGAAATTTTGATTCAAATTCAATTCCATTTTGAGTAAAATTCAATTCGAATTTCGAAATTGGCATTTGAATTATTTTATTGAAGTTTTGAATCATAACTTGATAGTTTGTGCTTCAATTTTGAGTTCGCGTTGGTTTACAAGTTATTTTGTGCTAGTTTGATGCAAGTTTCGGCTTCACGAAATTCGATCAGGCGCGGTCGCTGAGCTTGGGCAAGTTTTGGCTTGAGCAGGAATTTTTTTTGCTCTGGAATCAAACTAAATTTCATGGAAAAAAATGTTAAAGTTCGGCGTGTGCTATTGTTCCGAAGCTTTAAACTCGTACTCACGCTTTAAGCACAAAAGGCACAAAAACATTTGCGCATCGACTCTCTTTGACTAAAGTTGAAATTGTTTACAAATCATATTTCGAGTTTTGGTTTTCATTTAAAAAACTAGATTTCAATTGAATCATTTTTTGGTGAAATAAAAGCTTTTGAATTTGTTTTCTTAGATCCAAATTTTGTTTCGACTAGGTTGTCATTTTACAGTACTGTAAGTTGTAGTCATTGAGTACTAACAAAAACTAACTAATTGCATTTGAGTTATTTAGTATCAAATCAAATCCTTCATTATACTCGCTGTAGTACGCCAAAGCGTGTAACGAGTTTGAGGGGCCCATCTCCGCGTCATTGCGCTCGGGCAACACAGCTTCTTTCAAAGAAATGTCACAGCGGTGGCGTACCGTTGGCAACACTATTTGACCGGCCCGAGATTTGAAGCACAGACCTCCTGCTCTGGAGACGAGCGCGTTATCACTAGACCAACTGACCGGTCGTAACGAAGCGATGAAGATAGCTCATCAACGAACGATTGAACACTCTGTAAAATCTTCACCGAACGCCACTGCCTGAAGATTGAAGTGCTTAAAAACCCAGGTTATATTGTCAACTTTGGTTTGAGGTGCTTCAAAACAAAGTCAAGTGCAATGACTGCAAATTTTCGCATTGGTTTTAATGCAACATTTTGCAAATCAGGAAGAATGTAAGCATTTTTCAATCATTTATTGTGGATTGGTTTTGATTTTGATATTCAAAACTGATCCGAAAAATTAATCCATCCACTCCAACATGTAAAATTTTTCAATTAGCGTTTTTGGTGACCCTAATAATAAAAAAAAATTATTTTGCTGTATTTAAGTTAAACAAATACAATTATACAACTTTTCAACCTATCACAAATTGCAAACTTTTGCATCAAAAACTCAAGCCCAAAACAAAGCTGCTGGTTAGTTTGTTGTTCAAACAGGACGAACGTCATACAAAAATACAAGGCTAAATTTTAAAGAGATTTTGCTCTAGATAAGTTTTATTAAAGAAATGATGACTCTAGTACTTGAGGTAAAAAAGAGATGCTTCAAACTTTGTTCCACTATTAACCTTTTTCGCAAAAATTGTTTTGATCCGTTTGGCTCCGCACTATTTTTTGTTGCGCACACGTCTTAATTGAGTGGTTTGGGAACACTCCAGGTGCCAACAAAGGTGATTGGCTACAGAGAAACGCGCTCGGAACTCAAATCTCAAATTCAGCTTCTTGACTCCTGCTCAATTCTCCACCAAGCGTTTAGATCAGATCGATGTTTATTCACAGCAGAAGTAAAATATTCAAACAGCAAGCGAACGAGCGAGCGGTTTCTGTTAAAAAGGTAAAATGAACACTAGCGCGGTGGCAAACTTCATTAAAAACATTACATAATTAATTAGCAAGGCTTAATAACAGAAACAATAAAAAGCATCCAACTCGACATATTTTGGAGAAAATCGTCTCAAAGAATTGTAATGATTTAACTCTTATCTAATTCAATTCATTTCCCAACATTAATCATAGTCAAACATTACTAATTACAATTCTTAACGTACCAAACTGTTACGCCCAAACGACTGTAACGGTGACGGAAGAGAACACAATAACACGATGAGGACGACGGCTGACAGTATCGTATTGCGGTTTTCGAGGTTTAATCTACAATTTATATCAAAGCTTAAATTTAAGACCGTGAAATAATCAGATATTCAAATGCCGTTGAAGCATTAGGTAAAAACATAACGAGTGAAAGGTGCAAACTAATTTCGATTACATCCAGAACGTGAAGCATTGAAATTTACATAGTTTAACAATTATTAATATCTTGACATCAACATCATTAAAGATGACAGTCCAGCACAAGTTTAACTAAAGTGCAAGAAAGCAGTTGACCAAGTTAAAGTTTTACCTTTCCACAAAAGAATAGAATTGTTACAAATAATATTAAAGTTATTGCAATGAAAACGTACCTTGAGAATTTCCAGTATCGCAATTTCCAATATCGCAATTTCCAATTCAACAACTCAACTCAACTTGTCAATTTTTAAAACACAAAATTAATGACGTTACCTTGACAAGATTCGACTGCTAACTAAATTTTAGATTTTACGTGAAGAACAAAAAACGCTACAAAAAGGATGTGCACTTGCGCAGTGTACAATCAAACGTAAAACGAAATTAAGGTCAGTCTTTGGACGATAATTCGCCGCTTAATATATGCATACAAAAATTCAGTCTGAAAGTCCAATTTGCATACAAAAATTCCGTTCAATCTTCTATAAACCAGTTCCAAAGGTTCGAATCTCTTTGCGGCAAATTAAAATTTACGATGTAGGCGTGCAATATTTTACAATATTGGCAATACTGCATTTCGAGCTTTCGTGACAACCGAAAAATACGACTTTGCAAAAATTCTAGCAGAAATCAACATCGAACATGTTCGATGACCAAGCATTGCATTGCTTATTATTCAAGAAATTTTGCAAAGTCATTCTTTTGTGATGTCACGAATGTTCGAAACGCAGAGTTACCACTAATACGGAGTCAAACGGATTAAATCTGTTTTTTTGGATGAGGGCAATAATGGAACAAAATTTAGACATCTCAACCTCAAGTATCGGTGCTTTCTTCAATAAAACCGATCTCGAGCAGTATCGGTATCTCGTTAAACACAGGGTAGGCCGCGTTTTTGCTGTAAGATTTCTTTTGTTGTACAGTATGTTTGTCCTCCTGTAACCGAATAACGTCAGACGCTTATTACTGGATGATCCGCCCACTTTTCATTGCAGGAGTTGCCGGGACAGTTTGCTCGTCTTATCATAGTGGTTCAAGAAATCTGCAACCTGCTTAGCAATTCCTATAGAAATTAAATGCTCTATTTTCACGCACTTGCGGAATTTGGAACAGCAGAGAATCGATCCATCGCCCTTGCAAGTTTGAATTCGATGTTTTATCGCCACACTATCTGCAAAACGTGCGCTGCTCCCTACTCTTACGAATTTCCACAAAATATTAAAATAGATACTTCTGGAAGTTGGTTTTATTCAAGAAATGAGAATTATTTGAGATAATGAAGAGTTTCCCCAAGCCTTTTTTCCACAATTCCCGTTTAATCACGAAAATACAATTTAATCCGTTTGACTCCGTACCATTGGCAACCCTACTTTTCGCAATTTTGTAACATCACCGAAGGCCTGCTGTAGATCAGTACTGGTAGCCAAGGTCTACAGATTCTCGTAGCAGTAGCCAATTTTTTAAATTTGGTTATAGGCTATTCACTGCTACCAGCTGGTAGTCGCGTTTCTTTCTTTCTTACAGTCTGCAAGAGCTTTTGCAAACTTGTCTCCTCAGTAATTTTGTAACGTCCGAGTCAAAAGGACTCGCCCCAATGCGGTTGACCGGCTTGATTGAACAACCTCTCCAGCTTCTCTACGGGTTGATAATAAATAAATAATTGATCTGATTGCACTATTACTTGTGGCTACGTTGGAGCTGACGCTACATCATCCTCCTCTCTTTGCGCTGGCGATGAAACTTCAACGTCTCCAAGCAGCGCAAGGGAGAGCGTCCACCTCTCCAACCTCTTAGCGTGCTCGCCTTTGTAACGTCCGTGCCAAAAGGACGCGTCTCATCGCGGTCGCCGCCACTGTTTAGCAACATATCAAACAAACTCCCGGATGACTTAATACCTAATTGATACGATTGCACTTTCACTTGTGGCTACGTTGGAGCTGACGCTACAATCACAAAATTGCGAAATGCAGGGTTTCCAATGGTACGGAGTCAAACGGATTAAATGGTATTTTCGCGATTAAATGGGAATTGTTAAAAAAGGTTTGTGTCACTTCTTTATTGTCTCAAGTAGTTCTCATTTCTTCAATAATACCAATTTCGAGCAGTAATCTTTTTAACATTCAATATCAGCCGTCCTGCGATTAGATATATGAAATGATGTTACCACAAGATGTTAATCTATATCAAACTAAAAAATATCTTTGTTTACCAATAAAGTGCTTTGTAAACTAAATATTAAAAGTTCTAATTTTCGTTGAAGATCTTTTTTGATTGCCAATCTAGGACTTACGATGGCGCTGCGCTGAAATGTGATGTATTACGAAAGCTCTTTCCAAGCTACCAAGCAGAGATAACCATCGTAAAGCGTCCTTTCCAAGGTAAAATGACGTGACTAGGTACGGGTTGAACCCAGATCATGCAATCAGAGTACTCGTACAAACAACACTTAATAGCTTCCAGTCGTAAGTAAGTCTTTTTTAAGATTGCTGGGCCACCACATCAGACTGAAGCTGAAGGCTCACCCTTCGCTTTGTGCCTTTTCCAAAAGCACAATCATTTGCACTTTAAAAAAAAACTGATCAGTGGTCGAGTAGATAGAGCCAGGCGCGTAGCCAGGATTTGGAAAAGGGGGGGGGGGGGCTTTTTTGAAAGAGTGAGAAAAGTGCAAACGACCTTGACCTGAATTTTCATTGTTCCTGAATCAGTTTCACACGGTTTGTCCGAAAATTGAGCAAACGTTTTTTCCGCCCAAAAACAAGTGGTCTACAAAAAAAAAAAAAAAAAAAAGGTCTTCACCGAAATTGAGTCTGATTTTTCGGCCAAAATCGAAAATTCAAACGCTTTTTCACACCGAATCACAACATCTACTTGACGACTTCGGCACCCAATTTCCTTTGGGCGGCTGTTTTCAATTTTTCACCAAAAATCGGCCTAAAAAGCAACAAAAACGTGCGATTTTGCATACTTCACAAGCAAATGGGGGGGCTCGAGCCCCCCCCCGCCCCCCTTGGCTACGCTACTGGATAGAGCATGAACTACTGAAACAGTAACTTTGAGTTCTTACTCCCGGTCGGATCATATTAAAAACTACCCAAAAAAAATCGGTATTTACAGCTTTCCGTCTTGACTTTTATCAAATGCAATGGGACAATTGTGTGAAGTCATCACCGTATGTAGCAAATAGTTGGACAGGTGGCAGCTTGACTCGGAAAGATCCATCTCTTCGCTGTCATTTGGCCATCAAGATAACTAGGAAAAAAACTCCAATTGCATTTACAATTACATTGCCCGTTGGGAATCGAACCAGAAGCCATCTTCTTATGATCACAAGCTCGACGCTGTGGCAACTGAGCTGTGAGATGTTTCCACTTCAATTTTCCGTAATTGATTGATTGTATCAAATGAGATAGCAAAATTTACCGAACTTCGTGATTAGCATGTTGAAGTTTGCTTATTCACTAATAGGGTTCGGAAACAAATTTTTAAGTTCGTGATAAGTCAAATATCTCACTAATAAATGACGGATCAAAATGAAAACGAAATTATTTGACTTTTTTCATCCAACGAACTACTGATTTAATTAATTTTAATCAATTGCTGCCATCATTAATTTGCTCCAGAAAAATAACGTTTATGACTTCAATATACAATACTTTAATTAATTGATTAAACATTTCAAGGATTAAATGACAGAAGAATTGATAGAAGTATGAACAATAAATTTGCACTTAAAAAAATTTTATCCAAATGTCACAAATCCGTAGTAAAATTTGGATTTAAAATATCAAAAACATTCAGATTTTTCTCACTTGTCTGTTTTAAATGAAAAACAAACATAGCAATCACACCGAGTCATATTGCACTTGGATTAATTTAGTCAAGATAAGGATGTTTTGATTCGTCAAGTTGAAGTTGGCACAATTGTTTGCAATTTGACCGGGCGGGGAATCGTACCCAAGACCTTCCCTTCAAAAACAAGTGCTCTTACCAGAGTTGTAAGTCGGGCCGGGCTTTTCGGGCCGGGTTGCGGCCTAAAGTTGACAAAAGTTCTGGCTTAATTCGAGCCTGAGACGTACTTTTTTTCTTAGGTGCAAAAAACATAATTAAATAATTTGGCAACACTGCTAAATTCGTCAAACGTTACTTTACTTTCGGGCTTTTTCGGGCATGATTTGCGCTTCAAATTAGTTTTCGGATTTGAGCCGGGTTCGGGCTTATATTTTCCGGTTCAGGCCAAGTTCGGGTCTGAACTAGTCGGCCCGTTTACAACTCTGGCTCTTAGATTTTTGATTTGGTACGGCAGAGGGTCGAGCGGTAACGCGTTTGTCTCTGGAACAAGAGGTCTGAGGTTAAAATCTCAGGCCGGTTGCAGCGGACTCAGCGTTGCCAACGGCTCGCCACCGTTGCAAGTTTTCTTCGCAAGAAGGTGCGTTGCTCGCAAGCGCTATGACGCAGTGATAGGCCTCGCAAACTCGTTACACGCTTTGCCGTACTACAGCGAGTATAATGAAAGATTTGTTTAGCTATTTTATGGTGTTTTATTCAAAACCAAGTTCTCAAAATTTTTCTTTGCCTTCTACGACGCTTGAGAACAAATATCGAGCAAATTATTATTCACGCCAAAAATTAAAAGTAAAATATTAAAGTTGTCTACACTTTAAACCATTAGGCCCTTTTTTTTACACGTTTTGTATTCGCAACAACTTTTTTTAATTGCTATCAGTTATAACTATACCGATTTTACGAGACTGTTTATCGAAGAGTTATAGACGATTGGGTGAAAATGAACGAGATATGTAGCAAACTGTAAAAAAGCGAAAAAAAAAAAAGAAAAAACGAAAGCAAGCTAGTTTAATTGTAGCATTTGCTTTTAGCCATATTAATGGTATGCCTTATATCTACCAAAAAAAATTCAAAGCAAACATTGTAGTTCATAAATTATCTTCACAAAGGGTAGGAAAATAATCCAGGCAATCCAACTTTTGAAGTGAGTTGGCAAAAATAGACAATTTCCTTAAAGGCAAGACGAATGAAATTTGCGTTGAAGTTTTAACTTACGTTTGTTTAATGTATAGAAGCATTGGCCCAATCCATTTAAACAAAGATACCTGTAATTTTCAAGTATATTTTCAAGTAAATATGAGAGCACCATTTTCATTTAACCTAATGACTCTTAAAAACCAATTTCCTCATTGCAAATTGTTTTAGTAACATTATGGAAATGGAATTACAGGCAATAAAATATAAATAAACTTATCAAGTTATTGCAAAATTTTAGGCTTTTGAAATTTAGCACGGTTTAAAATTTATTTAGAATTTTGTCTCTCGTTTATCTTGACTTAGAGATACAAATTAAAAGCAGTAAATAACGTAATCACAAAGGTTTTATATTTTCTACCAGATGATGAAGGATTCATAGTTACGCGATGTGCGTTGAAACCTAAATTTCTAAGCTCGAATTTACCAGGTTCTTTTTCACTCTACCACGATGCAACGACTAAAAGTTACAAGATATAAGGATTTATTCAGCGAAACAAATTTGCAACTACATTTCTTAGCAAACAAATTAAACGCCCAGCAACTCAGCAACAAAAATTTTGAAGGGTCTAACTTTATTTCAGTGAAACCTAAATACAGTAGAAAAGCAAAATCGTTTTCTTTTTTCAAAAAAGAACTCATGGTATGTCCTGTGTGCAGTGTTCAACAATTACCAAAGAACCTACCTTCAGTTAAAGCTCAAAAAACTACGCATAGTCCACGCAAATTTTGAAAATTGATTATTAATGCTGATGCTGTTACTATAAAATAATGCAATCTGATTGGCCAACACACACAAGCACGTAACAAACGCAAGAAACAGATCAGACACGTCTCGGAAAAAATTTACACATCTCTGGAGCTTGTTCAAAGTCTGAAACACTGAATATATCGTAAATTGTGGCTAACATCAATTAATGAATGGATTAAACTGTATTATAGCTGCTTGTGCTCATCTCGGGCTACCACCAATTTTTCAATCCGTACCAATTTCGAAACAGTGCTGTTTACCATACATGGGAGCGCCAGAAACATCAATATGAAATAAAAAATGATTTTTGGCAGATGTCGAAAATCGCAAAAGGATAAAATTTCAACATCAAAATTTTTATTAAAGCTTATGTTGGTTCTGGTTGATTATAAAGTAGATTTTGAAAGAAAACAAAAAATAAATAAAAATAAAATAACAACAACAAAACATATTGCAATAAAAGAGATTTGGTCGTAACGAAACTTAACCTAGTGCTCAATACCAATAATAGTTAAGGCAGAACACATTCTAAAATCACCAAAAATTTGAAAACCACAACAGCACCTGTTTCTCCAAAAAAAAACAAAACGGCTCATGAAGTGGAAAGGACAGTTTTTTTTCGACCGCTTTTTTGGCGAAAAGAATCTTTCTGCCTGAGGAGCCGTTTTTTCGGCGAAACAGGTGCTGTTTAGTTTTTAATGTTTAACGGTTTTGCTGCGTAACGTTTTGTAATATTCAGTTTGAATCTGCGCTCCGTATAGCAACTCATATGGTGTGCGATAATTGTATCATTCACAGTTTGAAATGTAGGCCTAATTGGCATAGGTGGCCACAAGCCCGTTAATCCGTTAATAACGAAGCTAACTTTTTCTTGAACTCGTTAATCCGTTAAAAAGTTTTTTCATGTTAACGGACTAAATTAACTTCCGTTAAGTTCTGTTAACGGACTAAATTAATTTCCGTTAAGTTCTGTTAACTTCCGTTAAGGTTTTTATCGTTAACATCTTGCACCATTCATTCATCGTACCGATACAAACCAATTTGCAGTGGTAGCACTTGTTGCGTATTAGCACGAGTTTTATAGAAGAAACCGAAAAAAAGGAGCGCCTTTTTGTGGCAAGAAATAACCTGCAGCCTCAGAGGTCTATTAATTATCGCTGTTCGCAATTTCCAAAGATTTTCTGATCGCAGCTTTGTTAGTGCATTTGAACTTATTTTTGTCTTGAAATTAGATTAGACTGTAAAACGTAACTTCCAAAACACTAAAAGACCACCACAACAATTAATATTTCCGTACAATCTGCTCAACAGCGTCAATACGTGTTCTGGAAGCGAGTGAATAAAACGAAATGTAAATTACACGCAAAATATTAACGAATTAACGGACTTCATTAACTTCCGTTAATTAAAGCTGAAAATAACGGATTAACGTTAACGAAGGTGTGAAGTTTGTTAACGGACTAGTGGTTAACGAAGCTAACGTTTTGCATTAACTTGCCCACCTATGCTAATTGATCATTAGAAATAGTTGAAACAAAAAGTGTATCGTTTAAATTAAAGAATTTGATTCTACGCTCTTTCATTAGGAAAAGTTTTGAATAGAGTAACACTCCGTTCTTATAGTATACACTCGATTGGATAGAGTAACACTCCATTCTCCATTTATAGAGTAACACTCCATTTCATGAGGAAAAGTTTTAGATAGGGTAACACTCTAACCAATCCCACCTAACCAATGGCCGAGTGTTTTCGAAATCTACGTGAAGTTGCACTGATGATGACATTGTGAAAAGTTGGCCCTTATCAAATTTTTCTCTATTTTTTAAAATGATATATAAAAACGGTAAAGAAGGGCCTATTACAATTACAATTTTCTTTGGCTAATAAAACAAAATTGGCTTTTGTCGCCTGATGAGTCCCCTAACTTGGGACGAAATGTGTCGCGAAGGCTCAAATCTATTTATTGTCATATAGTCACTAAATCTAATGAAAAACAATACAGCCAAAACACCGTTGAACATATTTATTGAAACGTTTTGGTTAATTTCTTTAAACCATTGTCAATCGAGAACATAAAAATGAAATCACGGCTGACTCTTCAGGGAAAATCGTAGACTCAACGTGTAAAATTGGATTTTGTGGTTTCAAGACACGTAATATACATAATGTCTGAACAGGTACGCGGAAAACACGTACGTAAGTTAAAGCATAAAGTCTTTTAGCGCCTCCCATCTTATTCCCATTATCCCCTGACTCGAGCATTTTGCGATTCAAGCTTTACAAAAAAAAAAAAACACAGAAAAATTGCAGTGTTCAATTGTTTCATTTGGGCATAATGAGAATACGGTGGGGGGTACTAAAAGAACTTCACGTTTTAATAAACATACGTGTTTTTCGCGTACCTGCCCAGACATCACGTCTTGTAATCACAAAATCCAATTTTACTCAATGAGTCTGCGATTTTCACTGAAGAGTCAGCTGTAATGTTAGTTTTATATTCTAGATTGACAATGATGTAAAAAAAAATTAACCGAAACGTCTCAATAAATATATTGTGCAGTGTTTTGGCTGAATTGTTTTTGATTAAATTATTCAAGAAGTCCATTTACCATGATCCTAAGTCATTAATTAAATCATCATTCAATTTGTGAAACAAAGTCCCAAGTGCTCTTGTCCTGAACTCCCTTAACTGAATTTATTTCTTAAAATGTAGATTTAAAAGTGGCTTGTTGGTCTAAGTAATCTTGGCTCGAATACAGAGTGCTTTTGAATTTATGCTCTACGTTTAAGTTTAACCTAAAAAATTGCAGCAAAATGTTTTTCAACTAATTTCAACAGAATTAATAGACTAGCTATTATTGACGTAATAAAAGTCCTTAAAAATGATACTCGGCTATAAATGTATAATTTTTGCATACTCTACTCCGCGAATTTGTGGGATTCTTTCCAGCTATAAGCTAAAGCTAGGAGCTAGAAATTGAGGCCTATAAGTCCACGCCATTGATAGTTAATTACATGTTTAAAAATAACAATAAAACCATTATAAATTTGTTGAATATCACCACAACTTTTTGAGTTTTGATGACTGGGAGGTCGTTTTAAGGTCTACGAAATTGCAATCACGCGTTGGGCGATGATCGGCTCTTTTTATCACTTTCCATCTAAGTTTTTGCAGCAGTTTATAGTCAAAACGATTTCAATGCGTTGTCAGTTTTATCACTCTTGTTGAAAGACATTCTTGTCGGGATTCATCATTGGAAAGGAGCGCTATTGTTGCATCTCACCACCTTGCGACAAATGAAGCAGGCAACTGCAAGAAAAAAGCATAACTAACAAACAAGTAAAAAAGACATGGTCTCGAGGAAATCCATCAAAATGATCAGTAATAATAAAGTCAGAGCAGATTATGCAATAAAATCACTAAAAAACCTAAAATCATAACTTAATCGGGTAAATCTAACGTTAAAATTGAAAAAAAATTAAGAAGTTTTGCTTTCAGGTGCTATTGGGTGTGGAAAATAACACCCTAAAATCTACCAAAATCCACTCATGAGAAAGTGATTCTATTTTGGAGTAGACTTTACTCAACTTAAACTAGATTCTATGTTAGCATGCTGATTCTATTTTGGCATGCTGAAACCAAAACACACGATTCAAGACACATCTGAAGTACGTTTCAGTTATATTCAAATAATATTGTTTAAATACGATTGAAAATAGGACAAAAGAAAAGTCTCTCTTCAATTATGTTTATAATAGTATGGTTTTCTTATTTTTTGGTTAAGTTATTCTTGGTCTTTATGATCCAAACTTGAAAATATTACTGCCACTTCTGCAAAAGCAATTGATAAACAAATAAGTATGAGGATGAACTCTTGGAAAACGATTTGAAACAACAGTTGTGTATTTGAATGCAAACCTTGACATAAGACAAAGCTAGACCGCTATCTTTATGACCAGATTGTTAATTTTTATTTGATGAAATTGTGATGAAGTGAAGAAGAGTTGGCGAGTAGTTTGTTAATCTGACAAAAAATGTCAAATCACTTTCAAGATTTCGACTATCAACAACTAATTTCATATCTTTCCAAAATTTCTTTACACCATTCTGCGTTCGATTAAATGTTATAGTACAATGAAAGTGCTGGTACGAGTTGAGACATTGTTTACAACGTTCAGCCAACATTGGAGACTTTGAATTTGCAAAATTCTTGATTAAAAATTTTTAAGAAGCTTGCTACTAAATCTTTAAGCATATTTTATATACAAGCAATGTCTAGTAACGTTGTTTGATTCATAATTTACCATAAATTAGGAAATAAAAGCAATGACAGCAGGCTTTGATCTTACCGAAACAGCTGTAGAGTGCGTACGAACTGCTTTTGAATTTGCACTTTGAATTTGCAAAACTTTGAATTTGCAAAAATTTGAATTTGCTTTAGAATTTGGACAAAAAATTAAAAAAAATTTTGATTAATATTTAAAAAAAAAGCTTGCAACTAAATCTTTAAACTTATTTTATACAAGCAATGTCTGGTAAGGTTGTTTGATTCATAATTTACCATAAATTAAGAAATAGAAGCAATAACAGCAGGCTTTGATCTTGATTCATAGCAAGATCAAAGCAGTTTGTGCAGGCAAAAGCAGTTCGAATTCACTCTACAACTTTTTTGTTTGTTCAGGCAAAAGCAGTTTGTTCAGACAAAGCAGTTTGTGCAGGCAAAAGCAGTTCGAAATCACTGTACAACTGTTTCGGTAAGATCAAAGCCTGCTGTCATTGGATAGATAGCGTTTCTCCTTACTATTGTGAAATAAAACCAAATAAATTCAGATGAAATCATTGCGAATCACCAATGGTAACGCGCTGCAAGACAAGTGTCAGCGAGGAATTTCAACTGAACTTTTGTTTTTGACATCTCTCCTATATCGTATCGGCACAGGTTAAATGTCTTATCGAAGCTTTTGTTAGAAGAAGATAAAAAATAAGACAATGTGCTAGAGAAATACCGTATTCACATCTACAGTATACATCTGAACACAAACGTTTTTCTCAAAAATAAATGCTGTTGTTTGCTTTTAAACTCTAAGCCATGAATTCTTATTTTTGATTTTTTGTTGATAAAAAGCTTTTTGCTGCTTTCATGCTTATTTTCTTGGAGATGATTAAAACAAAAATCATCTCCAAGAAAACAAGCATGAAAATTGTATTTAGCATTTTTAGCTTGGTACTTGTCAGTACTTGATGTAACATATTTTACAATTTGTAGCTAAAATACGAAAATTTTGAAAACAATCATAAAAAGAAATAATTAATGTAATGCTTATTTATTGAGCGGAATAATATTTTGAAGCAAACCAAAGATTAATGAAATTACCAATTTACCAGCACATACAAGAGTTTTGGTTGTTCCTTATAAACTAACATGTATCATACTCCGCATTTGTGCTTACTACTTTTACCAAATTAAAGTATTTACAAAATATTGGCAATTTCATACTTTTCAAATCCATACAGCAAAGAGGAACTATCGTTATCTCTAGTAAAATCATAAGTTTAAAAAGTTAATGATAAAAATTTTCTTTGAAACTAGCTAAGCATTCAACCGCAGATAAAATTCATTCTAATATGATAAAAACAGACTTTGACTTTGGAAGATCAAATTCTGTTATCATCTCAATCAGCTAAAATCAAACTGCTAATGCTGTCGAGAATTGATGTTTCACCAATTGGAGCATATATTAATTTTTGATGGAAGCAGAAATTTTTATTTAATTTTTTTAATTTTTAAAGGTTACAGTCACAGAAAATACCCGCGACATCGAATTAATTTCTTTGTTCGAAGTATTTGCTTTTTTGAATGCAAATGAAACAAATTCATAACAGTTTAAAACACTTTTCCAGGTTATTTGCCAGGTTTAATGTTTTTGGTGAATAAAAATATTAAGTACATGCCTATTTGACAAATTACATTGACCCAGAGTTGTAAGTAGCGTTCAGGCCGAGTTCGGGCTAAAGTTTGACAAAATGTCGGGCTTAATTCGGGGTTGTTGTACATGTATTTACCTTGGTTACCTTGTATTTTTGGCTTTTAGATACTACAAATGTGATTAAAATAACAGCTACTCTTGTATCATGATTTCGCTTAAGCAACAATGCGATTGTTATAACTCATTTGTTATTATGACGTCACAATTTATTAGCAATGAGTAGTTTTATATTTGCAGTATACTCGCAATAATCGGACACATTTTTTTAAATCTACGCTAATTTTCGAGGCCGGTTTTGCTTCAAATCCCTTTTCAGGTTCGGGTTTCCACTTGTCGGCCCGTTCACAACTTTGCATTGACCAGAAGACAGCGAAAAAATCTTAGAGTATGTGAGTCAAGCAGCCTTCTGTCCACTTGTTTATAAGCGCCTAAGGAGGAGAATTCATACTGCCTCAGTTTCTGAAGTGAAAATCCTGCAGTTTCAGATCACCTAGCTCGCTCCGCTTTAATTTAATTCAAAAAAATATTCCAAAAAGAGATTTTCAGGGTCTTCAAAAAGTTTTGCCCATTTTTATATTGTTATTAATTTAAAATCGGGCAAAACTTTCTGGACACCCTGAGTATCTAAATATTTTTCGTTTGCGTGCGTGCTTGCCAATGATTGAGGTTGGATAGTTCAAGATTTTTGCCTCATATTTTACATAAGTTTGATAATGTGTACGAGAATACAGCGTCAAACGTTTTCAAATACACTTCAAAATGTCAATGAAATTACAGGTGCTTTTCGAGACAACACATTCACGTCAGCTCGCGTATTGTATAGAAACCGAAAACTCAAGTTTTGGGCTGCTTAAGGAGGAATTCACCTTCTGAAACAAGTTGTTTTATAGTCGAAAAAACTACTTAACAGCTTTTCGGACCACCTGAGCAAAAAATATCTGATCCATAAAAATATGATTTTTGCTAAAATAAAATGATTCTTTTTACGCTTCAAACAGTAATCGAAGGGTGAAAAAATACAAAATAAATATCGCTGCCAGTACCAAAAATACAAAAAAAATCGAACAACGAAAGTCAAACTTTGCCTTCATCAATGAACGATTGAAATTTTGTAATACTATGCATTTAAATGATCTATCTGAGAAATAACGTTAGTTCAAATGCAAAAAAAACTCTTAGATTTTCGGGCAAGACCAAAGTATTTTGGCTGGAAATGTATGGAATGTTGCAAATTTTAAACAGCATACCGGAGAGATAAATTAGAGTATCATAGACTTTTAAAAACTTTATGATAAAAAGTATAGAATTTGATAAAAATATTAAAATTATGCTTCAGGCCAAAACAAGCAATGGTATTTTTATTTCACAAACACAAAAATTATTTTTTGCGACTAAATACCAGAAATTACGGATTACAGCTGTTACAAGGACTCAAATGCTATGTAGCGGCTAGTAGTATTATAAACAAAATTAAAAGGTTCTCCACCGGGTTGAGTGATGGATTGATTTGAGATTTTGGAGGAGAGATGGTTTTTCAGGCCGTAATCAGTGGTCATCGTGCCAGATAGGGCCAGCTACAATTTGATCGGCATGCGTTCATTCATTTGGGTGAGGAACTTTTTGGTCTTATCTTGGTAAAAAGATAAAAGATATGCTCTTACATGGGCGTCGGCAAGGGGGGACAAGCGGGCCATATCCCCTCCCTGGATTTTTACACACTGTCTCTTAAACCCCTCAAATTTCAAAAATTCTTCTATTTGGAGAAGTAAATACTAGCTCTATTCTTATTGGCCCCCCCTGAAAATTTTTCTGCAGACGCCTTTGCGCTCTTAGTGCTATGCTAATCGGGTGTTGAGAGTGCAAAAGTGCAGTCAGAAGCTTTGGATTCAAAACTCTCTTTCAAATACTGTACTTTAATAATTGGACAGAATGTTCGACACAAAATTTATTGGAATTTGCTGGTCCACCCACGCATTAATATCACAATCTTCCGCCACTATGAACTGTACAAGTGTACAGCGTATGTTTGAGAATTATTATGTTTGTCTGTTCTCCTGTCACCGGACGGCGTCAGACGTTAACTAATAGATGATTCGCGCTCTTTTCATTGCGATAAGTACTTCGTGTTTGGAGGAATCCCCACATGCTTAAGAGTTCGTAGTGATGAAATTTTTCTGCGTTTTGAATCCACATTACGTGGTCAGAGTTGCCTTAAAAACGACGCTTTTACCTTCTCGGCATCGCTGCCGACGAGTAAACGTTTGTTTGGAAATTTTTTCTGAGGTCACCCAACTCTGATAAGGCATGCAACCATATAAACATGAATTACTGTTTGTAAATTCAACTTTTTAAGCAGTTTAGATTCTTTAGTACTTACGAGGTCTATCAGAACGCGCACATAACGGAATCAAATATTCTCTTGTTCGGAGACGGCGAAAGCAATATCTGGCACAATTCACCAGTACACGTCGCTGAAAAACAAAACCGACTGTCACGTTATAATTTAACACTATCGTTGACTTGCTGGTGAATTAGCACAGCTTATTCTCAAACGTCTCTCAAGCGGTGCTTGTTATCATTCTGGCATTCATATCATTCATGGGAAATGTAATGCGTGCTGTCCCATCCCATTTCATCCCAAGGGATATTTCCATGGGATTCTTATGAAAATCCCATTCCCATAGACAAGCCTGTGAATAATACTCCTTATCAGAAATTGAAACCGGTAAAACTTGGATCAATTTCGGGTGAGTCTGAAGCAAAGACTTTGATATGCCAAATTTGGTAATTGTAACATCCTTTTTGCATTACTTATTACGGTATTTGCTTAGCATTTTTTTCCGTTAGCGTGTTTTAGACAGGAGGGTAAAATGCCCTCTATCAATTTTTTCATGATAACATTTAGAGGAAAAATTTTTGCTATAAAATTAATTTGACTTTCAGTCAAGTTTACAGACAGATAATCCTTCAATATTTAAAGTAAACCAGATTAAAGTAAGTTTCCGACTTCGAGATTTACCAAAGCTACATTATTCAGATTTAATAAATTTTTTTCCCAAATTCAAGTGAAATGACGTCAAGCAACATTTTTGTGATGCAACTCTTCTCACTGGCGTTTATGAGTCATATACAAAGGCCACATTTTATGCAAAAATTGAACCGCATAAAATTAGAACGTCATTAAAAAAACATTTTTTGACAACAATAAAACGCTCCGTCAATGTGATGATGTTATAAACTCAAGACCAATTAAAAAAAAGGTTAGGGGTTGAGCCTATTTTCCAATCCTTCCATTCCCGCCTTGCATAAACAATTTAAAGACATTGCCGCGTAAAATATATTTAGACAAATTGATATGAAATTCGGTTATGCATAAAATCTGCTTCAACATAAAAAACCACTTTCACTATATTTTTCTTAAAACAAATCGCGACCTACTTTTGGCTTCATAATCAGAATGATGACTCATCAAATTAAAACATTAGCAACGTTAATGAAAAAGAACGATAGGCTTGGCATGTTAATGTGGTCAATCATTAAGCTGCCATTAAATTTTTAAAAATTTGGAAGAAAGAAAATAATATCAGTTAGCTTGAAAACGATATCTTGAAAGTGCAAACAGGAAAAAACCTTATATTCATGATAAACAAACTTAACATTATTTTTGCTTTTTTATTAGTTTATAAATTCTACACCGAGAAACTAGACGAGTTTTTAATAGATCTATTAAAAGTGAAGAAAGTATTTAGTTCTATTAAATTCACTGACAAAAACAAACTAATCAATAGTAATCATTCAACTACTGAACAGTATTCATTCAACTACTCAATAGTATTCATTCAACTACTCGACAGTAGAGCTATATACCCCCGTGTAGTATAGCATAAATATAATTTTGTATAGTGCACAGATCACAGTAAAAGTTTAAACGTTTGGCTTTCGAGATCATCAGGGGTGTTTATCAATTGCGATAATTCTTGCAAACGGTGAAACAGTGGGTTCGATTTTTGTGGTTTACTGTGAGCTTTGCTTTGCTAGAAGCTATTGTGATTATTGTACATCCTGAAAAAATTCAGTCTCTAGAACAATGTTTACAAATATAAGGTTTGAAATTCAATCCCATGCGGTACCGGTAGCATAAAGAATTCAGTAAAAAAAACGATCACTATTGAATGATTGGTTGATTTCTCCTTATTCATCCTCCAATCACGGGGAAGCGACGGTGATGCTTATATTTTGGGTGAAGAATTCTCCTCACCAGCGCACGAATTGACAAAGGAGTTGACAATTACTGTGTAAAACATTGCAATGATTTTCTAAATTCAAGACCAAAATTTTCCCAAAGCCTGCATAGTGCATATATACTGAACCAGAATACATGTAACACTAAATGAACAGCTTAAACAAACAAACAAACAAATGACAAAGGAAAGAAAACAAAATTTACCCCCGTGGATGTTTGATTTCCTTGTTCATCAGAATTCCTTTGGATGACCAGCTCGTCCTCATCATTGTAGTCATGGCTTTCATAATCTTCGAGGTGCGAGGAGTTTTTGTCTTTTGTGTTGGACAAAGAAGAAAATAACTTTGCATGTTCAAATAGATTCGAAAGGGCAACCGAAAGATCAATATTTGTTGTTTCATTTGAAGGTGCTTTTAGAACTAAAAATAAGCAAGTGAATAAATCACCGTTAAATTTAATGGCCAAGTTTCTAGAACGTTTATTGAGAAAATTAACAGCTGTTTGCTGACGTACGTTAGCTTATTGCCATGTCACGTAGCAATGCCTTTTACAAGTAGATTGTTGTTCCCGTTTCTGTGTCAGAGTCAATGGCACGTTATAGAAGTTATGTATTTTATTTATTTTATTTTATTTTTATTTTTTGAAATAAACGCGGTAGCAATAACATGGACAGTTTTAACAGTTTGAACTACACACGCTTAATCCAGCAGATTGGTCAAGCGGTCACGCGACTGAGTTCGCCTGAGGAGCAGGAGGTCTGAAGTTCAAATCTCGGGCCGGTCAAATTACACACGCCCTTGTCAAAGGCTCGTCACTGCTGCAATATTTCTTCGAAAAGGGCTGTGTTGCTTGAGCGCAATGTCGCGGAGATGGGTCCCGCAAACTCGTTACACGCTTAGGCGTTATACAGCAAGTATAATGAAAAATTTGATTTGATAAAACACGTGATTGCATTGACATAAGACTGCCCTCCAATTCTCACTAAATGTGCAACACTTCAGAATGCTTTTGTTTGAGGATCTGAGTGCGAGGGTTTTTCGTTTGGACGATTGCCACACGAATAAAGTTTAATATCCGTGGAAAATAAAACGTTTGTATAATTTAGGCCTCTCTTCTTTGATTGCGAATTTGCAGCAGACAGCTTTTGGTGAAGCAAAAAAGTTAAGTGACATCATCAAAATTGCTTAGATTCAAATTGACTCAAACACTGCAACGTTTCGTCGCGGCCTCCTGCCTGGCCAGAACAACTTGGTGAATAAAATTTTAATTACTGCCACGATTTTAATTACTATATTCTCCTTTGTTTGAAGAATGGAGGAAATGAAAGATCGATTACCGAGTAAAATAGCACAATAACACATGTGGCAAATCCAAACCCCAGCGCAGAAATTCCTGGAATTTTTCGAAGTGTTTTTAAAACGCACAAGATTTTATTGGCAAAAAGTTACCAAACATGTAAACTTTGTGATATAGCATTCGAAGAGAAAGTAATCACGATATTGACACCAAATTTATATTCTTGTTTCGTGCAAGCTCATTTAGCTTTAAGCTATATTAAACTAAGAACGCTTTGCTAATTAAAGTTGGCTTATTATCTGCTTCAATAAACACAATAAAATTTTGATTTTTGGTGATAATAAGGTACCTTTTTCAGAAAGTCTAGATACACGAGATAACCTATAGTAACTGACATTTAAAATTCAACGAAATGAAGAGTTTTTCTCATTCGATGAAAGTTCAAGTTTACCCGCAACCAACAAGCCTATGACTAATCAAATTTCCTATTTTGTTCAAACAAATATTTTGAAAAAATTCCACAATCACGGCCACGAGATATAAAAATAAATTTGCTTTGCAATTACTTGTTCAAGTTCAAATTTACAAAGAAATATGAGCTTGTGAACTCGTATTTGAGAAAATCAGAACGATGTAAATGGCCATGCAATCATAGCAGTAAAAAATTAAGTCTCAACTGAGAGATTGTTTTTTTTTGTAGCATTATGCTGCGTTTGTAAAAGAAATATTCTAATGTGTTGTGTTGTCTAACCCACGCAACTTTGCATTTTCCAATTACTGAAGCAAAAAATAAACATTCCAGTTTGTAAACACTTTCAAATTAGCGAAATAGTGTTACAGTTTTTTGTGGTTTGTTTTGTATAAAAAAAAATTATCGTGACTTAGTGGAATAGTAAACAGCTTGTGAAATAATTTGCATTATTTGATTGATGACAAACACTGCTATTGTTTACCAACAGTGCGAATAACGATTAGTTTAGCTGACAGCACATGGCTGCTGGCGGCGATAAAAACCCCTCACTGGTGTTGCAAATACGATTCAACAAATTTTCGTGAAAAAATAATGCAAATTTTTTACCTTGGGAATTTGAACCGGAAACCCACAGTATGCTAATAAATAGAGAGAGAAAAAATCCAGTGGCGTTCATATTTCTTTTGACGTTATCCAAAAATTGCAAATAATTCTAGATGCAGTCGATATACTATAAGAAACAAAAATTCTCTTTTCAGTTTATTAGACTTAACAGCTTACAAGTTTTACTCGTAAGGACTACATCCTGCAAATATTATTTTTTCATTTATTGCACAACGTAATTAGTAGTACTAATATCACTAATTAACAATAACATTGTATAGTTAATTGATAGCTTATGAATATTATAAATGTTAGCAGCATAGGTGTAGAGAGTTGAAGGGCCCTGCCCCCCACCCAACTGAAATGCCACCGATCATAAAAAATAATGATAACAAAGCCGTCTGTTTTTTCAGATTTAGTTTCTTTTAGCATTTTTGCGAACAACAGTAATTAATAATAGTATTAATATTGACGACCAGAATGCCCGGGCCCCGTAAATTTAAATTTTTGCCAACCAATTCAAATCTATAACCCGTGGAAATTCAGGGTTTTGTCCTAAAAGTTGCAAACTCAGGCCCTCATCTAACCTTTTTATGCAAACAATGCAACAACATGACTAGAACCTATTTATCTAGTGGATCAACTTTACGTAACAATCTATCACCTCCACTTCACCAGTTTTTACACAACAAAATACATTTGTTTGAAAAAAAATTAGCTAGGTTAAATGCTGATTGAACAAATTATTTAATTTGAATTGAGGGATCCTGGACTTTCTAGTTGTACAGTATTTCTAAATTTGGTTATTTCCATGACAAAACAAAAATCTTTAAAGCAATTTTTTACTAAATTATTATTTACAGCTAAATATATTACAGGAGCCAATGTACATTATTTGCTTCCATCCACCTGGGCTTAGTCATTTTCAAAATTTAACCCAGAAATTCAACATTTTAAGCGTGTTTTGAACTTGATCTGTATGTAAAGGGAAGACTGACCAATTTAATTTTATCAATTGGCTTTCAAATCTAAAAAAAATTGATTATTTCAAATGACTTTGAAAACGTGCGAAGTATGATTCAAACAGCATTGAAATGGCTATTTTTTCCTAAAAATTACCAAAAAATTGCCTATCGGCTCGGAGCTTTGCCCAAAGACCCCCTACCTTCCGGCGACTCCGCCCTCAGAGCCCGTCTATGATACGTTTGGGTTACACTAGGTGAAGTGCTGATTGAACAAATTATTAAATTTGAATTGGGGGCGCCTGGGCCCCTTGGTTGTGCAGTACTCCAAAACCGGTAATTTCCATGAAAAAGCCAAAATCTCCAAAGTAACTCTTTAAATAAATTATTATTTACCATCTCTCCTAATTTAGATATTTTGGAAAACTCTTTATTTTTGGTTTAAGTCCTCTCGTTTTAATAGAATCCTTTTTGATTGATTGATGGATGCATTTTTATCCTCCTATCAGGAGAAAGCGACGGCGGCGATTTCGTTTGGACGAATCCGCACCCGCTTAGGAGATGACTATTTTCCAAGCTTTTCGGTTGACGTTTAACTTCTTCCCATGTAAATTTGCTGCATGTTCGAAGCCACCAAGCAGAGATAATCATTGTAAAGCTCCTTATCCATGTCGCAATAACATGACCAGGCTGCGGGTTGAACCTATGATCATGCGATGAGAGTCATCGTAAAAACGACGCTTTTACCCTCTCGACCGAGCTGCCGACACGCCAAACTAGGCCCAGGCTTCTAATCCTCTATTCTACGGTATCTTTATCTCTTCAAAAACCTTTTTCTTAGAAAATTGTTTTTCCAAAATCTTCGAAAATTTCTAAAATTGTCTAAAATTTTCGAAAATGTCCCCCATTTCGAAAATTGCTAATGACTTCATTGCATGTAATTTGCAGTTTGGCCCTTCCCAATCAAGAACTCTGACTACGCCTATGGCTAGCGGATTTTGGTCATTATTATTATTAACATTTAGCTGGGAGTAAAAGGATTAGTCTGTTTACTGCTCAGTCATTAAAAAATGTCCAATCAAAACCACTGTATCGTAATCCTAAATTCTAATTCAAACACTACCAAATCTCAATTCAAACACTATCAGATCCAACTTCAAACGCTTAACTTAAGCATTACCTAAAGCCCGAACCGTCTAAATTCTAATTTTAGTCAGTTCAGTAAAAAGCAGTTGAATATTTGGAAAATTATACCGTACACACTGCTCAGCGAGTTTGCTAACTGGCCCTAAATTAGTTGAAGACAAACAAAAAGGACTTCAGCATTTTTGGATTTAAATTTTAGTTTAAAAATAGATAAAGACCAAAAAAGAAATTATTGTTCTGAAATAATTACGCGATGGCCAAAAAAGTCATCTCTAGATTTTTTATAATTTGGGTGAATTGTGGTTTGATTTGTTTTTGTATTTTTTTTTATCTTCACCTTGCATTCGGCGGAAACACGGTACCTGTTTTTCTTCATCTTAATTTGACGGAAGTTAAGTTTCCTCTGGGGTAAAACAACTTTTTATATTTTTTTGGTCTTAATCTTTATATCGACTAAATTACCAGTAGAGGAGGCCAAGGCTTTTTTTTCCTTAGTCTTCATATTAATTTTGGAAAAAAGCCCCACCATTACAAAATTCTTTGCCAAAGCCACTGAATATTATTTATCATCTGTAGCTCTCTTACAGTAATTATTTTCTTTTACTCAAAGCAGAAAATGGTGGTAGTAATTTTTGCATCTATGCTTTTTGACTAAGATTGCTGCTGGCAGAAATTAATGTTTTGTTACGTCTCGCAAAGAATTATCACGTGTTTGCAACACAGGTAAACTGTACTAATTATACTTGTAAAAATTTTTTAATTAAATTTTTTAACGTCTGAGGGTTCTTGTTTATTATTTTCATGTTTTGATACTTAGTACAATACTACGAATACTTTTACTTTCGATTTGTTTCGAGACTAAAAATCCGTTCTGTCTGTTCACGTCCGCAGAACTTTTCTTTTTATTGTCTTCTTCTCAGGGCCGTTGCCAGAGGGGGGCCTATGCATTAAAAAAATTCATTTAGTTTTACTTTAAATTGACCACGGCGTTGATATCACATCTAGCTAGAAATAACTTCTTCGATTACATTTTGGACCAAACTGGCCCCAAGCTAAAACGAAGACTGTTTTTTCTTCAATTGGTCGAGCGGTAACGCGTTCGTTTATGGAGCGGGAGGTCTGAGGTTCAAATCTCGGGCCAGTGAAATAGGATGTAGTGTTGCCAACAGCCCGCCATCGCTGCAAAATTTCTTTGAAAGCACCTGTGGTGCCGGGCGCAATGACGAGGAGGTGGGGACCACCAACTCGTTACACGCTTGGGTGTAATGCAGCAAGTATAATGAAAGATTTGATTTGATTTTTTTTTTTTTTTTGGTCTAACCTTTAAATTCGGACAAAATTGGCTCTATTCTGTTCAGCGTTTTTGAATGAAACCTGTTCTTGTAAATTTGGAATAGCATCGAAATATTCTGAAACCCCCCTGAATTTTGCTGGATCCCACTACAACCATACACTGGCAACGGTCCTGCTCTGTCTGAAACGCGAAAATTTTAAATGCGTAACCTAGATGACGTCATTGCTTCATCGATGTTGTGCAATCAAAGTCTCCCGAATCTTATTTCAAAAAATGTCAAATTTTGCAATATTTGAATGACAAAAGAATATGCAACAAAAACTAACTGCAGACTACAGCTAATTTGTAAATCTGCAAAAAAGTTCAGCTTCAAATTTAAAAATTTTTCCGGAAATAATCAACAAGTTTCATATACTTCTTCATTTTCAGTTGTGTCAAACATTTTGAGTGCATGATGCTTACTTTATAAATCATTATCAGTAAAATATGCAGATTAACATTTTGTCTGAATGCCCAACCAATCAAGATCAACATGTTATTGATTATACATTAATCAATTCTCCTGACTTTGATTGTGTATTTATTTATTCTGTTTTTGAAGAATCATGCACTCAAAACATTGCTCTAATCTTTTAAAGCGCTATTTCCAACCACAGTTATTCTACAGCTCTGAAGTTTTAAAGGAATAACCAAAAAGTTTGACGTCCTTCGTGGTCGACTCCTGGGAAATCATTACGACTTCCACTGGCAGTTAGGTGGCTAGATCAACCACCAACCCTGCAGCTGCAAAGCAGCTCGAGTCATAACAAATTGTCTATTAAAATAGGATTATTAACAAACATAAAGCGACGCGTTTGTCTCCGTAGCTGGAGGTCTAAAGTTCAGATCTCGGGCCAGTCAATATAAAATAGACTGAACTTTTGCATATAAAAACTGATAATTTACGGCTACAAATTATGCGCTATTTCCAAAATTTTGAATTCACGTTTAAAAAAAGGACACGTATGAGCCTAGCAGCGTTTATTAGCGGCCCATATAATTGCTTAAAAAATCTGTCTGCTGCAGTAAATGGGACCATAAGCGAAACCAGGAATTTGCTTAAAGAGGAGGACTTGAACCAAAAGTAAACTTTTTTGCACAAAATTTGTTTAATTTAGGTCCCGTGCTAAACAAAACAATCCAACTCAAGCGTATCGCAGAGGGGCCTGGGTGCAGATCCCCCAATGTTTGGGTAATTTTGTGATTTTGCGGCAAAAAACAGCAATTTTAACGCCATTTCAATCACATTTCGCACGTTTTTGAAGCCATAATGCGACCAGAAGCGCAACGAGAATTTTGCTAAGAGAAGGGGGCTTGAACCAAAACTAAATTTTTTTTGTACAAAATTTGTCTAATTTAGGCCCTTGCTGAACAAACCGATGCAACTCAAGCGTATCACAGAGAGCCTGTGGGCAGAGCTCCCAGCCGCTGGATAACTTTTGTCATTTTGCGGCAAAAAATAACAATTTCAACTCCATTTCAATCACATTTCGCATGTTTTTAAAGCCATATAAATAATTACAGTAAATAGCTAAAATTCAGAAGTCATAGAAAAAATCGAATTGCCTAGCCCCTTTAGCCCCTTTTATACTTAAGGTCAAGTCCAAAACTCTCAAACGCTTGTTTTTTTGGGGGAATATTTTCTCAATAACTTGGCTAAAGGGGGCGGAAGCCCCCTTAAAACCTATGCCCTGATTGCGCAACCGACTGGGACCTAAAAAAATCTTGAGTGTGCTCTAAAAAAGCAACAACTGGTCTTTTAAAAAATGTTTTCACGTATTGTTTCGATCATGATCATTAACGAAGTACCGGTGACGATTCTCTAGGTTTACATCCCAATTTCGCGACACATCCGTAAGAGCGTGTCAATAAGGCGGATTATTGCATCACATTTATGCACAGCAGTTGGTCGCCAGCAATTTTGTGAAGAATCGAGAATTATTTTTCTTATTTTTGAACTAAAAATAGAGAATTATTTTTGAACATTATTATTTCTTTTTCCATTGTTGCCAGTTGTCGTGTCGTTACGTTCTGCTCCAAAGAAGAATTCTGAGTTGGGGAAGGGGAGGGGGGCACAAACAGTCGTTACCCCTGCCCCCCCCCCCCCCCCCCGTAGCGACGGCACTGGACGGCCGTCACCGCACAGAGAGCCAGAGCTCCTCGTTCAACCAGCTTGCAATGCTATTCACGCGACTTCACGTCGCTGTTGGCTTTCCAGGAAGGTTGCTTAGAGAATGCACTGGTTGGTGGCTCGTTGCCTTTTCCTTACTATCCAAACTCAGACACAGCAAGCAATATTTTGAGTTCGCTTTTGGATTCGGAACCATTCAAACAACATCATTTTTGATCAACCATTCTTTCAATGTCGACGTATTTATTTCGATTCAACTCAAATATTTCTTTTGTGTGTTTAGATTTAGAGTAATTAAGGTTCAAGTTATTTATTTATTTATTTTATGCTTTGTTGCTGTGCTTTTAACCTTTTACTATTATTTTTCAAATTGTATTTTATGTGCTATATTTTTGAGTGCAATACAGAGTATTTTTAGGTACAGACATTTACTTTTCTCAATCTTCGCGGAGTTGGTTATAATTGAGAAAATCTTACGTTACAATCTCAAGCACAAGCATAATTAATTAAAATTTTTTAAATTATCGTTTAATCGAAATATAATTGTGTGTACATTATTCACATAGAACTGATTATTACTTTTTCAAATCAGATTAATCAAATCTTTCCTTATACTTGCTGTATTACGCCGAAGCGTGTAACGGCGCGGCCCATATTCACGTCATTGCGCCTTCGAACACAGCTTCTTTTAGAAGAATTGTCGCTGTGGTGGCGAGACGTTGGCAACCCTGATGTGTCCGATTTGACCAGGCTGTGATTTGAACCTCAGACCTCTCGCTCCAGAGACAAACGTATTACCGCTCGACCAACTGGCCTGTAATTATTATTTCTTTCTACTGTGTATGACATTGTAGATGCATAACGCAGGTCTTCTTAAGATATCGCATAATTTTATGACTGTGGATTTAACGAACAAAACTATAATAAAATCTTGCTTTGTTCATTCTGAGCTTTTTTAAAGATATTGAGAATGTTGCCTTTAGCGTCTTTCCCTTAGCATCGCTACAAAATGATGAAATATTCAAGGGTGTGGCTCTTTCATTGAAAAATTCTGAATTACAAAAGTGTAAAATAAAAACTTGAAATACTGATCAGCGCATTTTTCATCAGCTTTTTTAGCGGTCAAGATTTGGATCATAGGATTTGGGTTAGGATTAGGTTTGGGGTTAGTTTTAGAGTAAAAATTTGAGTTTGGATTAGATTTGAGTAACAGTTAATAGGAAAGTAGAAATTTGCGTTGAAATAAAGACTTCCAACAATCAATCAATTTCGCAACAAACTAACATGGCAAACATATTAGCAACGAAATGTCAATTCTTGCAGCGCAGAAAAATTTTAACATCTGCCATTTAAAGGAGACATGCAAAAATCAAACTTTTATCTGACTAAGAAAGAGGTTAACAAACTGTATTCCGAGAAGTTAGAAAATAATCCAAAATTGAATCATTTTTTAATGGCAGGAAAATGTTACGTAAGTCATTTCTGCAAGAAATAAATTACTGTACGAAACAATCACTGCCACAAAACAACTTGAGAAACGAAACTATAAAATAATCTTATTATTTATTTTATTTTTATATGAACAATTTTATAAGATCACAAGGCTTATTTTGCCATAAATAAAAAAACACGGGACAAAATTTTAAAACATTAAAACCATTTTCTGTTTTGAACCTTATCGTAACAAACTAATCAGGTATTAGCAATTGTATGATAGTCAGTTGATTGCAGGCTACTGTTTCGTTCTAGAGGGTTCAGCAATCGACAAAAAAAAAAGATTTTTTTTCACTTTTCAGTTGAAAAAATCGCACTTTTTAAAACAAATCAAAAGCAAATTCAGCTAAAATTGTATGAAAATTTAGGAACAGCCAGCAGCACCCAAATTTTACTGGTTTTATCAAAAAGAAGTGCCCATATTTTGATTCATTTTTGCGTTAATGAACTAGGCATTCTGTGCCTGTCTACAGTAACCACACAAACGCAAAACCAACTTTGTTAGATTCGGTTTAAAACAACAAATAGAATGCTAGGCCGTTATGAGAAATAATCAGTAAACATTTTTCCCAAAGACGCAAAAATTCACTGCCCGTTGGGGGCCCGAAATGGGCCCAGCAACCTTTCTTTCGCTAACCCGACAAGAGTTGTTTACCGGGCAGGATGTTTTGGGCTCGGGTTTAAAATTGAAAAAATTTCGGGCTCGATATAAGTACTTTACTTGTGTTTCAGACTTTAAGGTGAAATAAAGCGCATAGCATACAATAAATTTATCAGCAGAAAATAGTTTCATTTCAACGGTATACGAGTATAATTTTTTTGATACCGCACAATTTTTTTCAGACCTAACCTAACTTTTGGGCTCTTTTGGGCCCGATTTTGGCTTCAAATCTCTTTTCGGTTTCGGGCTTGGTTCGGGCTTATCTTTTCAAATTCGAGTCTGTTCTAGTCGGTCTGTTTACAGCTCTAAAGCCGACGCCCACAAATGAACTACATGATGATTCCAGCTAAAGGTGATTTTTCTTATGATGTGGTTTTAATGATTTTGTTGATTACTGTAGTTAAGTTATTTGAATATATTTGTTTTCTGTTTGTCACGTTTGCTTGAGTTTGTATTGCTGCCAATTATAATTTACCTTTTTGAGGTACAAAAAGGTCATCAATATCATTTTTCAGAGATAAAAAAGGTATAATTTCAAGGGCTAATAACGTATTGGAAACAGCTAGCAATAATCAAACTTTTCTTAAGCGTAATTAATGACATTGCGAAAACCGTGTGAACATAAAACAAGTTTATAACAAATTAAAGCTACTTTAACTTCCTTAAAAGATTAAAAATGTCGAGAACCAGTTTTTTATTTACACTAATTTAAAACAAATTTCAGCAAGCAAAAATATACTGTATTGCAGTACATATGTTTTGGGGGACATTTTGATATCAACGTTATAGAATCAACTTAGGAAGATAATTTGGATAATTGCGGGCTCGGCATATACTGTAAAGTACGTCAGTTGATTGTGTTGCTGGTGCTACTCGACTTTTTTTATAGGAGGTGGGAGAATCAAGAAATTCCATTATTTGATCAAAAGCAATACCGCCAAAATACTGTAGAACAAATTTATTGAGGCGTTTCAGTTAATTTCTTTATACCATTGTCAATCTATTCAAACAGAGTATCAGTATCGGTATTTATTCACCAAAATAGAATATTTGAATAAGATTGACTATTGAATAGAATATTGAGTATTTAAATAGAATAATATACACGTTTTTTTTCGGCCGTTGAAAAAACTGAAACAAAATTGTCATAAGGCGACCCGCCCGAGCAATTATTTCTTGTGAAGCGTTTTCGCTGGCAACGTAAAATTAGATCAAAAGGTTAATGGAAATTAGCATACAATAGATTTAATATTTCCTGACATTTTAATGAAGTGATTCAAAATCTTCGACACGTCTTTAGCGTTTGCTTTGTATGAACTCTTTCGCAAATATTATGGGTAGGCGAATACATAATAATTGCTCTAGTTCTCTCATAAGAGAGTAGTGATAGCGTAGCTTTGGTATTCTTTTATTATAGGACTAACTTACAAAAATAAAAATAGCTAGTTAAAATCACGACGGTTAGTCTCTGCCAGAACCATTATTTGCCATAAAACTAATTAGAAATTATTGTCTTTTCAAACTTTGACAAGTACATAAATTCCATTTTTGAAGAGAAAAGCTGGCCTATTTTTTAACAACTACGTAATAGAGAGTTAGGTGCAAATTGGAGGCCTTATTTCAGCGCAAAAAAATTAAAAACCAAAAAATAATAATAAATTCGCATTGATTCTTTACTCGTACTGTATCAGTGCCGTCGCCAGAGCAACCGAAGTGAAGGGGCCCTAGCCGAAAGTTGGGGTCGGGCACTTGTTACAGCACGATCGTTGATTTTAGTGAGATTCGAACCTAGGTTTTTATGTTTCTGTCTTTCACACGTCCATTATCCTCATTTGCTTAAATATCTTGCGCGTCTTTCATAATTCGCTCGGGAGAAACTTTGCAAAATTGCCGCGAAGATGCGCCGTTTAGCCTTTGCTAATCACCTTTTTTGTAGCACGTTTTATTATAGCACCGTGATTAAGATCATTCTTATTTTTTAACAGTAGCGTCAAGAGGTTTATTTTTTGCTGTTAATTTTAGTCTTTTAGTTTTTGAGAGTTTTCTGCCTAACCGGGTAATTTTCGATGAATTTTTGCTGGACTAGTCTCTTTTATTTGCTTTCTGTTAAATACAAGTCTGTTTTCGAAGCTTTTGTTAGCCTCTTGAGCGCAAGTACCTGACAGTAAAAACCTAGGCGCTCCACCTAGGACACAGACATATCAATCTATATCAGCGCGAAAAAAAAATGAAGTTTTGCGGATAAAAACTGATATTTTACGGCTACAAATTATGCGCTTTTTTAACAATTTTCTGTTCATGTCTGAAAAATAAGACGTTTCTTAGCTCGTTTCCAATCCGGCCAATATAATCACTTAAAAAATCTGTCTGCAGCAGTGAATGCGACCAGAAGCGCAACCAGGATTTTGCTGACAGGGAGAGGGCTAAAACTAAAAGTAAAAATTTTTGCACAAAAATTGTCTAATTTAGGCCCCGTGCTAAACGAACCGATGCAACTCAAGCGTATCACAGAGGGGGCCTGGGTGGAGGGGGAAACAGAGTTTCTAGTCGCTGAGTGATTTTGCGGCAAAAATAGCAGTTTAACCGCCATTTCAATCGCATTTGGCGCTTTTTTAAATCCATATGAATAACCACACTAAATTGCTAAAATTCAGAGTTCATTGAAAGAATTAAATTGCCTAGCACTTTCTACCCCCCTTGTACTAAAGGTCATGTCCAAAACGTGTTTAAACGCTTGTATTTTTGGATAAAATCTTGTAAATGACTGGCTAAGTCCCATCAGCTCCTTCCCCCTGGTTACCCCACTGACTGTAATCTAAAAAGTCTTAAGTGTGCTCTAAAAAACAAAAACAGCTGGTCTTGAAAAAAATGTTTTCACGTATTGTTTCAGATCATAATCACTGACAAAGTGTCGGTACTAATAACAATTCTGCTGGCTACTAGGCTTAGATCTCTCTTCCTCGACGCATACGTAAAGGATTGTTGATAAGACGGATTATTGCGTCACATTTATGTGCAGGAGTTGGTTGCCAGAATTTTTGCAAAGAATTGAGAAAACTTGAAACGAGAATTATGTTTGAACGTTATTATTCTTTTTTCCATTCTTGTCTGCTGTCTTGTCGTAACGTGATGTTCTACAAACGTATTTTAAGTAAACCGAAAAGGGGGGGGGACACAAGCAGTTGTTAGGGGGGGCACGGCCCCCCCTGCCCCCCTCCCTCCCCCCGTAACGACGGCACTGTACTGTATGTGCATAAAACTTTGCTACTTTAAAACCGTCTAAGGAACACGATCTTGCTTTTTCGGGCTTAATATTGTCAAATATTTTTAAAAACCCAATCACGATTCATTCATTAATTGGTTCTTGGGAATGAAGCATGCATCCCTTTGCGTTTTTCCAATCACAGCAACACAAGGCGCCCTATTGGGGTTCTGCAACCTGGGCCAACATAACAACGACGCATTGCCATCCAGTTTGAGATACAGTCATGCAAAAGCCAAGTCATACAGAACACTAGCAAAACCAAAATCTTGGCATCGGTTTCTGCTGTACACGTATCATCAATTCCTTATATGACCGAAAATTATTTGTCAATTTTGTCAAATGATGTTAGTGCACGCATTTGCACGAATCAGTTTGCGACATGCGTCTGTTTAACCGCACCAACTCTACCATGTACTTTTTGTTTCTCGTTTGCAAGTCTTTCGTCAGACTGGAAAACACAACAAATAGTCTATTTGGCCCAAATTGAAAATAAGCATAAATCAAACTATATGTGAAAAGTGCTTTAGGCATTTGGTTGTGGCACTCAAATTTTGCGAATTATGCTGTGGAAATAACTCATGAAAATAGAAAAGATAAATAAATAAAAAATAGTTGGTCGAGCGGAAGCACATTTGTTTCTGGAGCGGGAGTTCCAAGGTTCAAATCTCAGGCCGGTCAAATCGGACATAGGGATGCCAACGGCTCATCACCGCTGCGACATTTCTTCAAAAGGAGCTGTGCTGCCCGGGCGCAATGACGCGAGAATGGGCCCCACAAAGTTGTTGCACGCTTTGGTGTAATACAGCGAGTATAATGAAAGATGTGATTTGATAAAAGAATCGGCAGCGTAGCCGAAAAGATAAAGGCGTGTTTTACTACAAAATTGATTTTATGCTGATCTCGGTTCAACCCATATCCTGGTCACTTTGTTACGTCTCTGAATAAAGTGCTTTATGAAGATTGTCTCCAGAGTTGTAAACGGGCCGACTACTTCAGGCCCGAACCCGGCCCGAACTCAAAAATATAAACCCGATCCTAAAAACTAATTTGAAGCCCAAATCTTGCCCGAAAAAAACTTAAATGAAGTCTTCATTCAGCAATGTTGCCAAGTTATTTTGATTATATTTTGTGAAATTTTGTCAACTTTAGGCCCGAACCCGGCCCAAACCCGAACCCCATCTAAAAAGCTCGGCCCAACTATAACTCTGATTGTCTCTGCTAATTAATTGGCTTTTCCCTTACTGCAAATTTTCGCGGAAATAATTCAAACGTTACCCTTGCAGAAAACTTGTAAATGAGAAAATTGTAATTGCAACGTTATTCACCAAGTTGCCTTGGCCAGGAGACAGCGAAGAAACCGTTCGGGCTTCGAGCCAAGCTGCCACCTGCCCATCTGTCTACCACACACGGAGAAAGGCAGAGAGTTTCACTATATTCTTTTTATAGCTGAAAGTCAAACTGGAAAGCTATGAATATCAATTTTTATGTTTTGACCCTACCACAATTCAAACCCGAGTCTACTGTTTCAGTACCAGACGCTCTATCCACTTGACCACTGACCGGTAAACTTCCAAGTGCGTACGAATTTGTCCAAAAGAGACAACGCCACCTTTACTTTCTTGTGACAGGAGGTAAATGAACTAGTCAATCAATCAAAACCTATTGTTTAATCATTATCACAAAATAAAGCTACTATATGATGCTACAAGGAAAAGAATGAACCAAATAGAAAGCAAAGACGGTAAACAAAATAGTTTCGCAACTTGGCTGGATTTCAGGGAGGCAGAAATTGCAACTGCAGGTATTAGAAAGAGCCTTTTGGCCACATTTCATAACACAACCACCGAAAGATTCCTTTTCGCATGTTGGCGCATAGTAAAGTTCCATCAATGCGTTGATGCTGAAAGAAAAAATACAAGACAAAAACTCTACAATGAAAACGTAACCGTTTAATGCAATAATATAGAATTAAAATGCAATAATCGTGCGAATTAATGAACTTTATACATTAGGGTAATTATGGACACAGCAAGCAAAAACGAGCAAAAACAAGCAAAAACATTGAATTTTTTCTTTTGAAGTTTAGAAAATGAACAACGAACAAAAGATCAACTCGAATTTTGATGGCTTCGAAAAAAGATCTACTACTACGTACACAGAACATTGTTGATGTACAACAACAAAACAATTTTTATAACACATCAACTGCAATGAATTAAACTGTTCTAGCTGTTCTTGCGTTCTAGCGCATATTTATTCTCTTGCCATCGGACAGCGTCAACGCTAACTTATTGGACGATCCGCACACTTTTCATTGCAATGACTACTTCCTGGTCGGAGGAATCCGCACCTACTTAAAAGTTTCCCGTGATCCAATGTTCCTGTGGATTTCTTCGAATTCTTTTCCACTGAATTTGCTGCTTGTTCGAAGCCACCAAGCAGAGATAATTCCCGTAAAGCGTCTTATCCGAGGACGAAACAACGTGACCAGGGTGCGGGTTGAACCCCAATCATTCGATCAGGGTCGTAGTATAAACAACGTCTTTACCCTCTCGGGCCACGCTGCGGACTCCTAGTCAATAGTGTCACCTTTCTGCACCTTATTGCCGCGCCATCTAAAAAATAAACCATCGAACCTCAAAAGTGGTTTACAGTGCTGTCAATGGTTCAACTTAATACTGCAAAAGTTAGTACTTTTCTTAACCGAGCTTTTGGTCGAGCGGTAACGCTTTCGTCGCTAGACCGGGAGATCTAAAGTTCAAAACTCTGGCTGGTCAAATTGACGCCGTGTCGCCAACGACTCGCTATCACTGCGACATTTTTTCCAAAAGCTGTGTTGTGTTGCCCGGACACAATGACGCAGATATGGAACCCGTAAACTTGTTACTCGTATGGGCGTAATACAGCGAGTACAATGAAAGATTTGATTTGGCAATTTACAGTATGTACCGATACCTGTAATTGAAGAAACACATACCATTTTGAAGTTCCCATTACGAATATGAAGAGGCAAAGCACAATTGCGACATTGGTGAAGGTCTTGGTGAAGTCAAATCTTGAAGACTTGGCCCTGCGAAAAACCATTGGCGCTTTCAAGCATGCTGCTGTACAATTGAATTAAAATAATATGACTTTGGCAAATTAGTTTGCATCTCTCTATGTACAGGAACTACCTATAGCTTTTCAGATGAAACTAGTTTAGCTATTTAGCATGATTGCTACCTTTTGAGTAGTGGTAGCGACGCTTTTAGTATTAAAGAGCACCCTTATCGACTATTATACGCGCAGCCAGGGGAGGGGGGCCAAAGAGCCCCCCAAATTGCAATGCCAGCAATGCTAAATTTGAGCCGTGACAAACTTTTTTTTTCTTTTGGTCCTCACCTAAGTTTAGGGACTAAATCGGTCCTTCGATCCGTGAAAACCTTTCTTTGTTTAAGTCATTCACTATTAAAGTTGCGGGTTGGACCCCCAATCCGAAATTGAACTCCAATTACATTTTGGCCCCCCCCAATCAAAAGTCCTAAATCATATTGTGAAGACTTTTTTTGTGGTTTGGACCCCCCTGCCAATCAAAAATCCTGGCTACGCCTTTGGTAGCTAGGGATTATGTTTGGGGGGTCAGACCAAAATACCAAACGCAATGACGTCATCGGAAATTTTTGAAAGAGGAACTTTGTGTGGGACAAAGATATCTTAGAATAGAAGATCAGAAGCCGTGGCGTGGTTTGGCACTTATCCTGGATTTTGCCGAAGGGAAAAGGTTTAAACCAAACGTTAAAAATAAAAATGTCTGAATTGGGAAATGTGTTGCGTAAACTAGTGTAACTCAAACGTATCACTGACTGGGGTCTGGGAGGGGAGCTCACAGCTGTCGGAGGCTATGGGGATATGGTGCTGGGCAATTTTTGAAATTTTTTGGAAAAAATAACTATTTTAATGCCATACATTTTGCAAGAGTTCAGAGCCATTTTAAAGAACTAGATTTTTAACATTTGAAAGCTAGTTCAAAAAATTAAAGTGTTCAAGCTTCCTTTTATTTGCAATTTGAGTCCAAAACGCGTTTAAAATCTTGCATTTTAGGGTTAAAGTTTGAAAGTGATTTGCCCCTGGTAGGGGGAAGCAAGATACATTACCTCCTGCAAAATTTTAGCGGTAAATGATAATCCACTCTAAGGTTTTACTTAGAGATTTTGTTTTGTCATGAAAATAGCTAGTTGTAGGAGTACATGTACGGTAGGTTGGTCCTTAAATATATAGCAAAAATTAAGCAATAAAAATTATCATGGGAACCGAAATAAATGTGTTCCTTTTTGGCTAAAACTATCGTGTGTGAAGAATCTCCGAGATAGAAAAACATTTAGAGGCTGTACAAAGGCAGTAAACATTTTCATAAATACCCAATTTTGAAAAGATAAGGGCTTCGCTGTTTGCAGAGTGTTAGCTGTTCAAAAGCAGTAATATTATGGGTGTTACCCAACTTATTGTATGTTGCCAAGTAAGTAGTGTACTGTCTTTATTCTCATTCAGCAAAAACCATGCCTACGGTATGCTTTGAGTCGAAAATAATGCATGTGGAACTTAAACTGATCTCATCACATTTTTTAATTAGCCAGACGTATTCCTATAAGTGACACTGCCACACCACGCACAGCAGTTGCATGTGGGACTTGGATTTTTTGAACCAACTTTCTGTCTGCTATGAGTGAGCTTGATAATTCACTCCAAAAATAAAAGTCAATCAATAAAAAATTTTGATCCAAATTCATTTTTCGGAAAAGGTCAATTAATTGCGTTTGATCGGCAAATCACTTTTTCCAATTGTTGTTTCTTAATTGCACGCTTGGTAAAGTTTTCATCTTCGTAAAAAGCTGCAACCATTCGTCACTTCATGTCATCATGCACATCTGGTTCAAAAAAACCTAACCCACTAGTTTCTTAGACGTGTACCAAAGCCGACCAGAGAATTTTTTTCATTACGGTTGCCCCAATTTTCTTGTCGATGTGATTTTGCCACGTTTTTTGCAAATCCAAGATTTTTTCTACATTTTGGCAAGTTTAGTGCGGATACAAGAAATGATGCTTTGGTCTGTGCTGGCCGTAATCAGTTTACCATGCAGTTCTGGCGTTTGGTAAACTAATTATGGCGATCATAAGTAAGGGGCATCATAATCAGTTCTGGTGCCCCTTACCAATTTCTGATTTTGTTCAAGTTTTGCGTTAGTGGAGATGCAAGCACACCAGGAGGCACATGACAGAAATTTCCTCGTTCGCTTTAATAACGAGTTTTTTTTTAAGAGGCGCTAACGAACAAAATACTCGCTAAACGTAAGAGGTCATTTTTGCACGTGTATGTAAACTGTAAAGCCTTGTGAAATCCGTTACGTCATTCTTTCTCGCTAACTTGCTTTGAGCGATTGCAGAAAGCAGTTCGAGTAAAAAAACGTCACATTTTCCTCGCCAACTTAAAGAGGATCTTGAAGCACTCTTTAAGCATGCGAGAAATCTTTTTGGTTCAGAAATTTAATGGCGATATGTTGAAAACTTCCAACTCATGTGAATTTTTGCTGAAAATTAATTTAAATCGTCGCCATGTTTGCTATTAGACTGCTAAAAAAAAGTGAATTGCATTGAGAACCATTTGCTGTTTCGATTGATAAAAAAATGCTAAGTAGTGCAAGTTGACAAAAATAGTAACACACTCCTTTTATAAGAACGATTTTCTAAAACACGAGGATCATTTTTTCTCAAAATTTAAGAAAAAATTAAAAACACTGCCAGCCTCGGCAGCAAAACAAACCAAAAAAAAAATTCAAACTAATCAAAGAAACTAAAATTCGTGCTGATTCAAAACGATAAAATTTCAGTGATTTTATTGTGTTTGCAAGCAAAATTGCAACTATTCAAGATTATAAAGCTCTGTTGCTCTGCTCAAGCAATTGAGAAATTTTTTCGGCAGTTGTTCAACTTGAAAAAAGCTTGCTTTTTTGCTTTTGCAATTTTACGATGCTGCAAAAGCAAGAAAAAAGCCTTCACTTAAGTCTTAAGCAGACAGAGCTATAGGAATTAAAAAGTGTTTCAAACATGCCCGCTGAAATTGACATCGATGCTCTCAAAAGTTTTACAAAATCAAGAACAAATGAGACTAAATATTGGCAAAAAATTAAAAGCAGCCAGTCTAAACTCAAAATTTACCGGTTCTAAAAAGGAAGAGTGTACTTCGACTTGCTCACTTTTAAAAAATTTTGAAACCTTAAGACCTAAAGTTACTGTTAACATATGAGTTTACCCACCAACATCCTCAAGGGCGCTTTACTTCATTTAAAAAAATTATAGTATGGAAAAAGTTGTTCTTATTTCACATTGATCCAAAAATATAATTAACTTCTGTCGTTCATTTACTAATTATTATCAGTTGAAGAATTTGCTTGCGTATAATAATCACGCATAGCTTAAAATATCTTTTTCCATAACAATGTAGTACATACAATACGCTTGAACGCATTATTTTGAAGTAGAAATGCATCTGACGTCACAATGGGGTATTTATTACGTACTAACACAGGTTACAAACATCTCGCAAAGAAATTCGAGCGAACTGTTCTAACGTGTGTTGGGCAAGACGGCTCAGAAACATTGCAGTTTGTCTACGAAGATTTTTTGCTCGTTAGCGCTTTTTAGCGAGCGAGAATGGCGTTTACGAGCTCGTTAGCACGTTCTGTCATGTCGCCCCAGATTCTTATTTTTAGTGTCTGAGACATGTAAAAAAACATATTACCCTGTAGCAAAAACTTTCTAAGCCTATCCCCATTCTTCTAATGCTCAAACGATGCCATTTGCTTGAGACTAACTGATCCCATTACGAATTGGGGCAATCTTGAGCTGATGTTTTATGCAGATGCCAGAGGTGACGATAGGCAGGTTGTCGACTTGTGAGAACGAATTTGAATAAGATTGAAAGTGGTTCAAGCTATTAATCGAAAATTAAAAAAAAAAGAGTATGTTCAGAATATTACGAGCTACTATTTTTTTAATTTCTGAAGATGATCTTTTAAATTCTTTGCTCAGTCTATTATTTTGGACTTGTCAGTTGCCACTCTTATATTCACTCTTTTCATTGATTCTATTCTCTAACATTCCCTTTTGAGCCAAAGGAAAATTTTGGTACCTTTGTCATGATGGTCTATGGATCAGAGCATTAGTACTGTCCACAACAAACAAATCTTTCAGGTCATCTTTTTTGTTGCTTAATGTAGCCTTAAAGATTCGCAAAGTATTTTAACAAAGTTAATAACTATCCTAGAATCCAAGTAAAACGATATTGTTTTGTAGTGTACGAGGTTTGAAATTGATCCAAATATTATTACTTGGCAATTTAAATGATTCTAGTCAAACTTATTGAAGCAAACAACTTCCGACTACAGGAGAAGACATAGAAATAAATGATGCATACTTGACTTTTACACTGTCTTTCCTGTTTCTAAAGTGTTCCAATGGACATGTCCCCCCAATTAACGGTACAGGAAGTTCAGTTAAAAATTAGAAATTTAGAAACCCCACCACAGGCTGTTTCCCACTGACGGGTTTTTCAGGAGAGGTGGAAACTAAACAAAAACAGTAAAAACCTCAGTACACAACCAAGGTTTCCCCCTCCTCGCACCGGAAGCCCTGTGGCGAGCACAAGCCCAAGTTATCCCGCTAGAGTTAACTATGGTACGCACCAGCCAGGGGCCGCAACCAGGGTCGATGGTACGGAGCCGCGACTGGTACAAAACACTGTAAGCATTAGTTGTGGAGGCTGAGCATCTTAATCAAACATTGCTGATGCGCTGCTGTGTGTCTGTCAAACGTTGTGACAACTCTTTTAAAATTTCAAACACTGCCCTAGATAGAAAGCGGCTTTTTACGTCACAGTGATCAGCCGATTTGCGTTAAATGTGGTTTTATTAGGTTGAGGTTTTATTTGGTTTATACTCGGCTTTGTGTCGACTTTTTGATACAAGTTCGGTTCTTTGGTTAAGAGTGTTAGCCGGATTTGCTTGTAGTATCGCAATTTTTTTTATTCTAACAAAGGTCAAATCTGTTAGAACCGTTCTCTAGGGCCGTGCTTGTCTCATGATGTATAATTGTATATACAGTAGCATATGAATAATCTCAATTTTTTGCTGTTCATGTGCAACCTGTAAACTTTATTTTTTCTCCGAGATATTTTGCATCTACAGTTTATTATTGAAAACGAACAAATTTAGCCCGGTTCCAATACAGTTTTCCGAAATTTTGAAATAAGGACCACCCTAATTTTACGGCCAGGGGGCCCAGGTCCTCCCAAATCAAATTCAACAATTTGTTCAGTGAGTATTAATTTCCTCAAACTTTTTTTTCAAAAGCATTTTGTCGCGTAAAAACTGGCGGAGTGAGGTGAATTGTTATTGAGAATGGTATAATAGATCCGAGGCGTACGCAGGATTTTCGAAAGGAGGGGCCCTAGGAAATTTGAGAATAATAAAGACCAAAAAAAGGTCTTCATTCAGAATTAGCCCGTTTTTCCGCCCGGATTCAAGTGAAGACCAAAAAAAAAGGTCTTCACCTAGATTCAGCCCGTTTTTCTGCCTAGACTTTCTGCCCAAATTCCAAAGGGGGGGGGGGGGGGGGCATGACTCAATTTTGCGCACTATTCTTACATATTTATGCATCACCGGCACCCCAAAGAGAGGGCATGGCACAATGCCCCCCCTAAATACGTCACTGCAATAGATCGTTACACCTACTAACCATGTTATTGCGAAGGCCGGCTTTGCATTGCGCGGGGTCGCTGGCACTTCGGGAGTTTTCGCAACATCTTCCTATCAAATGTAGATGAAGACCAGATAAAGTCTTATCATCTGAGCGCGGGGCCCCTGGCACTGTGCCATATGGTAAATCTGGCCCTGGTTATTGCATTACGTTCATAAAAAGGTCGGATGAGAGCCTGAGATAGCACGTTTTAGGATAAAAACCTTTATTTTACCCAAGTTATACATTTAAATTCGTTGGCAAAAATTGAACAGAGGAAACTCGGGCCCCTGGTGGTCAATATTATTGATAATTACTCTTGTATGCGCGAGTACCGTTGTCCGCGAAAGGGGCTGAAAGAAACTGAAACTGAAGAAACGATGGGCTTTTTTGTGACATTTTTTATGATTGGTGGCATTTGATTTGGGGGGGGCCGCCGTTGTCACATACAATGCCAGCCCCCTTGGCTACGCTTACGTCCACTACTACTGTAATTGGGTTGGTAGCGGAGTAGCGCTACTTCATCGAGTTTTTCGCTCCCTTCCACTACTTTTTCAAAGTGTTAGATTAGAGTAATTTAACACTACTGATAGTTAGATTTTGAGTACAGCAATAGCTAAAATTTTCTTATATGAGCAACTTTATAAGAACACGAGGCTAATTTTTTTTTTCAAAAACTAAAAACAAGCTACGAACAGTGCCAGCCAAAGCAGCAACAAAATAGTTAAAAATGACAAAAAAGAATAAATTTCAAATAAAAAAAGAAACCTAAATTTTGTACTGATTCAAGACGATGAAACTTGAGTGAGTTTTCAGTTTTGCAAGCGAAATTGCAACGATTCCACGCAAGAGTATAATAATTATTATAAGAGCTCTGTTACGCTTTGTGCCACCGGCAACCAAGTGTATTTTTGCCTGTCATTCAAGTTGAAAAAAGGTGCAGTTTTACCATGCTTCAAAAGCTGCGAGAAAGTTTTTTTCGAAGGAGACAGGGCATTTGAAAAGTTTTACTAACATGGTCGCTAAAATTGTGTGACATAGATTTTCTCAAAACTTGAGCCTGAAGATTGGCAAAAAATCAAGAACAGCCAGCCTCAACTAAAAATCATTGGTTCTTATAAAAAAAATGTACCGGTATTCTATCTATTTCTATTCTATAGACCAGCATATTTTGCTTACTTTGAGCATCCATATCTTTCTCGGAGCCAATGTGGAATATAACGGTGTTTCTTTTTGCACGCGTATTTTCCTGGTAACCCTTCCCGTTCCTCTCGACACTTCACCTGCATTTTATCAACGACACAAACAGAAAAACACAAAACAAACAACACCAAGCTGGGAAAATTTCACTATATCAACTCACAACTTTTCAAGTTACACAAAATTGCAAAACTTTTTCTCAAAGCAAAGTAAGATTATTGCATCACAAATGATTTTTAGTGGGGAAGTGGTGCTAGAAAATACCCTTAATAAAATAATCAGTGTTTCCCTCATATTTTTTCCTTCCTACAGTATTTTCCATTTTCAATGGGAAAATCTCAACATATTTTTAGTGCCATTATGCAGCATAAATATAGTCCTAATCAATATTAGTGTACTCTAAATCGACTGAGATGACATTATAATCGACCAAAAAACTTAAACTCGTTATCTTTATAGCCAGTTTACACTTGTCGTACCAGTGGTCGTGAGCGTACCAGCGTAATTTTAGTTTATTTTAAACAGAAATTTGGTCCACCCAGTGTACCGCCTCACTAGTGAGCAGCATTCAAGCTGCCGATTGGTGTAAAAATACTAAGGATACGCCCTTGCACTCACAACTTTACGAACCGTGTAGTCTGATCCACCCGTGGTGTTTGGTTATTTCGAGAAATTTACGCTGGTAAGCGGCACATCGATCGTGCAAAAATATTTCGGGGTTAACATTTGGCTGTAACGTGTTCGTCTCTGGAACGGGAAGGTCTAAGGTTCAAATCTCAGGCCGGTCAAATCGGACACAGGGTTGCCAACGGCTCGCCACCGGTGCGACATTTCTTCTAAAGTAGCTGTGGCCCGGGCGCAACGATGCGGAGATGGGCTCTGCCAACTCGTTACACGATTCGGCGTATTACAGCGAGCATAAGGAAAGATTTGATTAGATTTGTTAAGATTTTGTGTCAAGATCCTAATCGACAGATTTATAATTTTTATCACTATATATGAGTTCTGTGTCCAAGACTTTCGCTTGGCCATCCCACATTGTAGACTGCTTAGCCCCAACGATCAACAAGGATTAACTGTTTTTTCTACAGACGGGACGACGCATAACCAGGTCTGGAATCGAACCGAGATATTGCAATTTTTAATCACTCGACACTCTGCCAATGAGCTACCCCACCACCTACAAGGCTAATGAATGATTAAAATAGTCATGTTCCCCACGGTATCTTTCAAGTTCCAATTACCGTAAAACCTGTTTTTGAGCGCCATGGTGATCTATTTTTCAGTCCTTCCCTATAGTGGCGTTCTATTAGAGGTGGTGTTCAAATGGAGGGTGGCGCTCTATGTTTCGAAAAGCTGGTCAGAATTTTGGAAAGATAAATTTAGTTAATAGAAAGAAACACATTTCACACAGTTAACATGTAACATCAAAAGAAGAGAAAATATCAAACGCAACACAGTAACTGGTAAGGAATCAAAAATTCACAGGTAAAAATCAAATCGTATTTGTAGCCGTCTTCGTCATTTTCAACACAGTCTATTAAAGGTGTCAAGGTGGCAGTCTATTAGAAGTGGCGTTCAATAAGAGGAGGTGCTCAAATACAGGTGGCGTTCAAACAAAGGTTTTACAGTACGCTAATTGAATATAGTTTGTTTCTCAGGCAGTTACAAATAATTTTAAAATTTGTTTGAAATTAGCTATTTTTATTGACATTTTACGAAATTTCTTAAAGTTTCAAAATTGCACTCCAAAATTGATATTTCCCTAATTCTGCGTGTGCTGTATTGCAGGTCAAATTTTTGGTATTTTGGTATTTGGTATCAATTATGGCTTCAGTCCCCTTCCAGCCAAGTCACCTAAAATTTTTAACCCAATACACAAACGTTTGTGCGTGTTTAGGACTTGACCAAGTAAGTAAGGAGAAGTATCAGTAATATAATTCTTTCAAAATTTTGCAATTCATTGATATTTCAAATGATTCCAAAACGTACGAAATGTGATCCAAATGGATATTATCTCTAAAAAATTACAAAAATCGTCCAGACCCCGTTTGTGACACACTTGAGTTGTAACAGTTTGCTAAGAACGCCGCCTTAAATGAGGCATTTTCGAACAAAGAAATTTGGAACTTTGGTTTAACCTCTCCAACTTAGCAAACTCTGGCTGCGTACGTGATCACAACAGCCTCTTCATAAAACAATGTTAAAATGCCCTTTGTTTCTGTTCTGTTTATTCGGAAACATATTATCGTATGCTGTATTATTTTGGCAATTCGCTCATTTAAGTTTTTCGCCAAAAGCAAATAATTTAACCAGTTTAGTGCGGAACTATAATGCAACATTATCGCTGTTGCATAGCGAAATTAAAAATCACCAATTGCTCAATTTTCTCGTCTCAATTTGTAATTGTTATGGAACGTCGGCGCTTATTTCGCGTCTGCAAATAACAATTAACCCTTCTCAGCAGGGTATGCAAAACGACCGTATTTTTTCTTTTTCTAATGTTGTTTAAATAAAGTGTTCATAAGTCTAAACAAACAAAGCGCTGTATGAAACAAGCAGCTGCACAATTAAAACACCAGACAGTTGTGAAAAAATTTTGCTGCAATTTCTTGACTATAGTTTTGTTTGAAACAGTGCTGTCCAGCTCTATGAGCTTTATTTGTGAAATTCTTTTGGCTAGAATTTCAATAAAAAATCAAATCTTGGTATACATATTTCTCGCTGTATTGCGCCAAGCATGTAACGAGTTAGCGGACATCATTGCTTCCGTCCCACACAGCTCCTTCTAAAGAAATGTCACAACGGTAGCAACAAAGTGTCCGATTTGACCTCTTTGGGATTTGATCCAGGTAGGGAACTCTTCAGTTCCATAGGCGAACGCGGTAGTACTCGACCAAGAAGCCGAAACTAGACTTACATAGAAATTAAATTTTTATTCGATTGAAAATGATTGCAATGGCGTTGACCTTTTTATAAAAGTTAATACACTTTTTCTGACGCTCCTCATTGCAAACTTGTTGAGCAGCATTATATGTTGAAATTTATTAGTAAAAACTAAACTAAAAGTTTGACGGTGAACAAATCATTTACGCTCGCTGTGTGTCATCACAATTAAAAAGTCCAGCTTTCATAGAACTTCCAACAGAGACGCGCTGTTTGTTTATGTTCATCCTCATGCACATTTAGAGTTCATCCACAGGTGCAAAGAATCCAGAACAAAAGGGCGCAACTCACGCAGCCCCAGAGCAGGGGTTCTCCCTGGCAGCAAGTCGTAGGTGGGAAATTAAAACAGGAGCTACATGAGGAACTGTACGACGAACCACAAGAAGGCTTCGAACAGCAGCCGGTAAAGCAGCAGGCGTAGTTCATTATTCTGAAGCAAAAGCATATTTTGCAATTGAAGAAACTCACTTAAAATTTTGATTTTGAAAAGTCGTATAGGGTTGAGAGCTTGTACTCTTATACATTTGCACTATGCAGTCAGGCGTTGACCTTTTAGCGATTGTTGAATATGATGCGACAAAAAACAGCCCACCCCATCTTTTAATTAGCGCAGCATTGAAAATCAATACTAAACTGATAACATTTTTAGGAAGAATATCCAATCCATATTGCTAAAATCTACGGCTTCTTTCTTTTTATTTTACGTCATATTTTGACAATTTGGCTGGGTTTTTGGATGCTTGATAAGTCTCGCACTTGAGTTTGATTCGCACTGCGTTCTTTTATCTTTGTGGTCCTTGCAATAAATTTGGGGTTCGGGCAGCAATGCTATTGAACCTTAGGTCGGTCTGCACTGTACGTAAAATCATTCAAGCGTATCATTGGTTTTTAAACAAAAACTCGGTAACACCGGCCAACTTACCAGGATACAAATTGCAGTTGGTTAGAATAAACTAAAGATACGCATGTACCAGGTTTTAAAGGTAGCAACATGATGCAAAAAATGTTAAATTATGTACATGTAGGCTTTCGGGAGCTTCACCAGTGCACTACTTGCAGTTTCTTTACTGTGAGATTAGCATTTCACCAAAAGTGTAAACAACAGGGATTCATGAAGTCTTTGTACGAGAGTAGCGTTTTACAAGAGTTTTGTGTGTTCTAAATGTTGAAGACATCGTAACAATTGCAATACAAAACAAAGAACTACTTACGATCTCAAGCACCCGATCATGAATACGACTACAATGAGAGCGGTGACTACGTTCACAATGTTGTGCCATAGGTCAGCCAAGTCATATCTGAAAAAGTCAATTTTGTTTAAACAGGTAACATAAACTCTTACGTGAACGCTCCACATTTGAGAAGTTCGCTGGTGGTAAACAATCTGAGAATTGCTTTAATCAAAAATTCAGAATGTTCATTTCTTCGAAGCTTTTCATCCGACTCTATAGTCAAGAAGATTGAAGAATTGTCAGCACAACTAACGCCGAAAATGAATGGCTATTTATAGAAAAAAAACCCGAGCCATGATTGGCTGGAAGAAGGAACAAAGAGAAAGCTGCATTAGAATTGAAATCTCTCATTGGTCTCAGTCATGGATTGGCTTTTTTCCGATAAAAACCTTTGTTTTTCTTTGCTCTTTTTTCTGGCGACTCTTCTTGAGATGTGTCAAACAAAAGCTTCCAAAAATAAATAACATTCTATTAAAGAACACAGGACAATTTGTCAACACAGGTATTTCCTCACACTCGTGGAATTTGCAACGACAGGAATCAGATTCTTCACTCCAACAGGTTTGAGTCTAGTTTTCTACAATTGCGTCATCCTTAAAGTGCTTTTTTTTATCGATGATCGCGCTGTGTAAACGTTTGTGTTTAACGTCACTGGGGTCAATGAAGGCTTGATGCAAACCGAGTCGAATGAACCTTAGTATTTTGCCTTCGGTAGAAGCGTTGAATTTGCAATGCCAATATAATTGTGCAAGTTGAAATTTAAAATCTTGTGGCTCATAATGGCGCTTAAATTAAAATGAAAATCCTGGGAAAAAAATCAATATCTTATTGTTGTTTTCGTCTTTGTTTGAAAATAGAGATCATTTCTTGTTTCGGTTGGCACGATAAGCATAATTTCTTCAATAAAGTTTTTGTGTTTGTAACCCTGTGTTGAAGTGCATTAGAGACCGATCAGTGGTCAAAACCAATCAGTGGTCGAGTGAACAGAGCGTCTGCTACAGAAACGGTAGACTCGGGTTCGATTCCGGGTCGGGTCAAACCAAAGACATTAAAAGTTGGTATTCACAGCTTCCCGTCTTGACGCTCAGCAATTAAAGGGACAGAGCGAATTTGTGAGAAGCTTCCACCGTGTGTGGTAGACAGGTGGACAGGTGGTAGTTTGACTCGAAGACCGAGAGGTCCCTTTGCAGTCTCATGGCCTAGATAACTTTGTGAATAAAGATAAAATTACTATTACAATCAGAGAAATGTAAAGCTTTGCACAATGTACACTGTAGATACAGATTCTATCTTCTTCTTCTTCAAAAAAAAACCTCATACCAGTACGTTCATAAGTCTAATTTAATTGCTTTAATTACTGTGAGGCGTCCAAAAACTTGACCATACGGAGGCTTTTACTGATTACGAGTATTTTCGCACGGAAATACGAGTGATATCTTCTTAAAAGTCCAAAAAAAAGTGCAATAACACGCGTATTCCGCGAGATCAGTAAAACGGCACTAAAGGTGAATTTACACTGTATCTGTTTTTCGTCCGTTTTTGCTTCTTCTTGAAAAAGTATGCGCTTTTTCTTCGGCATTTTTATAAGTCCATATCCGCACAAAGTAGACTGTTGTATATAGATAAAAATTTTCTTCAAAAATTTTATGTACTATGAACGATAAGAGCGATATTTCAAAATAAAGCTGTACCCTTTTACAAAAAAATTTTTTCCGAAAAGTTTGTCCAATGTGTGACAGTCTGGTTAGTGCGGATTTGGACTTATAAAAATGCGGATGAAAAAGTGCATACTTTTTCAAGAAGAAGCAAAAACGTAAAAAAACGGACGAAAACGGATACTGCGCAAATTCACCTTAAGAATAGATTTGAAATATGTCCGCAGTAACCAAGACATTCGACTAGCTCGCAATTTGACATCGAACCACAATTCAGTACTAATGGAGATCGACAGTAAAAATTTCCCCACGCTAGCTCAAAGAAGACAGCATTTTAATTTTTAAAGTTTTATCTTTTGTCTTCAAAATATACAGAACGTCGTTTTTTCAGTTAAGCAAGATTGTATTGTTTCAGCGCATACATGTGATACTAACAATATCACTCAGACCAGCCGTTGTAGGTAAGCAGCACAGGATATTGATATCCAGAAAAAAGGGGGAGGGTCAAGTGGAGTTGAAACTTACGTTTTGAAACCTACAAAAGTCCTCCAAAATGCTTCTTTATTAGTCTTGCCGCAATAATGTCTTTTCGTCTACAATGGGCTTTAATTCTGCTCAAATTACAGTATGTATCTATCTGAATGTTATCTTTTCATTGTTATAGTACAGTTTTACATACCTCTTTCTTCTGCAACGCATTTCGTGGTGCATTCGATTGGCGCAACAACATGGCTTAGGCATATTTTTTTCCATCAAAGTTTTGACTCTGACATGTTTAACGAAGCAATAAAGGCAAACATAGGTGAACTCACATTATAACATTAACACAAATAAGCTCCTTACAGTCACATATCTTGTCTGAATCTTAAACATTAAAATTTTTTAGTTTCCGCAAAATTATCACAATTAGTGCTATTATGACGCAGACCATGTACAGCATACTTTACAGTAAAGATGGAGAAAATCCAAAATCTACACCAAAAATGCCTCTAGAAAAATACTTTCGTCTAAATTTTTGAAACATACAATTTGCTTTTTACCTGGTTTTCAGTTCTAATGAACATACTACAAGAAAAATGTGCAGAAAAATGTTTACCTATCCTGTAAATGTCCTAAGTTTGCAATTGGACTTATTGCTACGTTTTGTTTTTCAAGCATGTAGCAAACAAAACATTATGCAGTTCGAGACATTTTTTAATTCTTGTTGAGCGATAGTATACTGTATATTACACTGCCTTTTTGAAGATTTGCAGTCAGGGTGTGCAAAATTTTGGATTCCTTTGCTACCGATTCAGTATATCAAGCAACGGCGTTAGGGTGGCTTTGGGTTGGGCGAATTCTTAGATGCCTCGCCCAACAACGTTAAGAGGTTTTCATTGTTGCTTCCGAACGTTGATTTCAAACTAATATCAGATGAACGCCGAATAAGAAAAAAAGTAAGGCATTTTATCTATTACGGGATTAACGTCTCGAATGGCCCAATTGATACTATAGGAAGCACATATTTTTGGAGATAGGCAGCATTCTTCGAAGATGTGAGAGCCCTCACTAAAACTCCCTAAAAACGACTCTGGTATTCTTTTTTTGATAGTGTAATAAAGATGCTGCAGTTAACAAAATTAATTTGCAATTTCCAGTGTTGCAAAGTTTTACTTTTTTATTAAAAAAAAACAAAAACGTCTAGATCAAAATACGAGCCTAAATTATTTCGTCACAAAACAATACAAACCAATCATACATATTGTTGAAAACTATGCTCAATTTGATGGTAAAAATGTAAAAATATACAGTAAGCGATGTAAAATGTTTTAGTCGGTTTATTTGGGTCTTTTTTTGGATTACTTTCAACTAAAATATAAAAAATCGCAATGAAAGTTAAAAAAAAAGTAGTAAAAAACAATAATTTTATGGAAACATGAATTTGAAGAAAAGACTAGTTTCAAGATTTATAAAAACAATTAAAGTACCATCAAATCATCAACAACTGCCTAAGATTGATGAACCAACACCAGCCAAAAATGAGAAGGAAAGCAGCACACAAGATGAGCTCAGCAAAAGCATCAAACTAGCTTCTTCGCGTGTAGAGTTTAAAACGGCATCATCTTCTATTGTTTCCGAAACGATTGACTCGGTCTTTGAAGTCATTAGCCCTCTTGATACATTAGTAAAAAAGGCAAAAGTTCGATTCAACTCGTCGGAAAACGTTTCTAAGACAACGTCTGAAGTGTTTGAAGAATCGCAAAACATCGATCACAACGTGACCACGCCTCCAGAGAACCTAAAATCAATAATGAAAGTTACAAAAGATTACTACAGGATGGAACAACTGAGGTAGGTCTCGTAATAAAATCAGTGCAGGGTCATAACTCTTGAGTTAAATCAAAAACATCAAAAACAAATTTATATAGCAGCACTGAATGTTTGCTATAAAGCACTTGTTTTGCAACAAGATTTTACATGAATACGCGAATCTCTTATTTGTTAAAAATTTAAGAACAAATTTAGAGCATTATCAACCTCAGCAAGACCAAAAAACACAGACACAAATTTAAACTTTCAAAATATAAAGCTAATCAAATTCAGCTGTACAGCGCCAATATTGTACGCTGATTATATAGTTGATGCAACTGAAGCCGAAGGAATTTCGCTTTGTATCCAGTATTTTACGATGCAACAATAACCTGCACAAAAACCAGGCAAAGAATAAGAAATCATAAACAGCTCGAACAAGTTCACGTATATCGAGCGACATCCCCATTAATACTTGCTTTTTGTCATTTACGTGACAAATTGTTTTGCTATAATTATTTATTACGAGTAAATTTATCTGCTTTACGTAGACACAAAACCTAAAAAGATACTGCTCGAAATCGGTTTTATTATTGAAGAAATGAGCACTAATTGAGGTAGTAAAGAGTGTCACAACTTTTATCCACAATTCTCCTCATTCGCAAAAATTCAATTTAATCCGTTTGACTCCGCGCCTATATTGTAACAAAGTACAACTTTTAACTAGGCTGGAAAAAATTTGTGACACTTATTTTATTCACCTATAACCTATAAATTAAGTTAATAACAAATTCGGAACAAAAATGGAGCTAAAACTTAGGGAAAATTAAAAAAAAGAAAGTTTCTTTAAAATTTAGTGGTTGTTATGAAAAATTAACTCACTTAAGAAATATTTCTAAAATAAACAAACTTTTAACTGTGCATAATAGCTTCGGCGTACCTCAAGGTTCAACGCTTGGTCCTTTACTTTTCTTGATTTAAATAAAAGACTTACCTAATGCTGTCCTGGGTTCTACAACACTTTTTGCCGACGACACCTGCCTTATGTTAAGGAATTCAAATCTCTTGACCCTACAAAATGATTTAAACTCTCAAGCCTCCTGTTTAAATAAATGGTGTAAATCTAACAAATTGGCCATCAATCCACAAAAATGTCATATTCTTGCTATTTCTCCAAAATCGAACAAAAATGTAACTGACTTCTTTATTGAACTTGATGGAACCGTTATTAGTGCTGAAAATAGTGTTAAATATCTAGGAATCAATCTTGACTTGAACCTGAACTTTCGCAAGCACATTGAAGTTATTGAAAATAAATTGTCTAGGTCCTTAGCTATATTGTTTAAACTAAAACCAGTATTACCTCAAAATGCGCTTTTAAAATTATATTATGCTATGGTTCATCCTTATTTGATTTACGGACTAGTTGCTTGGGGTTCAACTTTCCCTTCTTACATAGAAAAACTTAACATATTACAAAATAAAGCGGTTAAACTAATCGGTAGAGGAAATTACCTCGATAGGGCTACCCCATACTATTCAAAACTAAATATTTTAAAACTCCCCGACTTATATAAACTTGAAATTGCTAAATTCGTACATAGATTTATGCATAATACCCTTCCACAATCCTTCTCTAATTTTTTTACAAACGTAGGTCAAGTCAATACTCGTACAACAAGATCTTCTTCTAACCCCAACAATTTATATATACCTTGCTATAAAACTAACAGGATTCAGCGAAGTATCAAATATCGAGGTGTAAAAGTTTGGAACTCAATTCCAGTTGAAATTCAAAATCTACCCAAGTCACGCTTTAACATCAAATTGAAATCACATTTAATGCAAGCTTATCTAAAATAAATAAATTGATTTTATCTTGAACATTTGCGGTAAACTGGTCAGCATTCAACCTGGTTACGACCTTCTATCCGTCTGTTCTATATTAAACCGTTAAAGAGCAATCCGGCTGGCTGCTCGACTCGAAGACCGAGAAGGTCCCTTCGCAGCCTCCCAGTTTCCATTCGTGTACCTAATTTCCTTGTCAAATCCTTGACTTTGTTTTTTGTTTGTTTTTTGACGCGAGTGACGACAAATAAACTTCTGTTACCTCTGTTTTTGACTTGACCAGTAAATAGCAAGGAAGAGATGAAGGGACTGAGCAATTCAATCCTTCCAAATTGCTTTCAAATCTCAGTAATTTAGTATGTCCCTTAAAACATGCAAATGTCATTTAAATGGTGTTGAAATATCTTTTTTCTGAAAAATTTTACCCCATCAGTTCACAATGGATTTTGATTTGGTATCTCACTATGGTTTACAGCATATATCGAGATCTTTAATGATAATTCATAGCTTTTTGAGCTAAAAATTAGGCTACTACGTTGTTTCTTAGGTTGATGAAATATCGGCGCAGATTCTTGGCTTTTCTGGCTTTTATCCTGCTCTTGCTTTTAGCTTACCTAGTAGACATGTGAGTGTTGTTTATATATAATAATAAATCTGTTAGTTGGTCAAGCGTTAAGTTAACACAATCGTCTCTGGAACGCATAGGCGTAGCCAGGGGGGGGGGGGGGGGGGCAGGGGGCCCGGGCCCCTACCTTCAATTGAAATTCTACCAATGATAAAAATGTCACAAAAAAGACTATTGTTTCTTAAGTTTCTGTTTTTTTTAGCATCTTTGCGTACAACCGTACACGCGTATAGTAGTAATTAAGAATAATATTGATCCAGGGGGCCCGGGCCCCTTCAATTTAATTTTTGCCAACCAATTTAAATGGGGCCCCTACAATAATATTTAAATGGCCCCCTACAATAATATTGATCCAGGAGAGCCGGGACCCTTCACTATAATTTTTGCAAACCAATTCAAATGGGCCCCCTACCATAACATTTAAATGGCCCTCAATTTAAATGGGCCCCCTACAATAATATTGATCCAGGGGTCCCGCGCCCCTTAAATTTAATGTTTTGCCAACCAATTCAAATGGGCCCCCTACAATAATATTTAAATGGCCCTCAATTTAATTGGGCCCCCTGCAATAATATTGATCCAGGGGTCCCGGGCTCCTTCAATTTAATTTTTGCCAACCAATTCAAATTGGCCCCATACAATACTATTTACATGGCACTCAATTTAATTGGGCCCCCAGCAAGAATATTGATCCAGGGGTCCCGGGCTCCTTCAATTTAATTTTTGCCAACCAATTTAAATGGGCCACCAACAATAATATTGAACCAGAGAGCCCGGGACCTTTCAATTCAATTTTTGCCAAACAGTGTAAATGGGCCCCTACAATAATATTTAAATGGCCCCCAAATTAAATGAGTCCCAACAATTATATTTAAATGGCTCCCAATTTAAATGGGCCCCCAGCAATGATATTGTTTTAGGGGGCCCGCGCCCCTTCAATTTAATTTTTGCCAAACAATTTAAATGGGCCCCCTACAATAATATTTAAATGGTCCCCAATTGAAATGCCCCCTAACAATAATGTTGATCCAGGGGGCCCGGGACCCCTCAATTTAATGCTTGCCAACCAATTTAAACGTATAACCCGAGTGACATAAAGGGTTTTTATCCAAAAAAAGTTGCTAACTCAGGTTCTCATATAACCTTTTTATGAACGTAATGCAATAACGAGGGACGGATTCAACATATGGAACAGCGCCAGGGGCCCCGCGCTCATATAAGACTTTTTTTGGTCTTCACCTGTATTGGACAGGAAGATATTGCGAAAATCCCAAAGTGCCAGGGCCCAACACAATGTAAATCCGGCCGGTGCAGTAACATGGTTAGTAGGCGAAACCATCTATTGCACATTTTTCAGTAACAATTCACCACCACCTCGCCAGTTTTTATGCAACAAAATACTTTTGAAAAAAATTAGCTACAATAAGGGGAATGCTCATTGAACAAATTTTTGAATTGATACGTTTGAATTAAACCCGTCTGTGATACGTTTGAATTACAACACACTACTTTACTCATCACGTCTCCCAATTTAGACATTTTCACATTTTAACTATTGATTTAAGCCTTCTCCTTGAACGAGTTCCTAGTTACATAGCAACACCAGGCCACAGCTTCTGATCTTTCATTCTACGATATCTTTGCCCCCACAAAAAATTCCTCTTTCGAAGTTTCTGATGACGTCATTGCATGTGATTTGTAGTTTGGGCCTTTCCCAATCAAAAATCCTGGCTACGCCTATGCTGGAGCGGGAGGTCTGGGTTTCAAATCATGGGCCGTTCAAAACGGAAACAGTGTTGCTGTTGTGCGTTTATTTATCCTCTTGTCAACTGACAGCATCCGACGCTAACTATTAGACTATCTGCTCATTTTCCATTGCAATAACTACTTCGTAATTAGAGTGATCCAATGATCCTGTGGATTTCTTCCAATTCTTGTTTACTTAATTTGCTGCTTGTTGGAAGCTACCAAGCAGAGATAATCATCTTAAAGCGTCTTATCCAAGGACGCAACAACGTGACCAGGCGGGTTGAGCCAAAATCATGCGATCAGGGTTGCCGTGAAACAATGCTTTTACCCTTTAAGCCATGATGCCGACTTTGCACTTTGCACCATACGGTGTCGTGGTGCCCACCGCTGCAACATTTCTTCGAAATGAGCTATGTTGTCCGGGTGCAGTGACACGGAGATGAATTTCATAAGCTTGTTAAGTACTTCAGCGTAATAGAGCTATAGGACAGTAAAATTTAATCAAGTTATCTTGGCAAGCAGACAGCGAAAAAGTCTTGCGGTCTTCGAAACAAGCTGCCACATGCTCATCTATCGATCACACACGGCAGAGGCTTTACACTGTTTCTGTTATTGCTTATGACGAGCAGGAAAGCTGTAAATATCAATTTTTATAATCGTTGGTTTGACCCGATCAAGAATCGAACTTGAGTCTGCCGTTTCAGTTGTAGAAGACGCTTCATTATTCGACCACTGATCGGTTAAAATTGTGTTAGAGCCTTCAGTGTGCATGTATGGTACTGCAGACAAGAGAGCAGGTGCTGCTGGTAGCTTGAATAAAAAAAAATGTGCGTTCACTGACTTCCGGTCAAGGCAACTTATTAAATAAATCTGTAACTACAATGATTAAATTTAAAGATTTTTTGCCTTCTTGAGGATCCTGATGATGGGTGAAACAGACACTTGGGCAGAGGTATTCAACTTGCGGGCCATGGCCCACTTGTGAGCCATAGGAGCATTTTGAGGTGGGCCACAGAGCTATTTGAAAAATTGGAGAATTGGTTAAAAAATTTTTGATTGCGCGTGATCCTATTTCTTCGGAGATCGTTAGAGAGCTCGCAGATATTTGCTGTTTCTGGTGCGATTACCATTTTTTTTTTGGAGATCTCTTGGAAACACGTATACAAAATGGCGGTCCCAGGTACAATGCCCTTTTTTTTTAAATTGCAGAAAACTGGAATTGTAGTTAAGCAGAACAGTTAGGTTGTAGTTAAGAGAAGTAGGCCATGGAAAATTTCAGAATAAAAACGGGCTACTGTTATCAAAAGGTCTGGAACCCATGCTGTAGGTTTCAAAGTTTTAATTTTTTTACGTGTACTGCGTTGTGATATAATTAAATTTAAATTACAAAAAGTCTTTGCTTTCCAGATATAAAGAAGAAATACGAAACTTCGAAATTAAAAGGCCTTCTTTATCATCTGTGAAAAAAGAAATAAGAAAATTGGCTGACATGCTGCGATACAGTAACTATCGGTCTGAGGAAGAGCTTACCACTCAAAATGCCCCTATTCGGAATATCCTTCCAATACTTGGATTCATTGTCACCACTTCTTTTTTGCAAACTTTTCCATTGTTTTTCGGTGAAAATTAAAGCGGACCTTGTGATTCATTCACTGAAGTGTTTGATACTTCAAATTGCTTTAAAATTAGGGTTTTGGTTTGTCCCAGCTGTAGTTTATGTTACTGTATTTTACTCAGATGAACAAAAGTTCATTCGTCTCCTCTTGCGTCCAGAACTCACAAAAAGAAACTAACAAAAAGCAAGAGTCAAAAGAGATATGACATACAAATTGAGAACACGATTTGAGGCTGGGAGGCTGCGAAGCGACCTTCTCGATCTTCGAGTCGAGCAGCCAGCCAACATACAGTAGTTTTTAAACAGATACTGCTCAAAATCCGTTTTTATTGAAGAAAGGAGAACCAGTTGAGGTAAGAAAGAGGTGTCAAAACCTTTTTCCACAATTCTTCTTATTCGCAAAAATACAATCTAATTTGTGTGACTCCTTACCACAGGCAACCCTGCACTTTGCAATTTTATGACATCAAAAAAGGCTAATTTTGTAAATTTCTTGCAGGCTTTAGGCTACTGCCTGCAAGGGCAGAACAAAAATTTATTTTTCTGTCGCTCAAAAAACAAACATCAAGTAACAAACAAAAAAATGCCCAAAGGCAATATAACGGAATTTGGCAACGGACTACTGCGAATGGACAGACATCTTCCAGTCAAGCAGCGACCTCAAAAGCATGTCTAACAAAATATATTCCTTTTAACCAATTTTGGTATGGCTTAATTGAATTGATAGCTGCATACAATAAAAAGCTAAATATTAACGTAGGATAAACACAAGATACAGGGTGGGGCAAAAAAACCTCCCACATTTCACTTTTCGAAAAAATAGACAAGAAAAGCTTTTATGAAAATTTTATTACATACTTAACAATGCTACATGATTGCCATTTTGTGCAAACTATTTTTGAAAAATAACGTCTTCAAGAAGGCCCCCTTGAACTGCAATACACCGCTGTAAGCGTATCCTAAAGTTTTCCATCGCCCTCTGAGTCATTTCTTGTGGAATTTCATTTATCGTTTTGCAAATGGCGGCTTTCAGTCCATCAATGGTTGTTGGTCGGTCCTTGAACACCTCACTCTTAACATAACCCCACAGAAAATAATCACAAGGTGAAAGGTCTGGCGAACGCGCTGGCCATCCGATATCACCGCGCAAAGAAATCAAATGCGCTGGAAAGAGTCCTCGCAAAACATCCATTGATTTTTTTGCCGTATGGGCAGTTGCTCCATCTTGTTGAAACCATACCGTTGCATTTTCTCCAAGATTCCTGAGTTTTGGCATCAAAAAGTTTTGCAACATCTTCACATAACGAGTTGAGGTAACTGAAGCCGTTTTTTCCTCTTCCTCAAAAAAATAAGGACCCCAAACTCCAAAATTCGCAACTGCATGTAGCCAGCGCGGATGGCTACATGCAGTTCGCCAGACCTTTCACCTTGTGATTATTTTCTGTGGGGTTATGTTAAGAGTGAGGTGTTCAAGGACCGACCAACAACCATTGATGGACTGAAAGCCGCCATTTGCAAAACGATAAATGAAATTCCACAAGAAATGACTCAGAGGGCGATGGAAAACTTTAGGATACGCTTACAGCGGTGTATTGCAGTTCAAGGGGGCCTTCTTAAAGACGTTATTTTTCAAAAATAGTTTGCACAAAATGGCAATCATGTAGCATTGTTAAGTATGTAATAAAATTTTCACAAAAGCTTTTCTTGTCTATTTTTTCGAAAAGTGAAATGTGGGAGGTTTTTTGCCCCACCCTGTATAATATGCACATAAATATGGGTATGGGCAGACCGAATTCAGCATTTTCAATACTAACTTGTAAACATACAACAATGAACAATTTAAGTAATAATAGGCTTAAAAACATAACAGAATCACCTGGAAACAATATTAGCTAAAATATATAAAATAAACCGTTAACAAAATCTATACTTAGTACAAGAATAAATGGTGTGCTAAAGAAATGTTCAACGAACAAGATTAACCATAGGTGGGCACAAATCCGTTAATAACAGAGCTAATTTTTTCATTAACTCGTTAATTCGTTTAAAAGTTTTTTATGTTAACGGACTAAGTTAACTTCCGTAAAGTTTTGTTAACTTCCGTCAAGGTTTTCATCGTTAACATCTTGCAACATTCATTCATCGTACCGGTACAAACCAGTTTACACTGGCAACACTTGTTGCGTATTAGCACGAGTTTTATGGAAGAAAAAGGGAAGAAAAGAGCTCTTTTTAGGGTCAAATAATAATCTGCAGCCTCGTAAGTCTTTTAATTATCGTTGTTCGCAATTTTCAAAGATTTTTCGATCGCAGCTTCGTTAGTGCATTTGAACCTATTATTATCTTAAAATTAGATTAGACTGTAAAATGAAACTTCCAAAACGCAAAAAGACCACCATAGCAATAAATTTTCCCTTACAATCAGCTCAAAAGTGCCATTACGTGTTCCGGAAGTGAGTGAATAAAAAGAAATGTAAATTACACTCAAAATATTAAGGAATTCACGGACTTCATTAACTTTCGTTAATTAAAGCTAAAAATAACGATTTAACTTTAACGGAAGTATGAAGTTTGTTAACGGACTAGTGGTTGACGAAGCTAACGTTTTGTATTGACTTGCCCACCTATTAGATTTACTTATGTTTATTCGCGTTTATGTTTCTCTATTAGAAACTTTTTAAATAGCTCTTAAATTTTTGAAACGAAGAATTTTTAATTTCCAGTGGAATATCATTCCATATTTTTTGGCTTAATTGGTGTTGACATTGCCAATTTTTGAAACGGAATAAAAAAATGTTATTGCTGGAAGTTTGGCGAGTAAGATGGGAAGAAACATTCGTTGCATAAGAAAAACATGTATCAAAATTATTCGGTGTTTTTTTAAAGTGTTAATTGGTGCATAATCTGAGAAATTTCAAACGTATAAAGAGATCACCAATTTTTAAGACTTTTTGTAGTATTATGGTGATATGTGACCTCTAAGACGTGGTTTAGAAATTATAGCCTACGCAATGCTTCGCTTTATAGCCTTTGTAATTTTGTAAAATACGTTTTGTGTGTGGAAACCTAGACAGGAAAGGCATAAAGGAAATGGGAATGAAAAGTCTAATACAACACCAGCCTGGCCTACCACTCCTATTCTTGCCAACTTTTTTCACCAAGTTATTGCCTATCTCAGATCTACAATCCGAAAGTAAACCAACAATACAGATACAGTACTGTAGGCCCAAACTAATACCCATAACTTACCAACTGGTATTGCTGTGAGTAGCTTAACCAAATCCGAAAACTTGGCCACTGCTAGGCCTACTAGTACTTGTAGCAGGGGTGCCGAAACCCGGGGGGGATGAGGGGGTATATCCCCCCCAATAATTTGAATGTATCCCCGCAATAATTTGGCTGTATCCCCCCAATAGTTTGAGTATGGTCTACATCTGCATCCCCCCCGATAATTCGACTCTGGTGTGCATCTTAGTGTAGGTGTCTACTTAAATTCGGGAAAAAAGTGTTCCAATTTTAGTGAAGACCTTTTATTTTTGGTCTTCACTTAATTTGCTCACCTGAACAAAATCATGGTCGAGGTTCATCTCCCCCAATGCCGAAAATAGGGCAAAATTGGGGTAAAATTGCAAATTATCCCCCGCAATGCTCAACAAAGATCGGCATCCCTGATTTGTAGACCTAGGCTCAATGATGGGCAAGTTACTTTGTAAAAGTAACTGAGTTACAGTTACATGGCAAAAAAAGTAACCTAGTTACAGTCACCATTTTGAAAAAGTAGCTAGTTAGAGTTACAGTTACTATTAATAAACCTAATTACTGGTATGAATTAACACTAGAAACCCGGAAATTTCTCCCTACCTAGAAGGACGGTAGCGGTCATTTTTGACCGGTTGCCAGTAAATCAGTTTCTAAGCAGTTTTTTTTTGTTTAAATTAATTCTCCAACATGCTTTATCGTACACATTCATCTTGACAATTGTTTGGTAGCTTAAATAAAGTGTCGGTTTAACGAGGTTTCAAAAAATTGAGGTAAATTCCGTTTGAAAGAGGTATTTAGAAAATTTAAAAAAACAAACAAAATTTTATCACCGAAATTGCCATAAATAAGAAAGCAAAGCTGTTCCTGAGTCATCAATTGCCGGGAAATGATCAGTTTTTCGTGATTCAGAATAACGAGGTTCCATTATTTGATCATAAAACAACTCAAATTAGCATTTTTTTGAATTTTATGCAGCATCAAATCATTTTATTGAAACACAACAAAACACTTCTTCAATTTTAATTTCTACAATTTTTGCATGTCACGAATGTCACTTTTTCAAATGCGTGTTTGCCGCAACAGACTTTTCCACAATTTTGGCAACTTGATACTGATTTGTTGCCACATGGTGTAAATTGACATTCTCTTCTTTTTCTGCTTCTTTGAACCTCGACAGGGTTTGGAGTACTGGGTGTTTCAGTTGAAACTCGGCGTGGAGCTGATGAATTCATGCCATCTTTTGACTTGCAAAGCTCTTTTATGAGCTCCAATAGAAACTGCCTCCTTGTCAACTTTGTTTTTGTAACAAGGGAGTAAATGATGAATGAATTGATGCACGCGCAATCAAGGATATTGAAAAACACTGCAACAGACCATCGCCTGCTTGAACTCTTGCACGTGTGATATCTAGCCATTTGATCCAGCACATCAACGCCTACCTTAGATTTATTGTAATACTGAACAGTTTCTGGCAGCTTCTTTTTGTGGCTCTCATCAACTTTTACTTGTTTGTGCGTTGAACTCAAGATGCAAACGATTTTCTTTTTTTCAGCCTTGTACACTGTCAAGCTGCAATCAGATGGGGAAGAAAAGATCTCAGAATCGTGCAATAGTTTGTCTTTCATCAAGGACTCCGTGTTTGGTACCTCTCGTCGTTGTTTTCTAATAGTTCCTAAGATGGTTGTTTTCTTTGTCATCAATTCTTCTGCTAACTTTAGGCTTGTAAAGTAATTATCAGTGGTCACGTTGTAACCTTTTCCAAAGTACGGTTGCAATAGATTCAAGCAAACATCTCCCGGGAGATCTGTACATCTGCTTCGACTGGGGTCTTTTCCTAAATATGGTTTTCCATTGCATAAGTATTTTGTTTGCGCATCAGCCAATAGCCAAAACTTGATACCAAATTTGTCTGGCTTATTTGCCATGTACTGAATAAAGGGGCATCTAGTTTTGCAAGGAAAAAGTTGTTCGTCAATAGTCAAATCAAAGTTCGGCACGTAATACTTTTTACAGTTTTCTATAAAACCATTCCACACCTCAGAAATCAAGCAAAACTTGTCGGTTTCTCTCCTTTGTCTTCTTCTCTGGAAGTCATCGAACCTCAAATGTTTCATAATATTCGCGTATCTGTCACGACTCATGGTATTACGGAAAATCGGTTGTCCCCAGTCTTTGCTCCAAAGCTGCTTGATCGGAGTATTTCTTCCAACCAACACACCTCGAGCAAGTTGGAGACCAATAAAACTCTCTAGTTCATCCAAGTGCAAATTGAAATAGCTATCATCAATTTTTCCGTGGTTGATCGTGTGCTTTTGAACGCACTTCAGGATGTGTTCGTCAATAAACAAGTGAAAAGCACTGTAGGGGCTACCGTGCACAATGTACCTGTGGCAATATGATGTTGGACCAGGACGCTCTGAAAACACATTAGCTGCACAAGCTCTTCCTACAGCTGTAGCACCTGTTATATTTTTCCAAAGAGTTCCATTTCGCGCTCTCAACTGACCAGGAATGTCTGGAGTAGCAGAGGTGTTATTATTACTTCCAGAAGGGGTGTCTAATGTAGCAGTAGATGATGAAACCGGGATGTCTTCATCGCTGTCTGTATCACTGTCAGATAGTTCACCAGCAGCAACGTAAGTGGGAATAAAATCTTCATCTTGCAGTTCATTTTCTTCCTCTTCATCACACGAATCATCAAGCTGATCTGTTCTGAGCCGTTGTAGCACTTGTTGCACAGAATAGTTGTTTCCACGAGCCATAACAATGTTTGAAAACAAATGAGCGATAAATGAAAGCTAAACTAGCTTCTAAACTCAGCTACGTACAGATATCTGTATAGACAAAGATATATTGGCTAGGAATAATGATACAGCAGTCTCGTACAGCTAAATAAACATGCTAAATATCTGAGCAGTACGTAAATTACTCACTATCTACATTATGTACAACTGCTAAGCTTTGTGCTGCTAAGATAATCCCTGCAACTATAAACAACTGAACAGCCAGTAAAATAGAACTGTCTGGAGTTAGACTACATCAAACAATAACAGCAACAAACCTCTTCGCACTTCTCAGAAGTAAATCGTAAATCAGGTCAACTGCTGTCGCATTGTTGCTTGAGACCATTGTAACTAACAAATCTCTTCGCACTTCTCAGAAGTAAATCGTAAATCAGGTCAAATGCTGTCGCATTGTTGCTAGAGACCATTGTGACTATTTTTCTCACGCTTTCGTTCGTACTTGCAAGACAGATAAATCCCTTAGTAAAGGACCGGTCATTTTTGACCGGTCCGGGCTTCTAGGTATGTGTACAAATTACTCCGTCTACAAAAGGGAAAAACAAAAAATTCTTGCAGTTGCTAAAAGTTCATCCAAAGTTAGGAAAAGTCGAGGAGTATGAGTGTGCAAATTGCAACAGCGCGAAAAATATTGAACGTCAAACTTCAAAACCGGTCAAAAATGACCGTTCCGGGCTTCTAGTGTTAAGTATCAAAAATGTTGATGTTGTACTTTGGCACCGGTATTAACTGATTTCTTTCGCTATTCATTTTCTAATTTTCATTTGGTGCCTCAGCACAGGCTGCCTTTGGCTATTGTTGCTGTTGTTATAACAAAAATAGGCAACGTAACACATTGATGCACTTTATTTAATTGCGTTTCAAGAAAGCAAGCATTTCAAAATGTTCATCGCTGAGACCAGAACGTTTGGATTTCAAAATGTCTTTGCTCATGCTGAAAAGCCTTTGAACTGCAGCGCTCGAGGGCCAAGAAGTATTGTACTGGACGAACAGTTGCTTTAGCGCTGCATTTGCAAAGGAATTATTATCTATCTTTTTCGCTGGTGCTCCTGATAAAAACCCTTCTATCCGTTTGGCAGCAGCATCTTTTTTTGGTTCAGATTGGTAGAACAAACAACCAAACAATTGATCGGTATTAACGGACTCAACATCATTGTCGCTTTCACCGCTAAGGCTGTTAGCCCCGGTAGTGCACAGTATAGCACCTGTTAGCACGCCCCACAATCAGGCGCGTAGCCAGGAATTTGCAGTGCAGGAGGGCTGTTTGGGGGGAATGTGGGGGGGAGCCCCCAGCCGCCGGAGGCACGGGGGCCTGGGGGTGGGGCCCCAGGGCTCGAAAATTTTGCATTTTTTTGCAAAAATAACTTCATTTTAGGGCTATTTTGATTAAAAAATAATGCTTTTAAAACGTGGCATTGAAATTGGCAGTGCAAACATGATTAAACTGGTTGCATAAATGGGCTATTTGGGAGGTGGCTAATGCTAAAATTTTAGTTCTCTTATTTAGATGCTGGTAAAGTATAAAATCGTATAGTTCACTAAAACTCACATGGAGTAATCTATTTCGTGTACTGTTTATAAAGAAAATTAATTAGGGGGGCTAATGAAAAATAATTTGAGAGGAATGACTGGTAAATAAGTAATACTAAATAGCCCCCCCCCCTATTCCAAAGTTTATAGTATATTTGTTGATGACACCTATGTTTAGCATTTTTACACTAGCGATTAAATTTAATTGCTTATTTTTGGCCATTTTTGAAAGTTTTCATTTATTTGTGAGTTTTATTTTGGACAAACTAACTCCCCCTCCTGAATATATTTTTCAAATCACTATTTAGTCCATTTCAGTGCATAAAACAGTCTCAGAAGTAGGCATGGGCATTTCGGAATACCAAATCCAGAAGGATCCGAATTCCAAACTATCCGGAATCCAAATTGAAATATAAACCGAAACACTGGAACCGGTTTCGAATCAACGCAATTACGTTGGTAGAAATTGTTTGCAGTTAATTCTCACATAAAAGTGAAGTGAGCCATTTGCTCTGTAATTGGGACTTCGCGTGATCGCGTAGTACCTTTGTTTGCGAATTTTGGTTGATGAGGATTGATTTGCTTATAACTAGCAAGCGGTAAAACCTAGAAAGTTGAAATTTGGACTCAACATAAGAATTAATAAAAGCGTCATGTTTGCCAATTTTGGGGCAGTGCCGTCGCCAGAGCAAACGAAGTGAAGGGCACTAGCCGAAAGTGGGGAAACACTAAAACTAACTGAACTTTTGTACATAAAAACTGACCTTCAACGGCTACAAATTATACGCTATTTCAAAAATTTTGTATTTATGTTTGAAGAAAGAGCTGTATAAGTCTGGCAGTGTTAATTAGCTCGTTTCGTGTGCGGCACATATAATCGCTTGAAAAATCTGTCTGCAGCAGTGAATGCGACCAGAAGCGGAACCAGAATTTAGCTAAGAGGGAAGGGGCCAAGGGGGTTGAACCAAGGGTTTTTTTTGTGCCTAATAATTGTCAAATTTAAACCCCTTGCTGAACAAGCCGATGCAATTCATGCGTATGTACCACAGAGGGGGCCTGGGGGAAAACCCCAGCCAATGGGAGATTTTTGTAATTTTGGTACAAAAATAGCACATTTTAACTCCATTTCAATCACATTTTGCACGTTTCGGAAGCCATTTGAATAATTATAGTAATCATTGAAAGAATTAAATTGCCTAGCCCTTTCAGCCCCCTCATACTTAAGGTCAGGTCCAAAACACGTTTAAACGCTTGTTTTTTTGGGTAATATTTTCTAAATGGATTGACTAAAAGGGGATGAATTGTCCTCTCAGTCCCTTTCCCCTGGTAGGGCAACTAACTGCAACCGAAAAAAATCTTGTGTCCTCTAAAAAAACAAAAACAGCCGGTCTTTTAATAGAGTCTTTTTACATATTGTTTCAGGTCATAATCACTAGCTAAGTACCAAGAACGATTCACTAGGCTTACATCCCTATTCCGCAACACATCCGCAAAAGTGTGTAAATAAGACGGATTACTGCGTCACAATTATACACAGCAGTTGGTGGCCAGCAAATTTGCAAAAAATCGAGAAAACTTCTAGAATGATATTTGAACGTTATTATTCCTTTTTCCGTTATTGTCTATTGTCTTGTTGTTGCGAGATACTCCAAAAAAGTATTTTGAGTAAACCGAAATGGGAGGGCACAAGCAGTCGTTAGGAGGGGAGGAGGGGGGGGCGCACGGCCTCTCTGGCCCCCCCGTAGCGACCGCACTGTTTTGGGGATGGGTCAAGTGATCGGGATTGAGACACAAAAAACATTAAAAAAACGGCGATTTTTCGCTTGAAAATTTATGAATTTACTTATCACTCAAAAACCACTTGACGTAGGCTACAAAGCTGTAATGTGAACACAATGTGGGTGGGTGCTTATGAATGCTTTATGCAAACCGAGTGTGGAAGCGCCAGATTGACGAATTTGAACTGATATATCTCGGTAATTACCAATATTGATGAAAAATGGTTTGTGATTTTTGAGCACAATATCAACCACCTTTCTTTTGGTTATGGTTGTTTACCCCAACTTGAATATTATTTTTCTTGTTTTGTATCTTTTTTTTTTCTTTTTTCTGTTTCTTCTTTGGCTATCTACTTTTAAACCGCTAAACAAACTGTATTCAAAGTTTGAGCGTTTGAAGATATCAGGGAGGACTTTTGTGCGACAGAAATCGGGGAGCCAGGTCGGGGGATCCCCCCAAATTGTGTCCTCCAAAATTTTGAACTTTTAAACCGTTAGAGTTAAAGGATTGATTTTTCGGAATTGGTAAATAATAAAAACTAAACCTAACAAAAATTGGGGGTGCCACGATGGTGGTTTCCCTCAATTGGTTCTGCCAAAATTAAAACTTTTTAACTTTTTAAGCTGGACACATGAAATGGTAGTCCACAAATTCTTAACTTCCCCATTTAAAGCAACTTGCATTTTTGCAACATCAGCTTCTTCCGAAAGATGTTTCTCCAGTGCAGGCTTGACTGTGAGTGAATTAAGAACGCAACTACGAGGTTAACGTTGAGAAGCACTCAATGTCATGCACTGCAATAAAGTACTGCTTTAATTAAGCAAATTGTTGAATAAATTTTTTCTGAAGATCGGTGGTGGTTAACTAGTTGTTTACTTTTTCAGCAACTTAAGTTAATTTAAGCTAAAATAGGATTCGGTATTCTGAATTCGGTTTTAGCTATTCCGAATAATTCTGGAATAGGCAATTATTCTGAAATGCCCACCCCTACTCAAAAGTGCTAAAAACGTGATATTTTTCTTATTCTGCATTTTGGTCGACATGCCAATGGGGGTGGGACTATAGCCTCCCCCCGCCCCCTCTGGCTACGCTACTGCCCACAACAGCTCCTGTTAGCGCGTTAGTGCACAAAAAAAATCCGTAATCCGTAGCGCCAACAGGGAATACATAGAAGTGTTTCATTTAACCAAAATCCTACTATTAAAGAATCTTTTTTTAACAGGACTAAAACTAAAACTAACTGTAACTAGTGACTTTTTAATGTCTCCAAAGAGAAATTAGTTCCCACTTTCGTTACTTTAAAAAAAGTTACTAAGTTACTAAAAAAGTAACTAGTTACAGTAACAGTTACTATAGAAAGTAGTTACTGCTCACCTCTGCCTGGGCTACCATTAATTATCTACAGTAGGCCTTTTGTGATGTCACAAAATTGTGAAATGCAGGGTTGCCAATGGTACGGAATCAAACGCCTTAAATCGTATTTGCGAATAAGGGAGTAATGGAGAAAGGTTAGCAGCACCTCATGTTGTTGTTTTCTTTTGTTTGCGAATGATATCATTGAATGATGTCACCTTAAAATGTAAACACTCGGGGCGGGCCAACCCCCTAGCGAGGCCAAAGGTCACAGTAACCAGTTTTCGCGCTCTTTCGGTGCTGACATCAGTCGTGGAAGTAGGATCATCATCCACATTTTTTCTGTCCACGACAAACCGCTAGTGAAATCCAAAAGCTTTTTACTGCAATGCTTTTTTAACAATCATTTTGCAAAAAAAAAAATTGGCAGTTACAAACATTTTTTTGAGGTACGATTTCAACAATAAATTTTTGTTGGTAAGAAATGTGTGACCTAGAATTCTAACTTCCCAAATTTGATCAAATCATGTTACAAAAATACACTCGTACAATAAGCTATCGCGTCAAGTTTGCTCAAAATAGAGGCCGTTATGTTAGTCGACTTCCTGAAAGCATTGATTCGTGACGGTTTTCAAAAAAAGCTTACTGTGAAATTATTGCCAGTATTTTTTTGCCAAACCTCATACTCATCTTACGGATATTTTGGTAAAATATTTGGTTGTGTTTTGGCAAAATAGGATACTTTTTTTTATTGTTCTTGAGTTTAACTTTTCTCGTCAAAGTTCTTAATACTCAGCTCGCTTTATTGATTAACTAAATTATTGAAAGTGCGATTGTTTTTAAAAAATACAATTTTGGAGTTTGAAATTTGGAACTACGTCAAGATCCATGATTTTCCGCCATATCTTGCGCGAATGACCTGTTTGCGGACTTTGATTCAAATGTGACGAACGAGGAGCTAGTCGTTCAAATAAGCACGATAACCACTACACCGTGCTGCTTGCAACAATACAATGACAAAATGTCGTATTTAAACCAAATGCATGAGAAAAAGGCAATACAGGCTTACGCTTCAATGCAGCTGCCTACGTGACTTTTGCATGACTAGCTTCTACTGTGACGAATTCGGAATGGATGAGTTTGCAACTTTAGAACTCCGTCATTTTGAATTTAAAGTTTTAAATGTCATCTGCAAAAAAATACAAATTAAACCGGTAGCTGCTGGTCAAATTTGATGTGCGCCAGCATTGATATTGATGTTTTGCATCAGTTTCGATGTCTGATGGTTTTGATGGAAGTCTGATGTAATTTTTTTTTAGGAGTAAATCTGATGTTTTCACATTAAAATGTGATGCAAACTGTGCAGATGTTAGCAAATCAGCTTTAGAATTGGAAATGGGGTGATTTCAAAAAACAACTAAAAAAAAGTCTTCAGCCCAATTCACCTAGGTTAATTGACATTTTTGTGGAAAACTTGCTGTAAAAATCCGGCTTCGTGGTTCTGATGTCTTTTCTTCAAAAATATGATGTTTTTTGAAGGGCCCTCGCTTACATCACTGCAAAGTTCAAAGTTGTTTGCTGTTAACGACAAGTGTCAAGTATGGTAGTATAAGTTTAGGCTTAGTCAGCTTGGTAATCAGATGCTATTTGCTATTGTATTATCAGATTATAACTGTTATTACTAGGAAAAATAAAAGGCCGATTCGACAGACTATCGTAGGCTAGTTGATGCATGATAAGGCTTGATAGTTCAAAGGTAGGCTAATGTTAGGATAGGTCTATTGGCTAAACTATCAGTAGCTTTCAGGTTTTAGTTAAGAATTAGCCCATCAGTAATTACTGGTAGTTTATTTTGACTCTCAGTTCTATATGTCTTCTTATCTTACTGTACTGGCACTACTTTTAGTAGCCAACTTATCTGGTAGAATTTTTAATGTATTTTTAATGTGAGAAAAGTAAAACCAAGTGGGCATAAAATGGACATGTGAAACTATTCAGAATAGGCCTGCTACTTGAAACCTACAGTAAACTAAAAATGCGAGGCTTTAAACTTTAAAATGCCATAGGCCTACTTTATTCTTACAGCCTAAGTTTAGTTATATTTAAGTATTGATAGGCTAGTCTAGGCCTCTATCTGTCTGTTGTAGGCTACCACTACTGATGCTGCATAAAAACCAACTGGTACGGTAATTGGCCTACAGAAATAAGCTCTCTTTATTTTAGTGTCATTTTTACTGGAAAATATTTTATTGTTTACCAGTAGGCCTAGCTTACAGACTAGTGCTGAAGAAATATTAAGCTTCAAATTGTCAAAGTGCTAGACAACCAGTTCAACTAATTTCAAGAATCTGGAATAGGCCTTGGCAATGAAACAAAACAAAGGCATTTTATTCTGAATGTGCAATTTCGTTTTTAGACTAAAACCTAAAATGTTTTTCAACCCAACTTTCGCAATCTGTCTGGTCGGCTATGCATGACTGTGTGTTGTTACCGGTGGCCTATGTTTGCACAATAGCCTAACAGTTTTGTCTGTGTAGTGTGTATACAAGCCAAATATTTTCAAGGTTTCATTCTGTTTTGGGACTTTTTTTTAGATTTTTTTCAACTGTTCAAAGCAGAGCAGTTTATAAGTCAATTTAATTAGCAACAATGTCAGATGTAGGGCATATTGTAGTTTCACATTAGTACCTGCAGCTGTTTGCATGCTCGTAAGTTTTGAAGTATCGAGCACAAGTTTTTACAGTTTTTTAATTAAGATATGTTGATACTTACTCAGTTGTATACTGGTATTTAGTGCTCAAAAGGATGATGCTAATGATTGCAGTATAACACTGGTAACTTTGTACGGTAAGAGTTGATGTACTGTAAGTAAACCCATGAGCTATTCATGGAATCTTTGCCTTCCTATGTTCCATGGTCAATCAATGCTGACGAATCCACTGCAAAGTAAGATTTTAGAAAAGTGTGGTCTTAAATATTGCAATCTTGCATTATTTTCCATCTGGTCTCATTATGCATTGTTGCAATATGTCTTTAGTTAATAAAGTGTTTTACAGCAATTATTCCTGCTCGATGGTTTCCAACTATCCCTAAATTCCTTTTAAAAATGGTCAATAATTACCCAAAAATTTTTGAAAAGTACCGTTACAATCAGTTTTAAAATTGGTGCAGATTTTCTCTCTTTAAAATAACACCCAATTGCTTTCTTGTGATATGACAATAAAGATGCAATCAATCTTTTACTGTTAGATTTTATTCTATTAAATCTCTTACTTTTTTGTTAGTTGATTTGTTGCTTTTTCTATTAATGCGTTATTGCTTAATGTGAGTTATGTTTTTACCGGCCAGTGGTCGAACAGTAGCACATTTGGCTCTGGAGAAGGAGGTCTGAGGTTTAAATCTTGGGCCAGTCAAATTGGACATGGTGTTGTGAATGGCTTGCCATAGCTGCGATATTTCTTTAAAAAGATCTGTGTTCCCTGCAAGCACAATGATGTGCAAATGGGCCCTGTAAACTTGTTACATGCTTTGGTGTAGTATACTGAGTATAATGAAAAAGTTTGATTTGATTTAAAACTATGTCTTCCTGGTGGTTCAAATTTATACTGCTGCTTATGAACTCAGTAACAGTAATGCTGTAGTTAACTCATCATGTTCAATTTTTTTTTCTGGTATATAAGGTTGAATTACTAGGTTTGCTGTTTTGCCCAATGTTAGTTTGCAATTGATATAGTCGAATCACATGTTAACAACAAATGTTTCATTGTATTTTGCCGATACATTAACAACTGTTTGTCTTTTTTTTTTTAGAAATGATGGAACATTCAATGATTTAGTAGCAAGCATTTTGAATGATAAACCACTGCAATCTCTAACCAGGTACTGGTCTGATAGCGGCTTTTTCTATCTAAATGTCTTGAGCTATCCATATTAGAGCATGAACTTCATTTATATTGATACTAGTTCGCTATAACTAACTGTATTGTCTTGCAAAAAAGAATGTGAAAGCGGCAGGTTTTGAATTGCTTCCACTTCTACCCTCATCGCTTTCGCCGCTTGATGACAAAATTTTTGCTTAAGTATTTTTCTTAACTTTTTAGGCAAGATTTTTTCCCAGGTTTGTCAGGTGTAAATGGTTTTATGCTATCATCATCTCAGAACAAACATAACGTAAAATGTTAATTGGCGGTAGGGTTTTTACAAAGTAGAATAATGCAGTATTCTAGAATAATTCTAGAATAGACAATTTGAATCTAGAATTTCGAATATTATTCTAGAATAACTCATGGCAAATTGTGACAATACATTGTGACAACACAGTTTTATTGCAAAAATTAAAAAAACACAATCCTGACTCCTGACTTAAGTTAGACAACTGTCACTTCTTGAGTGCGTGCCCGCTTGTTTGAGTGCAATGCACTGTCAATGAAATGCGACTAGACAGTTAATTTGCTTCAAATTGCATAATACGTACAGTACCTCTCTTTGCGCTTTGGCAGCCCTTTCAAAGATTTTTTTCGAATCCAATTACCTGATAAAAAATGCGTTTCTCCGGAGATTCGAATCTCAAGGATTCGAAATTCTACTTTGTACAACCCTAATTGGCGGTACAGAACTTGAGAATTGTTTTGATTAAAATGTTCATATCTTCGAAGGCTTACATCTGACACTTGTCAATAAGAATCGTCAGAATGGAGAGCACAAGAAAAAGAAATGCTATTTATAGGAAAATGCAGAGCCGTGATTGGGTGGAAAAAAGACCTATGAGAGAGTGTAATATAAAACCAAAGCATGAAACTGGTTTGTTGTTGCATGGATCTGAGCATAGGCTTGGCTTGAAGTTTAGATTGGGAGCAGCCCAAAATCAAAATGTCCAATTACTTAGCTTTATGCTAAAATAGGTTTTAATGGCTTAATGGAGTCTCGATATGGGATAATGTTTTATTAGCATCTGCTGTAGAGTGTAATTCTTTATGTGACTTGAATTAGTTAGCCCTGCTGGGGCTAAACTCCAACAATTGCAGCATTTTTTTAATATTTAGTTTTTTTTTTGGTTTTGCTTCAAATTTCTGCATAGCAACATGTATTTTAAGACTGCAAAATAAAAAACACTAAGAAAATTTTGTGGTTATACAATACATACCATAAGAGATTGTAATGCTTTTTAATATAGCAAAAGTACTCTGCAATAAAAACTGCATCATATAAGCACATTATGTTTAAAAGTTTTATAATATTTTATTCAAGAGACATTATATTTCCAATTGTAGCATACTGTCTACTTTTTAGAGAATATTATATTGTCACAGTGAGAAAAATTAAATGCTGGAACTGGAAACTTTATGTATATTAATCAGTGAATGCTGTGTTGGATAAGCATGTGTCCCTAGATTTTTTAAAAAAGTGGGCAAAGCTCCCAAAGTTGTTGAGAAAATCTTCAAAATCTAGAGATGGAAACATCGAATTGTTAAACACTCCTAGATTTGAAAATAAATTGCTAAGCTGCATGATTCATCTTTGAATTAATAGTGGTGGGGGGCTGGGGGCTGAGCCCAGATCTAGTAAACACTAAAATTTTTTTTGCATAAATTGGTTTCTTAAATTACAAAATTTTGTCAATATATTTTACAAAAAACTGCACCATATTCAAGTTTTTGACATTTGATATGAAATGCCAAAGTGGAAGCACAAGCAGTTCCATTTTGCAGCTTCGGCTTCCACTTGAAAATTTGCAAGAAATGGCAATATGGCAAGAAATGGCAAGAAAATTTGCCACTTTCTACGCTTTTGCTTCTGCTTCCACATCCCTGCTTGCAGATACCACTAGTGATTAGCTTAGAACTGCCACTGGAAAGTCCATTCAAATTTTACTGTTGTACAGACATAAATTTGAAACACTGTTGCAAATTTTTTTTTTTTTTGTTCTTGCTTGCTTTTCTGTAAGGGTTGCAAGGGCAGCAGCTCGAGAGTAAGCCGCCATACTTCATCATCGTACATCTCCTCTATCATTTTACTTGGGTGAAGTTCCAGGCGATTCCATCCAAGATCCGTAATGTAATCGGTCCATCTAGTTATAGATCGTTCAACTGGTCTTTTCCCATTTGCTTGTGGCAAGTAAGGCTCATTTGGGAAGTCTCTCCTGAGACATTCTGCTTAACTGGCCGAAACATCTAAGCATAGACCTTTCAATTTGAGAAGTAATGGCTTGATGTTTATAGATTTTCGAATCTCAGAGCTACGCACCTTTTTAAATAGTGTAACTTGTTCGATTCTTCATAAAAACCTCATTTAGGACGCTTGCACTTGCGATCGAACTCTTTAGCTCATTACCCCAAATTTATTACCATAGGTGAGAATGTGGAGAAAAACTGTTTTGAAAAATGAGAGCTTTGCTTTTTCTTGTCTCTTGGCAACTGAATAGTACAAAGCTTGCATCAGTACACCAGTCTTGTCTATTTGGGTATCCAGTTCTTTGTCTTACCTTCCATCACGCATGAATGCAAACCCAAGATACTTTAACTTATATACCTGCTTCAGTGTCACTCCATTCACTTGCAGCTACCGCTGATCAGGGTTTCTTGAAAGGTGAAGTACCTCAGTTTTGGCCGTGCTTGTGTCCATTCTGGCAGTGTAACATGCATCATGTGCAAAGCTATTTAATGCGTGCTGGAGGCCAGATTATGTGCAAGAAAGCGGAACCAAATCATCAGTGAAAAGCAAACGACTAATTTTGCTATTTCCAATTGTAGCATACTCATCAGCTTGGCTGCATTTGTTGATCCAATTCATGTAAATAATGAAAAGCAGAAGTGACAAAACGCACCATACTGGAGTCCGACCCCCACGTGGAACGGCTTTGATTGCTTTCCATGTACCAGAACACAAATCTCCGGTTGGCAGTGGAATGATTTAGTGGCGCTTAACAACTGACCATCAACGCCATGCAAAACCTTCCAAAGTTTATCCCGAGGAACTCGCTCATATGCTTTTTCAAGATGGGCAAAGCATGAAAAGAGATCTTTGCCATACTCCCAAGATTTCTCAAAGATTTGCTTCAGAGTGAAGATCTGGTCTGTGGTGCTGCGATCCAGACCAAAACTGTACCAGCCATTCTCGAGTTTTGATTCCATTATTTCTCTGCATTTCCTTTCAAGGCATTTAGCATATACTTTTCCTGGCAAACTAGAGAGTGATATTCCTCTGTAGTTCGCACATTGCGTGCAATATCCTTTTTTGAATATTGGAAAAATCACAACTGTTGGCCAATCTTTGTAAGTTTGCCAAACTTCCACGCAACTTGACACACTCGCGTTAACCAGAGAATTCTTTTTCCATCCAGTGCTTTCAACATCTTGGGTCCGGTTTTATCTTCACCAGCAGCTTTTCCAGATTTTATTCCTTTTATTACCGTTGCCACTTCTGCTGCAGTGAATACTTCTTCTTCCTCTTAGTGTATCACTTCTTGTGTGTCACAAGTCGATGCGTTTACAGGATTCAAAAGATCTTCAGAGTATTCCCTCCACCGTAAAAGGATTTTATTCTCATCCATGAGAATGTTACCTGCAGAATCTTTGATGGTATAAGTGACACTTGATCACTTGCCACGTAAACAGCGGATAGTCTGCCAAAATTTTGCTTGTCAAAAAATAGTTGGAATCCAAGCGACTACCAAAGTTGCCGTTTTTTGTACCTCAGTGTGCTTAGTTTGCAAATCAGCTGACGATCTGTCCTGTAGCCAGGCTTTGAACTCATCTTTCTGTGCTCGAATAGCTTCTTTAACCCTTTTGGTTCCACCAAGGTGTTCTTTTCGCACCATCGCCCTCCGCTCTAAGCCGTTTTCGCCCACTATTTTCAGCTGCTAATGAAATGATCGCTGATCTGAAACAGCAGCCGTTCGTTCTTGATGTCCTTGGAAGCATCAGGAAGTTGTCTAAACTTAGATGGTATTTTGCATGCAAAGTGTTTTCCTACTTCTTTGTCCTGCAAAGCCTCCCATTTGATCCTGTAAGTCACAGAAGACCTGCTGGATTTCCTGTTTGGCTAAGGTTTCGAAAGTCGAAAGGCACATACTAACAGATGGTGATCAGTTGACAATTCAGCACCTTGCTTCGCTTGAATGTCCAGCTCATTAGAAAATAAATTTGTTAAAGCTGAGAAAAAATCTATCAAAGATTTTTGATTCATACTAGGTCGGTACGATGTATAATAGTGAACCTATCTGCGCTGGAACAAGGTATTCATGATGTGGTGTCCGTTGCTACAACAGAGCTCCAATAACTACCTTCCATTCCCATTCAGTCCAGTGTCGTCACGTTTTACTATCTCACCATTCCTCCATATACTCTTTATTTAGTAGACTAGAAGGAGACTCCCAGAGAAAAAGAGAAGAGTTTGCTCTTGTTGCGAAGTGTTTTTGCGGTCACACGTATTCAACTGATTTGATTAGACATACTCTTTGCACGAGTGAACCGAGAAGAAAAAGGCACGCTGATTGGACGAATCGGCTTATTCAAGAAAAATGAACCGTGAAGAAAAAAAAGGCAAACCTGTCAGTTTCTAGTCTACAAATATTGAGTCTATGCTTCCACGTATTTGTGTTTGTTTCGGCGTGTGCTTTGAAATCTCCCTAAGAACTGTAGATTCAGTAGGTACTCGGATAAGAGCATCATTTACCTCATCCACAAAAGCCTGATATTCACTCGTAGCATTGGGGACATATACTTTCAGTAGGCACAATGACCGATTCAATTCCTTGAGCTTGAACATGCAGACCCGTATTCCAAAAAAATCCAATCTGACACGCAGTCTGACCATAGAAACTTAATTGGTAGACTGGAAACTGAAAGTTTTGTCTTTTTCTTCACGATTTATTTATTCTAAAGTATACCGATTCATTCAATCAGTGTGACTTCTTTCTTCACTGTTTACTTGTTCTACGAATATTTCCAATCAAATCAGTCAAATACGCGTTACCACAAAAAAAAAACATGGCAACAAGAGCAAACTTTTTTCTCAATGCTTTTCTTTTTTCACAGCTCGTCTGTTTTTGTCTTCATAATAAAGAGTCTATGGTCTGACAACCGAGAACTTGTGAGAATCCCCACACCTGCTTGAGTAGACGTACTAGGATCAATATCAGCATAGAAGACCTTCCATCTGCCATCCAGATCTTAGTTCCAAAGCCACGCCTCTTGGTTGAAGAAACTCCGACAATATCGAGATGATACCGTTTTGTTTCCTCAATCAATTCTAACTCCTTTCTCGTTAGGATATTCTAATTGCCCACTGCAGTTAGTGATGATTGACCCATGAGAGTGCGACATTTTCTGTGGTAGGAACACTCCATTCGTCTCTCAAAACGTGCAGCTGGCATCAAATTACTGGGTTCTGTAAACGAATTGTTTTCCCAAGTTCAGTTAACATTTTTATAAAGTGAAAAATAATAAATCAACCAAATTTAAATCTCAGAATTTATATGCTCTTTATCAATGTCGTTTAAATGGAATTTGATTCTTGAAAAAAGTTTTACTAAGTACTTTGTGTGTCTGTTTTGTTAGTCTACAAAATGTAGCTTTTTCTGGAATGACCGCTATATTTTTGTGTATGCTATCTCTTTACGGATGTAGTTTTTGCCTGATTTTGTTTGTGTTAAAGGAGCGATGCATCGCCATGGGCTCCAACACAAGATCTAAAATCAACATCCAAAAACTCCGATTTCATGGACAAAAATCCATACCTGCTTCAACCATCTATTCAGGCAAGGCCAGCATTGCAAGCAGAATTATTATTTGTGCCTGTGTTAGGGTTTTACTGTTCTCAATAGTCCTTTACAACAATCAGTCGTTTTTATTCCGATGGTTTATTACGTCAAAATAATTTATTTGTTAAAAAGAGTGCATTTTAGGAATTCTGTAGGACAAGAGATTAACAGAAGGATGGAGAAAAGTGTATTTCTTACATTTGTAGAAAAGAAGAGTGTATTTAGGGTGTTGTTTGTAGCATAAAGTTAAGTTTAAGCTCAACTAGATGGGAACTTGCTGTGAAGCAACCCCTTCGAACGACCGACGCAAATATGTACAGATTTCAAAAAACTAGCGCCTTAGTTTAAGCCGTTCAAAAACTTTGCTTTGGTGGATCTATTTAGGATGTTTCCGGCGAAATTGTAACCCCGAACTATGTCAAAATATTTGTTTCTTGAACATCCACTGATATCAAAAAAACTGTCACTCTAGCTTAAACCGTTCAAAAATTGATTTTTGGGAGTCCATTTGGGGAGGGTTCTCTGAGGGATGGTAACCCAATATTATGTCAAAATATTTGTCTCTTAAATGTTACCCGATATTAAAAAATTAGCGCCATAGCTTAAACCGTTTGAAAAAGTGATTTTGGGGGAATCCATTTGTGGAGAGGTTTCCTTGGGGATGAAAACCCAATATTAGGTCGAAGTATTTGTCTCTTAAATGTTAACTGACATCAAAAAAAAACTAGCGCCCTAGGTTAAGCTGTTCAAAAAAGTGACATTTGGGATGTCTTCGAGAAGATAGTACCCCCTAAACAATGCAAAATAAAAATAAAAAAAACTGGCACACTAGGTTAAGCTGTTGAAAAAATTGATTTTGGTAAAGTCCACTATGGGGGTCCCCGGGGAAGAGTGGTACCCCCAAACTATGTCAAAATATTTGTCTCATAATTATCTCAAATCAAAAAAACTTACTCCCTAAGTTAAGCCATTCAAAAAATTGACTTTTTGGGGTGAGTTTCCGGAAAAAAGTCCCCCCAAAAAATTCGGCAGACAAAATTGCGTTTGCAGCTCATCAACTTTACACAAAAATTTGATTTCGATATTTAGTGGTTTAGGAGAAGTGCGTACAAGATTTAGGAAGAAAAATAAAAATAAAAAAAAAGCAAAACAAAAGGGAAAAAAGAAAAACAAAAAAAGAAAAAAACTCATCGCGGCCAAAAGTCAGTTGATAGGGATGAAAGGGTATCTTAAGAAATATAACTATGTGAAATATTTTTTGCCTTACTTAAAGCCGTTTTTGAAGGAGATCGCTTTTTCCGCCACACTTTTGGGGTGGTTTTTGGGTCCTAAAACCAAAGTCACGTGACTAATTGCCTCGAAATTTGGCACAAGCATACAACTCATTATTCTCAAATTACTGTCATAATTTCATGTAGCTAGACCAAATTGTTCTTTAGTTATAAGCAAAAGTCTGAAATTTCGCACTCGTTAGTTTAAAAATGGCCGAGTAAGAACAAAGAAACACGCGACGCAAGCGTCGGTCGTTCCAATTATTGACAGCAGTTGTTTCTGTCGTCGCTGGTCATGGTTTCCTACACCAATACGTCGTAGATTCAGTAAGTTCTATTTTTACATCAACTTTAAACTTTGTCTTTTCAGACTTCGAATGCAAATTTGCCATCTTTTAACCGTCTTAATCGATTGGGCAGTGCCCCTACTTTCGGTTCTGACAACAATTCGTTTGGATTAACCCATCACAATTCTACCAGTAATCTTCAAGCCTACAATGATTTGTTTAAACTCCCGGATCGAAGCTGTAATCTCGACTTTACTAACACCAGTTTTGCTGATGGGTTGTCAGGCTTGAGTATGAACGATAAGGAGCGACAAGAGAATAACATAGCAGCAGGCAAGAAATTGCAATGTTATCAAGCATCAGCTACATAGTTGTGAGCTAGTTGTGGCAGCTGAGATGAAAAGCTTGTATAAGTGATTTAAGTCTAACTGACATTTTTTCTTGAGTTGGAAGACAGTCACATCTAATGCCAAATGTCATGTTAATTATGGTACAGGATAATTGAAGCTAGAAATTCAAGCAGTATTTCATTACATAAAATGTTTCTGGAAATAATTTACTGATTACTGGATTTTAATCAGTATTTTTTGTAAGATATTAAAGGTGGAGACAGCGTTAAAGTGTCCTCAAACGAAGTGAAGTTGCAAGACGTGATCTTCCTATGTGCTTTTAAACCAGTTCTGCCTATTTTCTTTCAGGAATAATATATTTTGCTATTTGCCTTTTTAACTATGTGTAGTTTTTGATGGAAAATATTCAATCTTTTTGCCGCGATGATTTGCAAAAACTTTCTCAGTTTCACTCTCAGACTTACAAATTGTGGATAGCTCATCTAAAATTCGATTTATTTAGGAGGGGGTGGTGATTATTTAAATTCTCTCAATATTCAAGATGCCATGAATTATGACAATAACGACATTAAACTTCCTGAAAGATACAGGTTAGTTTTTTGATACTTTTTTCAAGAATACGTGTTTTTATTTGAAAATCTAAACGTTTTTGAAATGCTTGTTTGCAGCAACCAGGCACAGAAAGAGCAGTTGAAGCAATTTGATTCAAACTGGACAAATTTTCCTGGATCGTTGAGCAATCCTGCCCAGTGCTTTGGCTCTCAAGGTACATATCAGTTGTTATAGTTTTCTTTACAATTGGCTACAAAGCCAAAATGTATTTAAGTTCTAAGTTTGTTGTCGTTAAAGTAGCTGTGTTGCATGTAAGCTGTAATTTGTTCAGTGTACTGTTTGACTATCTATTGCTTAGTATTATTCTTCAAGCATGAGAATCTTTTTATTTTCAGCTATGTTGAATCCAAGTTATTTTCTATTGCCATAAGTTTGAGTTGAAGTGTATAGAAAAATTATAAAAAATTTCTAAGGCGTTTAAAACTCATCGGTTTTATTTTTAGCACCTGTTTTTATTCATGGTGTAAAAACCAACATTATACTAGACACACAGGTTAAACAGAAGCAACTTTTGATGATCCTAAGTGATAAGCTGTAAATCTGTTTTTTTTTAATCGGAAATTTTCGGAAATAGTCTTTCTGTATTTATACTTTTAAAGTTTTCACCTAGTACACAACATTTCCGTTTAGGAGATGGAAATGAGCGGTGCAGTTTGCCTTTTTTACCTGATCTTTCGAGTAATTACTTCCAGTCAACCCCCAACCAGCCTGCTAACAACAACCACACTCCTGACGGGAGGTAGCTATAAATCTAACCATTTTAAAAAATAATTTTTTTACGTCAGCATTTGTGATTTATTTTGGAACTTTAGACAAATTTTTGTGTTGGTAATTTTTGTCTTCATTATAGAATCTGTTCTGCAAGGAACATTAACAGATACTACATAAAAAAGACTAGAAGTGTGCAATGTACACCCCATCGCTATACTGGTGACCATTAATGATGAGTTCTCATTTTTTTTTACCAACCGGCTGACCGGGTGGTTTTTCAACCATGAGAATCTTTTTATTTTCAGCTAAGCTTCGTTGGTTTTGCTTGGGGTGGCATAAGCTGCCTTGCATGATTTTTGATACTAGAGGATTCTGAACAGCAAGTGACCCAATTGTATTTTTTTAGCTTAGTTTGTCGTCATCTTCACTCTTTTTGTTGTTTTTAACACAGAAATTATATGTATTTATTGCAGAGTGAACGACATGCAAGAACATTTGATTCAACGTAAATTCCGCGAGCTTGGTCTGGGCAATGGAACCCCACCTTTGCACAGCACTGATACTGGCAGTGGTAGGTTGACTCAGCACAATTTAATGTTTCCCTGGTTACGTAGCGTTGATAATCTACTTAAAATGTTTTGACACTGTAAAGTCAGCTAATTTTGACACATTAGCTATTACAAGACAGTGTAAGATGCTTTGGCTTGTGGTCTATGCATAGTATAGCGACTGGATTGGTACTCTGGCACAATAACTGTTTGAAGTTTTGTTGCAACGATTTAGGCCTTCGACAAACGGATTTTTCTGATCTTCAACTGCGCAGGCTTGATCCTGTCAAACAGCAAACCACGCCGAGAAAAATACTTAGCAATGGTAAGAACTTAGACAGAATATTACGTGTTGAATCGTGCATAAACAGACTCATACTGAACTAACGATGGCCTATTGAAGAAAAATGCATGGCTACTGTTGATTTAAGCTACATCATTGGTTATTTGTCCGCAATAGTTTCATTGGAGATTCCACTAATAAAGACTTGTATATTTATTCGTCAGTTGTCTTCATCCATGAAAATAATTTTCTAGCAGCGTCATTTTGTCTTGTTTTTTCTGTTTTGATGTCACATTGCTTCTGGTAGCTAAGTTTTTCAGAAGCTTTGGGTATTCCTAAAAGCAACTACTGTATGAAGTTTAAGTTTCCAGAATTTATTTCTTTAGTTTTTCTGCTCAAGGCGAAAAAATTTGGACAGGATCCGAACCCTTTCCTAATTGGCCCTTGACTGGGTATTTTCTTAGGTTTCAATACGTTTAACCAGGACAGTGCATTTCCCTCCCCTATCGAGCCGATTTCCTACATCTCTCCAGATTTGCGCGACATTCCCACTCCAAGCCAATTGGGCCAAAATCTTTTCCGTCCTATTTTATCGCAGCAGCAGAGAGACAATGTGGTAATGACTTTGAAATCTATTTGCGTCTTAGCTGAAAAATCGTGATAGGCTTGTTTACTGGAGAAATCTCACGGTAAGGTACTACTACTTCATACCAGTTTTTGGCCTGGCCATCGACTCGTTTGCACGTTTGCATCTGCTCGTAGTTGGAGGACTGGGGCTCAATTCCCGATCCGGTGGAATCGACACTGCATATCACCAACGGTTTGCTTCTTTCCAACATTGTACCAGCTTCGTAAGAATATTGTGTAGCTGAGATGTGCTGATGCTTATGGCTTCGTCAACATCGTATACACTTTGCCCTAACAACAAGTGTACCGTGGTATCGGTGGTGAAGTTTTTTTTTTATTTTACTTCAGATCGGTTCGCCGTGGAGATGCGAATCTGCTTCGTCGGGTATTGAAATGAGCATGAGTCGTTGTGAAAGCAAAACACCATTGGACCAGGACCCTTTTATCAAGCACGGTAAATTGTTAAACTTGAATCTTCAGTTTTTTGTAAAGCTGAATCTTTAGTACAGAAAGTTACTAAAACTGAACGCACTTATTTTGGAGACTTCCTTGTTTATGCCACTGTATTGCTTTTTCAGCTTAAGCACTGTCCGGTTAGTTCTTTTGTAATTTTTACAGAGGAGGAGCATCCTTTGCTGGAAGAAAGAATCAAAACCCGTGAAGGAAACAATGTTTTACCCGATTCAAAGGTAGGTTACGTCATAACGGTTAGAATATTTCTTGAATTAACAAAACTTTTGCATTGCTAAACTTCATTGCTAACTCATTGGTTATTTGATTTTCATAGCGTATTTGATGTTGATTTTGAAATACTGTATATGTTGAACTTGATTATTTTTTCAGACAACAAAAAATGAGCAGAAAGAGTTTTTCACTCCCGCTGTGACGTTAGGGGGTTACATGATGCCTGAACCTCCTTCTACAATAGCTTTTAACCCTAAGGGTATCCAGCAGTATAATAAGTTTATTCGTCCCCCACCCCTTCAGCAAAACCCCGTTTTAAATCAAAATCTCCCTGCCTACTTACCACAGCCAATGTTACCCCAGTTTTTCTACCCCTCTTCTTACCCACCGTTGAACACCTTAGACCCTACAAAATACCCTTTCAGCGACCCCCAAGCGCTGTTTAGTACAGCCGCATCGGTTGGGTTTCCCCCAAACAAAGAAGCATCCGCGATTTTCCCACCTCTATCAGGTGTAAAAGGTTGGCCGATGATAACGTTTGACAACCTGGGAAACCCAATCCCAATTCCGAGAATGTATGGTAAGCTGGTTAGTTGTTGCTTTTTTTCTTCTGTCGTTGTGTAGTGGTTATGTGGTCGAACTTCGAACGTAACAAAACGTGGAAACCGGGTTTGATTGTTGTCGGAAACAATCTTGGTATCATACGACAGTAAAGACACCCGGAATTTAACTAGCTGCAATTATTAGGCTATATAGAATTCAAGCTCTATAAGGCTTGAGCTAGATCGAGTTTTTTTGACTGTTTCATTGTGTGTTTGATTTTTCTATTTAAGTAGTTTTTCAAGTAGTCAATATATATATACTGATTATTTTCAATATTTGACCTTACCGCTTCCATCTTTATTAATTTCTTACAAAGCAAATTATCAAATTTAGTCTAGTATTAAAGCTGAGGTTGTTGAATATTTCTATTTTTGTAGGCACTCCGCCTCCTGGAGGCTCGTTTAGTGCACCTCCAGCCCTCCTAAAGCCCACCCGCACTTTTTCTCAGAACAAGCTGTATATTGCGATGGAAGAATGTTACGACCAGTACCGTAGTCTTGAAAAGGAGAGGAAAAAAGTAATATTTACATTTTTGTAGAAGTTAGCCTACTTCATTTTTTGTTTAAAAATGCTAGTTTGGAAAGATTATTGTAGATTTTTATGCGTAAATCACTATTGGCATATGCTTCAACTTTTTGGTAGCATGGCAGTGCGAATCTAATTTCATTGAGGAATATTTTTGCTTCTCCAGCGGGTTTCAACACGATTTTTGCAGTTCCGCTCTGTGCGATTTAATTGCTCAAATCTTCACAGCTAAATTTTGACTAGGAAAAGAAGCGTGATTTGCTGTATTGTACTTCTGTTATTTCGCTAAATCAATGTTCATGCATAAAAGCACATTTCTGTGTCGATTTTTCTCCTCAACAACTGTTTTGTTTTTTGTAGACGGAAACGGAACTGGCGCGAACATTTCCCGGCCGACGAGTGACGAGTTCCAACAACACTCCTCTTCCAAAACCTCCTCAAAACCCTTCCAGAGTTGACAAGTTGATTTCAGATGAACAAAGAGAACATAGCAGGGTTAGTATTTAGTTTCGTGGTATTTCATTACCTTCATTAGTTTAGGGGATATCAAGCGATTCCAGCCTAGATCCGTATTGAAATCGATTTCGAAATTAATGCTTGTTTAGGTGATGGCACTCTTGGACAGAATGGAGCACCTTTTAGAAGGCCCTATGTTGGTGAGCGTTAGTAACTGTATGGAGGTGCAGTACCGGTACATCAGAGAGACAGAGGCATGCAGGAGAGATGAGATCAACTCGTTTCAACACAGCCCCTCGGTACCGGCCATTGCTGACAATGACATGGGTAAGAAATAACATAATCGTGTTACTATAAGTGCTGTGGCTTCTTTTTCGGGGTATGCCGGCCAGTAGAGTTTGATAATTGGTAAAAAATACTGTTTTGCAACAGCCGATGAACCACCTATATTATTCAGTATGTGCGCGGTTTGACACTAAATTGACAGGTTATTTCACCAGCGACGGAATCGATGTCTATCATTTGAAAAAAATACTGAATTAAGATTTTCTTCGCGATGAGCTAACATTTTTTTGCTATAGCCTAGTTTGTCCAGAGCAGTTTTAAAATTAGTGAATTAATAAAGTCTTTCATTTTTTTTTATCTGACGTTTTGTTTCAGATACAATGGCTTTGGCTTTAGCGGACAGCCTGGAGCGCCTCACGACGGCCACTCGCAAGGCGCGCACTGCTCTCTGGGTTGCGCTACAAGTCACTTTAAACCTTAAGAGCAGCGCCGCTAAATCTCCCGGAAAAAGTCCGCAAGAAGCAGATGATGCAAAAAATATTTCTCCTGTGTCGTCATAATAAAACCACTCATATGTAGTGATCGGAGAAAATTAGGCGGTAGTTAAGAAATGTTTTGCAGTAGTTACAGAATACGTAACCAATTTTTGGATTTGTTTTATATTAATAGCAATGCGTTAAAATTTGTATATAGCTTTTGAAGATTAATGTTTGTAAATGTAGTTTTATAGAAAAGATTCTTAGCAATCGTATAGATCTGTGTAGAAAAAATTATCTCTTTAAATAGTTCGAAACGGTTAATTTTTGCATAAGTAATTAAGCATTGAACAATGTATATATCAAAATTTGCTAGTGCAACGGTTCATGGTTGATGGCAAAGTTCTTATCTAAGTTTTACCAGGTGCGCAACCAGGATTTTGCAAAGATAGGGGCTTTGAACTCAAGATTTCTTGTTCTAAAACACACTAGACAATTTTTACCATTTTTTGTGGGGGCACAGTCACTTAACAGTTTTTGCCATTTCGTGGGAAAAAATTTACCATTTTACCGGCATCTGGAAGAGATTTTGGCGTTTTTAGAGCTGTTTATTTCAGCTCCCCCACGCTTACTAGCCAAGTAAAACAATATTTTTTTAATTTTGCTTTAAAATTTCCAAGTGACTTGGCTAAGAGAGAGAGGCCCAGCCTCCCTGGTTGCGCCACTGCATTTTTCCTGACATACCTTTGCTGTATGTTGTTTGTCAAGATTTTAAATGTTTTCAGATATTTGTTTCACTCCATATTGCTCTTTCCATTTTGAGATCGTGAGCAACAAAATTTTTTCGGTTTGCGGTTGTTTCACAGACACGCAATAGTTCATGTTTTTGTTGTCCATGTGTTTTATACTATGTCCTGATCCAATTTCTTGAGGAATAATGACTGATAGTTTTTCAACTTAAAGAAATTCAAATCGTATGTTGATAATAATTAAAGTATAATGTTATTTAAGTTTTGTTTTTTGTGATGTTTTTTGTAATGTTATTTTAGTTAAGAGTATTTTTTTAAAAAGTTTATTTATAGTTTTTGCGACAATGTTTTCGTTTTTAAGAAATGCGTTTTGCCGCTTTATCTTTCCCATTCTCACCGCAAGAAAATTTAACTCTTTATAAACTTCGTTTTGCCCCTCTTTTCATCTCAAAATTTTCAGAAAAATTCCATTTCTATTCCTTTCAGAGTTGAAAGCGGGCCGACTTGTTCAGGCCCGAACCTGAAAACTAATTTGAAGCCCAAATCATGCCCGAAAAAACCCAAAATTTAAGTTAGGTCTGAAAAATTTGGCAATGTTGCCAAGTAATTTTGATTATATTTTTGTGCACCTAAGACAAAAGTACGTCCCAGGCCCGAATTAAGCCCAAAAGCTTTGTCAACTTAAGGCCCGAACCCGACCCGTACAGCTTGGCCCGACTTACAACTCTGATTCCTTTCACTGCTCTAATAAAAATATTTCAAAATAAAGCTGTTTATTTTGGTTTTTGAAAATTAGGCAATTGCTATTGTTATTTACGTTACTAATAAATTTTATTCTATTGAAATTCTGCATTCAGTTTGCTCTGTCATCTATTCCTTTTGAAAGGAGTTAATGCTTCAATTAGACTTTTGCTGGCTTGTTTAGTAAATGCAATAATTGATAGAAATTGAGTAGCCATTTCGGAAAAATGGACGTTAATTGGTTAGTAGCGCACCAAAAAATCTCGGCCCTTTCTCTACTTGACGTTTCAGCATCAAAAGAGACCAATGCCAGTCGTAAAGCCCCCACCGTGTGTGGTAGACAATTTTGAGCAGGTGGCAGCTCGACTCGAAGATGGCAAAGTTACTTAGTTGTCTCTTGGTCAAAAGAATTAAAAATTGAAAAAAAAATTAATTGAAAATCAAAACTAATTTAGTTTTTTTGTAGATTTATGCCTCTCTGCTACTGTAGTACCATAAAATGGGAAGTTCTATCCATCTTTCTCTATCTGTTTTGCTATAAAAGGTATTTTATCATCTCGAGAAAGCGGAAATTACGTCAAAATTAATGACAGTTTTGCCGATTTGATTGATTGAAATGCTCCGCTATAGTGCATATGCTTCACTTAGTTTAATCCAGTGTTAGAGAGAAATGTGATGAAGTAATTCTGTTAGTTGCTGTTTCACTTTAAGAAAAATTTTTAGTGCATATGCGCATCATAATTATTATGAATGACCCTTTGATCAGTGCTGAGTTAAATCAGTCGATAATTTTGTTAGTTACCTTAAATGAGTGAAAGTAATGGTTGGTTATATGCAGTACAATATTGCTTACTTATTATGCAGCAAATACTACCCTATTGTTAATTCCTAATTCACCCGTTTCAAAATTTACAGTCCAGAATCAATGAATCTTAGTCTTACCTTGGGGCTCGACGTATTGTGGGACGTAAACTCGTCAGCATACAAACGTAGCTTCAATACAGTTTCAACAGAAATTCTGGAGCCCGGCATATCGCCTTAGCAGCGTACAAGTTGCCAGTAGGTTGAAACAAACTAAGTGTAGGTTTGAACACTCACGAATTTACGCAGAGTGTAAATCGAGCTTGACGTCTTTCCATGGCTCATTGCTATGATATTGTTATCGAAAAAATCTTTTGCAAGCTACAGTATACATTACTACCAAGCCTTTCATCAAATACTGAAGAAATTACTTAGGCTAGTGTAAAAATGCACAATATACAAGATTCGTTAAACCTAAAAAGTTCATATGTAACATGAAAGAATCTAGTTTAAAAAACATGTAGAAACAAACAATCGACATTACATTGGCAATGACGTGGTTTGAGTAAAATAAAAGCTAGAAGAAAAATGAATAAAAATAAATAAAAATTAAAGACTTTTGTTGACATTATCGAACAAACCGAATGTGTTGCGTTCTTGGTGAAATAGAATTGCTAATCAATCAACTGCTGCAGCAGAAAACATTACTCAAGAGTTTAATTCAAGCGAAAAGCGGTTATTTAAAAATGTCCAACGGACGGAAATAAAATGAAGTAATAATACACTTTTTGATTAGTTTTCCTCTCAGTTACTAGCATAATTAAATGCACTTTAATTAAAACCATGCTATTAGCAATAGAATTATTGCAAAAAAATGGAGTCAGTAAAGAAGACAAACCCTGAGCAAAATCCTGCTGCGGAAACAACAATAAACCCGACAATCTTCAAAAGTACTCCCAGTGACACAAGGACTCCGTCTGCATCCACTTCTGCAAACTCGCAGCCAGCTATAGTTCTCCACAAACAGGAAAAGCCAAAAGATACAACGGAGTTTCAACTTTTGCAAAACCAGGTGCAAAAAACAACTTTTTACTTAGTTGAAAATAGTAGGGTCAAACACAAACAGTTAAAGAGCACAAAATGTTATCACAAGTACAACTCCTTTGCATACGTGCACTTGCGAAATTGGCATCCGAGTAGATCGACCCTTTAAGTCAAACTCTCTACCGCTACCCCGCGGCGTGTCGTTGAAGTGGGCAACCTACAACTGTCCCAGCCAGCGTCTGTTGCTGTCGAGTTAAAAACCTCGAGAAGACCGAAAAAATTCTTCATTGGTCCAAATTGATTATGAGCAAAGCTTAATTAAGAATTAAGACGGGTTAATTACGTGACAGGGCCTATAAACTGTTCATGCAATTGTAAATTATCTTCAGTATTTTATTACCTTTTATCGCCAAGGTTGATTTGTCTAATTAATATTCAATACGTCATACGACAACATTTACCAACCTTACTCCCAGGAGCAAACCGCTGTTTTTTTCTCCGCCTCCTTGTTTGCGTAGAAGTAGTACACCAAGGATTATTTTTATGTTATGTTTGATACCATTTTTCGTTTGAAGAACCAGTAAGTTTTTAGTTAATCCTGGCTGTTTTTAAATTTTCGCTGATTTTCAACCTCAAGTTTTTTTATTTTAATCTTCTATTTTACTAGAGCATAAAGTGACAATTTATTCCAGCTTGGTTAAAAGTTGTCTCAACATGCTGCTGTATAATATTAAATCTTTCACGGAGCTAAACAATGCTGGTGGTTGAAATTGCCACCTAACTGCCAGTGAAAGTTGTTCGGACTTCCCGGGAGTCGACCACGCAGGACTTCAAGCTTTTTCGTTATCAAATTTTCATCAGACAAATCAAAAGTAATAATACAAAAGCAAGAAAGCTCTGTTGATTACTTACAAATGCATTGTACATTATTACCTGAGTTCTTAATTGTTTTGTTCTTAAATTTGGACCAAAAATGATCCTCGTGTTCTCACAAAATTGTTCTTTTAAAAAATGGAAAAGTTTTAGCTGTTAAGTTTGTTTGGCCATATAGAGCGTTTTAACGATCTTGATCTAATCTTATACGTCACGAGCAGAGCTAATTTATTCCTTTTGCGCCGATCCTGATGGTGTGATCGTGAGTCAATTTCCCCGTTTATTACGTGGATTTTCAATTTTGCGGTTCATTTTAAATTCTTTGCTCTACAATTTGCTGCAAACCGACGCTATTAATTGGGAGTGACAGTGTTGATACATTGCGACAATAAAGAACGTTTTCGTGACACCCTTATAAAATCTAACGGCGTTTACTCAAAGGTTGAATCAAACGGCACAATATCGTTAAATACCACCATCGATTGCAAATCTTAAAAGTTAAACAACACGTTAGCCGATGCTCGTCGGATTAACGTAAATACATGCTCTTTCAATTGCGTGTGCACTGTGCAGTTATGAGCTGTATTTGTTCAGTTTTGTAGTAAGTAAGTACAAAGTGCAGAGAGATCTCAATAAAGCAGATAGGCCAAAGTTAGAGAAGAGTAGTGTTATTACATATAAAGCCCTCTCGTTCTTTAATGTTTTTGTTTTTGTTCACGAAATGAAGGAATAGATAGAATACTGTAGAGAAATGAGGGCGCTTCTACTCGAATTTCTGCCCTTTACGACTGAAAAACTGGTAATGATCCCAGAAAAATAATAAAAAGTTTTTTCGTCTAGCATAAAACGGGCCAGAGTGCTGAAGTCTGCACAATCATCGACTCACCGGGTAAGGTAGACATGACGGCGGACGGGAAACAGTTTGACCCAAAGAACAAAAGGTCCTTTTCCGCCTTCTAGCCATGGTAAAATAAAAATGTCATTGGTAAATAAAATGTTATTGGTAAATAAAATGTGATGTTGGCAAATAAAATTCATTAGATTTATGGAAAATAAAGTAAATAATATTCCACTCTGTTTCGTTGACAGCTGTATCAAAAAATAATTGAAGTATTCACGGCTAATGAATAATCTATCTTAATCAAATAAATGCAAAAGGTAAGTAATAATTTAGTTGAAAACTTCACTCAATACAGGTGCGTTTTTGTTGATAAGATTACAAAACGACTACTTTTGAATTGGAATAATAATTGCATGATGTGTACAGTTGTCAAATCAACAGTAGCTCTAATTAAGCAAACTCATCCAGAATCATTCTAATCAAAAATTATAACAGGGCCAGTCTACACTGCGCGTAGAATCGTGTAGTGTGCGAGCGTATCCTTAGTTTATTTCAATCAACTGGCAGCTTTTACACTGGTAAGGTGATATTAATGAATAGTGACTTTCCTGCGTAATGAATTTCTGTTTAAAATAAACTAAGGATACCCTTATGAAAGTGCGCACAGTGTAGACGGGCCTAAGCAGTTAGCATTGCAGAAAAAATTACTGTTCTTTGAGCCAACAGTATAGAACACATTATAAAATCTTAACTTTTTTTCAACAGCTGTGAGATAGCACTTTACTCACTTGTCTGCTTTCCCTTTAGGCTAGTGTTTCATTAGCATCTGAATTCACACATAACCAATCCTATTCTGGCAGTCCAATCGAAACTCCAAAGTACACACGAGGGCAATTTCTGAACTTGCCTTTGTACCTTTTTCTCAGATTACTTTGATCAACGTTTAGCAACAAGGACACCAGGAAAGGATGGGCTGCCAGGATATAGGCTATGTGTGAATTCAGATGCTGATGAAACACTAGCAAAAAGGGAAAGCAAACAAGTGAGTAAAGTGCTACTGTGGCTCACAGTTGTAGAAAATTTTGTGTTCAAAGTCTGCTATGTAACTTCTAAATCTTATCTTAATCCAGAAAAGAACACTTATCAGAAATAATGATATGGAATTAGGATCCAAACCCACAAAAACCAGACATATGTGGTTTCACATTCTTATGTGGTTTCACTGTCGTGGCGGTCCTTCGACATAAAGCAAGTCGCTTCGTATTTGTAAATCAGTGTTCCTAAAAGCAGCTTATAACAAAAAATAAATGAAATTTTACCGAATCGAGAATTACTATGACTAAGATTGGAGCCAGATTTTAAAAGCTCTTTATTTTCAACTTTTGAAGGTTTTCAACACCTCTGACACTTTTGCTGACGACTCGTACACTGGAATTGAGAGCGACACTACTCGAATAAACAGGTGAGGTAGGAGTTCGAGGAAAAATGGCCCTGATTTAGACGAATTCACGTAACATGACTCAAATTTCAGCAGTGGACTTACGGAGCAACGGCAAATCCATTTGGAACAAGCTGTAACTCCCACACGAATTGACAGATTTTTATTGGATAATTCTCCACGGAGTCCTGACTTGACAAAAATGAGTCCCGACTTGACTTCTTTAAGGTAAATTTACACAGTATCCGTTTTTCGTCCGTTTTCGTCCGTTTTTTTACGTTTTTGCTTCTTCTTGAAAAAGTATGCGCTTTTTCATCCGCGTTTTTAGAAGTCCATATCCGCACAAAGTAGACTGTTGTATATAGATAAAAATTTTGTTGAAAAAATTTTGTGTGTGAACGATAAGAACGATATCTCAAAATAAAGCTGTATACCCCTTTACAAAAAATTTTTTTCGGAAAACTTTTGTCCAGTATGTGACTGTCTGGTTAGTGCGGATATGGACTTCTAAAAATGCTGATGAAAAAGAACATGCTTTTTCAAGAAGAAGCAAACATGTAAAAAAACGGACGAAAACGGACGAAAAATGGATACTGTGTAAATTCACCTTTACACGTAATTTGCGAACGTATCGGTTAAGTATCCGTCATTGCTCGAATACTTAACAATCCCCATTTTTGCAACGCTTTATTTTGTGCGCAGTCTTGTTGACAAAGTATTTTTGCAATGGTGTACTTTGCGCTGGTTTTTGACTATTTATTTCGACTTTGATTATATATTTTTGTATATTTAATTAAAATAACTATTTAATTAAACTTGCAAAAAAAACATTGCATAAATTACAGTACAGAAACGGCGCCCCATACCTAATCGTTTCAAAAAAGTTAAAAATGCAATTTTATCATGTCTGAACTTTTTGTATGTCTTGCCGTTTTCAAGTTACAACTTAACAATTTAACGTCAACAATTATCGTCTTACTTTGGTGTTATGAAATTTTTCGCTGTTTTATTTTTAATTTTTTTGTTTTTTTTTTGATACTGACAATGGTTCTTTAAGACAGAAATCGATTTTATAACTACTTGAAATTTTTTGTTGTTAAACATAATTGAGTTTAGCAAAATTTTTCACTGATTTAGTGGAAACACCAATAAATTGTTTCACCTTCTATAAACTTGTACCAACACCATCGTTATTTGATGCCTTTTTGATCTGGATTCGATTATTTGTGCACCTCCATCAATAATTACATCGCTATTTTTTTGTATTAGCAGCACTCCAAAGGAGCAAGTTTCCCTGAACACCGGTGTCCCAAGTTCAAGTGAGAAAGAGGTAATATACTGCAAAGCAGTGGTTCTTAGCCATGGTTCGATCGAACTCCAATTAAGGACAAAGAAGTTTCAGGGGTTCGACGAAAGGCCTCCAAAATTTTGACATAGGCTGCACCGATGCAGATTTCTGGGTTGCGGGAGAAAATAACAGGAAGAGTCCTGCTCTTTTCGAAACAAACACTCGAATTCCCTAGTTGGTCGCCGAAAAAAACAAGAAAAGAAAAGCAGAAATCATCAGTAGAGTTGGCAAAGGGGAGCTTAAATGTATTATAAAAAAAATGCATTACGTTTTTCGCACTTCTGAAGCCATGTTTTGAAGTGAATTGACCTCTAAAGTGATTTAAAGCCACTTTTGAAGCATTTATTAAGTGAGGAAGTTAACATTTGGCAAAAATAAATCTTAGAAATAGTAAAAACTTAGAAACACGTCTTAAAAAAAGCAATCAAATTTGATCGCTTGATGCAAAACGCTTAGGGTTGACTTTAAAAACGTTGTGTGGAATGGGAAAGGTATTCGGTATAACTAATATAGCTGCTATAATTACTAGGGCACCCAGATTTTTAACTTTTTTTTTCTTTTCTCGTGTTTTGTGACTCTTTTATGCAGTTTTTTGTGCTGATTCCGAAAATGTGCTTAAAAATGTGATCCGATCAACTTCCGGGAAGATATGAGGGGTTTTCACCCACCACTTTTTTAAAATTTGATTAAAATTTCGAATCGTGTTTTTAGTTCTTAAGTTATGATACTGAGAGTAATTTTATCTGAAAGAGCATTTAATTCTGTGCAATTTAAAAAAAATTGTTTGAATTGACCCAATAAGTTGAGAGATATAAAGTGTTTTGTAAATAAATTCTTGTTACGCTTGAGTGATTTTTGAAGCAAAATTGCTTTTCACAGCTTTAAAAGCACTGCCATTGGCCTAATTTGAGTCAATATGACCAAGAGGCTCCGACTTCGCTCAAATAGAGAGTGAGAATATCTGTTGGCATAGTTTTCCATCCACGTTATGCATGAGTGATTTTTAAGAGTTTCACAATGATATAACTCTTAAGTAATGCTATGCATGAGTGATTTTTGCTGTATATTTGGCAGAAATCTTCAAAATATCTCAAATTCCATTCATAATATTAAATAAGACAATTCGGTGTCAAATGGAAGAATATGTTACCAGTAAATCGCAACATCAATTTTAAAACTTATCGCGACTTCCTTGAAAAGAAAAATGATGTATTAAGCTTTTGCATTAATGCAAAGCATGAAGAATGTAGGTAGCATTTATGACACATTTCGTAGTTAAAGTTATGCTACTGTATTTAGGGCCAGAAATTCAACATATCATAGTTCTGATGGGTCTGAGTTTTTGTAGATGTAGTTGTCATGGAAAAATACTAAACAGAAATACGCATAGTCAATAACAGTCTTCACACGTATCTTGAAAAGACATAGCTTTTTGGCTCAAGAGTAAATTTTTTGTGTTTCAACTTCATGCATTGTAACCTGTTGTCTTGTTCTGTTTGTCATAATGACACTAGTAAAACCTAATCGTGCCTTCTGCAGCATTGTTAACCATTTAAATAGCTCAAATAATGTTGCTAAGTTCAATACGTAATAAGACGTTGATTTAGGTTATTTCAAACAGATATTTCAACTAAAAGTTCAAGGCAAGAGGTACTGGGCCAATACTTTCTTGCCGTTTGCTTATTAGCAAAGACACATCATGTTTGCTTGATTTGTAAAAGCTTGGAACTAACCAAAATTTGATCTAATTTACTAAGGTGGCAAATGTCAGCTTTCTTAAATACTTTTCTTGTTTTTTAAATATTAACTGGATTGGAGCATTTTCTTTAATTTTATGGCAGCTTAATCTTTATGATTTATTTTGCTTGAATAAAGAGCAAAATGTAATACTCCTTAGAAATGAGTAAAATAAAATATAAAGCACAAAAAGTATTTACTCTCAAAATATAAATGAATATTTTAGGCCTTACTAGTTAAAATAAATTACAACGGTTAATAAAGCGTTCAAAGTTAATAAATTTTAACTATACTACAGTAATTCAAAACAGCAAACCTCAGTAATTGATTAAAAGTATAAGGTGGTTGCTCAACTTGATGACCGAAAGATCCTTCGCAGCTTCTTGCTACATTTGATTTTAAACAAATGCTTGTGCTTCTCTAAAGTGATTTCGAAGCGCAAAAATAAACGTCATTGTCAGTAGGCAATTAGCTAAAAAAGCAGGTTCTTTTATTTCTCAATTGTTTAAATCTTTAAACAGCAAAAATTGTTGGCCGTGGGACAAGAAGAAAAACCAGCTACATAAATAAATTATAATGTGATAATATCAACCCTAAAATACTATGTTATTTCTTGGGAAGCACAACCTTGAAATTTGTCTTTTCCAACAATCACTATTTTCAAAATATACAGCAAAACCTTCTATCCCATCAGCAATATCCAATTTGCATCCTTAAGACTGTTCAATGCTAACTTGTGTTTAGCATAATAAAAAGCTACAATAAGCTCGAAAATAAGACAAATTGAAAATTTATGATGATTTCACAATCCACACTCTCAAGCTTTATAAACAATAAATTTTGACTCTTTTTCAAGCTTTCTCCGACTCTTCCAGCTGCTTGTAAGTAAAAAAAAAAGCTTCCTACTTTAAATTTAGCAACGTTGTTTGAGCTATTTAAATGGTTAACAATGCTGCAGAAGGCACGATTAGGTTTTACTAGTGTCATTATGACAAACAGAACAAGACAACAGGTTACAATGCATGAAGTTGAAACACAAAAAATTTACTCTTGAGCCAAAAAGCTATGTCTTTTCAAGATACGTGTGAAGACTGTTATTGACTATGCGTATTTCTGTTTAGTATTTTTCCATGACAACTACATCTACAAAAACTCAGACCCATCAGAACTATGATATGTTGAATTTCTGGCCCTAAATACAGTAGCATAACTTTAACTACGAAATGTGTCATAAATGCTACCTACATTCTTCATGCTTTGCATTAATGCAAAAGCTTAATACATCATTTTTCTTTTTAAAGAAGTCGCGATAAGTTTTAAAATTGATGTTGCGATTTACAAACGCATGATTTTACTGGTAACATATTCTTCCATTTGACACCGAATTGTCTTGTTTAATATTATGAATAAAATTTGAGATATTTTGAAGATTTCTGCCAAATATACAGCAAAAATCACTCATGCATAGCATTACTTAAGAGTTATTTCAAATGTGAAACTCTTAAAAATCACTCATGCATAACGTGGATGGAAAACTATGCCAACAGATATTCTCACTCTCTATTTGAGCGAAGTCGGAGCCTCTTGGTCATATTGACTCAAATTAGGCCAATGGCAGTGCTTTTAAAGCTGTGAAAAGCAATTTTGCTTCAAAAATCACTCAAGCGTAACAAGAATTTATTTACAAAACACTTTATATCTCTCAACTTATTGGGTCAATTCAAACAATTTTTTTTAAATTGCACAGAATTAAATGCTCTTTCAGATAAAATTACTCTCAGTATCATAACTTAAGAACTAAAAACACGATTCGAAATTTTAATCAAATTTTAAAAAAGTGGTGGGTGAAAACCCCTCATATCTTCCCGGAAGTTGATCGGATCACATTTTTAAGCACATTTTCGGAATCAGCACAAAAAACTGCATAAAAGAGTCACGAAACACGAGAAAAGAAAAAAATGTTAAAAATCTGGATGTCCTAATAATTACCTATTACCTCTCTTAAATCTTGTTCCATTTGCCCCTTTCCTTAAATTATCATTATAAAATGCAGACAAATTAGATTCAACCTTGTATTTTTTTTGTGATTGATCAATTTGCAATAAAAAAATTGGAATTTTACTATTAACCACTGCTCACATGCCCAATTTTACGCAGCCTCATTGCAGATTTCTGACTACGCACCTGGAAGACATATCGATGCAAAGAGTTTTATGATTGAGTGCACTGTGTATTTAGTTTTTATATGTTTCAGTGAAAAAAAGTTGGGGTTTGACGAAAACTTGCAGAATAAAAGCATAGGTTCGTCGGTTTACTAAAAGTTAAAAAACATTGCTGTAAAGTCACATGTTGTTTAGCAGGGTATTTTACTGTGCTTCTCTACTTCTTGACGAGTAGATACAGTTCTGCTGCTGAAACGGGAGTCACGGGTTTGGTTAATGGTCGTTTCAAGCTAGTGGTATTCACTGCTTTGCTGCTCGACGTTCAGCATTTAAAGGGACAGTATAAAATTTCCACCGTGTGTGGTAGATTGATTGCAACTTGATTCAAAAACAATAATTAGGTCCTTTTATGTTCTTCTGATCAAAGTGACTTATTACCAGTACATCAAAATGCAATCATCAAATGCTCTCTGCGAGTTGCAGGTTGGCTTTCATGCTTTGCCTCCTCATGTATCTACCTTTTTTGGCTGTTGCCATATTGACAGAATCCGACTATCATTGTTTTACATCATCTCATGAAGTGTTTCTGCCTTCCTTTACACCATTTTTCTTACACCATGTCCTCAGCGATCAGTTGATGTAATTCTGCATACTATTCTCTCATGTTGTCCGAAAAAAATTTCTTTTTCAATCGCCGAATCATTTGCTCAATTTTTTTGGCGCAGTTATTTTACTCTGAACTTCAATTACCAATGAAAAGTTTCGATACAAGTCGATTGAATGTTAATTTTTAAGAAATTAAATTTGATTTACCTAATGATCAAACAAACTATATTTTTATCGACAATGGTGACACAAATGAATTTTTGTAGTTGTCTGCCTCCTTGTTGGATGATTTGCACTTCAACACTGCTGCGTCATCAGTAGCTGGCCAATCACTGAATGAGAAGCAAAGTGACGACATGGGCAGTAACCAATCACGAAGCGCTCAACGAAACAGAGCAAAAAATATAATGAGCGAAGATCCTTCAGTAAGATGCTGAGTTATTTATTTCTGTAATCGTAGAGTGTGATGATCCAGCAGTCGGAGCATGGCGAAAAGAGAAAAGAAATTGTTTTTGCTACGACTAGCGTTTCCAATTTCCCGGTTTTGAAAGAAACCCTTGAAATCGGGAAATGTCTTACATCATCCTGAGATCCCGGGAAAAACCGGGATGGCCTCATTTACATTGCTATACAAGAATACAATAAATAACTGACGCACATACAACAAATGCATCAAGTTTGGCACTAATAGACTCACGAATGAACTTACTCTTGCGTATAGCATGGGTAGAAAAACAAGTAACAGATGCGAGTTAAGAGACCATACTTCGCAAACTTTTCTTTTTACCTTCCAGAAACGACCTAATCGATTTCTGCTTAATTTTCGCTTTCTTTAAAGAACAAGATTGATTTTCTTCTGCGCTTTCTAATCTAAGTTAGTGCTTGCTTTTTAAATGTCGAAAAAGACTACTAGTCAAACTTCCTTTACACGATATTGTTTTTGAACAATGAGTGCAAGTAGCACTATCATTACCGTCACTCCGAATAAAATGTTTCCAAACTTTAGAATGATATATATATATATGTTCCATAACCAAATAATGCTGACACAAATCTTCAACTACCTGTTCTTAATTGGGCAATATATGTATAATAAACTGGCTCAAGCTAGTTATCCCAGCAATCAACGCCCAACAGTTCAAAAATTGCTGCAAAGAGAAAGGAGTATTGTGTCGCCGCAATGCGAATGAACACGATTAATTTTAATCCTATGCAAAAATAATTGCAAATTATTTTAGACTCCAGTGCCATGAGGATACTAGCTTACAAAACCGAGAATTTTTATTTGAAAAACCGGAAACGAGAAATCAAAAAAGTTACGAAATCCCGGGAATTCCCAAAACCGGGATCCCGGTTCGCAAGCCCTAGCTACGACCATGATTGCATGTTCTAGGTTCAACTCGAACCCTAGTCAGGTTGTTGCGTCCTTAAATAAGGTGCTTTAGGATGATTATCTCGGCTTGGTAAAATAATCCAAGCCGAGATAATTCTCATAAGCAAACATCGGATGCGGATTTTTCCAAAGGACCACAACACCGTGTCTCATTTGTAAAAAGACGATAAAAGTTGCTGCATCTATCAAGCAATGTGCATTTTGACTGTTGACAGTACAAAGATCTCCCCAGGTCGTTTCACAGTCCATCTTCATATCTGCTGAACTATTGCAATATTATAACAACTGTTTTCTTGAAAAACTGTATATTAAGGCAAATAAAATAACGCACTGTAATGAACATGTGAACCCTTCAAGGTGGATGATCGGCACTACAGGTGGCAGCTTCAATCAAAGATATAAAGATTAATTCACTTTTCCACTATCTGGTGGTATAACTTAATAAACAATTAAAGTTGCTTAAACATTACAAACAATCACAAAGATATTGATAATTTGGTTTTAAGTTTATCAATTCTTAAAAGCCCTTCACCCTACAGGCTCTTGGTCTTACTAAAGCAGGTGTATTAATGGGTAACCGAGCATTTGAGCCCTTTAATAAAACATAGTCCCATCCTCTCATTTCGCTAAAAAGGTGACATTATAGCTCAATGGTAGAGCGCCAGGGTAGTGATGAAAAGGTTGCTACCCCCGCTTCATTTCCGAACAGGCTACATGTCGTTGTGCCCTTGAAAAAGATGTTTAACTTTTATTTCCCATTTAAGCCAAGAAGTCAACCCAATCTAAAGGGTTCTTTTGTTAAAAATTCAATTTTTCGCTGGTCATAGTATAATCACAGAGTATTTTCAGGTTGTTGATTTCCTTTTACGTGCAAAAATCTATTTCGATTTTTGATATTGACTTTTTGATCAATTATAGAAATAAAAAGAGAAGTTTACAGACTCTAATTTGAAAAATACGAATTCATCACAAAGCGATCATAACCATGTCATTTCAATGCCGTGATGAAAACTGATACCCGTATGCGTATGGAATACCAAAATTTAAAAGCAGCGTGCATCTTTCAAAAATATTAAAGCAATGGATGGCGATTAATTTTGTTGGCACCAACCAACAGTTTGTTAAAACAAAGTGAAAAGTTATTTCTGTTGGTAATTTTTTACGAATTGTTTAACATGCAACGCTGTAAAATTCAACAGGATTCGGAGAACCGCAAGAAAATAGAGAACACTGAAACTACAGGAAATTGCCGACCTTGGTCTGAGAACGTTTATTGCAAACTTTTCCTGGACCCACAGGGTCGTGATGCTAAATTGATGGTTCTCAAATGCGAGATAAGCTACGTTGACATATTCACGGATGAGGAGCATTCACTGTACAAAAGCAGATTCATAGGTACGTGGAAGAAAACTACCAGTGTTTGAATGGGTAGAGCGTCTGCTAATGAACAGGTAAACTAGGGTGCGATTCCTAGTCGGTTCAGCTCAGAAACGTACTTTGAAACTGGTATTCGCAGCTTCTCCGATCGACATTCAGCACTGAAAGGGACAGTGCGGACCCTGTAAAGCTTCCACCGTGCGTGCTGGTATAGACAGATGGCAGCTTGATTCGAAGACAGAAAAGTCCCTTCGCTGTCGTATGGCCAAAACCACCTGGTGACTGGAAATATAATTGCAATTAACAGTAGTTTTCCTGATAGCATTCGATTAATTGATCCATCTTTATCCTCAACACAATAGCAGTAAGCGGCAAAAGCGACAGGATAAGAAAGTACGGTAAAGTGTTGACAATATTTTAATTTGAGCAATGAATATTTCGAGTGCTGCAATACCGCAAGTAATTTGTTTGCAGAATTGAACTCAGTTCGTTTGTTGTTTTCTTTAATATATTTTGAAGTGCGATCAAAGCATTCTATTTTACCATTTCCAATTAGTATTTATCGTGAGGCATTAAATTTGTGTATTTTAGGTTTTTAATTCAGTACTGCGTGCATCATAGATTTCCATCATTGCCTGCAATTTTTCAACGGTGGGAAATTAAAAATGTTGCAAGTCTTTCGGTAACTTTACAGGTTTGAAGTTGCAGAAATCCACACTGGGGGAAGGGAAAGAGGGTTAACACATAAAGTGTGCTGAGTTGAGTTTGAGTATCGTTTAGGTGCAAAGGCAGACGGAGTTGCGCATTTGTTCGTGTTTGATCTCATGAAATCTCATTGGGAGAAGAAAATTCCACAATCCCATGCAATTGAGCTCAATGTGGACATCGTGATGAGCACATCTCCAATCCATCAATGCTCCGAAGCTCTGCTCAGCATTCTTAAGCTCGAAAAGGTAAAATAGAATCAGAATTCAAATACAAGCTACAAAGAATGAATCAAAACATGCCAACTTTGTAAACAGGCCGGATTTGAATTGGAAAATAAAGAAGAGGGAGCATAGTCTGGGCAATGGCATCAAATGAAGCCAGGTAGCATTTCAAGGTGTAATTAAAAGGAGGAAAGAAAAACAAATTCTGCATTCGTTGTCTTATTTGCCTTAAAATCTAATAAAAATGCAAGATTGAATTAATTTGCATTTGGTTTTTAGAGATATCTGAAACATCTTTCATTCGACGGCCAGCTTAATGTTATGATCAGGTTCGCTCATTCGCACGCGTGGGACGTCAAAGATGACGCCACCAGAGAACGAATACACAATGGTGAGAACCAACTGTAATTCTGGCTTCATTTTTATGAATCATTTGAAGCACAAGGATAAAAGCTTTGTCCCTGGTTTTCCGCTGAATCGGTTTTTTTCGCTCATGACGTTTACCAGTTGTCGTCGTGTGGATAAAGCGTCTGCTACTGAAACGGTGCGCTCGGATTCGATTCCCGGTCGGGCTCAAGCCAAAGACTACAATAATTTGTAGACTATACACAGCTAATCTGCTTGACTCTTAGCAAAAAAAAAAAAGGGACAGTGTGAAGCCTCCACTGTGTGTGGTAGAATGAGGGCAGATGGCGTCTTCACGCAGAGACTGCAAAAAATTAATCCCTTAACCAGTAGCGTACGCAGGATTTTGAAAAGGGGGGGGCCAAAAATTTCAGAAAATTTGGCAAGAACAAAGATCTAAAACAGAAATTGTTCCTCCCAGATCTAGTCCGAATTTTCGCCCAAAATCAGGTGAAGAGCAAAAATAAAGCCTACAAGAGGAGCAAAGCCTACAGGAAACGCACCGAACATAGCCTTTGCATGATCAAACCTTATGCCCAACTTGCAGAGGGGGGGGCCATGCCTCAATTTTGCTTACTTTTCTATGCAATTTTGCAATCCTGGCGACCCAAAGGGGGGGCCATGGCACAATGCCCCCCCATAAATACGCCTCTGCCCTTAACTGTCTGCTGGCCAAGGCAAGTTGCTAAATAAAAACGCATAGTAATTGATAATATTGCAAATACAATTTACAGTCTGCTATACTTCTACATGTTATCAATTATTTTACCCAGTAACAGCTAGACTGTTGAATTGTTATATAGTTTCATAAGCTCCGGTGTTATGCAGCTGATTCAGTGGAAGATTATTATATAATTTGTATAGTAAGTAAGTCGTACATTAAGTTAATTTTTGTGTTTTGATGACATCACTTGATGTAGGATTACGCAATCTTTTTCGGGAAGGCGTCAACCTTGAGATAATGAGCGCGGAAAACATTATCGAGGAAATGGGGGTTGACGGGATTACAGCTGAAAGTGATGCGAAAATCAAATATTACACCGGAAAAAGACGGAGCTGGAAAGCAGCAGCTGCCTTATCTGGACAGGTAAATCACTGATTAAGGATTACTGTTTGCGCCATTTGCTTTTTCAATGAAAATAGTTCAATACATTGTTTCTATCAATAACAAGCCATTTGTATTCTCACAGATGAAGCTCGTAAGAGGTAGCAATTTATTAATTGTGACAACAAAAGTGTCACTTATGGTTGTATGAGCCAAAAAATTCTCCCAAAAAAGTTAAGTTGCTTATCAAGAGAATCACTTTCTCTCTTCATTGCCGCTTTTCCATGAGGGTTGCGGGGCAGCAGCTCGAGATTAAGCCGCCACACTACTCGATCGTCCATCACCTCCATCATTTCTCTTGGTGAACCCTCAAGCGATTCCATCCAAGGCCCTCTGTATAATTAATCTATCTATTTCTAAGCCGTCCAACTGGTCTTTTTCCATTTGTTTTGGCAATTACCGCTTGTTTGGAAAGTCTTTTCTGAGGCATCTGCCTACATGCAAAACAATCCAAGCTGAGATCTCTCGATTTGGAAAAGTATAGCGGCTGGATGTTTAAAGATTTTCGAGTCCAGTAAAATTTTTTCCAACATCTTTTATTCAAAAACTTCAATATTGAATTATTAAGTTTGCTATACAGTTTCGACAACGATTGAAAAAAAGAGTTTTTTGTTATATTTGTTTTAGAAATCACGCACTTCGCTTGTCAAGTCAAGAACTGACCAATCAGAAGTAAGAGACCCGGATTCCAGTGAATCAGAAGAAGATTACGAATACGTAGCAGAGGACGATATGTACCACGTTTCTCTATTGGACAAGCTTGATCAAATCTTAGCAAATCAGTACCGCGCTAAGGCTGGAGAATAAAATTACAGCTATTAGTGCTATAATAAGTAAAAAAAAAAGGTCAGGTGCTAGCTGGTATGTACACATTAACAGATAATGATTAGTGATAGCTTTCAATTTGAGTGATTATCGCTTTCAGATATAAAAGTTTTGTTTGGCAAAGTGATTATCATTGCGTAACAGCCTATAAGCAGTGCTGCGAACTCGAGCTTGAACTCAAAAAAATAATTTTTCTGAACTCGAAGTTGAACTCGAATAAAACTGTTCAAGCTTGAGTTCATCAAAAAGAAATTTCAAGATTAAAAAATTGTCGAGAAGATATATTTTTTGTAGATCAGGCCGTGTAAAATGAGATTGTGTTCACTTTTTTATACCGTGACAACCTAGAAAAACAGCATGCCTACAAAAAGACAGCAATTAAGTCGAAAACAAGACTTAATATTTTTGTCAGCCTGAACTTGAACTCAAAAATCTTGATATTTTTGACGAACTTGAACTCAAAAAATTGAAATTAGAGATTTTGAACGCGGACTTACTAAAAAAGCCTGAACTCAAACTCGAATAAAAATCGATCGAATTCGCAACCCTGCTTATAAGGTTGACTTTTCCAAGTTATTTGATCCGTTCTGCAGGCATTCCGTATAGGCTTGTATCAACGGGGTTATTTTTCGCAACAATTTTGCGCTGTTTTCGAGATAATTTTTTGATTGGCAGCATTAACAGACAGACAGTTAAGTGGAATAATGGTGATGAGTTTCCACCTCTACTGTGTGGAGAGTATATAAAAACATGAATATACAGATAAGTCAGATATTTATTTTTCATGTGGTTTTCACCCAGTGTTTTTCTCTAAGATTCGAACAAGATCATTTTATTTATTTTTTTAGCTTGTGTTGTTATAAACTTTTGTCATTTTTAAGCCATAGTTCAGAGTGGAACAGGCTATGTCAAAATAATTGCTTGTAGTGTACTGATCTGAAGACTTTTTTTAATGAGCCAAGTGCCAAAATGTGTTGCTTTTTTGAAATTCGGGCCGGTAACCAAAATAAAAGCTACAGAATCTTCTTGCTCCAAACGGAAATTCTCATTTATGAATAATTCTCAAAATAATTTTAATGACGCTGCTTCGCTTCTGGTGAAGCAGGTTTCATTTTTTAGCAATTGGGCATTGTACGCGCTATTTTGTGTCAATGTTGGCTTCTTGCTGTACTATCTCGATCAGAATAATGTTTACTATCTCGATCAGAAGTAAGTAGCCAACAGATATATTTTCATGCAATAAAAATTTAAATCAATTTTCAATGAGCGAGTCGTTGGAGCGGTTACGCGTTCGTTTCTGAAGCTAGAGGTCTGAAGTTCAAATCTCGGGCCAGTCAAATCGAACACAGCGTTGCTAACGGCTCGCCACCGCTTCGACATTTCTTCAAAAGAAGCAGTGCAACTCGGGCGCAATGACGCCGAGATAGGCCCGGAAAACTTATTACACCCTTCGGCGTATTACGACAAGTATAATGAAAGATTTAATTATTGTTACAGTTTTGTGAATTTCTTATTTTGGTTTGAAATTGAGTAATGCTGGTTTTGCTTACTCATCTCTCTTCATTGCTTGGTGGTTTTGCTTACTCATCTTTCTTCATTGCTTGCTTTTCCACAGAGTGGAAGTACCAGCCCCTTCCAAAGGATGGGGAGCGATAAAGATCTGCGGAGACCTAATTGCCGGGCAACTCCCTAAAGTCTAAACCAAAGATAAAAATAATAGTTTCCGCGACGGTTGCAAAGATAGCAGCTTGAGATTAAGTCGCCAAACGTAATGGCTTTTCATCACCTCCACAATGGTTTTGCAGTAGTTTAAAATCATTCAAACATGTCTAACATCTACACTACACTACATATTTTAAGCTATTTTAAAATGATGCTTTGCTGGTAGTATGTTTTTTCACGATTTCAATTGTTGCTTATGTTTCGATTTTTGTCAATGTTTCTGTTTACAGTAGATAAATTTTGAGTTATTTTGTGAAAGAGTTGATTACGCTGAATAAAAAACTTGAAATTTTGCATTGGAGATTTAAATAGGCGGTCTATTTCATAGCTGCATTAACGTTCATCAATCATCGTGCTTGTTGGTCCTATTAGTACCATGGTTGGCATGAACGCGTGATTCTATGTTTTGACTAAAAAAGGTTGGTCGCAAAGTTAAAAGTGTGCAAACCGTGCATTATCTTGATAAAGCTCGGAGACATTCAATTGCGCACAGCTCAAAATTTTCTAACTGAAGATATTCAATCGACTTTTTCCTTTGTTATCTTGAATCTGGAAATATTTGCATTTATGTGGCTGTTCAAAGTTTTGAAATTTTGAAAATTTCGAAACCAGCTAAATAATCGTACCTTAGCGCAAGCTTGATAAAACAATCAAGAAAAGAAAGAGAAAAGTATAACCGCGTTTTTCCACTCAGATTTTTCAATCAATTGTGTGGTAAGGGTATAAAGCAATGACGCGATCAGTACGGTGTTAATTCAAGGTAGTTAAAGCTTAAAGAGGGTGTAGATTTACAAGTTTAAAAAAATAGAAATATCGAATTTCATGGTTCTTGGTTTTGAATTTTTATAACTAAACTGTTGAAAAATTATATCAATTTTTTTGAATATGATTTTAGTCTTATTACGCGAAAAATTTTACAATACTTGTGGCCGTAAGGGGCAAAAATTTGCAATTTTGACCGATGTTTGAGAAGGTTGCAGCAATCACGAGTGCTTGCGAAGATGTTTAGATAATTTAAAACAATCGAGGATGTTTAGACTATATAAAAGAATATTGCAAGAAAAATATCGCCAGTAAGACCAGGGTGTCGAACCGTTTCAAATAACGATTCGGGTTCGGGTTTAGCTCCTGCTCAAAATATTAAGCGGTTCAGGTTTGGTTCGGGTTCACTTGAGCACCATTTTCGAGGTTCAGGTTTAGTTCAGGTTCACTCAAGTAAAATATTACTGGTTCAGGTTCGGTTCGGGTTCATTGACTTAAAATTTAACTGTCGTTACTCGTTTCGTCCAGAAAAAAAAAAGAAGAAATTGCTGATCCTGTTGATGATCACCGCTGCTCTTATTGTGCGTGTACCAGCGCCAGGGGCATCTGGATATGAAAAAATATATTCTTACTTTTATTAGGGGTTTAGGTTCGGTTTGGGTTCACTTGAGCACACTTTCGAGGGTTCAGGTTTGGTTCAGGTTCACTGAAGTAAAATTTTGGTGGTTCAGGTTCGGTTCGGGTTCACCAAAATGAAACGGTTCATTCGGGTTTACAATTCGGGTTCAGATTCGGTTCGACACCCTGAGTAAGACACCACCATAAGCCATAGGTGGGCAAGTAAAGCAAAGCGTTTGCTTCGTAAACCACTATAGTCCGTTAACAAACTTCACACCTCCGTTAACGTTAATCCGTTATTTTCAGCTTTAATTAACAAAAGTTAACAAAGTCCCATAATTCGTTAACATTTTGCGGGTAATTTACATTTTTTCTTCTTCACTCGCTTGTAGAACATGTATTGACGCTGTTGAGCTGATTGTAAGGGAATATTTATTGCTGTGGTAGTCTTTTTATGTTTTGCAAGTTACATTTTACACTCTAATCTAATTTCAAGATAAAAATAGGCTCAAATGTACTAACGAAGCTGCGATCGGAAAATTTTTGGAAATTGTGATCAGCGATACGTAATAACTTAGACCTATAAGGCTGCAGCTTATTATTTGCCACAAAAAAGAGCTCCTTTCTTCGCTTTCTTCTATAAAACTCGTGCTAATACGCAACAAGTGTTACCAGAGCAAACTGGTATGTACCAGTACGATGAATGAATGCTGCAAGATATTAACGATAAAAACGTTAACGGAAGTTAAAAGAACTTTACGTAAGTAACTTTAGTCCGTTAACATGAAAATACTTTTTAACGGATTAACGAGTTCGTGAAAAAGTTAGCTTCGTTATTAACGGATTAACGATTAACGGACTTGTGCCCACCTATGCCATAAGCACATGCAAAATTAAAATGGCATTCAAGTCAATTTTTTTTCTTTGAGTTTTCTCTCAAGATGATAGTAACAAAACTTCACCAAATTTGAGCTTTCAACAGTTTTCTGTTCATACAATTTGGCCGCTTAGATTTCCCCTTGGAAATGCTCTCTTCCTTTGGGATGTTTCCCAGAGGTGGAGTCCTCGAGGACACATTTTGAAGTCCTTGGCCTTGAAGGTCAAGTCCTTGGCCTTGGCCTCGAAGCCTCAAGGCCTCGAAAATTGCCCAGTCCTCGGCTCGAGGACAGCACTATTTTTTGAACAGTTGAAATTTCGTTGGAAAACGCCAGAAACCTCGCAGAAAATTTGTGAACACTTTTTTTGATTTCCTCACTTGGAGCATAGGCGTAGCCAAGGGGAGGGGGCAGGGGGTCCGCCCCCTCCCCAATTGAAATTTCACCAATGACAAAATGTGACAAAAAAGCCTATAGTTTCTTCAGTTTCACTTTCTTTTAAGCATTTTTCGCTTACAACAGTATAACTAACAACAATATTGAAGACCAGGGGCTCCGGGTTCCCCTCAATTCAATTTTTGCTAGCCAATTTAAACGTATAACCCGAAGAAAACAAAGAGTTTTTGTCCTAAAAGTTGCTCTCTCAGGCCCACATCTAGTCTTTTTGTGAACGTAATGCATTAATCAGGGCCGGATTTACCATAATATGACGCAGTACCAGCAGTAGCGTAGCCATGGGGGAGGCGGGGGCTATACCCCCCATTGGCCTGTCAACCAAAATGCAGAATAAGGAAAATACCACGTTTTTAGCTCTTTTGAAACTGTTTTTTGCGCTGGAATTGACTAAAAAATGATTTAATGCATCATTTGAAACATATGTTCTGGGGGGCTAACTGTCAAAAATTAAAGTTACAAATCAATGAAAACTTTGAAAAAATGCCCGAAAATAAACAATCAAATTTGATCGCTAATTTAAAAACGCCAAACATAGGTTTTATCAACAAATATATCATAAACTCAGGAATAAGGGGAGGGGGGAGGGCTATTCAGTGTTAGTTAATTACCAGTCACTTCTCTCAAATATCTTTCCATTAACCTTTCCCCCAGTTATTTTTTTTTATAAAATATAGACGAAATAGATTACTCCGTGTGAGTTTTATTGAATAATAGGATTTTATGATTTACCAGCAAGTAAACAAGAGAACTGCAATGTTATCATTAGCCACTTCCCATATAGCCCATTAATGCAATCAGTTGAATCATGTTGGGCTGCCAATTTCTATGCCACGTTCTAAAAGCATTATTTTCTATTAAAATAGCTCTAAAATTAAGTTCATTTTGCGAAAAAATGCAAAATTTTCGAGCGCTGAAGGCTCCGCCCCCAGACCCCAAGTTTCCGGCTGCTGGGGGCTTCGCCCCCTAACCCCCATTGACCTTTGGTGACTGGGAGCTCCGCCTCCAGACCCCCAAAACACCCCCCACATTGCGAATTTCTGGCTACGCGCCTGAGTACCAGCTATAGGGGCCCCGAGCTAAAATTGTAAGACTTTTTTTTATCTTCACCTATATTTGACAGAAAGATGTTGCGAAAATCTCCAAAGTGCCAGGGGCCTAGCGCAAAGTAAATCCGGCCCCTCAATAACATGGTTTGTTGACGTAACCATCTATTTTACCATTTTTCAGTAACAATTCAGTAATTCACCTCCAACCTCGCCGGTTTTTATGCACAAAATACTTAAAAAAAAAATTAGCCACGGAAAATGCTGATTGAACGAATTATTGAACTTCAATTGAGAGGGCCTGGGCCCCCTGGCCGAACATGTACTCCTATAACTGGTTATTGTCCTGACAAAACAAAAATGTCCAAGGAAAATCCTCGAGTGGATTATTATTTACTGCTAAAATGTTGCAAGAAACAATGCACCTTACAATTAAGACAACGCACCCTAGCTGGACCAGATCACTTACAATTAAATTTAACTCCAAAATGCAAGATGTTAAACGTGTTTTAAACTTAAATTGCAATTAAAAGGAGTATTAAACAATTTGATTTTTTCAATTGGCTTTCAAATGTCAAAAATCTAGTGCTTTTAAATGGCACTGAACACTTGCGAAATGTGATTCAATGGCATTAAAATAGCTTTTTTTCCAAAAAATTACAAAAAATCGCCCAACGGAGACCCCCGTCTGTGATACCTTTGAGTTACACTAGCTTTCTCAACACGTTTCCAAAGTTAAATATTTGCGTTTTTGAATTATTAGTTTAAGCCCTCTCCCTTTGCAAAATCCTGGTTACGTGCCAACAGGCAGTGACTTCAGATCTTCCATCCTACGATATCTTTGTCCCACAAAAACTTCCTTCCTTCTTCTTTCTTCATTGCCCGCTTATCCGTGAGGGTTGCGGGGGCAGTAGCTCAAGATTAAGCCGCCACACCTCACGATCGTCCATCACCTCCATCATTTCGCTTGGGCGAAGTCCCAAGCGATTCCGTCCAAGATCCTCAATGTAATCGGTCCATCTAGTTCTAGGTCGTCCGACTGGTCTTCTCCCATATGTTTTGGCATGTAAAGCTTGTTTGGGGAGTCTTTCCTGAGACGTTCTGCTTACATGGCCAAACCATCCAAGCTGAGATCTTTCAATTCGGAGAAGTAACGGCTCGATGTTTAGAGATTTTCGAATCTAGTGATGTAGTCAAGACCCCGATGGTCGAGACCGAGACCAAGACCAATACTTGAATAAAATTCGAGACCAAGACCCAAGACCAAGACTTGAAAAAATTTTCGAGATCGAGACTCGGTGAGTTTGTTCGAGACCGAGATGAGACTTCGAGACCCGAGATTTTAGAAGCAAAACTTACTCGTATTGACTATTGACAACCCTTTTCATAGTTTTTCCTTAAACAAACGGCCAATAGCAATACAGCAGAACGACCATAAACCAAAAAACGAACTTGGGCCACGGGTTATTCACAAGCACATGAAGAGATGATGGCATAGCTCAACTGTCAAGCGCCCGTCTTTAAAGTAGAGAAATTGCAGTTCGATGCCATCGTTCAATTCATATAAAATGCATCTTAAATTTGCTTAAGTTTCATTACCAAACTGCTCGTGGACCAATCTAGAGGAATTCGATTTTGAAGCGAATTGCAAAATCAAATTAAAATAAAAGCTTTCATAAACTTGCGGCTTAGTGCCCGGGCGTTGAGCAACACTGCACCAAAGAAACATCGCAGCGGGGCGAGACGTTAGCGACACTGCGTCCGATTTTGACCGGACCAAGAATCGAAATGCAGACCTCACGCCCCGATGCTAGTGTCTTCATCTACTAACGCTGACCGGTCGTTTAAATTTGAAATAAAGCGGGCTTGCTAAAGCAGTTGCATTCAGATAATTATTTTAATGACAAGAAGGCCATGGTGGAATGTGCGATTGTGTTTTCATAAACAAGAAATCAAGATGAATCATTCAGTAACGTAATGGTCCAAGTACACGGCAAACACCGTAATGTGTAACAAATACCTGAGTTACGGTATTATTTCTTATCAAGACTTTATTTCTCCGATACCGCCCTAAAAATCTTTAGGGGTCACGCGTCTTCCCCATTCGGTGGCCCATGTTTATACCTCAAGCTATTTTAATCTTCACTGGACCTAATTGTTACTCCTAATGCTTGATATTTACAAAAAAGCAGTGGTAAAGTAGACATAAGTTCATCATTCTGAGTATGCAATCTTAACTGTATCATACTACAAAAGATCTGTTCAACAAAATGAGACTGAAAACAATCACTTTGAGGTCTGAGCTGTCCTGATTAACCTTCCTTGACCAAACCTCATCGCACTGCAAAGCTACTACCTCAAACTCGGTCCACGTGCAAGGAACCTGAACGAGAAAAAGGTTTAGAGCATTTACTACCAGAAAGCAAAAATGTCGACATCGGCAGTTAGCACCTTCAACCAGTAGCGTAGCCAGGGGGGGGGGGCGGGGGGGCTCGAGCCCCCCCATTGGCTTGTGAAGTATACAAAATTGCACGTTTTTGTTGCTTTTTAGGCCGATTTTTGGTGAAAAATTGAAAACAGCCCCCCCTAAAGGAAATTGGGTGCCGAAGCCGTGAAGTAGATGTCGTGATTCGGTGTGAAAAAGTGTTTGAATGTGTGATTTTGGCCGAAAAATTAGAATCAATTTCGGCGAAGACCTTTTTTTTTTTTTTTTTTTGGAGACCACCTGTTCTTCGGCTGAAAAATCGTTTGAAATTCCGATTTTCGCCGAAAAATCAGACTCAATTTCGGCGAAGACCTTTTTTTTTTTGGAGACCACCTGTCTTTGGGCTGAAAAAACGTTTGAACTTTCCGCTTTCCGAGAAATTTCGTCTCAATTTTCGGACAAACCGTGTGAAAAACTGATTCAAGAACAATGAAAATGCGGGTCAAGGTCGTTTGCACTTTTCTCACTCTTTCATAAAAGCCCCCCCCTTTTCCAAATCCTGGCTACGCGCCTGCCTTCAACAAAGATCAACATCAAATAATACCGCTGAAGCGGCTTCTTCTCCTCCAGACTGTTCTACATCACACCTTTCATAAGTAAATAACAAAAATAATAATGAATAACAGGTCGAGCAGCTTTCTCCTACGGCTCTACCTGAGTTTTCGAACCTCAAGTATCTCCCACTGAGTAGCCAATTATCAAAAATTGAGGTTTTATTGCAAAATTTTGTTTCTCACGATCTCAGTTTAAAAGCATTGACGGAAATAAATAAAAATTGACCAAAATGAATAAATAAAGGAGATTGTTGGAAAGCAATTAAAAAGGTGTTAAGACCTAGAAAGTCAATCGAATCTTTGTTTGTGTTGCTTGCATTAAATAATTAAATTCAAAATTTTACTCCTATGCCTAATCAAGATTTTGAGTCTCGAGACTTCTCATATTTCGAGACCATAATTTTTCGGGACCAAGACTCGAGATCGAGACTTGAAGTTCAAGTCCGAGGCGAGACCGAGACAAGACTTTCAAAAATGTGTCTCGAGACAGTCTCGAGACCCGAGACCGGTCTCGAGAACTCCATCCACAACTCAGAGCTACGCACCTTGTTAAACAGTGTAACTCCTTCGATTCTTCGTAAAAATCTCTTTTCGGACGCTTGCACTTGTGATCGCATTCTTTCGGTCATTACCCAAGATTGATGACCATAAGTGAGAATGGGGATAAAAACTGATTTGAAAATTGAGAGCTTTGCCTTTTTTGACAATTCTCGTTTCATGACAACCGAGTAGTGCAAAGCTCGCATTACTGCACTAGCCTTGCCTATTCGGGTATCGAGTTCTTCGTCTTGCCTTCCGTCACTCGTAAATGCAACCCCAAGATACTTGAACTTCTCTACCTGCTTCAGTGTCGCTCCATTCACTTGTAATACGCACTGATCAGGGTCTCTTGAAAGATGAAGTACCTCAGTTTTGGCCGTGCTTATATTTCATTCCGGCGGTGTTGCATGCATCTGCAAAGCTATTTAATGCGCGCTGGAGGCCAGATTCTGTGAAAAATTTTGATGACGTCATTTCATGTGATTTGTGGTTTAGGCTTACCCCAATTAAAATTTTGGGTAAGCCAATGAATTGGAGATCGCCTGAAAAAGATTTTTGAAGACTTTTTTTTGGAGAACACTTGCGCCTGTGTTCTTGGTGCTTGGCCTTGGCCTCGAGCATTCCTGTCCTTGGCCTCGAGAGGTTCTGTCCTCGGAAAGGCTGTCCTTGGCCTTGGCCTCGGATTTTTTTTGTGTCCTTGGCCTCGAGCCTTGTGTCCTCGACTCCACCTCTGATGTTTCCAGGGTTGCCGATAAAAACACTTTAAAAACCGTCAAAATGACGTGAAAGGTCAAAATTGCAAATTACCTGCTTTTCCAATAAATGTAAACCAACTTTCCAAAAATAGTCTTCTGTAACATTGGTCATTGCATTGGTTCCCCTGTATCATCAGACATCAGTAGAACAGGGATAGAGCATGGATTTTTCATCAGAGCATAGACTCTTTATTTCGTAGACTAGAAACAGATAGCCTACGAGGAGAAAAAGAGAAGACCTCTGAAGACAAAAATCTTGCTTTTGTTGTGAAGGTTTTTTGCGGTCTCGCGTATTCGACTGTTTGATTTGACATATTTTTAAAACAAATAAACCGTGAAGAAAAAAGTCACGCCGATTGGATGAATCGGCATATTTTAGAACATGTGAACCGTAAAAAAAAAAGAGAAAACTGTCAGTTTCCAGTCTACTAATAAAGAGTCTATGATCATAGCATAGACTATTTATTAGTAGACCAGAAACAAACGGGCAAAGAAAAAGAGAAGAGTAATGAAGAGATTAAGGCTGCTCTCGCTGCGAAGTTTTTTTGCAGTCACGCCGCGTGACTCACGCGTATTACAGTGAATTGACAAGAAGTGAACGAGCGAGTGAACCAAGAAGAAAAAAGTCACACTGATCGGACTAATCGGCTATATTCTAGAAAAATGAACCGCGAAAAAAAAAGACAAAACTGTCAGTTTTCAGTGCACTAATAAAGAGTCTATGATCAGATTAATGCAGAGGTGGAGTCCTCGAGGACGTCCTTGGCCTCGAGGACACATTTTGAAGTCATTGGCCTTGGCCTCGAGGCCTCAATTCCTCAAAAATTGGCCTGTCCTCGAGCCGAGGACAGGCCAATTTTCGAGGACTTGAGGCCTCGAGGCCAAGGCCAAGGACTTGACCTTTGAGGCCAAGGCCAAGGACTTCAAAATGTGTCCTCGAGGACACCACCTCTGATGATTAACAACGTAATAAGCAAGCAAACCATCATGTGACAACAAACCTGTCGCGCTCCAATGAGTTTACCTATTAGTTTTATTTCAGATGTTGAAGTCTAAGACCTGGCAGACTGAGGTGGGGTATCCTAGACATATCCTTTGACAGTGTCTAAACAGGAATAGTCATAATAAGTATAATATGGCATTAGATTAAGACGTAGTGTGATATAGACATTCTGCATGGTATTGGTTGTCAGCGCTAACGGTGCAGTAGGCTCAGGGCTATTTCCATAGGTGGGCACAAGTCCGTTAATTGTTAATAATAACGAAGCTAACTTTTTCATTAACTCGTTAATCCATTAAAAAGTTTTTTCATGTTAACGGACTAAATTAACTTTTGTTAAGTTCTGTTAACGGACTAAATTAACTTCCGTTAAGTTCTGTTAACTTTAACGTTTTTATCGTTAATATCTTGCACCATTCATTCATTTGTACCGGTACAAACCTGTTTGCACTGGTAACACTTGTTCGTATTAGCACGAGTTTTATAGAAGAAAGCGAAGAAAGGAGCTCTTTTTTAAGGGCAAAGAATAAGCTGCAGCCTCATAGGTCTATTAATCATATATAGTTGTTCACAATTTCCAAAGATTTTTCGATCGCAGCTTCGTTAGTACATTTGAGCTTATTGTTATCTTGAAATTAGATTAGACTGTAAAATGTAACTTGCAAAACAAAAAAAGACCACCATAGCAATAAATATTTGCTTACAACCAGCTCAACAGCATCAATACCACGTGTTCTAGAAGCGAGTGAATAAAAAGAAATGTACATTACACGCAAAATGTTAACGAATTAAGGGACTTCATTAACTTCCATTAATTAAAGCTGAAAATAACGAATTAACGTTAACGGAGATGTGAAGTTTGTTAACGGACTAGTGGTTAACAAAGCTAGCGTTTTGCATTAACTTGCCCACCTATGGCTATTTCTGATTTTACCTGTCAACCCAGAACCTTATCTACAGTACTGGTATCACATCAGCGATGGTACCAGGTACGGTATTATTTTCTAAGCACACGGCGCTAGCCTGCTATGTACCGGTATTTGACACTGTAACAGCCACAGACCTATGTATTCGTAGTCTGGTTATGACTGCCTAGTCTAATAGGCTGCTGTAGGTTATCTATAGTAGCATTTATCGATGTGCCTGATATTGATTAGTACCAGTATGCTTTAACTCTGTAGGCCCTACTGTTTTCATAATCTTATAACAAGTTCTATTTGCCTTTTGCATCTGTTAATTTTTTGGTTTTTCATCTGCTGTAGTTGCTACTACCCCTTAGTCAGATCTGAGATGTTAGCTTCTTGCTACCATATCTCAGATCTTATCTCAAGGGGTTGATAAATTGCTTATTATTATTATTAGTTACTATTGGTAGGCTATGCCTCACTCTACAAGTATTTATGCCTAGGCTACTCTCAGACTCTGTACTTAAAGGCTATTGTATGCCTCAACCTGATACTGTGGGACTCTGGAGGACTGGCTGACTGGTACTGGTACTACTGTTGGCTATAACCTAGACTACAGTTACACAATCAGCACAGAGCAGTAGCCTGGCTGCCTGGTAGCCTACTTTGCCTGTTTTGTGTGAGAAACCAAAGGTCTGTTTTGTGTAGGCTAGAGTCAGAGAAACAAAAAAATTAGCCTACAAAAAGTTTGTTATTATTTAGCCAAACCAAAACTAACAAAAATACTTTGCATACTCAGTAGGCCTACTCAACCCAGTCAAAGGTCAATTAAAATACTGTGCAGTACTGGTATGTGGAACCAAATTCAGCTGTAAAATAAACTCACGACTTGATTACCGGTATGTCTCACAAAGGTTTAGTAGACTTGGTGACCATCTTGGTCTTTCGCTGTTCCTACCTGAGCGTATTGTTGCGTTTTTGGTAAAGAAAAAATGATAGTGATTACCAATAGGCCTACCACTACTTAGCCTAGTACTTAGGTACTGGTACTAGTCTATTTCAATGTAATCAACCTCTTTATATAGCCTACCACCGCAATTAAATTTTTCTTTATCAGTTCATTTCAGCGTAGATTCATGAAGAGAGCTGGGCAAAAACATTTAATCTACAATTGTCCTCTGCAACTGGTGTGACCATATCAGATATAGTATCAGGTGCGCCACAGAGTACTGTATTTGTAACTTTTCTAGCAACACCCTTAGTAGATAATCTTGTAATGCAGAAAGGTGGGTTTCTGGCCTGAGGCCCTTTTTTCTTTTTGAGATCACCTCTACAATGGCAAAAATTGGTGGTTTCCAAACTGAAGACCTTTTTTCATAGTTTGGAAATCACCTTTATAATGGTAAAAATTGGTGGTTTACTGGCTGAAGACCTTTTTTTGTAAAACAATATTGTTTTTTGCATTTTTCGTGTTGTCACTGACATTGGACATTGCCGGTTGCGGTGTGTTGCCGAATTCAGCAAGTTTTACAAGTGTGCTGCAAGTTAGAAAAGGTTGTAAAGCACTGATATAAAACAGCCTTTCTCAAGGCTAGGCTACCCAATACTCAAAGAGTGGAAAATGATAGTTCCGGCGCTATTAAAAACTATTTTGAAATTGTGTACCACTAACAAGCTTTTTGAATTTAAAAACGTATTCACCTAAAAGATTTTTGAAGTCAAATAAGTAATCTTTCAGCATTTAAACATGTTTTGGACTAATTGATCAATAAGTGTGCTGGGGTTGATTGGACTGAACAAAATAAATTCTTTGAAACTCTTCCAAATCTGAAATCATAGTATTTTGGCAATTTTTAATTGCTGTAAAAATGTGTAAAACGTCATCCAAATGGCAATAAAATGGCCAGTTTTTTTCCAAAAAGATTGCAAGAATTGCGCAGCGGCTGTGGGCTTTGCCCTCAGGTTTCCATAATGGTAATTTGTTCTCTTGCACACAATCTTCACAGCCAACAACTTTCAAAATTGTTATTAGAGGATTTCTGAACAAAGAAAATGATGTGGCTTAATTCAACTACTGTCTGACAGTATTACTGCGAAACCCTGTTTGACTTTTATAGCATGCATTTTCATTGATGGTTAAAATTAATTAACTACAATTGGGTCCTGGTTGGTTTTTCAAAAATTGAAACCCCCCTTAAAAAATTTTGAAGTGCACCCTTGCACCTGACACACTACAGGTACCAGCAGCCTATCAAAAAAAAAAAATATATATATATTGCTTTCATTTACAGTTGCAGTTACAGTTATTAAATGCTGTTAAATATCCTTTCTTGTTTATTTTCAATGCTTTTTGACATTTGCTAGAATTTATGTTAGCTTAAATATGGTAATTGTAAAATTTTAATCATTTTTGTTGTTTACAGTAGTTTGTTAGTGTAATTACAGAATAAGAGGTCCAGACTTGATAACTTTTCTAGCCTTTTCAAACTGGTATTTTTTGGATCAGTATGTTTGTGGCCTATCACAGCGTGTAACACCAAACAATTAAGGAAACTGCTTCAAAACTTTTGTACGGTAGCAGGTAGCCTACTCTTCTAGATTACAATTTCAGATTTTATCCTGTTGGCTACATTTTTAGTTTTCTGTATTTAAAATTTTTGTTATCATCTAGGCTAGGTAGGCTTAAGGCTAGGGTTGTTGCCAGATTCAGCACACATCCTGCACTGGTGGGCTGAACCAAAATCCCTGTATTTATAATCAACTATGTCAGTTGAATGTCTGGGTGTTCTTTCTTTGCCTATATTTGATTGGAAGATTCACTGCACATCAGTTCTTTGATGCTGGATGGTTAGGGTTACAGTGCACCAATGTGTACCGTATCTTCTGGCAACCAACTAGGCTTTGTTTAATGCTAATGTTAGAGTAGGTCTATATCTCTGGATATTCAGTGTTGTTGCGATCATCATAGTTCAGTTTTGATTTCTAATCATCAGATTTTTTTGGTCTGTTGCTATAAATTTTCTGATTTGTAAATTTCCAGTAGTTCTACAGGTCTAATGTACAGGTATAGGCTTGCCTATTATGACTTTTAAAAGTCAGTTAAACAGTGAAATTGTGAGAAGTGAGTTACTCAAGCACAGCAGTCGCTTAAACTACAGACATAATCTGTATGCCTTCAAAAAAGTTGGGGATATATATCTCACCTCCTTAGCTTATAGTAACTTTCAATTGTACATTTTTTAGGTCTTTGATTTCTGAATTTTTTTTTCTTATTCTTGGTCAGGCAAAATGATCTGACACATGTTTGTAGTTTTAATAAAATGCAAATAAAGTAAAGAAAGAAAAAGTGTTTTTATTTTTGAAAAGTATTGCTACTTGTAATGCCATTCTGTTTGATTATGTTTTAAAAATTAAATCAGTCAAATGGGATCCAGTATTGTCCATGTGCTGTTGAAGGTGTTCACGAAAGTCGTCTATAACTCGGCAAGTTATTTCATGTGGAATGGCAGGAATTTCTTGATGACTTGCATTTTTGAGTTGATTAATAGATTGAGGGAAATTAATGTACAGTCAAACCTCGATTTAATGGATTAATGCGGAAATGCAATTGTCCGTTATTGGAAAATGTCCGTTATTTGAAAAGACACGGATGTTACCTAGTGTAGATGCACAATACATGTTTTGGTTAAAATCACTTTATTATTGTTATGTAGCAGAAACAAACTGCACCTGAAAAGTCGAATAGCTTGGCAGCAAGATCTCTGCAAAATCAGTTTGTTACAAACTTACATGAAGCCTATGCACTAATGCTCTACATTGATTACTATAAATTTGAAAATGCTCTACACTAAAAATTTGAAAATGCTCTACATTAATTGCAATTATGACGTAATAGCGCATTAATGAAAGTATGTACAGTATTAAAGTTAGTGTCCTGTGCTGTATGACTTGCGTTGCACGCTTGCTTGCACTTAAGAAGTATCTTAAAACCAAATCTTTTGCTATTTACTTCAAAAAATACAAAAACTGAAAAATTTTGCTGCTCAAATCAATGTCTGTTAAATCCGAAATTTGTTAAATCGAGGGCCATTAACAGTGGCGCATCCAGAGGGGGGTTTCGGGGGGTCGAACCCCCCTTTTTGGAACTCTAAAAACAACATAATTTTGTTGATATATCGCAGTTTGTAACTCTTTGCCATGTTTACTTTTCACTACATAATCACGTAAGTTGTTGTTAATCACTTCAGATGTTGTTTTTGGGCTGTAATTTGATCCTGCAAGATTAGATGTTGTTTTAGCACAATAATTTAATCCTGCTAGGTTTTTACCAAGCATTTGAGATTTTTGCATTTGTTTCAACTACAATATTGCTTTTACAATGTTTCAACTACAAGACGGATATATTGTGTAACTACCAGTATGTTTATTTGTTATATCCATTGAATTATGGATAATATGATACCAATCATAAACTTCTGAGCAGAACAGAGCTTGACACTAAAAAGAGACGGACACCTTTAGTGAAAAAGTTGTCCTTGTGTAAAAAAAAGCTGAATGCACTTCTGCAAAAAAAAAAAAGCAAACAAATCGGCCATTTAAAACCACCACAAAATTACATTCAAACATCAAGGTTTTTATTCTGAAAACGTATTCAGGAGATTAAAAACAGCTTTTAATAGCGTCAGCGCTATCATTTTCATTTGATTTTTTCTATATTTTTGCATTAACCTTATAGTATTATAGGTAATGTTTTAGCATCATATGTAATAATAATAACCCATTTTCTATTTTGGTGTCTACATTTCAGAGTAGATTCATAAAGAGAGCTGGATGAACACATTCAATCTAAAACAGCCTTGTTCTAAACTACCCATTACTCAAAGAGTGGAAATTATAGCTCCGATGCTAATAAAAGCTATTTTAAAATTCTGTGCCACTAACAAGCTTTAGAATTTAAAAACGTATTGATTTAAAAAATTTAAGCTAAATCGACCAGTAAGTGTGCAGGGGCTGACTGGACTGAGCAAAATAAAATCTTTTAAGCTCTTCCAAATCTTAGTAGTTCAGCTTTTTCTAATTGCTCTGAAAATGTTCAAAACATCATCCAAATAGCGTTAAAATGGCTACTTTTTTCTGAAAAATTCCTAGAATTGCTCAGCAGCTGGGGACTTTGTCCCCAGGCCCCCATCTTAGAAGTTTAGCTTTTTCTAATAGGTCTAAAATGAGCAAAACGTCATCCAAATAGCATTAAAATGGCTGCTTTTTTCTGAAAAATTGCAAGAATTGCCCAGTTGCTGGTGGCTTTGCCCCCAGGCCCCCATAGAGGTAAATTGTTATCTTGCACACAATCTTCACAACCATAGCTTTCAAAATTGTTCTTACAAGGTTTTTGAATAAATAAATGTTGTAACGATGCAACTATTACCGCGAAACCCTGTTTGACTGTAACTGAATGAACTACAATTGGGTACTGGTTCCTTTTTGAAAAATTCAAACCCCCCCTTTAAAAATTTCTGAGTGCGCCCCTGGTTGTTAAATCTAGGGTTGACTGTATACCGTTGACTTGAGGTATCCCCAGAGAAAAAAAATTGCACGAATTTAAATCAGGTGGACAGGCGAGCCAACATCTGACATGAAAATGACCCTCTGAGTTATAGACAACTTTTGTGAATGCTTTTGACAGTGGGTGGACAATACTGGATCCCATTTGACTTATTTGATTTTATAGCATAATGAAACATAATACATTATACAGGTGGTTAAAAAAACAACTTAAAAAAATATGATACTTAAAAAAAACGAAACATTTGCTTATTTGTTTGTTTGTGGTTTATTAAACCTACAAATGTGTCAGATCTTGTTTCCTGACCCTGTATATATCTGATATACCTGACAACAGCTCAAGAGTTTCAGAAAACAAAAATGTTTAAGATTACTGAGACTGTGTGACTAGTATTGACCTGCTGTAACTGCACTAATAGGACTACTGCTGTTAGCAATATTTAAAAAATATTTTGTCACATTGGTATTATTAGTGATAGACTACCATATATGATAAACCTGACTAAAACAAGTTGAAATGTCGTATGAAGTAGAAGTCGGAAGGTTTGTCACCATTCCTGTGAAACGAACTAATGATGTGGATTTAGTGAAACCTTTAGAAACATTCATAAGAAATACTTACGACAAGGTAAACTCATTGAATTATGAATATGCATGCTTGGATGCCATGATGCTCTAGAGTGCATAATGTGTCTTGACTCTTGATGCTTCATGATTCACATTTTTCAATTCTAATTCGTGATTCATATATTTATCAAATTTTTGAAAAATTAAGTTGCATTAATTGCAGTTGCAAAGTAAACTACATGCATTCAAATATTTTGCATATTAGTATGCTCTAGCAGATTATTTTTGCATTGTTAAAGCACATAATTACTCTTTGTGTTTAAAAGAACATCATCAACTTGGCTATCCTACTTTTTTAATGGCATGGATTCGTCAATTGTTGATGCTTGCGATTCTGAATTGTGTTGTCACTAAATTACGAAAAACAAGTTAAATTTTGACCGAGCACTTTTGACAAAATGAGAACTTAAAAGTAATTTCATGAAACGTAATTTGAGATTCTTATTGCCGTGGATTGCTGATGATTGGCGTTTTAAGGTTACTTTACTTTCCCTATTAAGTTCTTACTGGATAACTCTTCCTCTTTAAATGGAGGTTTACAATAATTATTGTAATATTGGTAGTAAAAAAACTGCTGGCATTGTTTTTTTTTGGTTTTGTGGAATTACATTTTGTAGTTTATTTTTTGTTCACTTTCAGACAGATGATGACCTCAGCAAATATATTAGAGAATTTAATAACTTGCGAAGAAATGCTGTTGGAAAAACACTGGACAAAACCATGTCATCATTACAAGTTTTATACCAGTAATTGTTTATATTCATACTGTATACCGGTATTTATGTTGTTTATCTGATATAGAATATCATATTATAAGGACAGTTAATAAAGCTTTTTCTTGACTGTATTTTGTTTTAACATTTAAAAAATCCCAATTGGGAGGGAATTTGCCCGAAATAAAATACTGTTGTTGAATCTTAATATTGAAGAATTAATAATGGTTGAACAACCTTAAATGAGGAATGTATATATGCTGAGCCTATCTAATACAATTTAATTAGTTTATTAGTTGACAGAGTTCTAAAACACAGTGCTGTTTAACTTTGCTGACAAAGATAGTTGATTTTTATTTCACTCAATTCTTATCATGTAAATTTTTAAGTCTGTTTTGTGTCAAAATATTAACGCCTTTTGATTGAAGAAAATAAGAGACATAAACTCACAAGCTGGGTCAGCCTCCTGGCTCAAAAAAAGACTATGGATAGGTTTAAACCCATGCTGCAACAATCTTGAGACATATACTGGTGAAAAAAAATTCTGGCAGTCGTTCAATGCAGAACAGGCACGAGACCTGTTCTGCATTGCGCCACTGTAGCTAAATGTTAAAATGAGCATGCTAACGTATAAATGTTAAACTAATCACTTCCACAACATAGTTTTGACTAATATCTACAAGCTTTAGAAGCAACTGGGACTTAAAGGAGTGTGTCAAACTCCAGTTTTGTTAAACTGATCACTTCCACAACATAGTTTGCTACTTACAGTGCAAGTGATGAGCATGTGACTGTGAGGCTGTGAGCTTGTTGGCTTACATTCTACGTGATTGATGCTTTGTTTCTATTTAGATATCACGATCAATTATTAGCTGCTTCTCGTAAAGTTCCTTTCAAAGAAGCAAGTGGTGTTCATGTCACATTTACATGGAAAGACAGTTTGCAAAAAGGAAAATTTTTAGGCAGCACACCAAAAATTAGTAAGATTGATTGCTTTTTATACTTTGTTTCATTTTTTGTAGATGTTTGTGAGAATGCTATGACCATTTCATAGCTGTTGGAGGCAAAAAGAAATTTCTTCTCCTGCACTATTTGATTTATATAAGATCATGAGAACTGAGTATAAAATATATACTGGCATCAACAAGTTGTTTTATTGTTTGCCTATGGAAAGTTAGTGACAGCATTGGTAAATTCTCAAAATTAAACTAACTTGACACTCTGATTTTGGCAAGAGACATTATTCTTCAATCAAAGTGGACAAATTGTGAACAATGAATTCATTAATTTTATCATTGTTGTCAAAATAATATGCCGGGATTTAACATAAATTTAGCAGCTTAATACGACAACTTTAGAACCTTAAAAGCCAACTTTTCTGTTTCACAAATTATATATCTACAACAAATATTTTAATGTTAATCCAAAACAATATTATACTTATTGCCGGCACTGCATTAAAAGTGGAGTAAACATTATAAATATAGCATGTTATAAAGTTTTCGTATAATTTTCGGCCATACGGCACACTTAAAATACGTAAAATTTTAAAGAAATTAAAGATGCATCTTATAATTAGTTGCGCCTTATTTTTGGATCAGGTGATACTCTCTTTCTCTTACTGATTTATTTTCGAGTTGTTTAGAATATTATTCGAATTATTAGAACGTTGTAAGTTCAATTTAATTTAATGCTCCATATATTATGATACATCTTATGTAAGATTTAGCAAAAGCAATAAAGGCCATTTATTGATATTGTGCCTTATAGTCCAAAAATACGGTTGTAGTTTGTGAACCATAGTGAGTCCCATAGGCTGAGCTCAATGTTTACAAATTTTAGTTTTAAAATTTTCTTAACTGCTTCTCTGCCAGGCTGTTAATGTTGATATTTTTGCAGGTATGGTTGATGGAGAATTTGAACGTCTTTGTGTATTATTTAATGTTGCAGCTTTAATGGCCCAGATTGGCAACGAAGCCAACCTGCAGACTGACGATGGACTCAAAACGGCAGCGAAATATTTTCAAGTAAATGATTATAGTATATATGCGGTAGTGATGCAGATTATATACAGTATTATGTATATAGTCTGGATAGGCATAGTTGGAACTTTAGTAGCGTGCTAAAGTATGGCTTAGTTATTTGCTGCTGAGATCTTTTTTTTATATTTGAAAAAGGGAGAATTAACTTTTTGTGGAATCTATTTTCAGTGTGCACTCTTTCGGTTTTCCACCCTTAGAAATTGGTTGTAAACTCACGATTAGTGGCTGTTGCAATATTTTACTGTGATTCTACGTATTTCATGCACTACTATCTTTGTCGCTTAACTCATTTTTTAGATTTATATATTTTCTAAATGACCAGTAGTCGAGTGAATAGAGCGTCTTCTAGTGAAGTAGTAGACTCAGCCAAAGACTATAGAAATTGATGTTCGCAGCTTCCATGCTTGACGTTCAGCATTAAAGGAACAGTGTGGACTATAAAGCCTCCACTATGTGATGTAGACCGGTGGGCGGATTTCAACTTGACTTAAAAACTGCAAAGGTTCCTTTGCGGTCTTCTGGCTAAGGCAATTTGGTAAATAACGGTCTAAGTACAATTTGTAGTCTTAATTTGGAATTGTATACCTTGCATGCAATTTCCAGGAATCTGCGGGGATATTCACTTATATCAAAGACCACATCATGTCGATAGCTGGTAATGCGTCGTTAACCAATGATCTTACACCCGAGGTTTTGAACGCATTTCGATCATTATTAGTTGCTCAGGCACAGGAATGTTTCTACGATAAAGCAAGCACTGATGCTGCCTGTAAGTAAAAAGTATTGTATGGTAATTTTGCCTATTTAAGTATGTGACCACTCACGTTAAGAAAAAGCACAATAACGTTCATCTTCAACTATCATTTATGCTATAAGATTATTTTTTTAACTCATGTCCTAGATTAATGTCATATGCATTTAAAGTATTTTATCATCTTAAGCATTGTGCTTTACTGTTCCATGTAACACCTCACCCATAGTAACTTTTTAAGAGCTCTTTGTAAGTTGACTTCGACGAACCTTAGACCACTACGATTAACATAATTCTTGGAGATAGCTACCATATGTTTCTGTCCGGTAACAAGCCGGTACCGATATATTATGTTAAAACATTCGATTTGAAGTGCTTCAGCCGAAATTCTTAGCTAATGCATTTTGTCGATCATAGTTTTATGTATTTGCAGTGCAAAAGAAACCCGAAATGTTGGCCAAAATCGCCATGCAAGCTTCTAATTTATATGCTGAATCAGTAAAAGCTTTTGGCGAATCTGAGAAGGTTTTTTCTTTGGCCGGCCCCTTGAACCTGTGCAGTGCTAAGAAAGATTATTTTGACGTAAGTTGTTTCAGTTATTCGTGTACTAAAGCTGAACAAAAACAACGCTCTTCGGATTGTTAGTTCTTGTCAGCAACTGGAAGAACTGTTTCAAGTAGAATTTAAAGATTTGAAATTTTGCGTTTGAAAGTTAAACCTTCCGGCTGTCAGATGTGAAATCAAAATTAGTTTTGTGAAATACTCATTGTCAGCCATGAATGTAAACTATTGTAGAAAGTCGAAAACGATCTTGCTTGTGAATTGGTTTTCATGTTTGGCTGATCATAATTTCACAAAAAAATTCTATAACCGCACAACAATCCGTATTTTTCTCTCGTCACTTTTAGTTTTATTGGATTGTTAAAAAGTTTCTGTTTTTTTTTTGGGAGGGGGAGGGAAGGGGATCGCCTTGTATTTGACTAGTTGTTACAACAGCTTATTAGATTAATAATAAAAATTACTGTCAATTTAATTGAGATCAGTGTATTTCGAACGTTTCGGCTCTCTGCTGGTGCCATTATCGGAGTGCAGTAGACAGGGCCGCAACTAGGGGGAAAGGGGGCGGCGCCCCCCCCAACCAAAAATTCCGCCCCCCAAACTGCCCAGCATGCCACCCAAACTCCCCTTTCCCTTGCGGCAGTTTTAAGATGGTGGCCGTTTCTGAAACCAGCAGAGAACTCGGAGAAAAGTAGACCAAATCGGTGCAATGACTTTTTTTTAGATTAACAGAGAACTTGGTAAAAACTAGACCAACCCAAAAATTTTGCCCCCCTCCCAGAAACATATCTTGACCCCTCCCCCTAGAACAACGTTCTAGTTGCGGCACTGGCAGTAGAACCCTACAGCAAATTACATGATATAGGCAATACCGTGATATATTATTTTTTTGCATTTAGTGCAAAGCGAATTATCATCAAGCAAATGCTTCAGTGGAAGAAAAAAGATTTGGAGAAGCTATTGCTCGTTACAGAGTAAGTTATCTGGGAGATAATATGATAAAAATCTAATCTGACTTCTTTTAGAAAATGTTTAAAGAAATAATTTTATGTACTATTTGATAAGTTGTTTACCTTTGTGGCAAATATGTTTTGCAAAATAAAAACGTCTTAAAGTGAACGCTATTGCTTGGACACCAGGTCACTTAAATTGTTAAGTTGACAATTCTTCAACATACGAATCAAGACTTTCTAAAACTTTGCATGAACGTAACATAGAAATTTTCGACTTATTTGCAGTTATTTGAAATGATGATTGTGTAGTGGTGTCCTGCATTGATTTTTTTGTAGCGCATGGTTGTTTCGTATATTAAAACTTTTTCATGAGTGTTTTCACCTGTTATCGGCTAACTGCGATCTCCGTTTAAGTGTTCAATTGTCTAAATTTCCAAGCGGTTATGCATAGAGTTTGCTCACTCATCCATGAAATATATGCTTTGTCATCGCCAAAATAAAGGGTTTTACCTTCCAACAAAGCATAAAATTTGCCAATGACCATGCACTGGTGTTGATTTCCAGCATATGTCTGAGTACCGTATTTAAATTATAATAATTTTTGCTTGTAACAAACGATATCATATTGGCGAAAATTAAGTCAAAATACATAATTATGGACCTTAGTGTTAAAATTTAGATGTATGGTTGGTGGTAAATTCCGTTTCATTAAAGTTACTGTAGTTCCGGAATTAGTAGCTTTTTATGCAGCCAACATAATTGTCCAACAGTTGTTGTGAATGCTATTTTTACCATTAAATCTTTTAGATCTTTTTTGAAATGAAGACTAAAGTTTAGTCTTTGTTTTTTTTAAAATATTTGTTTTCAAACTTGTGACTAGACGTTAGTTTAACCAAATGCACAAGTCAGCTTTTATGTTTGAAATGTGACGTATTAATCAGATGATTATGACGTCATGAAATGTTGCTGACCGAATTGAACTAATTAGGCTCTTGCTGCGTTACGATTGAGTACAATTAACGGTCTTGCAAGTCGTTTCAAATTTCTCGATTGCTAATATTATTCTCATTTGTTAGGTGCCATTTCTAGTTCAATAGATATATACGTGAATTGTAGTGCAGGATTATAGGACGTCTGTAAAGCCCTAGTACCACTTCACATTTCATTGAGCACACCAATGGAGCAATCGATATTGATCACTGTGAATACGGCATTTTGGGTCAGTTTTGAAATTTCGGTCTTAGTTATTTGAGCCAGTCTAGATCTACGAGTTCTGAGCAGTGCTCTAGAAAGAAATTCTATTAGTTTTTACTCGTTAATGCTGATATTGAAGTATCCAAAAAATGACTACGGCTTGTTTTCCTTGTTTTCACTTGGAAGTTTAGTTGATCTATCTATATTAGATCATTTTTCTAGTTAAATACCGGTAGTTTTGGAAGCTGGGTGTGTTACTTACAAGAAAGCCAATACTATCTGACGCCCCTTTTTTCAATAATGTGAAACATTAGTTTTTTTGTGGGATATTCCACAGAGTTTTAAGTTTATATTCAAACAGGATTTTCATGCTTGAATATTAATTTACCGAACTCATGAAATGCATTTTGCATGTGCATTTTAACATGCCCAGTTGCTCTCAAACTTCATACGTTGTCATAACCAAAAATAAATAAATGTAGAACGTCACAGACTCCAAAAATTTTGTTATGCTTAATAGAAACACAGAAACATTTCGGTTTGTTTGCGTTAAAGCTTGGTCAATTATTTATTTTTAATGGAGTAACTGCTTAACCCAGAAGAGGTTAGCAACAGTGAAAAATAATAAACTGGAAATCTTTTGAATTATCTTAATTGCATTTTGGTATGTTAACATGATTTCAATTTCATGATCTTTAGAATAAGGTTTTCAAAAAGTCCTAATGCTCATAAGTTATCAAGATGGTGGTTTAATAAATCAAAAATTTGGCTCGTAATTGTAGCTTCGAGACTGCAGCCCCCTTTTTAAAATTTAAAGAAATAACGCAATGAAACAGAGCATGGCTTACAGCTCAGACGTTAATGGATGTTAAAAACGCTTGTCTGATCTTCAGACGAATCACGACTGAAATCTTCCTGACTCAGCATAACTTTAGCTTTTCAACTGAACATTTTTAACCACTAGGTACTAAATTATTCAGTTATACCAAGTGCAATTTGTTTTTAGCCCGTTATTTTTTTTGGTCTCATGCAGTATGTACGTTGTAAAACAAAATGCATGTATGCATTCTTGGCACTACGCAATGTTTTCTTTCACATGTTTACATAGCAAGGTTTTTCGATACTGTGATGTATTACGCTTGCATGGTAAAACTGTGTGATAAGGACAAATTAAGTCATTTCACGTTATTGTTTGTTACATCGCAGTCGTGAATACTGAATAGTTACGCTTAAGTGCTTTCATGTGTCGATTTAACGTAACGTTAGAACAGCTCTGGCTTACAAAATAGTCATGACAATGTCGGTGGAAAAACATTAAAATTGAAAATGCCTTGCGTTGCTCACATGTCTGTCAATATCTTACTTACCAACATAACAGGCTAAGGTGTAAGGTGGCTTCAGGCATCTCCAAGTTTTCCAAAAAGCCTGATTTCTTGGTGTAAGCTTCATGAGAACACATTCACTAGAAGAGAGCGGACTTAGTGTAATATTGAAACATGATATTGTTTGACTTCAATTCTAACTTCTGATGTTTTTAAAAATAACCACATTAAATTTTTAGTACATAGAACCATTGCTGAAGAGTTTGCTGAAATCTTCCTCGGATCTGCTTGTAAATGTTAATGGAAAACAATTTACTGCTGTAGTCGCTTCAGAGAAGGAGGTAGGCCTTGTTACGTCACAACCAACTTTGTCGCAACACCATGGAGAAACAAATAGGCTCATTTAGTTTCACAATATACAGCTGCCCATATCTGGATGGCACAAAATGAATTAAGACGAAAAGTAACAATTCAAGAATGCACATACAAAATGCGATGAATTAACAGCTTGATTTTTTCTGCTTAACGATGGTCAAAGGTTCATTTTTTCTGCTAACAATGGTCGAAATAGAGTTTGGCTCTGCGAATTTGGGTTTTGTGGTGATAAATTTACCACTTTCAACTATATGTGGGCATTGTCCATTTCAGGTAACAGCAAATCAAAATCATCATTCACCATTTAATGATGGCGTGGCAACTTGTTTTTATGAACAAACCTAGGATACTGCACTGCTGTTTTTCAAGTTCGCGTAGCTTAATTTTAACTGCTCTCAATGCAGGCGGTGGAAAAAGACAACAATTTCATCTACAATGACGTCATCCCGAAATCTTCTCAACTTACTCCGATAGGAAAAGCTGCAATCGCAAAAGCGAAGCCTTTTAACGCCGAAGAAAACTTAAGTTCCAAGTTTAGTGGTGTGTAGTTCAATTTTTTCTTTTCATTTTTTACGTTGATTGGGTTTTATTCATTCTAGATTTCAGTGCGATTTGGTTACTAAACCTTAGTAACATCTCGTAGATTTTCAGCTTTTTCGTTCAAAGTTAAGTTTCTATTTTGCGTTAAAAATTTTCAATGGAAACGTCTGCACAAAGACGACGCAAAAGGTTGATTGATTTCGAGTTGATGCAAAGAATTATTTGCTAGCACGGAACAGTTTATGCCGTAGCATTTTTTGATGAGAATAAATTTGCTCACGCTAATGAAACTACTGACTTGATCAATTCAACACAATAAAATTGCCGAATTTGCTCATAACTGCCATTCTTGTTTCGTTACAAGTGGATATTTTGAGGTTGTAATTTGAGATATGTTTGAAAAAGAATCTTCATTTTAGACATGTTTGTGTCACTTGTCCCTCTCACTGTCCACAATGCACTGGAAGCCTACGAGGCTCGAAGAAAAGAGCTGGTGGAGCGACAGGTTGAAAGAATACGGGAGCAAAACACGCTTGTCAACGGGTATGTATAAATTCGCTTTTTCGTGAGGGTGGCGGAGTGCTACTCGACTCCTTCCGAGGGATGAGGACCCAGAGGAACTCCACGGGGACCCAACAGTAGAGCCACTCCTTTGCGTCAAAGGTCGATAATAGAGAGTGTTGAGCCTAAGAAAGGTTTGCGTAGAGACTCAACGGCAGCACAGCCAAGAAGGAAAGGATTGAGATTCCATAGAAAGTGTCTACAGGCGCTGTCCTGGAAGAGTTCTCATTACGATTGATCATGTGTTAGTTGATATGTCAATAGTAGGAGGCGTAATTTCCATGAGGGTCGCGAGGCAGCTTGATATGTTCAACTGCCTCGCGTCACAATCTTCTATCATTTCCTTCATATTGCTGAAAGATCAAATTTTCGTTGTACTTACTGTAGTATACCGAAGCGCGTTACTAGTTTGTCCCTTTATTTTTAACTCATGCTTGTTTGTTTTTGTAATATTTTGACGTTAGTGGAGACGAACAAACTTCTATTATGTGTTTGCGGAATCTATCTCCGCGTCATTGTACCTGGGCGACCTAGCTCGAAAAAAATTGCTGCCGTGGAGAGCCGTTGGCGACAATGTGTACACTGTACAATTTCGCCGGCTTGAGATTTGAAACCGAGACTTCCCACTGCTGAGACTAACGCATTACCACTTTACCAATTGGCCAGCCCTAAGCGGTCCCTACTGTTACATCATACTAGAGTATTGTTGTTTTGTTTTCAATTGCGCTACTTATTTCTTCTGGAGCTGTCGAAGGTTCTTGCGGTTTTTGACCAAGCCTTCACAGTCTGTTTTCGATTTACCCTACAAAGTAGGGAACCTGGTTTTTGATGTCTTTAGTTTGATCAGACTGGAAACGAACCCGAATTTTTGATTTTTTAGGATTCAAAATTAATAAAGTTAGTGTTTCAAGTTACAGAAATGTTGAAATTTTGCCAACTTTGATGTAATAATTACTTAGCAAACTAACTGCTTATTTCCTCACAGGGTAATGTCGTCGCTTAACCTCCCAGCAGCGTTGGAAGATATTTCCGGAAGTGACGTGCCAGCCTCCATACTCGAGAAGTCGAAGACAGTAATTGCAAAAGGAGGCGCCGCTCCCATAGAACAACTTTTTCAAGAACTCCCGGATGCTCTATCTAGAAACCAAGATATTCTCACCGAGGTATCAATATTTTTTTCTTAACATTATGACAAGCTAGTGATATTTTAATCTTTCGAAATGATCTTTGTGATGTGTTGCTGAACAACCTTGCTTATTTCCTTCCATAACCCGCAAAAATCTTTACGCATGGTGCCAATAATGAGGGTCAGCGTTAAATCGTTTCATTGTAGCGCATCCTCAGGCTCCGTCTACAATTGGCGTAAGACGATTGATGTGCGAGCGCATCGTTTGTTTATTTTAACCAAAAATTCGGTTCTTTCACATAATACTTGCTCAAATGAAGCATATGCTCCTACTCTAACGCTTGCACAGTGTAAGCCGAGTGTAAAAATTTTATTTGTACCCAACAGCTGCTTGCACGCTGGTGTGGGGTCCACGACACTGACCGCCGCAAACTGACCGCCAACTAACCCTACTGTTGGGGGTCAGTTCGCCGCGGTTTGTTGACTTAGTTTGCCGGTGAGTGGTGAGGTAGCACGGCGGGCACGAGTTGTAGATAGTTACGAATAGGTTGTTGGTATTGTAATTGTAATTACATTTTTATTCATCAAGTTGCCGTGACCTGGAGAGAGCGAAGGGACCTTTCGGTCTTCGAGTCAAGATGCCATCTGCCTATCTATCTGCCACACACGGTGGAGTCTTCGCACTGTCCCTTTATGTTACTGAACGTCAAGCTGGGAAGCTGTGACCATCAATTTTTATAGTCTTTGGTTTGACCCGACCGGGAATCGAACTCGTCCCGCTTTAGCAGCATACGCTCTATCGTCCCGACCACAGATCGTTTTGTCAGGCGACAGTTTGGGAACCATCTTGTATGTAGTATTATTGATATACTAATAATTGCTGTAGTATCAGTCAATAAAACAGTGGTAGTATTGACTAATTACTACCGGAAGGCAATACTAAAATGAACTGTCATTTAGTTTGTAAATGAGCATTCTATACTTGACGTGATGTTAGAGGCATTGTTAGTATTTAAGGAATCATAATGCAGTTTTCTGACTTACGTCAGTGGTTAACTTGTCACTAATTGTAAACCTTCAAAACAAAATAACTCAGTTTTGCTTTTCTGTGTCTCAAATAAATGTTTATCTTGAAACGCAGGAAGCGTTTTCCAGTAGACATTTCCTAGCTTCTCGAGCTACGTAAATATTTTTTAAAGCAACTTGCAATGTAAGTTTCTTTCCGAAGATCCTGAAGCTTTATTTGGCCTTAAATCTGGTACCGTAGCAAAGGTGTTCCAGTGTTTTTAAATTGCAGAATGAAATGTTCAAGTTGGAGTTACATTTCGTAGGTCAAGCGTGCGGTGTTCAGCTTTAAATGCTGAAAAACTAATGTTTTCTTTCGTGTGCACTTAAGACATTAAAATGATAAACCGGTATGAAAATCTCCCAAGTTTAAACCGGTCGCCAAGCAGCACGTTACAACAGGTGTCAACCCTCGCGCGTCGTGGACGACCATCACTTGCGAGGGTTGCGAAGTGTTTTTGCGTTGTGTTCAGGGTTGGAAGTCGATGCTGTTTAAAAGCAAAAACGAATCGATATCGATAATTTACACAAAAAGCAAAGGATTGTCGATTATTATTGATATTATTGATTATTATTGATATCAGAAATAAAAAGCAAAGATTAGTAATCTATGCTGAAATATCAACAAAATTTTTTATTCTATTTTTTACTGGGAAGCACTAACATTTTTGCTGTATTATGTTAATCATTGAATGAAACTTGTGAGTGGAAAAGCTATAGTTACCGTACTATAAATGATACAAAAAAATATACTTTTAGGATAGCTATGTAGAACAACATTAATAGCATAATAGAAACGAAACGATGTAAGCTTAGGCAGACTCAACAATAACAAAAGTAAAGTATAAAGAATTTACCAATCCATAACATGTAAGCAAACAGCATAGAAAAGGCGGTAATCGATAGAAAAAATTAAAAGCAAAGAGTCTGCGATAATCGATAACAGAAAAGCAAAGAATGTAATGTCGATTACTAATCGATATTTCCAACCCTGGTCTTGTCTGGACGCACCATAAACGTGTAATTATTATTATGGTTATATTTTTATTCACCAAGTTGTCTTAGCCAGGAGGCAGCGAAGATATTTTTTGGTCTTCATGTCAAGCTGCCATCTGTCTGCCACACACGGTGGAGGTTTCACACTATCCATTTTATTGCTGGACTTGAAATAGGGAAGCTGTGAATACCATTGTTAATGATCCTTGGATTGACCCGGCTGTGAGTCGAACCCGACTCGCGATCCACGTTATCACTAATCGGGTATAAAATTTTTGCATCACTAGTTTCTTGTACATGTACGACTGCACATTTAATCGTATGCTTTGCTAAAGGTTTGCATTTTGTCACAGACGATAAGAATTTTGAATGATGAACAAAGTTCTGACGCAGAATTGCGAGAAAAGTTCGGGGCAAAATGGAAGCGAAAACCCTCGAGCGAGTTGACCGCCTCTTTTAGACAAGGTTAGGCTAAGGATTTCTGCCTTTCTTTTATCTAAACCATAAACATTGCTAATTTTGTCTCAGTGATGAATCTAGGCTGATTTTGTTATGTCAAATTATAATCGGTTTGGTGCTAGCAGCTTTTGAATATTTCACCGCAAATAATCAAAATTCGACTCAATTTTCGGGCTTTGAACAGCAGTGTATGTACTGGTTAAGTCACGTATGTAATTACTATACGTTTTCTGCACCAAATTGCTTTGGCCAGGAGACAGCGAAAGGATCTTTTTGTCTTCGAGTCAAGCTGCCACCTGTCTACTACACACGGTGACGGTTTCACACTGTCCCCTTTTACTGCTAACCTTCAAGCGGGGAAGCTGTGAGCCTGTGAATGCCAATTATTATAGTTTTTAGTTTGATACGAGCGGGAATCAAACCCTAGTTTATCGTTTCAGTAGCAGACGCCCTATCCATATGACGTTGTCTTACCCTGAATTCAGTACGGTTGTACCATCTTAAATTAAAGGAACTTCTCAATATGAAGATGTTCCATGAAATGCTTTAATTAACAAACTTTCAAAGGTGTTTGCATTTGAAAGGTTCGACAGGGCGCTTTGTTCTGGTGCACCTAACGTGAGTGAGTGCAATATGTGAAAAAAATGGTACAAGTAAATTGTGAGCTAACAAGCCCACGTGTTCGTCGCTAGAACAGCTGTTCGATTCTGAGGCTACCAGTCAAACAAGCAACGTCGTAATTCCTGTCACTCCTGTATTTGACGGATTGCCAACGTTAGGATAAATTTATTATGTTAACGGTTGTTGTGGGCGTGGATTCAAATTCCATCCGTGTTTTTTTTTAGCGCTCAGAATAGATTCACCTAAGATAGCTCTGCTTAACCTCTAAATTTTAATCTTTTACCAGCTCATAGTGAGTGCGTTTTGAAAGTGCTTGTTTTTTTTTCTCAACGAAGATTTTGTGGTTTAGATGCGAGCAAATACCAGACAATAATTGAAAACGCTCAGAATGCTGATGAAATCATCCGGAAGAAATACATGGACAACAAGGCAGGCATTGATCTCCTGAGCCTACCAGAGCCTCAGCTTAAACAAGCAATCCCGTCGGCCAACCCTGTCTCCTCTCTCAAAGACCATGCGGTACGCTGGGGTGATTTCTTCGAGATTGCATTTCTCGTTGTTCATTTTTTATTGTATTAAATTATAAGAGTGATTCCATTTGAATATTAGACACATAATAATGCAGGTTCTTGAGTATTTCAATAAGAGAATAGTGCGTCTAATGTTTTTTTTTTAACGTGAAACCAATGGTCGCACATTGGGTCGTAGTTTAATTAGTTTCATCTAGATTTTAATTCTGTTTTGGCATCGAGCATTTGTATGTAGGTTCTGTGAAAACCTGTTACCCTTGAATTATAAGTTTGCGTAGGTTTTATGAACTACGGAATTATGTTGCGTTATTAGTAGAGGTTTTAGTACAGTTTTATACATTTTAAAGTTAATACTAATTTTTTTTTGATTTTCACCCAAATTTAACGGAAAAGCAGCAGAATCTTGCTGAAGACCTTTTTTTTGTCTTCACATAGATTTGGCCTTTTGGTCTTCTCCTAAATTGGCACGTTGATAATAGTTTTTTGTAAAAATGTACCCTTCTTTTCGGTGATAAAAATATGCTCACCTTATGCTCTTCTGTCAAAGTCAAGTTTAAGTACTGTAATTTATCATGCAATATCCAGTAACATTGGCTGTGCGTGGGTTTGGCTTCATAAGGCCAATTGCTAGCTCATAAGAAGGCTTTATTTCGTCTTGCTTGCTTAATTACGACACCAAATGTTTGTTCTACTAGGTTGTACGAGAGCTACGACAGCTATGCGAACAAGTCAATACATTGAAAGCCGAGCGAGAAGTGATAGAAAATGAACTGAAAACGACAACATGCGATATGACCAATACATTCTTGCGGGTGAGTCAATGCGATTGAGTTAGGTTAACACTGCCAGTTATGATGATCTGATATTTTGAGTCGGTGCTAAAAAACTTAGGTTTCACTGAAATATTTAAATAAAAGCAATGACGAGCAAAAGTTTCAAACATTTGTTTGCATTGAAATACTCAACCGTTTTCAGGTTCACTCACCTAACCCTTCGTAACTCGAAAATGTTTCGAGTGTTTTGATACAAATATGCAAATATATGTGTAATGTTCCGTGAAGTTTTGCTTGTTTTTGCTTTTATTTCGTTTCGCAAAGCCCCTTTCCAGAGTTTTACTAAATTTGAACTAATTGTTTTTGTATATTTGAACCCCAACTCGTTACCTAATTTGAAAACGAACTCACATTCTGTTAATCTTATTTCATCTCTATTCTAACTCCCAAAAACCGAAACAAAAAATGCGCTTGTTGTGTCTTTTTGATTTGAAATTATTCTGTGAAGTAGCCACGACAAAATCTAAAAACGAATTTTCAAATACAATAGGGCGTTATGCTCTATCTAAATTCTGTAACATTAAGTGTCCGATAATTTTCGCAGCTTGTCACGTGATTGAAATTGGTAAATTAAAGCATCTACAACAGAGTTCTAAACGGGTCAGCCAAATAGAATCAGTTTTGTCCAAAGACGAATAGAAATTTTGTTGATGAAATCAAAATAGCATCACATGAAAATCATGGTTTAGGAAAACATTAGAATGTACCGGTTACGACTCCTGAGTATTTTTTTTTAATTTCAAACCCTACCTGTTAAAATGCTTTATTGTTTTCTACTTTTTTGTGCAGACAGACACTTTATTGTTAACTACAACGAAAAAATGCACATATATGAAAGAAATTCAATTATTCCTTAACTGTAGCAAAAACACGAAAGTATAAATACATAAAAATAACTTAGAAGTAATTAATGTTGACATAGGAGAGTCAAACAGCCATTTGGATTTGTCGATTTGTGTCCCGAAGTTGGATCCTTTGTTTCATTCAGAACAGATTAGTAAAGTTGCCACCCAGTGGGTTGTATGAGGCGACCGATGGGTGCCCGTCAGCTGTTTTTTCGCTCATAATCAAGTGTCCTAATTTCAACTTAATTTTTGGCCAAGTCCAAATTTATTTTGGTCACTTGCTTTAATGCTCTTTAATGGAAAATTTTCGGCTCTGTAATGCAAAGTCGTGCAAATTTTTTTTTTTTTTTTGTCATTTTGACCAAATTAGCTAATTTTTTCGGTCATTCAACAAAAATTTAGGCCATTGGCCGACATAATAACCAACACTAACTTGGACCGTCAGCAGTTGCCACCTGTGTTGCGATGGACCGCCCAATCCAAGTGGTGTGGAAATTGCTACTGTTTTCGGCTTCTCGAGTTCAGATCGGTTTTTATGGTGAAGCATTTTAATCTGTATTATACTCATATCTACAAAAATGAACTGGGCGACTTCAACCAATCTCGTTCGACTATTGGCTTAGTAAGAGGAAAGTACTTGTCAAAACTCACCATAAAGCAACGATTCCCCAAAGTCGCTTTTATTTATTTCTAAAGCCGGCCTTGTCGCTTTTATTTATTTCTAAAGCCGGCCTTGTACATCAGGTTCTTGCAGAAGAGGGTGTGTTGAACGAGGACCGCATTTCTCCCGGTGAACTGGATCGAATCTATCAGCCTCTCATCCAGCAGGTGAATGACTCCATTGGAAGGCAGGAGTCGATACTGGCAAACATACAGGTACTACTTGCATCTTATTGTTTTTTCTTCAGATGATTGTGGCGTTTGTCAGTTTAAACTGGCATTCGCCGACTAAAAGCGACTGCTGAGCATGCTCGTTGCTTATGTTTCTCTGATAATGATTTATTATCAGAGTCTGGATTGTGCCAAATTTGCAACCGCTAGGCAGTTTTCGCGTTTATAGCAAATAAGTGGTTTTTCAGGCACAAGCAAACTTTGAGTCAGTCGTACCTTATTAGGATTCGTATTGTGCAGCGTTTCGCACAAGCTCCGACTTAGTATTTCGGCGACGCTACTCCTGCGATAAGTTGCCTGATGAACCTCATTATCTTTTACTTGACCAGTGTTAAGCATGGATGAAGCATAGATTTTGGGCACCTGCAGATTCGCTAAGTCATAAAGATGTGTGGATGTACTTCGTATGATGTTAGTGGTTTTACTAATTTTTACTTCGCTACTTGATCGTTGTTAGCTTCAAGAAACCTTTGGTGCCTGCGCTTTATGCTGTCTTTTACAAGTTTTTAGAACTGTAATTGTTGCAAGGTTTATTTATTTATTTATTTTTTTGTGCAACTAACAATAAATATTACGCATGTCAACGTTTACCTTTTCATCCGTTTATTTTTGTTTTGACTTCAGACGTAAGTATTTTTGTTCACAGCGCGCCAGTGAACAGTTTTCGGTGTTGAAACGTCAAGGCAAAGGTGGAGAAAGTCGAGAGGATGTTCTGAAGAAAACAGCTGCAGCTTTCGATAAATATGAAGAGTTGCTAGCGCATTTGCAGGTGGGAAGAATATAATTAGGAAATTGTGTTTCTCCTTCATTTGTTATCCCTGTTGACACGGTTTTCCGAAGGTGAGTTTAGAACCGAGACTGGATGTTGCTAGCATTTCGATATATTCAACTTCTCAACACCAGATCACAGCAGCCCTTCTAAAATATTGCAGCATTTTAAATTCCGAAGATTTAACTTCTATGCTTCGTCTGGCGAATTGTTGCCAGCGGTGAGGGTTGAACTAAGTGACACAATCGCGTAGATTTCAAACTATCCATTTTCCGATTATTGTGTTTTGTAATATTGCTACCTTATTGGTGTTACACGTAGATAGGCTATGCGTTTTTTTTTCATACATTTGATGAAACTCCAAACGTTCAAGCTCAAGCCGCATGGTAATTTCGTTCGTATTTTCGCGTATATTTTTATCTGACAATTTTTTTGCAGGAGGGTAACAAATTCTATCGAGACTTAACCGAACTTTTGTTGAAATTGCAAGGCAAATGCTCAGACCTTGTTTTCGCAAGGAAAACAGAGAAAGAAGAATTACTAAAGTGAGTTAAAATAAGAAACTCAAGAAATGTACCAAACGCGATTCATGTAGTCGCTGGTGGACAGCGCTGTTTTAGACTGTTAGTCTTCATCATCAGCTCTAAGGTTAGCCGAAATGATCAAATTCACACATACACACTTGGATGTAGTAAAAGTAGACAAGTAGCTTCCTCGTAAATTTGTAGATTCGTAAATTTCCTCCTTGGACTTGTTGACAAGTCAGGCAAACAAGTAGCATCTATAATCGGCGATCAGAACCTCTGTTTGCTGTCTCTGGGCCGAGATACCTTAATGCAGACAAGATTGAATTCAGAATAATGTGCTTGATTTTACCGTAATCGTAAAGGGGGATCATTATTATTTCATAATCGGCTTGTATGTAGTAACGTTACACGGGTTTTAAAAGCTTTTGTCTGACGTTTCGTGCTCTTCCTTGCAGAGATCTTCAGCAGAACATAGTTTCAGGAAGCCCCGCCGCACCGGCAAACGTTCCCTCGTACCACCAACAGCAGCAAGACATCTACGCCCAACCAAAGAAAGCACCTGCTCGCCCACCACCTCCCAACACGCAACCCGCTTCTCAGACTACAGCTCCCCCAGCAGAGCAACCCGCAGCCGCCGCGCCCCCTAAACCTGCCCCCAGGTAATACACACATTTTTGCTACTAGTCTCTGCTTCTTTCATGTTTGAATTGATTGGTCCACGTTATATCTACGTTGTTCCTAAGACATAAGTAGTGTTTTTACATGTCCAGTTGTCTACTTTTTAGTCTCAGTTTGTTAAGTCATGTCATAAAAAAGCGCCAAATAAGCAAATAACTGTATCATTCGAACAGTTTATAGTCTCTAAAATTGTGATTACGGTTTGTTTGCCAAGTTGCCTGGGCCAGGAGACTGCCAAGGGACCTTTCGGTCCTTGGAGTCAAGCTCCCACCTGTCTACCACATACGGTAGAGGCGTAATACTGTCTTTTGATTGCTGAACGTCAAGCAGGGAAGCTGTGATTACCAATTTTTATCATCTTTGGTGTGTCCCGACCGAGGATCGAACCTGAGTGTATCATTTCAGTAGCCGACGCTCTATCCACTCGACCACTGATCTGAAAGAACACCGCTAACTGGTAACTTTTTTGATTGGCGTAGTTGTTTCGTGAAATGGCCATTTTTGGTATGACTCTAATATGCAGGCACCGGGTCTAAAAAGTAAACCTGCAAAGACGGTATTAAAATGTGCTTGCCTGAAGCCTCAAGCACATTGCCATACTGAGCCGTATCTAATGACGCAACAACGTTGCCACCGTTCAAGGTACTATTTGCTGGAACTTCACTCATCATGCTAATCAATTGCCATTCGATTCGAAAGCCTCAGACGAAGGTTCCTTGCTAAGGTCGGTGTTGGACGGACCCAAACAAAATGAATTGATTACATTGCGGACTGTTCTTGAAATCGTTTAAACTTTATCCTTGCGAAATGAATGAAGTGAAGAAGGGCTGCGAACTGTGTCGTCGCAGCCTGGACCCCCCCTCCCTCAGTAAACTTCACAGAAAAGTAAACACTAAAAAAATGCAACTTAGACTCAGGAAATCCGGGTTCGCTTCTCAGTCGGCTCGAACGTAATATTTCGTAATTGGCATTTAAAATTTTCTGCTTGACGTTTAGCATTAAAAAGGAACAGGTGGCAATTTAATTTGAATATCGTTTTGCTGTTTTATGGTCGAGTGATTTTAATGAAGAAGCTGTAATTCCAATATCATTGCGAGTTGCAGCTGTTTAGGTTTTCACAGTACTTAATTTTTGCTGCATCTTAAAATCTCTTTAGACGAAATGCACCACCTGTTACTACCGCTGCTTCAACTGCCCCCACTGGACCTCCCGCCCAGGCTCCTCCTGGGCAGTACCCTGGTAGCGGCGCTCACCAGCAAGCTCCGTACGGGTAAGATATTATAATGGTGTTGGTCCTTGTGTAAAAATAATGAAACTAATAAACGATACATAACGTTCTTAATAAACTTGCTCGTATCTATCCTTCGTTAACGAGAAAGCGACTGCGGAAGTTTCTTGCGAACGAATCCTCGTTTACCCACGAGGAGCCATACGACGCAAGTTTTCTGCTTAATTCTTGAACTATTTTAAAGTAAATTTTCTGTCTGTTTCTATCCGCCCGGCAGAAGTTTTCCACTTCTAAATCACTACGTTTTTTTTTCAGATTTCCTCCTGGAGGTGCCAGCGCCCCGCCACCACAACCCTACGGCGGGGGCTACCCTACTTACCCAGCACAGAACCCCTATCCTGGATATCCACAACAGCAGCAGCCTGGGGCCAATGCTCCTTACCCCACCCAACCACCTGTTGGAGGTTACCCCCAACAAGGTTTTCCTGCTTATCCAGCTCAGCCCCAGCAACCTGGGTACCCTGGTTACCCCCAGCAGCCCCCATTCCAACAACCATCCTACGGCCAACAACCCCCCTATTACTACCCACCGCAACAGCAATAGATTAGAAGTGTTGAAGTTATGTCATGTACCTGCGTCGATTTCGAATTGATTTATTTCGAGTATGGCAGGTTTAAAAGTACAAACTTGGACCGAATAGACCCTGTTTATTTCTTACTTCATTATTTGCCTTAATTCTTTATCGTACTGGCGATTCGTCGATGGAGTTTAAAGTCGAGTTGTAGAAGTCACTTGCATTTGCACTTCGAAATCTATCTCTGATTTGAGTTATTGTAATGTATATTGTCTTGCGAAGAATTAATTTACTGCGGTTCTCTGATATTCTGACTATTTCGACAATGTTAATCTCATGTGAAAGATTAATGGAACTAGCAAAAGCGGCCGAAATAATTTGATTTCTTAACCTCGGAACAAACTCCCTATATTATTGTATTTTTGCTGGTGTAGTTGGGAGATTTTGTACCATTGTTTTTCTGTTTTTGAATGAATTTCGTCCCTCATCAGAATTTATCCAATGGTAAAACTTTGCAAATTACGCAATATCAAAATTATTTGCGTAATTTTGCGTGATTGGCAGGTGTGATTTAACAATCAAGTCTTCATGACTCTATAAAAGATAGTCGCATAAATAGATGCAGTTGCACTTGTATTATAGACTCTGTTTTAACGTGTTCAATATTCATGCTGAGCTGTAAGGCCTAGTCTGCCTAAAATGTGTAAGCGGACCAGCGAATGCGTTTGGTTAGAACAAACAAACGATGTGCTAGTTGCATAGTCGAAGCCAGTCCCGACCGTTAGCTGGAGCTTAAGAATAACAGCGAATCTGATTAAAAATTTACGAAAAAAAGAATTCTCTCGTGCCCGCGACACATCATTCCTGGCCGGAAATACAGCATGTTCACAGTCTTAGACAATTTAAATGATTTGTTAATAGTAATTGTTTGAAGACTTCGTTAACACTTTATATGTGAGAACTTACAAAAGCTCTTTGGTTCCAGCGAGACGTAGATTCGGCAAGAATAAAAAAGTCTTTCCATCCAGTTCATAAATTACGCTGCCCATCTGCCTGGAGGGCATTAGCACTTCAAGTCTGATTTAAGCCTCGCCTGATCCACACTGGTAACGGCCATGATTAAGGCGTTTCTCCTAAGTTTGGACAAAACGTAATGCTTGCGTTGCAAAACTTATCAACCAGAATTTATCATCTTTTTTAGAAGCTATCTGTTTTGGTTTATTAGGGTATTCAAGCTATTATTGTTCACCATATTTGTTATCGCAACTCTCATTTAGGTAGCCATGTTACAATTCATTGTTACGTGTATTTCAAGGAATTTTTTGCCGGGTTTAAAGTCTGTTTAATCACTTTTCAACACCGTGGCTTGTATGTTGTTAACCGTTTTGCATCATCCTTTGGTGGTGGCGGTGCTTCCCTAGCTGTTTTCGAGGGATTTAAGTGTAGTGAAACTTCGCTAAAATTCAACACTAGGCCACACCTCAAGGTCTAAACTGTATGTCATAGATAGAGAGAAAAGGGCAAAAATGCTCTAGGTAGAGGCTTGAAGGCAGCACACTCTAGAAGATCTTTAATCTTTCACTTGATTTAAAACAGGCTTGTAACAATTTTTTTAAGCAACCCTATGTAAAAATCGGTTAAATGCGTGAATTTTGCAGTTGTTGTGTAATACGGTCTTAATACGTGTACATAAAATCAATATTCGAGAAATAAACGACCAAATTATTATTGTACACTTGTACAGTTTGAGTTGAATTCGTTAATAATTCTGTGAAGTAAAAATTTTATGCGCTTCATTTCTGTGTAATATACTCCAATAAATAAAAATTTCTTTAAAAAAGATGTGATGATGAAAAGTAAACCGGTTTTAGTTGCATTTCTCCAAATTTGAAGTGATTTAGGGGGCTTTGATGTAGACATGAGCAGGGGTGGCTTTCAGTCAGCCAGAGGTCATATTTTGTTACGACGCAGAAAGTCAGTATTCAAACTGTAGCCTTAGATCGAACACGCGTTGTAAAAACCAGTAAGTTATGAGCCGAAACTGACTGTTAAAATTTACTCTGATTTTAGCCTCATTTCTCATATTGGATAGAATAAGATGACGCAGATGTATTTTTGCTTGGTTAAAAGTTGCATTTGGTTATATTGTGACTACTGTTACACTAATCAACACCGGCAATCCAGAAAATGAGGAAGAAAATTTTACTGATTACTCACATAAATTGTGATCAATCACTAATACATCAAGTATGATCCTACTGTTTTGTACCCTTTACCAATTTTATCTTTATTGTTGGTATGAATGATTACTTTGTAGCCAAGTAAGAATAGTCCAGCAATTATTATTACCCAGGTTCGAAATTTCATGTTCTTACTGATGTTGCTACAGGCCCGGCGCCACGGGGGCATTTCCTGGCCGTGCCCCTTTAAATCACTGCTTGTGGCCCCCCCCAATCGAGAAATGTGCCCCCAAGTGAGGATTGTGCACCGAAAAAAAGTAACAAGCCCGGTGCCACTGAAGTGCATTTTAGGGGCCTGTGCCCAGGGCCTACGAGAGGGGGGTTCAGGAGGTACATCGTACCCGGGCCTAGGTGGGCCCGGAAGAGTTCAGGCGCCCACATTAGGTTTTGGTGTCGCACCCAGTGGCGTATGCATGGGACTAAATTTCAGCAAAGACCTTTTTTTTTTGGTCTTCACCTAATTTTGGGCAAAAAATCGGACTAAATATCAGTGATTTTTTTTTTTTTTTGGTCTTCAGTTTGGTGCCCGAAGAGATTTGGGGGCCCGGTATCGACCTTCGTACCCCCTGGAGAAATTTCTCTCTGAGGCCCTGCCTGTGCCTCCTCAGCGTGAGTAAAAATATGTTCCTGGACGAAAAAAAAACAAGCGAACGCCAAGACTGAACCTAAGATTTTGCGCCAAAGACCTTTTACCTTTGTTGTTTTTCGTCTCCACCCCTGAATTTGTGGGCAAGAAGCGAAATCCGCACCATTAGATTCCGCCCCGACAGGCGCCTCCCCCCCAGGCAAGACTTGCGCCCCGAAAGAAGGTAAACGGCCAGGATAAAGACCTTTTTTTGGTCTTCTCTCCCAAAGATGAGGGTAAAATTCATCAGTGCCACCTCAAATATTTTTTCTGCCCCCCCCAGTTACGCTACTCTGGCGCCGGGCCTGTGTTGCTGGACTAGTATACCGTGACATTGGTTTCACGTAGAATTCAACTACAATTGCATATACAGAGCTGGACAGCGCTGTTTCGAGCTTTTAGCTCAAGTCAGCAGACTTAGCATATCTAAACCAAAAGAAAGTCGTTCTGACTTCCCATAAGTTGGCCACGAAGGACGTCAAGCTTTTTTAGTTACATTTGCATGGGTAAAATTTGCCAAAGTATTGTCTAGTATGCAATTTTGATTGTGATGACACAACGAACACTTCATAAAGTTATTATGGTCTCTTTGTGAATAAATTCCAGTGAAAAATGTCGAAGCTTAATTGATACCAAGTTAAGTTATTTCTGAAGTGAAATTGACGGAACTGATTTGATAATACACTAAGACATCAATTTATGTCAATATCAAAACTTTTAGATATTTTATTGCTGAATTATCACCAAAGGTACATTAATTTTTAAATCATTACTGAAAATGAAGTTAATACCACCGCATCCGCTAAATTAACGCCTAGAGAAAATTTCAGACCAACGAAAATTTTCAGCGTTACTTTTTTGATGCATGATATCATTCTGTTACACCTAGTGATAATTTCATTGAAAGTTTTCTCTACCCGTGTGAATTTAAAAAAAAAAGCGATTTGCGGTAAAATTTCATTAGTGGAGTTGTAACTTAATAGAAACATAAAGCTCAAGTGAGCTAAAAGTATAAGGTTTTTGACTCTAGAAAGATTTGATCGCTTTTTGCAAGAACAAAAAAGAGCAGCCTATAAAATAATGGAAAATGCAGATGAAGAATTCAACTGTTCAATTTGCCTTGAAATGTTGACGCCGCCTATCAGGATAACCAGATGTGGCCATAACTTCTGTGAAGAATGTCTCAAAAACCTCTGCTCATCGAGTAGAAAGCCAAGGTAAGCTGCTAATGGTGGTGCCCATTGACGATAGTTTGCTTGCAACAAGCAGCTTCGACTAGCAACTTGCAACAAATAATCAAATCTTTGTGCAAGCTTGATATTAAACAATTACGAAAAAATAAAGTTTCGTTTATCTAATAAGTGCATTTTGTTGGCACAGGTGGCATTTTTCAATTAATTGTCGAGCAGGTGTTAGCAAGGTCACGAACAAAATGTCAATTCAAGGTTGTAGCAGGGTTATAGAAACGTCAACGTATATCAAAATATATAGAAATATTATAGAAATAGAGTATATAAAATATTAGTATAGTATATAGAAATATTACAGAAAAGCAAACATCACAACTAAAAGGGGTTATAGAGTTCAGGCGCGTAACCGGAAATTGGCAATGGGGGGGGGGTGGGGTTTGGGGGTCTGGGGGCAGAGCCTCCAGGGCGCGAAAAATTTTGCTTTTTTTTTGCAAAAATAACTTAATTTTAGAGCTATTTTATTAAAAAATATTGCTTTTAAAACGTGGCATAGAAATTGTGGGAACATGATTTAACTGGGTGCATATATGGGCTATGTGGGAAGTGGGTAATGATAACATTGCAGTTCCCTTGTTTACATGCTGATAAATATAAAATCCTATAATTCAATAAAACTCACACGGAGTGATCTATTTCGTCTATATTTTATAAAGAAAAATAATTGGGGGGGGGGCTAATGAAAAGGTATTTGAGAGAAGTGATTGGTTATTAACTAACACTAAATAGCCTTCTCCCCTGTTCCTGAGTTTATAAAGTATTTGTTGGTAAAACCTATGTTTGGAGTTTTTACACCAGCGATCAAATTTGATTGTTTATTTTTGGCATTTTTAAAGTTTTTATTGATTTGTGACTTTAATTGTTGACAAATTAGCCCCCCCTTGAATATATGTTTCAAAAGATGCTTTACAGAGGTGGAGTCCTCGAGGACGTCCTTGGCCTCGAGGACGTCCTCGAGGACAGATTTTGAAGTCCTTGGCCTTGGCCTCGAAGGTCAAGTCCTTGGCCTTGGCCTCGAGGCCTCAAGTCCTCGAAAATTGGCCTGTCCTCGGCTCGAGGACAGCACTATTTTTTGGAAAGGTAAAATTTTGTGGAGCGGTTTAAAAATTTTTTGGAAAGCGTTTTTTCGTGGAGATCGCTTGAAAAATTTTTGTGAAGACCTTTTTTTTTTTTTTTTTTTTTTTTTTTGGAGATCGCCTGAAAAATTTTTGTGAAGACCTTTTCTTTTTTTTTTTTTTTTGGAGAGCACTTGCGCTTTGTGTCCTTGGTCCTTGGCCTTGGCCTCGAGCATTCCTGTCCTTGGCCTCGAGAGTGTCTGTCCTCGGAAAGGCTGTCCTTGGCCTTGGCCTTGGCCTCGGATTTTTTTTGTGTCCTTGGCCTTGGCCTTGGCCTCGAGCCTTGTGTCCTCGACTCCACCTCTGATGCTTTAAATCACTTCTTAATCAATTCCAACGCAAAAACAGTCTCAGAAGAGCTAAAAACGCGGTATTTTTCTTATTCTGCATTTTGGTTGACAGGCCAATGGAGGGGACTACAGCCCCCCACCGCCCAGGCTGCGCTACTGATAGAGTTACAAGTTACCAACAAAAAAAAAAGTCGCTTTTTGTTGGTCTGGGTTTTGTATTTTTTTAACTTACAGGTAAACTGCTGAAAAAATTACAATAATATTTAAGATAGTTTTTGGCTTTATTTCGCTAAACACTAGTCGCCATCTTTAACATGGTAAAAATACACAAAAACCACAATAACTTTTGAAAAGGTTCCAACAATATAAGGTTGCCAACGACCATGTTTAGACTATGCACAGCAATGTACAACAACAAAAAAACCGTACATTGTTGCAAGAAAAAAATTCCCACTCGCCAGTGGTGCAGCGCGTAAAGGTAATTCACTAAATTAATAATTTAATTGTAATGTTTTGACGATTGCAGGCCAGAGTTTCAATGTTTAATCGTTTTGGATGCTTCTGGTCTAAAGGCTACCAGCGCGAAAGCTTAGGAAAGAGCCACCAGAACGGCGACTACTTAAACAAGCAATACGAAAAACTTCTGATGGCTCTTCTCTAGGCTTCTGCGCTGGTAGGCTTTAGCCTAGAAGCACGCAAAATGATTCACTAAATTAAGTTAAAAAGATAGTGCTCGAAATCGGTTTTACTGAAGAAATGAGAACCACGTGAGATAAAATAGAGGTGCCCCAAACCTTTTCCCAATTTAAGTAGAAGCTAGTCATGCAAACGCTCATGCACGAGCCATTGCATTTTTCTCATACATTTGGTTTAAATACAACATTTTGTCACTGCATTGCTGCAGGTTGGGTGGTGTCGTAGTTATGATCCTCAGCTCTCAATCCACTGCACCCGGATTCGATTCGCGCATGGGTTATGCAATGCAGGAACTTGGATGGGGATGCATCAAGCTATCTTTTTTTGCTTCAAAATCTTGCATTACAGTTAGTTGGGGCAGGAATGCCAGCCTGAGGGGATAGCAATTACGTAGTAGCAGCTTTTTAGCTTACGAAAGCGACGTATCGTTACGCTTGAGTGCGGCTCCCTGCGTAAGTTTTGCGCGACTAGCTCCTCGTCTCAACATACACATCATTCGCGAAAATAGAGTTAATCCGTTTGACTCCGTACTATTAGCAGCTCTGCGTTTCGAACTTTCTGTGGTATCAAAAAAAAAAAGACTTTGCAAACCTTCTTGCAGAGTTATCAAACGTTGGGTAGTTCATTCGGCAAGAAATTGTAGATTGATTGTTTCTTGCAGAACAAGCAACGCCGCGTTTCTTATTCTTATTTTCAAACGTCGCGTTTCTTATTCTGAAAGTTTGCGAAATCATCCCTTTCTGATGTCATGAAAGTGCGAAACGTACAGTGCCAATGGTACGGAGTCAAACGGATTAAACCTGTTTTCCCAGAAAGGGGAATAGTGGAACAAGATTTAGGGACACTTTTTTATTACTTCAAGTACCAAGTAGTCCTACTTCTCTTTTCTTCAATAAAGCCGATTTTGAGCAGTATCTCTTTAAAGAGATATAAGCACCAGCAAAGATTATGCTCAAAAGTTAAGGAAACATCTAAAATATATCTTCACCAAATTTCAGTTTTGTTTGACCTATGATTTCGGAAATATTCTTGCCAACAGTGTTGCTAGTTGCAGTCAAATTTTTTAGGAATATTGGATTTCCTGCCTTAATTGTGAAAGCATATTTCTATTGCAAAACTAATACATGCTGAAGACTTGCATTCCAAATGCGAAAGATTTCATTAAACTTTGTTTCAAAAGGAATGAAATTTTGATTGGCATCACTGTTGTGGAGATTTGTATTTGAAATGTCTCAGACAGAAATAAGTCGTAGAATTCCGAAATGATAAAGATTTGTTTAAAAAAAATTCTTTACCTTTTTCATGTTACCCTAGCTGGAAGCTCTAATCCCCTTTTTAAAATAAGTATAATATTGATAGAAATAAGATAACTAAAAAATGTAAGAGCATATGTTTGAAATGGTACGTTTGCATCGGACGCAAAGCAACATGGAGCAACCATCGCTGGTCAATCGTGAAAGTTGTCAATCTGATATGTACAATTAAAATACTACCCTGGAACTTCTATAGTTATTAACTTACCGGTACTGTAGTGAAAAATTAAAAAAAATCACAACCTCTGTAGATATTGAGATTAATTTTTTTTTTCAACTTTTATTCGATATCATTCCATATCACTATACATATTCAGACACCTGTTGCTTTTTCCTGTAACCATTGTCAACTTAAGCAAATATAGATATTTTATGTAGGTTAGATTAGCAGTCAATTACGCTGTGGGCATCAGCAATCAAAAATTCGCAAACGCGAGGTTAGGCTATTTTCCTCGTGTATTTTTTTACAATCGTATTTATAAATCTACGCCTGACTGCGCTTATATGGACATAGTAAGGAAGTGCATTGTGCTGGTTGCTTCTTTTTTGCTTCATTGCCCGCTCTTCTATGAGGGTTGCGGGGGCAGCAGCTCGAGATTAAGAAACCACACTTTACGGTTTCCCATCACGTCTATTATTTAGCTTGGGTGAAGTCGCAAGTGATTCCATTCAAGATCCTCAATGTAATTGGTCCATCTAGTTTTAGGTTGTACAACTGTTTTTTTCTAATTTTCTTTGGCAAGAAAAGCTTGTTTGGGGAGCCTTTCCTGAAGCATTCTGCTTATATGGCCAAACCATCTAAACTAAGATCTTTCAATTCGGAGAAGTAACGGCTCGTTGTTTAGAGATTTTTGAATCTCAGAGCTACGCATCTTGTTAAACAGTGCAACTCCTTCGATTCTTCGTAAAAATCTCATTTTGACGCTTGCATTTGTGATCGCACTCTTTTGCTCATTACCCAAAATTCATCACGATAGGTGAGAATGAGGACAAAAACTGTTTTAATTTTGAGAGCTTTGCCTTTTTCGACAATTCTCGTTTCATCACAACCGAATAGTGCAAGGCTTGCGTTACTACATTAGCCTCATCAGCTTGGCTGCATTTGTCGATCCTCATCTAAACAATGAAAAGGAGAGGTGACAAAGAGCACCCTTGCCGGAGTCCAAGGCCCAAATTGCAAAGGCTTTGATTGCTTGCTATTTACCCGAACACAAACCTCCGGTCGGTAGAAGAATGACAAAATGGCGCGTAACAACTGACCATCAACGCCATACTTCTGCAAAGCATTCCAAAGGTTATCCCTTGTAACTCTGTCAGCTGCTTTTTCAAGATCGACAAAGCATGCCATACTCCCAAGATTTCTCGAAGATTTGCTTCAGAGTAAAACTGTGGTACGTGGTGCTTCGACCCAGATGAAAATCGCACTGGCCATCCTCTAGTTTTGGTTTCACTATTTCTCGGCATTTCCTTTCAAGACGTTTATCATATACTTTCCCTAGAAAACTGAGAAGTGATATCCCTCTGTAGTTTGTACATTGCTTGCGATATCCTTTTTTGAACATCGAAATAATCACACCTGTTTGCCAATCTCTGGGAGTTTTGCCAAACTTCTACACAACTTGACACACTTGCATTAACCAGAGAATTCCTTCTCCAGTCAGCGCTTTCAACGTCCCGGTTCTTGTTTCATCTTCACCAGCAGCTGCAGCTTTACCAGATTTTATTGCTTTAATTGCCGTTGCCCATTCTGCTGCAGTGAAAATGTCTTCTTCATCTAAATGTATCACTTATTGTGCGTCACAAGTCGATGCCTCTACAAGATTCAAAAGATCGTCAAAGTGTTTTCTCCACCGTGAAAGAATTTCATTTGCACCCACGAGAATGTTACCTGCAGAGTCTTTGGTGGAATAAGTAGCATTCATTGCTTGCAGCTAGGGGGGCCGAGAGCCGAAAGTAGGCCCGGGGCCAGCTCAAATATGACAAATTTCTGGTTTTTGCGAACTCCAAAACAGACGGAGAAAATGCCGCAGTTTTTTCCGAATTACGAAGTGATCTCCAAAAAAAAAAGGTGTTTACCGAAACTCTAACCACTTTTTCGGTGAAGATTTGGTGATCTCAAAAAAAAAAAGGTCTTCGGTCTTCACAGACTGATTTCTCAGTGTCATTTCAATGAGCCCCTCTGGAGCCCACGGGCCCCTCTGGAGCCCACGGGCCCTCTGCTGGCCCCCCTGAAGCCAACGGCCTAGTAATGGGCCCCCCAAATTCCATGGGCTCAGGGGTCATTGTCCCCCTGCCCACCCCTCTCAGAAGCCCTGCTTGCAGCGTAAAGGGCGGATGGTCTGCCGAAATACTTTACTTATCAAAAAATGGTTGGAATCCAACCAATAGCCAAACTCTTCCCATGACTTTTTGGATTTCTTTAATCTTTACTGCGGAAGTTTCCGCTTTTTGCTCCTGCAAACAGATGAAGATCTGTCCTGTAGCAAAGCTTTAAACACATTTTTTTTTGCTCGAATAGTTTGTTTAACATCTTATTTCCACCGAGGTGTTGTTTTCTCATTATCGACAGCCACTCTATGCTGCTTTTGCTCACAACATTCCGCAGCTGATGAAATGATCGCTGACATGAACAGCAGCCATTCCTTCTCGATGTCCTAGGATACATCAAGAAGTTGTCTGAACTTAGATGATATACCGAATGCAAAGTGTTTCTTTACTTCTTTGTCCTCCAAAGCCTCCCATTTGACCCGGTAAGTCACAGACAACCTGTTGGATTTTCTCTTTGGCCGAGATTTCAAAAGTCGCACGGAATACACTAACAGTTGGTGATCAGATGAGAATTCAGCATCTCGCTTCACTCGAACGTCCAGCTCATCTGAAAACAATTTTGACGAAACTTTGAAAAAATTAACACCAAGTATACTTGGGAACCTTTTTGTGCTAGAAAAAGATATTTATCATGCGATATCCGTTGCTACAACAGAGCTACAATAAACACTTTCCATTCTCATTCAGTCCAGTGCCTCCATGTTTTCCAATCACACCCTTCCACGTATCTGTGTCTGTTCCAACATGTACATTGAAATCCCCCATAAGGACTGTAGATTCAGTAGGTGATACCCGGAGAAGAGCACAAAAGCCTGATATTCACTCGTAGCATTGGAGGCATATACCTGCAATAGACACAACATGACCGATTAAATATCTTGCGCTTGAACATGCAGACCCTGAGATCCCCAAGAAACCCAATCAGACACAGACTGATAACCAGCAAATTGTGAGAATCCTCATACCTACTTGAGCGGACATTCTAGGATCAGCATCAGAATATAAGAGCTTCCATCCGCCATCAGGATAAACTATTCCAGAGCCAATTATTATGCTTGAAGAAACTCCGACAATATCGAGATGATACCGCTTTGCTTCATCAACCAATTCTAACTCTTTTTCTGTGGAGGTGAGAATATTCCAATTGCCCAACACCAATTGGTGAGAGTGCGACATTATCTCAAGTACGAATTAATACTCTACGCTGCCTGCAATCGCCTCTCCAAACGTAGGCTATATCGGGAACATTGGTGGAGATACCACTAGGGCTGTTTGGTGGAGAATGTCGCTTATTTTTAAACGAACCACTCTGCCTAAGACTCGAACGCAATAGGAATTTTGCTGAACGATGACTTGGGAGTCCTTAGGTGCTTTCCTGCCAGAAGAGGCTCTACTTGTAGAGGTGGACCCAGTAACGTTGTTCATGTAATTTCCATTATTGGTACTCATCATGATTATTTTTGCAGTTCGATCTAGCTGCGAAGAGGTTTTATATCAGATTGTCCTTCTCCTAAATTATATGGTTACCACAGCTGATGGGCATAACCAAACCAGATTGTAAGTTTTCGAACTTGTTTGTTTTGAACTATACTTCGTCTGGCTTCTACCCTCACACTGTTCTGGTATGGTTACCCTATCAAGAGAACGGAATCTCCAGCAAGTACAGCTCTGCAGGTCATGGAGGCACCTCGCAGACTTTTCCAGCACCTCGTCACGGTTGTAGTTCATGGAAAAGCTATGTCAGCAGCATGGCCGAGCGGAACTGAGCGCTGATTATTGCGTAAGCAACACTGCGACCCGAGTTCGATTACGGCTGCAGGCTGCCTGCTTCGACACATACGCGGGTGGCTGGAGATTCGAAGAGCGCGAGCTCACTTCCCAGTCACCCTCATCTCTCCTTGTTGAGTTCGTTGAGTTGTAAATTCTCTGTTGATTTGATTTGATTGTGCCACACTAAGCTGCTGTGTCTAATGTGCCATACTATGCCTGCTATATGCAATAATTAGCCTACTACAGTGTATGCCATACTATCATAAGCGCAGCCTGGGGGAAGACCAGGGAGCCAGGCACCGCTCCAATCGAAATGTTATGAATGATAAAAATGTAACTCGTTTTAGTATCTTTTAGCATCTTCGTGTATAATAGTACATGCGTACAGCAGTACTTAACAATAATATTTACAAACAGAGGACCTGGGCTTCATCAATTCAATTTTTGCCAACCAATTTAAATGTATTACCCGGGTGAAATTAAGGCTTTATGACTAAAAAGTTGCTATCTCAAGTCCTAATCTAATTTTTTTTATGAAAGTACTGCAACAACTAAGGCCGAATTTACCATATGGCACAGTGCCAGGGGCCCCACTCCCACACAGTAAGACATTTTTTGGTCTTCACCTACATTTGGCAAGAAGATATTGCGATAATCCCCAAAGTATCAGGGACCCCGTGCAATGTAAATGCGGCCCGGAAATAACATGATTACTTGGCGTAACCATCTATGGTACCATTTTTCAATAACAATTCACCTCCAACTTGCGAGTTTTTACGCAAAAAAATACTTTCGAAAAAAACGATTAGCCAGAGGAAATGCTCAATGAACAAATGATTGAATTTGAATTGAGGGGGCCTTCGGCCCCCTAGCCGTATATGTACTCCTATAACTGATTAATTTCATGACAAAACAAAAATCTTTAAGGAACATCTTTGAGTGGATTATAATATACTGCTAAATATATTGCAGGAGGCTGTGCTCCTTACTTCCTCCTAGCTAAGCCAAATCACAAAATTTCATACCAAAAGGCAAGATTTTAAACGTGCTTTGAACTTAAATTGCTAGTAAAATAAAGATTGAACAATCTATTTTTTCCGATTCGCTTTCAAATGTTAATAATCTAGTTCCTTCAAATGGCTTTAAACACGTGCGCGAAATGTGATCCAATGGCATCAAACCAGCTTTTTTTCCAAAAAACTTACAAACAATTGTCTAGTGGCTGGGGTCTCTGTTTGGTTTCTCCTCCAACCAAAGTTCTGGCTACGTCTATGCATACTATGTCGACTATACTCGCATGCTATACTACGGTGCCATACCATGTCTACGGTGCCATACTACGCCTACTATGACATACTATGGTTACTATACTATACTAAGTTGCAGTGCCTACTATGCAATAGAATGATGCCTACTGAGCGATACTATACCTACTGTACCATGATAAAACAACTATGTGCTACGTTGCCATACTATGCCTACTATGATATCATGCTACGCCTACAAAACTATACTATACCTTCTGTACCATACTAAGCTACAGTACCTACTGTGGCATGCTATTCCTACGGTAAAAGAGAAAACAACGTCGGTTAACAAGCATATTGACGATCGCAACATTATAGGAATGACACAGGCGAGCATCCGCGACCGGTTTCGTCCTTGCTCAAGGGAGTCATCAGGCGGAAAGATAAAAACAGCCATGGGGCATCAACGAGAAAACCAAATTAAGCAATGCAAAGACGTAGAACATTTGCAGGCTCTATTCTCCGTCGCTGCATTGCTTAATTTGGTTATCTCTTTGATGCCCATGGCTGCTTTTGTTCTTCCGCCTGATGAGTCCCTTGAGCTAGAACGAAACCGGACGCGGATGCTCACCTGTGTAATTCTTGTAATGTTGTGATCGTCAATATGCTAGTTAACCGACGTTGTTTTTCTCCTTTTTATTTGAATTGCTAGTGCTCCCCGCCCGGAAGTGTGATATCTCTGGTATCCTTGTGGTTCCCTTGGTGGTTTTATGTATTCCTACTGTGCCATAAAAGCATATTTTTTGGAAAAAAAATTACCGATATGAAGAACACGTTGAACTGTTCAACTGAGTTTTAACTTTTATTGTGTATTTGGACAATAAGAAGAAAATAAGAAATAAAAAAAATAAAAAAACTTGTCGCGTACCTATACAAGCTCTACCGCAATAGGCCAGATCGCAACGTGAAAAACAAAATTTCAATGCATGACATTGTAAGTTAGTAGTTGTTTTATTTCGTTTTAAATTGTGAGTTTGATTTTTCATATCTTGAGACCAGCTTTTCATCTTTACCTTTTTCCAAAATCTGATATAGCAGAGTACCGAGCGGTGCTCAATTTTGAAGAGCAAGCATCATTTGTGAAAAGTCACCTATAGCTGCTCAGTTTAAATGATAAAATTCAACAGGTGTCCAATCTGCCGTACACCGTTTGAAATAACAAGAAATGACGTCACCAAAATGACGCGTAATAGAATGTTGGAAAAAGCTATCAACAAAGTAAGTGCAATATTTTGGAAAATCGGTTTTACACTTTTTTATTTTATAAAAAGCAAACAGTAAATTTTGGGTTAAGGCTGGATTTTTTTAAATTTTCATAAAGTTTTAGCTTCATTTATTCTCAAAAATTTGATGTTCAATTTCATTGAAAAATAATGTGACGCAAATTTATGTTTGTTGAAGTTGAACCGTATTGTGTAAATTTGTAATCGATTGTCAATGCCGCAAGAACAAATAAACAGTAAGTATTATACATTAGTCCACTACTGGCAGGGTTGGGAAAAATCGATTGTAATCGATATTCGATTGCGATATTCCTTACTTTTTTTCAATCGAATACACCAGATCCTTTACTTTTTGGAATGAGTATCGAATATGCTGTTTTCTTTAGTTTTTTCCAGGTTAAAACGATATTCGATTTTTTTTTTCAGAGTAGCCAAATAGCAGCAAAAAGGAAGAAGTTTGCGATTCAGTTTAACGTTAGTAAGTTGATTTCTGGTGAGTAGATTTGCTTTGATAGTTTAATTGTTACATTTACCACTTGCATTTCTTGGTTTTAGACAGCTGAAACCATTTATTGTCTTCCATATTTTATTATGATGTGGAAGCTGTAATTGGCTCGTTTTCTGTTGTTTGTCTGACTGCTTTGATTGAGATTTGAGCAAGGAACTCCGATACTTTGATGCTTATTGCTAAAGTGAGCGAAAAGCGTCTGCATGTTCCATCGCTCTCCATCTATCATTTTCCCAAATACCCGGAATCGAATATCGATTATGGTATTCTTTATTCTTTACTTTTTTGAAGTGCCATCGAAATCGAATTATTCTTTACTTTTTGATGAACTATCGAATATCGATTAAATCTTTACATTTTAGAGTATCGATTCCCAACCCTGACTACTGGTTATCCTACCCAAAACCTGAACTCAACTCACAAGTAGTTCGCGAAAAGCAAACCCAGCTAGGCTACGTCTGGGGTTTATTAGTTAAGTTTGGGTTTGAAATCTTCTGACTTAACCACAACCGAAAAAATACTGAAAGAAAATTGTAAAAAAAAGTTATTCCTTAAATTAATCTTATATTTATTCCTTAAATCAAATAGACTGTATCACTCAATCATTGCAAAGCTTCATGTAACAAGGTTGCGTGATTACCGCATCAGAAAATTGTTAGCCTAGTTTATCTCTATTTTAGAATCTATTCTGCTTATTACATTTATTGACGTTCTAAAGTTTTTCTGACACCTTTAAAGTAATAAACCATTTCCAATTTGCATTAAATTTGGGGAAGAGACTATTTTACCGGGTATTTTTATCAAGCACTTCATTAATTTTGACTTAAATCTAATCCATACTTAATTCCTTGTTCTAGAACTAACACCAAACACAGAACTTAAATTGTAGGGGGGACGCGTCCTCCCATTGAGAGTTAGCGTTCCCCATCGAGATTTAGCCTCCCCCATTGAAATTTGGCGCTGGATGATCAGAAGAAAAAGGGCCGGCAAGCACAGCCGAATATAGTCTCAAATTGCGGTGAAGACTTTTTTTGGTCTTCACTCGATTTCGGAGACAGAATGACATAATTTCCGCTAAAGTACTTTCGCATTCCGAATACGCTTGGTCAAGGCTGCAAAAGCGTCCCCCCATGCAAAATTTTACAGTTTAAGTACTCACCTAGCCTAACCTAAATCTTAAACCCCATTTTTTGCGGGATATTCAACCAAAGCATTTTACTCTGGGGTGGAAGGGGGCAAAAACGTCCCTATCTAACTTTCAAACCAAATATCATGGTAACACTAAAGTTGGCGTGCGGGTTGGATTTCACCAAAATTTTATAGAAAAATGATTGTAAGTTGATGACATCATCATAGTGACGTCACGACCATTTTTTCAAATAATTACGTCATTTCATTGATGACGTCACTGGCGGTTCCAATTTTGTACAATGTATTGCTTGTTGATACTGAATCATAAAATGTCTAAGTCAAGTTAGTTACGTCACAAAAGCGTTTTATAATGTTATTTAACTTAAGTATAGGCCAAAAGATGCTCAGATTTTAGAACGTGATTTCGGAAAACCTTAAAAAGCGAAAAACTTCCCGTTACTTTAGCTACTTCAAATTTTCAGAAATTATTTGTGATAAGTTTTAATTCAAAGTCAAACTGATTTGAAATCAATTTCTTGTTTTTTGAAGGGATTTATCAGAAGAAAAAAAAAAAAAGCAAAAGATGGGCAAAAATTCCCCTCTGTGTAAAAAGGGGTTAATTCAAACACTAATTGTCTTGAACTGTACAAATGTAAATGAAAGATAGGCTAAAGAATGGTTGTCATTTTCGTTTTATTCTCTTTTGTTCAGAAATATTCCTTGAAATAGTCATTATCACTCCCTTAAAATTAGTATATTTTTTTGCATAAAAATCACAAAAATTACTCAAACGCATACCAAGATCTTCGTTCTAAGAGCCACCATGAAAAGTTTAATTAACTTTCAGCACAAAACTCATATCTCTTAAATTTGCGCAAAAAATGCATTTTAGCTGGAGATTTTTCGAAACTTTTAAAATGGTAATTGATGAGTATATAGCAAAGATAATTAGCTTCCAGAGTGACTTTCTTCCCGGAAAATCTAAATAAATGAAAGTAAAATGAATATGAGAAATATTCATCTGCGCTTTTTTCATTGGTATTTTAAAGCATCAAGTTCATACATAGCGTTTGGATTAGGATTATATTTCTAGTTCGTTTTAGAGTAAGGATTTAAGTTTAGTTTAGGTTTGGGTCAAAATTAATCAAAAAGGAAACAAAAATTTTTGATGAAATAAAGCCTTTCTAAACTTTATATCAAAATATTTGGTATCTCCAATTATAAATTTGAAATTTGAGTGTTCACTATATCCCTCTAAAATTTATCGCTGGCAACACCCTTAGAAGCAATTCGCAGTTCTTTCAATACGCGGCAACTGTAGATGTTCGTTGAAATTTCATTAAATGAATGTGACTTTTATGTTTCAGCTGATACGTCGCGGAGGAAGTGTGGGGCCAGCTCCCACAACTTTATCCAAAGACGCCGTCGCACAGCTTCAGGGTAGGTGGTAATAAGTTAGCGATTTAATAGAATCGACTTTTGGCTAGACCGGCCAGATGGTCGAGTGGTAATGCGTTCGTCTCTGGAGCGAGAGGTCTGTGGTTCAAGTCTCTGGCAGGTCAAATCGGGCATACGTAAGGTTGCCTACGGCTCGCTGTTGCTACATTTCTTCGAAAGAAAGCTGGGTTGCCTGAAGGTGTAATGAGCGGAGATGGGCCGCACCAACTCTTTTTACGCTTCGCGTAATACAGGGAGTAAAACGAAAAACTTGAATTAGCATTCAGCAGTCTCAGAATTTCACTCATTCTGGTTTCGGTATTTTTCCTAATTAACTTTCAATTTATAATTTGACTGACTGCATTCTTTTTCGTTCTTCACGAGGAATAATAGTGACTCTATTCTTTGGACAAATTGGCCTTCTGTGTTAAAGAGGTTTATTTTTTCATATGCATGCTGTTATTTAGTTTGTTTGTTACCATACCCAGCCTATTTTTTAACGGACTTAGTTTTTGCAGAGTCAGCAGATGCTCTTATAAATGATGGAAAATACAACAAAGCCTTAGACATTCTAAAGACCATCGTAATCAATGAAAAACGAACAAACAAAATTCCCCCAATGATTCAGAAACTCAGTTGTGAGATTGATGGACGCTTGTATTCAGACGCAGAAACCACAGGCAGAGAAATTGCAAATTTAATTGAATCGAAAGAATTCGAAAAGAAGGAAAATAACCACACTAAACAAATTTACCATAATAAACTTCATTCAATAGCTATGAAATTGATTAAGATAAAGCACTTCGATTTAGCGCTGCTGCTTGTAGAAATCCAGTTACATCTTATCAAACATTCATACAGTGTACAAGAAAAACTAACGAAGCTTCAAAATCTCGGAATTTCATTGACAGATATCTCAAAAAATCTACATTATAAAAAGGATTTAAAAAAAGTTAAAGAAATTTACTTGCTTTATGACAAAGTTTTGAACGATATGCAGTCAATAAACGACATTGACTTGAAGATTAAAACTGAAAACATCGCTTGGTTTATGTATTACTACGGGACAGGCTGCAATTTTATGAAAGATTTCAACAAATCCATGGTTATTTTCCCGAAGGCGATTTTTCTCATGAAGGCAAATTTAAGTGACAATGCTAATAATTACGTAGTGTACGGTATATGTCATCACAATTACGCTAATGTTTTAATAGAAACAAAACGCTTGATTGAAGCGAAAGAAAGATTTGAAGAAGCTCTAAAAATATTTGAAGAAGCCACGGACTGGCCCAATGAAGAACAGAAAATCAATAAATTCATAATCACGATTAGTGCGATAGACGAAATTAACTTCAGACTCACCAGCAATAAGAGGAGTTGGTTGAATAGATTAGCCCATTTGTGCCTGTATACCGCCCAAAACATAAGGCATGCTCTCAAACGAGAATGACTCCATGCATAGTCACATTTTAGGTATGAATGAAGTTTCAAAAAATGTTTATTTGTGCTTTCACAACAATTTCACTTGTTATTTATTTCTTTTTTATCAAGATTTAACATCTTTCTGTAATGACGATTTAATTGAATTAAAGTACCGGTAAGTAAGTCTTAATGTGTCGTGTTCGCTTTTGTTATATGCTCTTTCTTAAAGTTCTTTGACCACGCAAATTTGTTTCATCGCTCAGTCACAGCATGAAGTAGAAATTAATTAATATTTGTTCTAGAAAACGAGATAGAAGTTACTAAATACCTTGCGGTCATCGATTCATGCTATCTCCCTCTTCGTCAAAGAATAATTTACAGAAAGCCAGCAATAATATTGATGTTTTTAATTGCTTTGTGTGAGTGATTTACAAGATTTGGAAAGTTTTAAAAACTAGGACCCTTCAGGTTAGGCTTACCTTTACATGCCACTGAAGCAGAGAACCAACCAAGCCTTAAAAAGGAGCATGATGGATGGCATGTTGTACTACTTGTGGCAAAATTTTAATTGTCGTGCAAAACGCCCTATTATGTAGTTCACTATCTGCGGGAATGTAACTCCAAATATTCACTCCCGAAAGCCTCTATCACACCAAGTGATAACTGCCGCGAGTCTCGGCTCTCCAGCCTTTTTTTTTGCATCACTGGGAATAGTCGTACTTTCGCGATCTTGGGTGAGAGTTTGCTTCTGGGACAATCGATCTGACGTCATGACACCCCACGATAGCAGATCGCGCGTGGCTTCTTACTAAGGGAATTTTTTGCACAATACTCGAGTTTAATCGAGACATATATACTGTAATACTTAATACACGAGATAACTAGGAATGTATGAATTGTTGCAGTCAGCCGACTGCCTTGTAGCTCTACTTAAACGAGCATTAGTTTTTCGAAAAAAATTGCAAAACATGGAGTATCGTTGCTTAGATAACAATATAGAAATTTGACGACTTTAGGTCTGAAAAAGTCAACGATTTACAGAATTTTCACTTATGAGTAATATTGTTCACTTACTTTTGGAAATGTTTAGGGCCATTTTTTGAATGAAATCAACAACAGTACAGAATAGATGAAAAATGTTTTTACGACGACCCCAATCGAATGAACGGGGTTTAACCCGCACCCTGGTCATGTCGTTGCGTCCTTGGATAAGACGCTTTGCGATGATTATCTCTGCTTGGTGGCTTCGAACAAACAGCAAATTCAGTGGACAAGAATACGAAGAATTTCACAGAAGCTCTGGATCACTGCTGGAAAATCCTAAGCAGGTACAGATTCCATTAACCATAAAGTATTCAATGCAATGAAAAGTGCACTGATGGTCCAACAATTAGCGTCTGACGCTGTCTGGTGGCAGGAGCATACATATGCGCTACACCATCGCCAACAATTTTGCATTTAGGCACCATTAAAATAGTAAAGTCACAAACAAGCTGATCGGGCACGGACGAAATCAGTTGCACTGAATTTTATACACTGCTATACTTTATTTATCAGTTAAATCTTTCAAGATTTAATCATTTTTTTTTCATCTTATTATTATCAAATAACACCAACAACAGCAATTATCACTCGATTCTGCAAAGATTTTAATTTTTGCTTGTTGTGGAAAAGTAACTTTTACTGGGCTGAAAGTCGATGCTGTTTAAAAGCAAAGACGAATCTATATCAATAATTCACACAAAAAGCAAAGAATTGTCGATAGTCGATATTACAAACAAAAAGCAAAGACGAAAGAAACAAACAGCAAAGATATCATAAACAAAAAGCAAAGATTAGTAACCGATGCCGAAATGCGAACAAAAATTTTTATTCTATTTTTTGTTAGGATGCACTAACATATTTGCTGTATTGATCATTAAATGAAATTTGTGAGAGGAAAAACTATCATTATCGTACTATAAAGGATATAAAAAAATATACTTTTAGGATAATTATAAAGAGCAATATAGCATTAGCGAAACGCAACGATGTAAGCTTAGGCAGACTCAACAAGAACAAAAGTAAAGTATTAAGATTCTACCAATCGATAACAAGTAAGTAAAAAGTATAGAAAAGGCGATCATCGATAGAAAAAATTGAAAGCAAAGCATCTGCGATAAATCGATAACGGAAAAGCAAGGAATGTAGAATCGATTATCGATTACTAATCGATATTTCCAACCCTGGGCCGAGCATATCATTGACGGTGGCACTGAGTTTTTGACTAACGTATTTTACAGAGGCCGGCTAGAGGTACAAAAATATCCTCTATCTTACTCCTAAAACAAAAGCCATGAAACACCAAATTTGGCATGCCGGTGTGCGTTCGTCAAAATCTTTTGGAAAAACTATTTTTTGCGGCAATACAGTTCTTAAGTATGAACTGGCTGGTTTGCATCTACTACAAATTTTGAATTTTTTAACGGATTGAGCTTTGGAATGAATTTATTTTTAGACAAAAATAAGCCAATAATATTATCCAAACTCTTTCACGTAACTCATCTTCTCGATGCTGTTGCACTGATTTATTTTCACAAAACATACAGCTTCATTAGAAAAGATTTTCCAAAATACTGTTTGGTGTACTACAGCATTTTAATTGTGATGACACAACGAAATTTTAATAAAATCATTATGTTGTCTTTTGTGAACCAATACCAATGAGAATTTCAGCGTCAATATCAGTGAAAAAATATGTACCAAATTTTCAAAAATTGTACTTAGCGACGAAGACAAATTTATCTCATCGTTCAGTAGCAGCATGGAGTAGAAATTAATTAGCATTGGTTTAAAAAAGCGATTGGAAAGTTGCGAAAGACAATACGGTAATCGAGTCAAGCAACAGCAACCTTTTTGTCAGAGAAGCAATTTACGTATATGCCATCGTAATGGGTGATTTTCATTAGTTTGTTTTTGTGAGTTGCGACAACTTGACCAAAAAAATGACAACTTGTGATCACAATGAGCCTTTTCATGTCGCCAAAGCAGAGATCTACCGATGCCATGAACAGAAACACGCAACCAGCGTAAACAAACAATCTTCAATGTTAATATAGTACGAAAGCAACAGAAAGCTTTGAAGCAAAATTTGAAATTTTTGTGCGAAAATGCCCCAATATTTGCAGGCCCCAATCTTGACGCCCTGATACTTAACACACATCTGTAATTTACTTGTATAGTAACGTGAAATTATTTATTGAGGCGTACTGTAGTATTAATTATTTTAAGCACGCTGGAAACAGGGAAGTTATCACTACAAGCAATTAATGCAAGTTGTCTACACCAGTGTGAATTTCAAATCAACGTCGACTTTGCGTTGAAAGTTTTAATGTCACTGATAGTATTGTAACTTACCTGCCAGTTGGTCGAGCGGTAACTTGTTTACATCTGAAGCGGGAGGCCTAAGGTTCAAATCTCGGAACGACCAAATTGGACAAACACTTGCTATCGGCTTGCCACCGTTGCGACATTTCTTTGAGGGAAGCTGTGTTCAACGGGCGCTATGACACGTAAATGAATCCAGCAAACTCGTTACATGCTTCTGCGTAGAAAAGCGAGTATAATCAAAGATTTTGATTTGATTTGGTATAATAATTTTAATAAGAAAATGTAAAGCTAATCTGAGCTAAAAAATTAAGGCTATTGATCATTGTAAAACTTGATAGCCTTTTGCAAGACCAAACAAAAACAGCTGATAAAATAATGGCAAATGCAGCTGAAGAATTTAACTGCGCATTTTGCGACGAAATCTTGAAGCCGCCCATCAGGATAACTAGTTGTGGCCATAACTTTTGTGAAGAATGTCTCAAAAATCTCTGTTTATTAACAAAAAAGCCAAAGTGAGTTGTTATGATTATTAAGTTGATAAACAATTACAATACACTGTATTAGAAACAATGTTCCGAAAGTAAGACAAGCCATTAAATAAACAGTGTACAAAGTCTTCGAGAGAGTTGATAGTTGTTATTTCAGTGACATAATTTCATTTATGATACGGTATTCTTCATTTCGACCCAGCTAGCCTAACGGACGAGCTTTGAATTTGGCAAAACAGCTGTCTAAGGCCTAATATTTAAAATGAGTTTTGTACTAAGGTATCTTTTTTATAATACGCTGTGCTTGATCTTTTCTGCTATGTTAATATTTGAGTATTTTCATCGTGATCTGATTGATTTACATTATTTTACCTTTCTACGCTCATGCTCATACCAGTAGTCCTAGCTATAGTCCAGCAGATAAGTGAATGAGGTGTTCATTTCCAAAGAAAGCATGGAACATTGTCCATGGAGTTTTTCAAGTATGCTGATTCCAAAAAATGCGGAAACAATGACGTTACTCCAGTGCCCCTTTCCTCACAAAAATTGAAATTCTAAATAGCCGATTGCAGATCATTGCGAAACAGAGTTTAATCTGTTATTGGTCTTCCTGCTGTGCTCCGATTATCATTATCTTGGTGTTCCGATGTTTTTAAGGTTCAGAAATCAAATAAGTCATGTCATATTAGAATAGGAGATTTTTTCGTGATGAAAAGCCTACAACAGCCGCTTTTTCAGCTATGTCTGTTTGCATGTAAGCTTATAGTACCGGTATCTCAGTTTTCTTTATCAAGATGAATAGTTGTGGGGCAATTAATTTCACGACTATTAAATACCTTTTCAAATGAAAGTTTTATTTACTACATTATCAATAAAAAATAACAGTAATAATTCCATTGCACGACAGAGCAAAAAATGTAATTTGGAAACTCTTAAGACACACGTACGTTTATTATAACGCAACAAACGACAATATCTAATATGATTGAGTTTTGCAAGAGTGTGGACCGATGAAGCCAATAAAGTAATCTATTTGTTCGAGAAAAAGGGTAGCGTTTGGCATCAGTCCTCAAGAATGTTATATTCACCATTGGAAACTTAGACGACATTGATCACAATCGACGTCCGTCGTCCAGCTATGACGCATTTTATGGTACAGGCACAGCGCTATCTGTCACGCAAAATGCCACACATATGAATATTGGGTCTGTTTCGGAGGGTCATTGGAATATGGTACCCCCAAGCTATGTCAAAATATTTTTCTTTTAAATATCTACTAGTATCAAAAAAACTGGTGTCTTAGATTGAGACGTTCAAAAATTGATTTTTGGGGGACGATTTGGGGGGTGTCTGGCAGAAGTAGTTCCCTAAACTATCTCAAAATAATTGTCTAGTGAATATCTGATGACGTCAAAAAAACTGGCACCATAGATTAAGCCGCTTAAAAATTGATGTTTAAGGGGTCCATTTGGGGGGCCCCAAGGTGGTGGTACCCCCTAACTATGTCAAAATATTAGTCTGTTAAATATCTACTGATAAAAGAAAACTGGCGCTCTTGCATGGGCCGTTAAGAAAATTCATGTTTTGGGGAGGTTTCCGGGAGACTAAACCAAAAACATTTTGGGAGACAAAATTGCATTTGCAGCTCAATAACTTTACACAAAAATTAGGTTTCAATGTTCTGTGGTTTAGGAAAAAAAGAGAGAACAAGATTTAGGAAGAAAAAAAAAAAAAAGAAAACAACCTCATCACTACACAAAGTTGGTTGGCTGGAATGAAAGGGCATCTTGAGACATATAACCCTTTCGGTGCCAGAGCTTTGGGAGAGATTTGCCATTCATTTGCCTTTTGACGTACAGCGTACGTCCGTTTTGAAGATGACTTGTATGCAGAGTTTCTTCCCGATTTTTGAAAATCGGACGTTCGTCGTACGTCCGAAGGCAAGCTAAGAGCGTCTGAATGCTCTTCTAACACGCACATGGTGTACTTGATTGCATAGAATAAAATGCGAAAAAAAATAATTATTGTCTTTTGACGGTTGTGCTGATGCCTCCCGCTGGCATTCATATGGCAGGTTACCGACCTGGCTTATGCGACCGATCGACCGTGACTGCCTTATTCGGTGTGTAGAGACATAAACTAAAATAAATCACAGTGATAGCAAATATTGCAAGATTGATTTGTAAAGAACAAACCATTTTTGATAATTTTTATACAGTAGATAGCGAATATAGTAAATAATATCGATATGCATGCAGTTATTAGCTAGGATTGTTTACGTTCGGTTACCCGACAATAAACCAGGGCTAGTTCATGCATTGCATTTGGCTACCAGCAGCATACCGTAAGTGCTGTGCACGAAATTTTGGTACTTGTGGAATCATATAAAATTTTATGTTGGTTAGCCTGAAGCTGGAAAAGTGCAAGATAACATAGGTTGTGGCAGGGTTGCCAACGTGCACGATACAGTTTAGGAAAAAAAGAGAGAACAAGATTTAGGAAGAAAAAAAAAAAAAAAAGAAAACAACCTCATCACTACACAAAGTTGGTTGGCTGGAATGAAAGGGCATCTTGAGACATATAAACATGCGAAATATTTTTGCCGTACCTAAGCTGTTTTTGAATGAGACCGCTTTTTACGCCAAACTTTTCGGGTGGTTTTTGGGTTTTAAAACAAAAATCGCGTGACTAATTGCCTCGAAATTTGATACAAATATACAACTCATTAATCTCAAGCTGCTGTCAAAATTTGATGTGGCAGAACCTTCGCTCTTGTTAGCTTGAAAATGGCCGAGTAAAAACAAAGAAACACGAGACGCAAGCGTCGGTCGTTCCAACAAGGCCACAAACGTCATAATTAAATCAAAAATTTCCAGTACGTTCATTAATCAACTCGAACACAAAACTGTTCTTCCATACATAAGCAATACCACACTCCACACATAAAATAAAGAAACAAGAAAGAGTTCACCAACCCCTTTCAGAAAAATACACTGAAAGCATAATTCTTGAAATTATTTTAAAACTTTGTACTTGTATACCACCTTGTTCGGAGTTAAAAATTTGCTTGAAAAATAAATAGCGACAAATGCAAAAAAGTCATGGAGCAGAAAATAGGAGCAGAAATATAGTTGTGATTTGAGCGTGTAAGGAAAGAGTGTTTAGTGACTTTGTTTTTTCGCGGTTTTTTAAGCTTATAAAGGTACCAAACAAGTTCTCAGTTCGTTATTTCAAATTTTTAAAGTTTTTCAAGGCACCAAACAGAGCTCATTTTCGTAGTAATTTGTACTTGGTCATAATTGCTAAATTCGAATGATAAAAATTCAGCTGCTGCCCGACTTGCAAAGCATTGATTGATGTAACGAGCAATGATGTCACTAAAATGACCCGCAATCTCATGTTGGAAGAAGCCATTGAAAAAGTAAGTGTAATGCTGCACAAATTGCTTTTTTTTTTTTTTCGTTGTTTCATATAGAGCAGTAAATTTTGGGTTGATGAAATCTGGCTGTTTTTAAAAGTTGTTTTATATAGAGCAGTAAATTTATCATCTGCACGTTTAAAAACGTATTTTAAAGAGGCGGGGGAGGGGGAAGGTGCAAAAATATCTTCTATCTCACTCCTAAACAAAAGCCATGAAACACAAAATTGGTATACGGGTTTGTGCTCGTCAAAATCTTTTGCAGATGATAAAATATGGCTGTTTTTAAATGTGTAGATAATTTCTGTTTCATTTGTTTTCAATTTGGTGTTTAATTTTATTGAAAAATAAAGTGGCACAAATTTATCTTTACGTGAGGAATGTTGTGTGAAATTTTTGTCGAATGTCAGAGTTTCGAGAACAAAAAAGTAAAATGCACTGCTAGTTAACATTCTCAAACCTGAACTCAACTGAATTGCAGTACGCTAAAACCATAACCAGGAATAGGAGCTAACCGTTGACTCTGAGTTTAAACCCTTTTGAAAGTACTTAACAAAAACTGCAGCAAATGCTCAAACAACTTTATTTGGTGTATTAAATTCACCAAAGAAAGATCTAAACTTTTCGTGACAAATTAAAGCGTCTAAGAATATTCCCAATTGCCATTAAAATTATTTTAGATTATTTAATTGCCCAAAAAGCACAAAGTCTAGGTCTCCGCTCCAGCAACTTCCAATCAAAGTTTATTATTAAATTTTAACTTGAAGATTATTACGTTTTATCTCAAAACCATTACGTAGAAAACAAAATACATTTTTTGAGTTTTAATTTCATTTATAGAGTTTTCAATGGGGGAAGGGAGCGTCACCAAACGCCAAAAAAAATACTAACTTTTTTGGGTTAAAATTTTGCATCCCTGATTACGAGCTCGAATGACTTCACCTCCTTCAAACTTATTGCTGAAATCGGCCCTGAAACCAATTAGCACTTTCTCGAATTAGCAGCAGCTGTGAGCAATTGTTGAAATTGTTCAAATTTCATAGAAATAATGTGCCTTTTTATGTTTCAGCTTAAAAGTCGCGAGGAAAGTTCTGAGCTCGCGAAGGTTTTATCCAAAAACAACCTGGCGCAATTGCACAGTAGGTATCAAGTCAGCAATTTGTGTGGATTTTTTTGTTCGTATGGATCAGGCAATCTGTGATTGTCTAACCACATCAACGCAGAGCACCTTTTGTGAGTTCTGTCAGCAATACTTTCGGCAACCTGAGCCAACATATCGTGTAGACTGCTTGGTTCCAATGAGAATTAAGCGTAAAGTGTCTTTTCCGAGAAAGCAACGACGCATTGCCAGAGTGGGAATCGAACCAGATGTTAGTATGATTCAGATAATTACGTAATTGCCAAGGCTACTTTTCAACGGATTCAATTTTTGCAGAGTCAGCAAATGCTCTTATAAATGATGAAAAATACAACGAAGCCTTACAAATTTTCAAGACCATCATAGTTCAAGAAAAAGCCACGAATAAAAAAATCTTCTCGTTGATTGAGAAAGCAAGATGCGAAATTGAAGGACGCTTGTATTCAGACGCCAAAACGACTTTCAAAGAAATCGAAAAGTTGACCGAATCGAAAGCGTTTGAGAATGAAAATGATGAAACAAAACAAAAATTCTATGATGAGCTTGATTTGTTGGTTCGAAGGTTAATCGAAATTGAGCAAATCGGTTTATCACTAATGTTAGTAGAAAGCCAGTTAAATCAAATCAAATATTCAATAAGCGCGCTTGATAAACTAAACAGGTTAAAAAATCTCGGCATTTCTTTAAAAGATATGTCAAAAACCTTGCATCACAAAAACGATTCAAAGATAGTCAAAGAACTTTACTCACTGTTTGACAAAGTACTGAACGATATGCAGTCAATAAATGACATTGATTTGAAGATTAAAATTAAGCACATCGCTTGGTTCATGCATTATTATGGAATAAGCTGTAATGTTATGAAAGATTTCAACAAAGCCATTGTTGTTTTTCCGAAACTGATTTTTCTTATGAAAACAATTTTTGGTGACAAAGCTGCTGATTTCCTAGTTTACGGTATGTGTCATCATAATTATGCTGCTGCTTTGAAAGAAACAAACCGCTTGATTGAGGCAAAAGAAATGTTTGAAGAGACTTTGAAAATATATGAACAAGTGTCCAATTGGCCCAATGAAAAACTGAAACTCGATAAATCAGTATTAACAATTGAAGTGTTGGAAGAGGTTAACTTCAAACTGGACAGCAGTAAAAAGAAAATGTTTTTTAAATTAATCCACCATAAGTAGGCATAGCCCCACCATCTTGCCTAGAAGAAACGTTAAACCGGCCTTACTTGCTAAGTAGTAGCTGAATGCCCCTGTATCTAGAAAAAATCTACAGCAAAAAAGTTTTTCGTGATTTTGGTGGCTTCTTTGTTGACGAGGTCTTGGTTTTTACCATCTCCATCTCTTACACTAACGCTTGTATACCGACCCAAGTGCTTTTGAGGACCGCTCACAAACCGCCAGGAAGTTTCTCAAATACCTCCAGGTATAGGAAACACTAATCATACTTCTAGTGAATAACTCCATTTACTTAACTTGACAAGCATTCGGACGACTTGCATAGGTGGGCTCAAGTCCGTTAATCGTTAATCCGTTAATAACGAAGCTAACTTTTTCATTAACTCGTTAATCCGTTAAAAAGTTTTTTCACGTTAACGTACTAAATTAACTTCCGTTAAGTGCTGTTAACGGACTAAAGTAACTTCCGTTAAGTTCTGCTAACTTTCGCTAAGGTTTTTATCGTTAATATCTTGCAGCTTCGTTGTGCATTTGAGCTTGTTTTTATCTTGAAATTAGATTAGACTGTAAAATGTATCTTTCAAAACACAAAAAGACCACCATAGCAATAAATATTTCCTTACAATCAGCTCAACAGCGTCAATACGTGTTCTAGAAGCGAGTGAATAAAACGAAATGTAAATTACACGCAAAATGTTAACGGATTAAGGGACTTTATTAACTTCCGTTAATTAAAGCTGAAAATAACGGATTAACGTTAACGGAGGTGTGAAGTTTGTTAACGGACTAGTGGTTTACGAAGCTAACGTTTTGCATTGACTTGCCCACCTATGACGACTTGTGTTTGTGTCAAAGCAGCGCAGTATTTCAAGACAGTGTGGAATAAATTGCACCAAGTTGGAGGCTCAAGTTCAGTTCCTAATTTACGCTGCACAAAAAAAATGTATATATGCATACTGTTATCTGTGGTGTAGGTGTGTTATGGTTTATTGTATGTAAGATTGAACTGCATTGGACGATCTTTCTCAATAAAGTGCGAAAACGATTTGTTTGGAATAATGTACTGTAATTCTCAAAATGATTTTTATCAATGAAACCAAATAAATATAATTCAACTTCATTTTTTCAAACTCTTATCGCCTTATCTTTTTAAATCTGATTTGATATTATCAAACTTTTGGCAATTTTTGGAGATAAGAATATAAAAAATTGAGTACAGAGATGATATTTTATCAACTGTTTTGCGACAACGTTTCAGTTCAGTTTATCATTATCTTGCAGACCGAGAGGATTATTTGTGATTATTCCTGCATGCGTATGTGTGGGCAATTGAAATACTAAATACTGAAATTGAGGTTACAAGATATTTTTTGTGATGTAACTACTTTACTTAGGCTTTTATAATTCAGCATGAAAAAGAAACCTATATATGTACAAAATTGGAACTGCCCGAGACGTCATTACAAAAATGACGTCATTTTTCAAAAATATGGCCCTAACGTCACAATTACATCATCAACTCTTAATCAATTTTTCTAAAAAAATTTTTGCCTCCATCCTACTCCTGTAAAATCGGTTGGTCAAATCATATACTTTTTACGTAGTAGACTAAAAAGAGACGAACGGAAAAAAAAAAGAGAAAAGCATCGACGAAAAAACTTCTGCTCTTGCAGCAAATTTAGTTTTTTTGCGGTCACGCGTACTCGACGAATTTGATAGATATATTTCTAAAACGATTGAACCGCGAAAAAAAAAGTCATGCTGATTGATACGATTGAGCAGTGTTTACTGTAGAACAGATGAACCGTGATGTAAAAAGACAAAACTGTCAGTTTCCAGTCTATAATGAGTCTATGGTCAAATACTTCGAGTAAAATTGGGTTAAATTTATCTATAAAAAAAAAAAAATTATTTATTTATTTTGTGATTTCTGCAATAACTACTTTTGGACCACCTTGCACACCAAAAAAAGCATTGGGACAAGTGACGATTATGGAAGAACTCCAAAACTAACTGCATGGTTTCAATTACTGTGAAAATTATTCATTTTGGTTTATATAGACACAAACTGTTGTCAGTTATCGAGACACAGAAGTGAATTAAATATTATTACATTCAGAGAATTACAGTACATCAAAAACGACTATCCAACTCTGATGTAGAAATAATTAACTGTACCTACTTGGCTTTTGCTCCAACCACCTTCGCATTGTAGCAAAAAGCTCAACCAACCTCTGCGGCTGTTGAGCGATTATTCTCAATGCTGAGTAAATTACTGAGAAAAGACAGAAATTTTGATATATTAAATGTCAAAAAATACATGTTAAAGGGATCCTGTACAAATCCCGAAAAACAAAATCCCGAACGGACAAAATCCCGAACGGACAAAATCCCGAATTGGACAAAATCCCGAATGGACAAAATACCGAATTGGACAAAATCCAGAATGGACAAAATCCCGAATTGGACAAAATCCCGAATGGACAAAATCCCGAATTGGACAAAATCCCGAATTGGACAAAATCCCGAATCAGACAAAATCCCGAATGGACAAAATCCCGAATTGGACAAAATCCAGAAAAACAAAATCCCGAATTGGACAAAATCCCGAATGGACAAAATCCCGAATTGGACAAAATCCAGAATGGACAAAATCCCGAATTGGACAAAATCCAGAATTGGACAAAATCCCGAATGGACAAAATCCCGAATTGGACAAAATCCAGAATGGACAAAATCCCGAATCAGACAAAATCCCGAATGGACAAAATCCCGAATTGGACAAAATCCAGAATGGACAAAATCCCGAATGGACAAAATCCCGAATTCGACAAAATCCAGAATTGGACAAAATCCCGAATTGGACAAAATCCCGAACGGACAAAATCCCGAATTGGACAAAATCCCGAATGGACAAAATCCCGAATGGACAAAATCCTGAACGGACAAAATCCCGAATTGGACAAAATCCCGAATGGACAAAATCCCGAATTGGACAAAATCCCGAATGGACAAAATACCGAATTGGACAAAATCCCGAATTGGACATAATCCCGAATTGGACAAAATCCCGAATTGGACAAAATCCCGAATGGACAAAATCCCGAATTCGACAAAGTTCAGAATGGATAAAATCCCAAATGGACAAAATCCAGAATAGAAAAAATCCCGAACGGACAAAATCCAGAATCTAATCAATTTCAAAGATAGAGAAAGTCAGGATTGATTGTGTACTCACTGCTGGCTTATAAGCACTAATAAATATAAATGATTAATTTTCCGACAAAACTGCATGTCTTTTATTTGCTTTTGTCGTGGCGACTTAGAAAAAGAGCGCGTATACAAAAATAGAGTGATCAAGTCAAAAAACTTTGCGGTTTTGTCGAGTTAATTAGGTGCGAAGCAGTTTATCCTGTAGCAAAGGCCTCGCACTTTTTACGTTTGACGTCAACTCTTTCAGTTTGTTGGAAAAGAAACTACAGTAGGCAGTAATTAAAATAAATTAGCGAGTTTTGTTCTAGGCAAAAATGTAAGCAATTAAGAGATGAAAAGGAAGTTGGCCCACGAACACACTCCCTGAAAATAAAATTTTCTATGTTTCCAATATTGCTTTCTTTTTTGTCAAGAACAAAATTTAGTATGGATGTTTACAAAATCAAGTATTAAACGTTTTTTGCCGTGACTAAAAGTATTTCCTTTGAATTAAACCAAAACTGGCAAAAAAGGAACAAAGTTTCGAAAATTATACTTTAGTTCAATGATTATGTGTTATGGTCATTAAATGTTTTAATGCTGATTTTTCTTTCTGAAACATCAGCAAAAGCACCTAACAAACATGAATTCAAGAGGAGTGCAAAACAGTTTGATAACGAAACTTGCAATTTTAATTTTTCTTTATTTCAATTTTTTTTAAATTTTATTATATTTACAAAAATTACACGGAAGGTTTTTGGCAAAAACATTACACCCTTGTCAAAGCATCTAAATAATATAACAAATCACTGGTTTCCACCCAAAATAAAATTAATTAACACTAACTTTTGCTTACTTTTGCAGTCGTTAGAATTACAACCAACTATTACGTCAACGCATACGATTTAATAAATGAAATAGTCCAATTAAATCTTGGATAAACAATCAAAAAAGTTTACTAACGTTGTCGCTATAAATGTATTTGAAATCTAAAGAGAAGCAGTAGCTGTCGTGATTGATTTTCAAATTACTGTCAACCCAAAATGGTGAGAACAATCAAACACTATCGAAGCAATCAAAATCAAAAACTTAGTTCCTGTAAAAAGTGTTTTGATCGCTTAGGCAGTGTTTGAACGTTCGATCACTTTTAATTTTGTTGTGACAGTAATTTGAAAAGCAAATACAACTTGTTTTCTTAAAACTTAAAATATTTATATTGACAACTTTAGTGAACTGTTTCGCCCGCTTATCCAACATCTAACTGCAGTGTTGAATTCGTTTGATCGCACGTGTTGATGTAATTTGTTTAAACGTACAGCGTACAGCATACTGTAATCAAATCAAATGTTTCGTTATACTAGCTGCATTACGCCGAAGCGTGTAACGAAACGAGGACAGACCCTCTCGTGACCAAGGACAGAAATGGTCGAGGCCAAGGACCGAGGACACAAATTTTCTAATTTATGTTGGGTAAATTTTCCATAATTGTTGAGCGCGAAAGTGCTCAAGATAATGCATTTCGTTAAGTTTTAGATGATAATTCAAAAATAATAGTTTTTTAAAATAATAACGACTGCCATTTTGAAGTTTGACACGTTAGCAGCTGATGTTGATTTCGCACCGTATCGGTATTGTAGTAATGATGCAATAGCTTTACCAGTAAATGGAAATATAGCCAGTACATTAATAAGATGAGAGACACGTCCTCCCAACGGTAGTTAGCGTCTTCCCATTGAGATTTGGCTTCCCCTAATGGAAATTTCAGCGTACCTCCATACAGGGATAGCGAAAAATACCTTTTTTTTCTAATTTGCTCGGTCTTCATTCGAATTTGGTGGTCAAATATTGCGCAAAAAACATATATCGCACAATAAAACAAATATCGCCTAATAAAATCACAAACAAAAAAATTGTCAAATAAAGCCTATTTGCATTGGTCTTCATTTCAATTAAGCGGATAAAAATCGCACAAACTGGGGTGAAGATGTTGTTTTGTTTTTTTGGTCTTCATTCGAATTTGGCTGTGAAAAAATCGCAACAGAAAGCCATTGTTTTTTATTTTTCTTCTGATTTCGGGGCAAATTTCAAACCAAGTTGCTACGGCATTGCGAATGCATCTGGTCAGGCTGCTTAAGCGGCCCCCTCAGCGATATTTCAGTTTAAATGCTCAATATAGCTAAATTATAAACGTAGAAATTGTCAATTTTAAGACCATAATTTCATCAGTTAGGGCCTCGATGCAAACGCTCACTGATCACGGATTCCCACCTTTTTCGGAGTTTCCTGAAAGCAAACCCTATTGCTTGGTTAAACCATTTCTTTTGACGAATTTTTCAAAAAGTATTTTCTAAAAATATTGCAAAATACTGTGAATTTATGTTTTTTAAATGAATTGAGGTGCCGTAACTAAAGGGTATTTTTGTGAGTTCAAAAGTTTTTGGCATTGAAAAACGGAGGTTTGGGACGAGGGCAATATCCCCATGCCCCCCCCCCCCCCCGTTAAACAATTTTAGTGATTTTTTTTTTTGAAGAAAAGGAGCAATTTTTGTGACTTAAGAAGATTACACATTTAAACTTTCAAAACAATTCGAAAAAAAATACCATAAATGCTAAATTAGAAAAAAATTAGTTTTCTCATAATTTCCCAACTCTGATTTTGAGCCAATCTTTTCTTTACATTTCAGTGCATTATGTCTTTCTCACATTTATAATGTCTGCCAATGAATGAGCGCGAAGGTTTCAGCAGCCAAAAGACACTTAATTTATATAGTGTTTAATTAGAAAAAATCTGAGGATCCCCGGAGGTTCGTATTAAGAAGGAAGGCATTGGAGACATTTGCCCGTGCCCCCTTCAGGAGGTCTACAATTGTCGAAACAGAAAAATTATAAACCATTAATTTTTTTCTAAAAACGCCCAATTTTTTGTGGAAGCTTGTAAAAAAATTTGTTAAGTAGTCCAAGCATTTGAACAATTCTAGTTATATTTGATTTCACACATACTGTAAATTAATAATCCTTCATGCAGCGTTTTTTTTTTTTGTGATCCATTACTTTGTTATTTGGGATTCGTAGCGGTTATTTCCAACACACAAATTGTTCAGTGGACGTGGCTTTGCCCCTCTGACCGCTTGCCAGTGATTAGAGTTGATATTCTTCCTCATCTCAAAGTCGCGTGTTTTCAGAACAGGTTGGCGTTCTCAACGAGATATACTAACCAAATTACGGCAATATGTCACTGCCTTCCCTGGTAATACTGTATTATATTTCATTATCACACACATACTTTCTTTTAAATTTACACACAGAATAAGCTCGGCCATGTTTTAGCATTAGCAACTCAAAATGGTTTGTGCTGACTCTTGGATTCCTTATAATGGCTCTGAATGGCTTTATTGTAGTGCTTTGCAGTTTTATCGCCTGCACCAGAAGTATTAGCCGAAATAAAAACAACAATTTTCGGCAATGGGTTTTGTGTGCTTATTCTCCGATTATAGCTTTCACACAATGCCATTTAAAATAAGTTTTAGTATGGCTTGGCTTAGTTGGTTATCACATTGTATTTTCAAGTAAGGAAAAGAAACAACGAATTGACCGACTATCAGATATGTTGTCTTTTGTTTGGTTTTTTCTTTTTAACCAATCAAAAAAGAATGCCGTCTCCGAACCTAAGATAGGACATTTTCAAGGACTTGTTGGCTTCGAGGCAAAGGCCAAAACCAAGGACTTGAAAATGTGTCCTCGGGCCAAGGATGTCCTTGAGGACTCCACCTCTGGATTTGACCGTCCTGAAATTTAAACCTAAAACCTCCCGCTCCAGAGACGAACGCGTTTCCGCTCGACCAACTCGCGTCCATAAAAAAAACATATTAAAACATTTAATGACCATAACACATAATCATTGAACTAAAGTATAATTTTCGAAACTTTGTTCCTTTTTTGCCAGTTTTGGTTTAATTCAAAGGAAATACTTTTAGTCACGGCAAAAAACATTTAATATTTGGTTTTGTAAACATCCATACTAAATTTTGTTCTTGACAAAAAAGAAAGCAATATTGGAAACATAGAAAATTTTATTTTCAGGGAGTGTGTTCGTGGGCCAACTTCCTTTTCATCTCTTAATTGCTTACATTTTTGCCTAGAACAAAACTCGCTAATTTATTTTAATTACTGCCTACTGTAGTTTCTTTTCCAACAAACTGAAAGAGTTGACGTCAAACGTAAAAAGTGCGAGGCCTTTGCTACAGGATAAACTGCTTCGCACCTAATTAACTCGACAAAACCGCAAAGTTTTTTGACTTGATCACTCTATTTTTGTATACGCGCTCTTTTTCTAAGTCGCCACGACAAAAGCAAATAAAAGACATGCAGTTTTGCCGGAAAATTAATCATTTATATTTATTAGTGCTCATATGCCAGAACTGAGTACTAGGGCAAGTTTTTGTTGCTTTAAAAAAATTGAAAAAAATGCATCTACTTATAGCAAAAGTTGCAAAAGTTGCATTTATTCACAAACATTAATAACGACAGTGATTTAGTCAAGCAATTTATTTACGTATAATGCCAAATATTTGCCAACATTTCTTGGGGAGAAATGACGATCTTTTGCCAACAATTTGCAAAGCATGCTAAAACTTCGCTCCACAGTGCACGAAGTTGTAAGCCAACTCTTGCGTCATAAATAACATTGAGACGTAGGTATCCGTCACATAGCTCTTTGTTATGCAAATCAAAGACAATAGAACCATAGTAGTCTATGATAGAACAGTACTGAAATAGTTTTATAGCACGATTTGTAAATCACACTAACATTTTGCGCCATACTTAATAAAAATTGCAGTAAAAAGTTGCAAGTAAAAAAGAAAAAACTTGCTAAAGTTGCAATATGAAATTCCTAAAAACAGCTTAGAACATTGTGCTACATAAATTCTTGGTATTTAGAAAGTTGTCGGAAGCTGTAAAAAAAGTTGCAAAAACTTGCCCAAGGTTGTGAGTACACTATTAATCCTAACTTTCTCTATCTTTGAAATTGGTTAGATTCTGGATTTTGCCCGTTCTGGATTTTTTCTATTCGGGATTTTGTCCAATTCGGGATTTTGTCCATTCGGGATTTTTTCCAATTCGGGATTTTTTCCAATTCGGGATTTTATCCAATTCGGGATTTTGTCCATTCGGGATTTTGTCCATTCGGGATTTTGTCCAATTCGGGATTTTGTCCATTCGGGATTTTGTCCAATTCGGGATTTTGTCCATTCGGGATTTTGTCCAATTCGGGATTTTGTCCATTCGGGATTTTGTCCAATTCGGGATTTTGTCCAATTCGGGATTTTGTCCAATTCGGGATTTTGTCCATTCGGGATTTTGTCCAATTCGGGATTTTGTCCATTCGGGATTTTGTCCAATTCGGGATTTTGTCCATTCGGGATTTTGTCCAATTCGGGATTTTGTCCATTCGGGATTTTGTCCAATTCGGGATTTTGTCCATTCGGGATTTTGTCCAATTCGGGATTTTGTCCAATTCGGGATTTTGTCCAATTCGGGATTTTGTCCATTCTGGATTTTGTCCAATTCGGGATTTTGTACATTCGGGATTTTGTCCAATTCGGGATTTTGTCCATTCTGGATTTTGTCCAATTCGGGATTTTGTCCATTCTGGATTTTGTCCAATTCGGGATTTTGTCCGTTCTGGATTTCGTCCAATTCGGGATTTTGTCCAATTCGGGATTTTGTCCAATTCGGGATTTTGTCCATTCTGGATTTTGTCCAATTCGGGATTTTGTCCGTTCGGGATTTTGTCCAATTCGGGATTTTGTCCATTCGGGATTTTGTCCAATTCGGGATTTTGTCCGTTCTGGATTTCGTCCAATTCTGGATTTTGTCCATTCGGGATTTTGTCCAATTCGGGATTTTGTCCATTCTAGATTTTGTCCAATTCTGGATTTTGTCCATTCGGGATTTTGTCCAATTCGGGATTTTGTCCATTCGGGATTTTGTCCAATTTGGGATTTTGTACTTCTGGATTTTGTCCAATTCGGGATTTTGTCCATTCGGGATTTTGTCCTTAAACGATGTTAAAGTGTTTCAATAAATAATTCTGGCAATTGTATTGTGTGAAGTTTATGAAAAAATTGTAGAGGCAGGTATAAACTATATTTGGCAGCTTTTTATGCGCAACCGGTAGGCAGAATGGCTCTTTTTTCTTCGTTAAGTTGTCATGCACCGCATGGTTGGATATTTTATAAAATCCTTACGTCAAAACGTCATACTAAGCCGAAATACGTTTAGTCAAAATTTAGCAATAATAAAGTCAAAAATTACTTTTTTTGGTCAAAATAAAAATGGCCCTCTCTTTAAGTCGCGAAAACAGGATCTTTTCTATGATTTTAGAAAAGAAGGTTGAATTACAGTTGCAGCGGTACTTGTCATAACTTCTGCTGCTCCTCTTTTTTAAATAAGGGGGATTATAGCAATTTTGACATTACCCGGAAAAATTCCTTTCCTTAATACAATGTTGTGAAATAAAGTACGGAGCGTTTACAAATGTGGTGGTTTGAGACGAAATATTAGATGCTGTCGTTCCCCACCATCTGTATTGGAACACTTTCTTGAAATGCTTGAAAAATTATCTCAATTTGATAGAAGTACTGTGTAACCTGCGAGTTCAAGCAAAGGATGGATAGCGTAATTGTTCAATCATTCTGTGTCTGTGTAATTGTCTTCCACGTAATTGAAGTGTAGCACTTTTGGATCTTAGCGGGAAATTGATTTTTTTAATACTTACAAAATGGCAGCAATGATGTGAGTAAAAATAAATTTTAACTTTGAACTCCAACACCTTGAACAGCAAGACATAAAAATTCCAAAGTTGGTGAAAATGCGATTTAAGCTTACCAAACATTTTGGTCAGCAGAAAAAAAAAACTGAACTTGAATTACCTTTTAAAGGCATTTATCAAATGTGTTTCTGACCGCAAAATTTCTCAACAACGAATTTTATTTTAGCTTTAACACAGGGTTATTTCCTTATTAGATCATTATATCAAGTGGCTAAAGAGATGCAATAAACGAAGCGAAGACGGGCTATGCTCGACTTATACAGCTTTAGTATGGAGCTATCATAATCGCTTATTTATGCTTTATACCTTTAACCATATTATATATAGGTATTTGCAATGTTGCCGTCAGTGGCGGATCCAGAAAACTTTGGTGGGAGGGGATGACAAAATTTATAAGCACAGATTTTTTATAGGCCTAATCTCAAAATTTAGGATGTTTATGATTAATCTTCTTGACGTCGCGCAAATTTGCTTGGCATATTTTTGATCAGGCGTGTGGCAAAAAATCTGCAATGGGGTGGCTGTGTACGGGCCTCCAGTGGCCGGAGGCATTTTGTGGTGTGGGAGCGTAGCCCTTAACCGCGGAGACTGGGAGTCTGGGGGTAAAGCCCCCAGCGGCTGGAGGCACGGGGGCCTGGGGGCAGAGCCCCCAGCGCTAGAAAATTTTGTATTTTTTTGGCAAAAATAACTTAATTTTAGGCCTATTTTATTAAAATTATGCTCTTAAAGCGTGGCATAAAAATTAGCATTTGCAAAAGCATGTTTATACTAGTTGCATATATGGGCTTTGTTGGAGGAAGCTATTGCTAGAATTTCAGTTCTCTTATTTACAAGCTTGTAAATTATAAAATCCTATCCCCGTAGTTCAAGGAGTAATCTATTTAGTCTATATTTTGTTAAGATATAAATAGGGGGGGGGGGGGGGGGGCTAATGGAAGAAAGTTTGAGAGAAGTGATTGGTAATTAACTGCAGAACTGTAATACTGAATAGCCCCCCTCCCATGCTCCTGAGCTTATATATTTTTGATGATACCTGTGTTAAGCATTTTTCAATAAACGATCTTTTTTCCAGTAAACATTTTTCAATAAGCATTTTTAAATAACATTTTCCTGCCCCCCTATGCCCCTACCCCATTGGCTTTAAAAATCAAGTCACAGTCGCACGGCCTATCGAGTATTCACTGACTGCTTTTTTCAAATACGTAAGCTCCATAGGTGGGCAAGTTAATTCAAAACGTTAGCTTCGTAAACCACTAGTCCGTTAACAAACTTCACACCTCCGTTAACGTTAATCCGTTATTTTCAGCTTTAATTAACGGAAGTTAATAAAGTCCCTTAATCCGTTAACATTTTGCGTGTAATTTACATTTCGTTTTATTCACTCGCTTCTAGAACACGTATTGACGCTGTTGAGCTGATTGTAAGGAAATATTTATTGCTATGGTGGTCTTTTTGTGTTTTGAAAGATACATTTTACAGTCTAATTTAATTTCAAGATAAAAACAAGCTCAAATGCACAACGAAGCTGCAAGATATTAACGATAAAAACCTTAACGAAAGTTAGCAGAACTTAACGGAAGTTACTTTAGTCCGTTAACAGCACTTAACGGAAGTTAATTTAGTCCGTTAACATGAAAAAACTTTTTAACGGATCAACGAGTTAATGAAAAAGTTAGCTTCGTTATTAACGGATTAACGATTAACGGACTTGTGCCCACCTATGGTAAGCTCAATATTAGTATGCACGTTATGTTTAGGCTGGTGGGGGGAATGCATCTCCCCATTCCCCCCCCTATATCCGCCACTGGTTGCCGTATGCAGGTGTATAGTGAAGCCTGTTAATATAACAGGTTTAAAAACCTTTGGGGCGTGCTCCAGAATACGACCCAATTTTGACCTTAATATAAATGAAGATTTAAATAAAAAGAAAAAGATCTTCAATGAAATTTAAGCTAATTTTTGGCCCAATTTCTGCCTATTGCCCTCATGGTTTATTAGTAACGAGTAGAAGAAAGCACATGGTTTCGAAAACGAGAGCCCACCCCGTCAAAATAACTAGGTAATCCACGCTTACCCTCTTCTTTCTTTTTCTTCTTTCTCCATTGTGCGCTTTTCCGTGAGGTTGCAGGAGCAGCAGCTCGAGATTAAGTCGCCACACCTCACGGTCTTCCATCACCTCCATCATTTCGCTTGAGTGAAGTCCCAATCGATTCCATCCAAGATCCTCAATGTAATCGGTCCATCTAGTTCTAGTTCGTCCAACTGGTCTTCTCCCATTTGCTTTGGCATGTAAAGCTTGTTTGGGGAGTCTTTCCTGAGGCATTCTGTTTACATGGCCAAACCATCAAAGCTGAGATCTTTCAATTTGGAGAAGTAACGGCTCGATGTTGAGAGATTTTTGAATCTCACAGCTACGAACCTTGTTAAACAGTGTAACTCCTTCGATTCTTCGTAAAAACCTCTTTTCCGACGCTTGCACTGGTGATCGCACTCTTTTTGTCATTACCCAAGATTCATGACCATAAGTGAGAATGGGGACAAAGACTGCTTTGAAAATTGAGAGCTTTGACTTTTTCGACAATTCTCGTTTCATGACAACCGAGTAGTGCAAAGCTCGCATTACTGCACTAGCCTTGCCTATTCGGGTATCCAGCTCTTCGCCTTGCCTTCCGTCACTCGTAAATGCAACCCCAAGATACTTGAACTTCTCTACCTGCTTCAGTGTCGCTCCATTCACTGTAATACGCACTGATCAGGGTTTTTTGAAAGATGAAGTACCTCAGTTTTGGCCGTGCTTATTTTCATTCCGGCGGTGTTGCATGCATCTGCAAAGCTATTTAATGCGCGCTGGAGGCCAGATTCTATGGAAGAAAGCAGAACCAAATCATCAGCAAATAGCAGAGGGCTGTATTTGATCAACGCATTTCACAAAGGCTATATAGTGGAGGTTTAAAAATGCCCCCTGTCTAACGCCCAAAATAAAAGCCATGAGAATACCAAATTTGTCATGGGGCTTGGCGTTCACCAAATTCTTTTAGAAAAATTGGCTCTAAGTTGATGACGTCATTAAACCTCAAAATTTGCAAACTTCACCTTGATAGAGCAACTTCAAATTTTCAGGGATTATTTGTGAATAAATTTAAATCAATGTCAAGTTAATTTAAATTAAAAATCTTATTTGTTTGGGTATGAAGACCCGACTTTGGAGAATTTTTGCGGCAAAACTTTTGTTGATTATGATCTTGGTGATACTACCAAGTTTAATCTTTTTTACGGATCGATTTTCGGTATGAATTATATTTTTAGAAAAAAGTATAGGCCAATAATATTACCCAAATTTTTCTTACAAAATTCTATACGCTTCTCGATTCTGTTACACTAATTCATTTTCACAAAACAAGCTGCTTCATTAGATAAAAATTTCCGAAATCTTTTTGGTATACTTCAGTATTTCAACTGTGAAGACGCAATAAACATATTTTCATAGAGCCATTATAGTGTCTTTTGTGAACAAATACTAATGAGAAATTCAGCCTTAATATCAGTAAAAAAAGTATGAATTTTTTTTTTAATTAGTATTTCTTGAGGTATTGTATTAATTTTTTTAAGCACTCTGACAATATCGAAATTCTTACTGCCGGAAATCAATGCAAGTTGTCTACACTAAAGTGAATTTCAAAACAACGTCGATTTTGGGAAAATTTTTAGTGTCACTGATAGTTTCTGAATTTACCGGCCATTTGGTCGAGCAGAAAAGTCTTTGTTTCTGTAGTGGGAGGCCTGAGGTTTACAACTCGGACCGATCAAATTGCGCACAGACTTGCCAACGGCTCGTCACGGCTACATTTCTTCAAAAAAAATCTGGTGAACATGAGTAATGAATGATGCGGAGATAAGCCCCGCAAACTCGGAACATGCTTCCGCGTAGAAAAGTTTGTGTAATGAAAGATTTTGATTTGACTTGGTATCTTAACTTTAATAGGGAGAGATAAAGCTAAACAGAACTAAAAATTAAGGCTATTGATCGTTGTAAAACTTGATTGCTTTTTGCAAGACCAAACAAAAGCAGCCAATAAAATAATGGCAAATGCAGCTGAAGAATTTAACTGCGCAATTTGCGACGAAATCTTGAAGCCACCCATCAGGATAATCAGTTGTGGTCATAACTTCTGTGAAGAATGTCTCAAAAATCTCTGTTTATTGAAGAAAAAAATGCCAAAGTAAGTTGTTATGGTTATTTGATGATTGACAATAATAATATACTGTATTAGAAACAATGTTCTGAAAATAGATAAGCCATTAAATCGAGATTACCCATAAGTCTTAGAAATAGTCAATATATGTTATTTCGGTGACATTATTTCATGTATGATATTTTTTATTTCGGCCCAGATAGCCTTACTGACGAGCTTCGAAATCAACGAACCAGCAGCTGTCTTAGGCTTATTATTAAAAATGAGTTTTGCACTATGATATCTTTATTGCAATGTTGTGTTTGATCTGTTTCGCTATGCTAAGATTTGAGTATTTTCATTGTGATCTGGATGATATACATTATTTTACCTTTCTACGCTCATGTTCATACCAGAAGTTCTAGCTACACGTAATAAACGGAAAAGCCGATTTCGAAACAGTCTATCTTGCGGATTTTAGTCATAGTTCAGCACCAGGGTCAAAAGACGTGCATCAATTACAGTCAACAAGTTGCTTGATTTGCTCTTAACCACAGAACTGCTGAGCTGAATTGCTTTTATATGGTTATGCTTTTGGTGTTGCGTTGTGCCGGAGCTATTATACTCGTGCTGGATTTATGTGCTCTATTCATAGTGTGCTCTACTAACTCAATTGTGAACCTCTACCATTGTGCGATCTGTTGGATGGTATTGAACTGCGTTTCAGGGCATGTTGAACGTCTCTTAATGTAGTCGACCGCCTTAGGCGTGCAGTACAAACTCAAAGCAATTAGTTTGTCTGTATTGCTTTATTAAACTATGTTTCTGCAGTTGAGTTTTACTTGTCGCTGTGCTAAATTTGTATGACGACATCAGTTAGATTGAGGAGTTATATAACTCCGAAAATGTTTTCATTTTCCCTTAAGACTATAGAAGACATACTATATCATCATAGCTTGACATTAATAACAGTTACGTACTATTATATAAATATGTCGGTAGTTGTGACGTATAAGGCGGCTTTTACCGATCACGCGTATTTGCGCTGCAGAAATACGCTTATCATTTGACTGCATACATTTTGCCTTTTTTCTTTTTTTGGATTCACTTTGAAAAAGATATCATGCGTATTTCCGCGTAAAAATACGCGTGATCAGAAAAATCCGCTTGATACTGTTGAGAAGAAACCAATAGTAAATCGGCTATCGACATTGACAGGGTTGGAAATATTGATTAGTAATCGATAATCGATGTACATTTTTTGCTTTTCTGCTATCGATTATCGCAGATGCTTTGCTTTTAATTTTTTCTGTTGATTATCGCCTTTTCTGTGCTTTTTGCTTACGTTTTATCGATTAGTAGAATCTTTAAACTTTACTTTTGTTCTTGTTGAGTCTGCCTAAGCTTACATCGTTTCATTTCTCTTATGCTGTATTGCTCTTTATAATATTATCCTAAAAGAGTATATTTTTTATCCTTGATAGTACCGGTAATAACAGTTTTTCCACTCACAAGTTTCATTCAACGGTCAATTGAATTTCAATAATGAAAAATAGCATAAAAATTTTTGTTCGCATTTCGGCATCGATTACTAATCTTTGCTTTTTGTTTCTGATATCTTTGCTTTTTGTTTCTTTACTTTACTCTTTGCTTTTTGTGTAAACTATCGATTCGTTTTTGCTTTTAAACAGCATCGACTTCCAACCCTGGGTATTGAATGCATTGAATACGATACGGTATGACAATGATACGGAATGGTGTTGATAAATTTTTATGAGCTTTTATGTTTCAAAACCAGCTTTTGTACAAAAGTTACAACTTCAAAGTTACAACTTATACACGACTAGAAAGTTTGCGAATTTTAGTAGAAAACACAGAAAACTGATGAAGAGCCAAGAAATCAAGAAAACTAAATCAAGAATTTCCAGTACGCTCATTAATCAACTCAATCGCATGACTGCTTTTTTACGCATGAGCAATTATACTGCGCATAAAATAAAGAAGCAAAAAAGAGAAAGAGTGCATCAACCCCTTGTAGAGAACTCCTCAAAACCATTGAATAAAGTCTGTGGTTATACTCGCTGTATAATGCCGATGCGTGTAACGAGTTTGCGGGGCCTATCTTCGCGTCTTACTCACAGAGTTGTAAGTCGGCCTGGGCTTTTTGGGTCGGGTTCGGGCCTAAAGTTGACAAAAATTTCGGGCTTAATTCGGGCCTGAGACGTACTTTTGTATTACGTGAACAAAAATATAATCAAATTAACTTGTCAACATTGCTAAATTTTTCAGACCTAACGTAACTTTCGTTTTTTTTTCGAGCATGATTTGGGCTTCAAATTAGTTTTCAGGGGGCACATGACAGAAATTTCCTCGTTCGCTTTAATAACGAGTTTTTTTAAGAGGCGCTAACGAACGAAATACTCGCTAAACGTAAGAGGTCATTTTTGCACGTGTATGTAAAGCCTTGCGAAATCCGTTACGTCATTCTTTCTCGCTAAATTTCTTCAAGCGATTGCGGAAAGCAGTTCGAGTAAAAAAACGTCACATTTTCCTCGCCAACTTAAAGAGGATCTTGAAGCACTCTTTAAGCGTGCGAGAAATCTTTTTGGTTAAGAAATTTATGGAAAAGGAAAAACAACATCGATCAACAAGCAGGTCCATGATCACAACACCACAGGAATACACAGGTGAGCATCCGCGACCGGTTTCGTCCTTGCTCAAGGGACTCATCAGGCGGAAGAACAACGAGAAAACCAATTTAAGCAATGCAGCGATGGAGAACAAACTTGCAAATCGACATCATGCATAGGCATCACGCCAAGCGAGTGTTCCTTGTCAAAAGAACAAAGCTATAGGGACCCCAAGTAGACTACCAAGAACTATAAAAACCACCAAGGGAACCACAAGGGTACCAGAGATATCGCACCTCCGGGCGGGGAACCAGAGCGAATCAATCGAAAAGGAAAAACAACATCGATCAACAAGCAGGTCCATGATCACAACACCACAGGAATACACAGGTGAGCATCCGCGACCGGTTTCGTTCTTGCTCATGAGTCCGCCTGATGAGTCCCTTGAGCAAGAACGAAACCGGTCGCGGATGCTCACCTGTGTATTCCTGTGGTGTTGTGATCATGGACCTGAGCAAGGACGAAACCGGTCGCGGATGCTCACCTGTGTATTCCTGTGGTGTTGTGATCATGGACCTGCTTGTTGATCGATGTTGTTTTTCCTTTTCCATTGATTCGCTCTGGTTCCCCACCCGGAGGTGCGATATCTCTGGTACCCTTGTGGTTCCCTTGGTGGTTTTTGTAGTTCTTAAGAAATTTAATGGCGAAATGTTGAAAACTTCTAACTCATGCGAATTTTTGCTGAAAATTAATTCAAATCGTCGCCATGTTTGCTATTAGACTGCTGAAAAAAGCGAATTGCATTGAGAACCATTTGCTGTTTCGATTGATACAGAAATGTTAAGTAGTGCCAGTTGACAAAAATTGCAATACACTCCTTTTATAAAAACGATTTTCTAAAACACGAGGATCATTTTTGCTCAAAATTTAAGAACAAATTAAAAACACTGCCAGCCTCGGTTACAAAACAAACCAAACACAAACAAAAAAAAAATTCAAACTAATCAAAGAAACTAAAATTCGTGCTGATTCAAAACGATAAAATTTCAGTGATTTTCTTGTGTTTGCAAGCAAAATTGCAACTATTCAAGGTTATAAAGTATAAAGCTCTGTTGCTCTGCACAAGCAATTGAGAAGTTTTTTCGGCAGTTGTTCAACTTGAAAAAAGCTTGCTTTTTTGCTTTTGCAATTTTACGATGCTGCAAAAGCAAGAAAAAAGCCTTCACTTAAGTCTTAAGCAGACAGAGCTATAGGAATTAAACAGTGTTTCAAGCATGCCCGCTGAAATTGACATCGATGCTCGTAAAATTTTTACAAAATCAAGAACGAATGAGACTGAATATTGGCAAAAAATTAAAAACAGCCAGTCTAAACTCAAGATTTACCGGTTCTAAAAAGGAAGAGTGTACTTCGACTTGCTCACTTTTGAAAAATTTTGAGACCTTAAGACCTAAAGTTACTGTTAACATATGAGTTTATCCACCAGCAACCTCAAGGGCGCTTTACTTCATTTAAAAAATTATAGTATGGAAAAAGTTGTTCTTATTTCACATTGATCCAAAAATATATAATTAAATTCTATCGTTCGTTTACTAATTGTTATCAGTTGAAGAATTTGCTTGCGTAGAATAATCACGCATAGCTTAAAGTGTCTTTTTCCATAACAATGTAGTACGTACAATACGCTTGAACGCATTATTTTGAAGTAGAAATGCATCTGACGTCACAATGGGGTATTTATTACGTACTAACACAAGTTACAAACATCTCGCAAAAAAAATTCGAGCGAGCCGTTTTAACGCGTGTTGGGCGAGACTGCTCAGAAATGGCTGTAGGTCGACGAAGATTTTTTGCTCGTTAGCGCTTTTTAGCGAGCGAGAATGGCCTTTACGAGCTCGTTAGCACGTTCTGTCATGTCGCCCTAGGTTCGGGCCGGGTTCGAGCTTATGTTTTCGGGTTCGGGCCTAAACTAGTCGGCCCGTTTACAACTCTACTTGCGCCAGTCTAACACAGCTTCTTTCTAAGAAATGTTGCAACGGTGGCCAGCCGTTGACAACGCTGTGTCTGATTTGACCGACCCGAGATTTGAATCTCAGGCCTTCCACATCAGAAACAGACGCGTTATCCCTCGACCAGAGATGAAGGCGTTACTATTCTACTTCTGAAAGCATAATTCGTGAAATTGATTCTAAACTTATTACTTACCCCACCTTATGCGGAGCTAAAATTTGCTTCAAAACTAAATGGCGGCAATGCAAAATAGAAAAACGTTGCAGTAGATAGCAGCAGAAATAATTGTGATTGAGCGTGTATCGAAAAAGTTTTTAGTGATTTTGCTATTTCTCATTTCTTTGAAGAAATACTGCTAGAAATCAGTTTTATTGAAAAAATGAGAACTGTTCGAGGTAATTAAAATGAGCCCTAAATCTTTTCGAAAATTCCCCTTATTCGTGAAATTACGATTTAATCCATTTGACTCCATACCATTGGCAACCCTGCATTACGCAAATTTGTGACATCACAAAAGGCATATTTCAATCAATTTCTCGCTGACTAAGAAACGCGATCACCAACAGGTAGCAGTGAGTTGTCTAACCAAATATGGAAACTTGGCTACTGCTACTGGTACTTGTAGATCTGGGCTACCTGCACTGATCTGTAGTATGATCGTTTTTGGCTTCAAATTTCATATCATTCGTAGACTAAAAACATCATTTAAACTTTGATACAGGACTATAACGCTCTTATAATGTCGCTGATAAATTTAGTTTGAATTAGAATCAATCGCTAAAGCAGAAACCTAGGCTATTTCCTCGTAATCGAACATTGCGTTTCTTAGTTTGCGAGAACTTTACAATATCTGCCTATTGTAAAGTTACAAAATTGCGAAATGCAGGGTTGCCAATGGTACGGAGTCAAACGGATTAAAGCGTATTTTTGCAAATAAAGGTAATTGTGGAAAAAGGCTTGGGGCACCTATTTTTCATCGCATGTAATTCTCACATCTTCAACAGAACCGATTTTGTGCAGAATATCTTTAAGCTTAAAAGGTATCGAACAAGTTCTCACTTTGTTGTTTCGAATTTTTAAAGCTTTTTTAGGTGCCAAGCAGTGCTCATTTTCGTAGGGATTTGTAAATAGTCGTAATTGTTAAATTCGAATTTTAAACTTCAACAGCTGCCCGACTTGCAACGCTTTGGTTGAGGTTACGAGCAATGACGTCACCAAAATGACACGCAATCTCATGTTGGAAGAAGCCATTGAAAAAGTGAGTTCATTAAAAATCGTTTGTTTCTTTGTATATGTAGAGCAGTAAATTTTGAATTAAAGCAGGCTGCTCTTAAATGTGCAGATGATTTCAGTTTCCATTTTGTTGAAAAATAAAGTGACTCAAATTTATCTTTACTGGAGGAGTGCTGTGTAAAATTTTTGTCGAATATGTCAGAGTTTGGAGAAGAAAACAATACAGGTTACCATTGGTCAATATCGCCAAAACCCAAACTTAACTCAAAAGTACTCGTACTACGCCAAAACTGTAACCAGGAATAGGAGTTAACCCTTAAAGTTGAGTTAACCCTTAAAGTTGAGTTTAAACCCTTTTGAGAATTTTAACCAAAACTGCAAAAAATACTTAAACAACTTTATTCTGATTTAATTCACCAAAGATATAAACTTTTCGTGACAAATTAAAGTGTCTAAAAATATTTCCAGTTGGCTTTAAAGTACTAGTCTAAAAAACATAAACTCCAAGCCACTGCTCCAGCAACCACCGATAAAAGTTTATTATTTAATTTTAACTTAAAGATTACAGTATATCTCAAAGCATTTACGTAGAAAACAAAACGCATTTTTCAAGTTTAAATAGTGTATTATTTCTAGAATTTTCAATGCGGAAGGTAGCGTCGCCGAAAACAACAACAAAGAAATAATTTTTGTGTTAAATTTTTTGTATCTCTAATTACGAGCTCGAATGACCTCACTTCCCTCAAATTTATTGCTAAAATAGACCGTGAAACCAACTTCCACTGCCTCCACTTGGCAGCAGCTGTAAATTTTTATTAAAATTTAATGGAAATAATGTGACTTTTTTATGTTTCAGCTCAAAAGTCGCGAGGAAAGTTCTAAGCCAGCTAAAGTTTTGTCCGGAGACACCTTGGCGCAATTGCATAGTAGGTATTAAGTCAGCAATTTGTGTGGATTTTTTGTTCGTATGAATCCAGCTATCTGCGTCTGTCTAACCACCCCATCGCAGAATACCTTTTTTTGAGTTGTTTGCAAGTTTTTTGTCAGGCTGGGCCACTACAAAGTGCACACTGCTTGGCCGGAATGGGAAATAAAAGTAAAATGTTACTTTCCAAAGGACACAACGACGCATTGCCTGTTCGGGAATCGAACCTGGAGCTCCTAAGGATCAGATAATTATAGTACATTGTTACAAAAATCTCAAGCTTTTTATCATTTGATTTTAGTTTCGGCTTTTTTTTCCCTAAACGTTCAAAATATATCATGAACGACTGGATCCCTTCTCTCCTGTTGTAAGAAATAATGGTTGATCTTCAGTATCAGGGTTGGAAAAATTACAATTTCGTTGATTAAAAAAACTGTAATTAGTTGCACCATTTGCAGTAACTGTAATTGCAACTGTGATTGAAATATTGCAATAATGTACAGTAATTATAATTGCAAATTTTTATCCTAAATTTGAAACACAATTACTTTGTTACAACCATTAGCAACAAACTGTGTTTGAAAAATATCAATTTTATTGCAAACATTATCACAGCTACTTAGCTTTTTCCTGACTTGTGGTATTTACAGTTAATGGTTTGCTTAATGAAACTTGCTGAGTGCTAAACATTGACGGTCAATTTCTTGATATAACCCAAGATTTTTGATTCGCAATAAAAGAATATTATTGTAATTAAAGCAAAAATAAATATTTTTTCCACCCCTGGACTCTATCCTTTGGACAAATTTGATCTCCTATTTGAGGAAAAGTTCATGTTATTAAATATTTAAGTTTATCTCAAAAAGTTTATGTTTATACACTAACGTACGCAGGATTTTCGAAAGGGGGGTGCCAGGAAATTTGAGAATAATGAAGACCAAAAGAAAAAAATCTCCACTTAGAATCAGTCAGTTTTCCTGCCCAAAATTAGGTGAAGACCAAAAAAAAGTCTTCACTCAAATTTAGTCCGGTTTTTGACCCAAAATTAGGTGAAGATCAAAAAAAAACAAAAAAAAAAGGTCTTTACCCAGATTTTGTCCGTTTGTGTGCTCAAAGTTTCTGCCCAAGTTACAAAAGGAGGGGGAGGCATGCCACAATTTTGCATACTATTCTATGCTAATTATACTATCCTGGCGGCCCAAAGGGGGGCCATGGCACCATGCCCCCCCTAAATACGCCCCTGTGTTTATAATTTATTAGCAAGGTTCAAAAATAATTTTATCGTGAGCGTAAGAGCAGCGAATGAGCAAACAAAAGTTTTGGAATATTGTTTGAAACCAGCATTTTTGTGTCAACCAGCTTTGTTTGTTGCCTATAGTATCTTTTTCATTGGACTCAATTTTCGCAGAGTCAGCAAATGCTCTTATAGATGATGAAAAATACAACGAAGCCTTACAAATTTTGAAGACCATCATAATCCAAGAAAAAGCTACAAATAAAAAAATTCTCCCGATGATTGAGAAAGGCAGATGTGAAATTGAAAGACACTCGTATTCAGACGCCGAAACGACTTTCCAAGAAATCGAAAAGTTGACCGAATCGAAAGCGTTTGAAAATGAAAATAATGAAACAAAAAAAAAATGCCATAGTGAACTTGATTTATTGGTCAAGAGGTTAATTGAAATTGAGCAAATCAATTTAGCACTACTGTTAGTAGAAAACCAGTTAAATCTAATCAAACATTCATTCAGCGCGCTTGAAAAATTAAGTAAGCTAAAAAATCTAGGTATATCATTAAAAGATATGTCAAAAATCTTACATTATAAAAACGATTCAAAGATAGTCAAAGAACTTTACTCACTTTTTGACAAAGTATTGAACGGTTTGCAATCACTAGACGACATTGATTTGAGGATTAAAACTAGGCATATCGGTTGGTTTATGATGTATTACGGAACAAGCTGCAATTATTTGCAAGATTTTAACAAAGCTATCGTTGTTTTTCCGAAATTGATTTTTCTGATGAAAACGGTTTTTGGTGACAAAGCTGCCGATTTCTTACTGTATGGTATGTGTCATCACAATTATGCTAATGCCCTAAAAGAAACAAACCGCTTGATTGAGGCAAAAGAAATGTTTGAAGAGACTTTGAAAATATATGAACAAGTGTCCAATTGGCCCAATGAAAAACAGAAAACGGATAAATCAGTATTAACAATTAAAGTGTTGGACGACGTTAACTTCAAACTGGACAGCAGTAAAAAGAAATTGTTTTTTAAATTAATCCACTACAAGTAGGCATGGCCACATCATCTTGCCGAGAAAAAACGTTCAACTGGTCCTCACTTGTTAGGTAAAAGCTGGCTACCCTTGCGTCTAGACAAAATAAACTGCTGAAACGTTTTTCTTTTTTTTTGACGGCTTCTTTGTAGAAACGGTCTTGGTTTTTGCCATCACGATCGCTTACAAGAGCGCTTGTATACCAACCTAAGTGTTTTTGAAGACCGCTTACAAACCGCCATAAAGTTTCTCAAAAACCTCCAGTCCTCCAGGCATCAGATACACTAATCATACTTCGAGTAAATAACTCCATTTACTTGAATAAACAAGCATTCGAACAACATGCGTTTGTGTAAAGGAAACGCAGTACTTTAAGACAGTGTTGAATGAATTGAACCAATATGGAGATTCGAGTTCAGTTTCCAGTTCAAGTCAAACAAAAACATGCTCACTGCTTTTTATGGTGTAATATTTTGTGCTTTATTTGTGCCTGTACTGCATTATGACCTTCATAAATAAAACGAAAGAAAAACTTTTTAGGATGATGCAAATCTCGGAATGATTTTCATTTATGAAACAAATTTGATGCAATCACGGCTAATCGGCTATTTTTTCAGATCAAATTAGAAAATGAAAAGCAATGAATACAATGATGTTAGTATATTTCATCTATTGAGGAAACGCTTGCTAAGAGGTCGGTGGATATTGTATCCGCTAAACTGAAACGATAGCTTTGAGTTTGACTCGCGGTTACGCCAAACTACGTGTAAATACTTGAGAACTGGCACTTACAGCTTTTTTGCTTGACGTATTTTATTAAATAATACCATTGTAGTAATGTAATACTTTGAATTATTTTAATTTTTTTGTCATTTCTGTAAGCTTGCAATTTCAGAAATCCACGTTTTATTTTTAGCAGTGATGCTAATAGTTGAAAGTCGTCCAGTAGCCATTTTCGTGCGAGTACAGGGCATTGATGCAGGTGTTCAGTGCATCACGTTCAAAGCACTTGTATAACTGTTGAAAGCTCTGTCTTGCATTGGGCCTTTATATCGCCCCAAATTTTTGAGCGTGCTTCGGGGTTCTGAGTTTCTGACAATACCCGGCAAGACCATATATTGGCAGCGAGGCCGAAAGGGTTCAGGCGAGAGTGCAAGACCATGATGGCATGATCTATATAAGTTCAGCTCTCACTCTGGTGAAGTTGGATTTGTCTTCAGATAAAAAGCTTTGCTATTTGATCATCTCTGCTAGGTGGCTGCAAACAAGCAGAAAATTTAAGAGGCGAGAAGCCAAACGTCAATCGGAAAGCTTGGAATGCGGTCCAGAGATGGAACCGGTCAGGATTTTCTTGACCCGACCCCACCGGTAAATTTCAAAATCTACGCCGGTTGACCGGCCGGTCAATCGGTTTCTGACCGGCCCGGTCGACCGGTTTTTTTACAGAAGGTTTTTGTTCAATGTTCAATGTATCCAATGAAAAATTTTCAAAAGGGAAGGGGGACCATGGGTGAGGTGTTAAAATTTGCTACTTCGGACGGGGGTCTCAGAAAAAGATGCAACAAAGTTTTTGCGTTTTATACAAAAGTAACTCAATTTTAAGACCCTTTTCGGTTTAGTTTCGGTTTGAAAGACCTGTTTTGAGTAGCACAAAACGTGAACAAAATAAGCTTAAAAAGAACTGATGGCATAGTGCCGTCGCCAGACCAAACGAAGTAAGGGGGCACAAGCCGCAATTGGGGGGGAGCACTAAAGTATACTGAACTTTTGCACATAAAAACTGATACTTCACAGCTTCAAATTAAGCGCTATTTCAAAAAATTTGTATTCATGTCTGAAAAAGACCCGGCAGCGTTATTGGCTCTTTTCGTATGATCGCTTGAAAAATCTGTCTGCAGCAGTGAATGCGACGAGAAGCGCGACCAGAACTTTGCTAAGAGGAGAGGGATTGAACCAAAAGTTTTTTTGCACAAAAATTGTCCAATTTAGGCCCCTTACAGAACAAACCGCTGCAAGTCAAGCGCACCACAAAAGTGGCCTGCGGGGCAGAGTTCCCCCTGCCCTGGGGATTTTTGTGATTTTGCGGCAAAAAATAGCGATTTTAACGCTATTTCTATCATATTTCGCACGTTTTTGAAGCCATAATGCGACCAGATACGCAACCATGATTTTGCTAAAAGGGAGGAAGCTTGAACAAAAAGTTAATTTTTATTTGCACGTAAATATTGCTTAATTTAAGCCCCATGCTCAACAAACCGATGCAAATCAAATGTATCACAGAGGGAGCTTTAGGACTGAGCCCCTAGACACTGGGTGATTTTTTTACAAAACATGGCAATTTTAATGCCATTTCAATCACATTTCGCACGTTCTTGAAGCCATATGAATAATGACCGTAAATTGCTAAAATTCAAAAGTCATTGAAAAAATTAAATTGCTTACTCCCTTAAGTCAAGTCCAAAACTTCAAGTCAAGTCCAAAATTTATACTTCAAGTCAAGTCCAAAACACGTTTAAAAGCTTGATTTTGGAATTACATTTTCTAAATGGCTTAAAAAATAATTTTAAGTATTGTTTGAGGTCATAATTACTAACAAAATACCACTAATGATTTTAAAGGCTCCATCCCTACTTCCCGACACTATTCCGTAAAGGCTTGTTAATGAGACAGATTATTACGTTACAATTATGTACAGCAGTTGGTGGCTAGCAATTTCGCATAGGAATTTTGAACGAGAATTATCTTTAACGTTATTATTTCTTTTTCCATTATTGTTTGTTGTCATGTCGTTACATGATGCTCCAAAACGCATTCTGAGTAAACCGAAATGGAGGGGCACAAGCAGTGGTTAGGGGGGGAGGGCACAGCCTCATTGCCCTCCCGTAACTACGGCACTGACTGAAGAGCACAAGCTAAATTATTAGGCGTTCTTTCGAATGATATTGCGTGTAAGGCCAGGATAAGAAGTTAAAATTTTTTAGCTATTGGTGACGGATTATTTGCAATTTGCCGAGCAGCAAACACTAAACTGTTATGACATTGGCTAGAACATATTCCAAATATAATGTGCCCCAGAAGTTTGTAAAAATGCTGCTACTTCAAAACAAGCCATGGCTAGGTAGATATAAAAAATAAGAGGTATGTCTTTCTTGCCCAGTGTTGAGTGTGGTAAATTTAAGTTGAAAAAAGCTTTTCAAAAAGGCAAGATTTTGGCATGTACTAAAGAATCTAAAATCTGCGCCACTTCTACCAGAGGTGGAGTCCTCGAGGACACATTTTGAAGTCCTTGGCCTTGGACTCAAAGCCTCAAGTCCTCGAAAATTGCCCGGACAGCACTATTTCTTGAACCGTTAAAATTTTGTTGAAAAACGCCAGAAACTTCGCGGAAAATTTGCGAAGACCTTTTTCTGTTTTCCTCACGTGGAGATCGCCTGAAAAAAATTTTTTGTTTTTTTCGCCTGAAAAAAAAATTTTAAGACCTTTTTTTTGCGATCGCCTGAAAGAATTTTTGGAAGACCTTTTTTTGTGGAGAACGCTTGCGTCTGTGTCCTTGGTCCTTGGCCTCAAGAGGTTCTGTCCTTGGCCTCGAAATTTGTTTGAGTCCTTGGCCTCGAGCCTTGTGTCCTCGACTCCACCTCTGACTTCTACTCTCAAGCTGATTAAAACGATGCTAAAATGCCAAGTAGCTTAAATCTCTTCCACATGTATGCTTTATTATCTGGTTACGCAATTTTAACGCATATTTTACACTTTTTTGCTTTGTGCCGGGGCCAAAATAGGAAGGGGCCATGACCTAATGCCCCCCTTTAAATACGCCCCTGGATGTGTGTGCATGTCTTAATGGTAACAGCATATTAATTACAGCTTGAAACCATTTAGCAAGTGTTTTCAAATGTGTGGTTTGTTAATACTGTTTTTTTTATGAAAAGTTTTATTTATTGTAAAATATATATGTATGTTTCGGTTGGTGCTTAAATGTTTTTTAGTTGCAAGAAAAGAAAATTTGACCGGTGTTTCAACCGGCTTGACCAGCCGGTCGAAGAATCTCGACCCGACCGGTAACCCGACCGGCCGGTCGACCTGACCGGTGCCGGTCGACTCGACCGGTTTCCATCTCTGATGCGGTCAACTACTGAGCGATGAGAACAATAGGACAAAAACAAAAGCACCATCTTCCTCGTGAGTGGAGTATATGGATCAATAAAAACAAGACGATTAAGATTTCTCCAATATTTTCAAGCAATACGTATCCAGGGGCGAGTGCCGCAGCTGGATTAATGGCGAAACCGGTTTTTGGGGCAGTCTTTCAGCCCTCTTTTTTATAGTTCAATTATTACCTTTTGGGTGGAGGAGCATTGAGAATTTTCTGTAGAGAGATATCAAAATGTTCTGGTGCTGTTATTTTGGTTAATGAGGTGCTGACTCAAATCAGATTTAGTGATGAGATTTTGTATATCTCATTGTCCATTGCCGCAGGACACCAACGCTTTGAAATATACGCTATCAATAGTTTTGAAATAATTCTATAAAATAAATTATGCTATAAAATAGTGTGTCAGTAAATTGTTGCTGTACAGTAGCTAATCGTTTTCATTATCGGTGAAAAATAACGTCGGCTGATGGCGCTCTTGCGTCAGTTTAAAGTGATCGTGCTGCTGCTATACAATGTTAAGGTGATGAAGTTTGACTCCCATGAACTGTGGTTTGATTCCCTCTCCCGTTACCAATCCTGGCGATTCAATGCGCATATGTTACGTTGTAAAAATGTCTTGTGATAATTAGTTTGTTTCAACGCTCGTTTTGCGTCATAAAATTGTCCTCTAAACTATGAGGATTTTTTTAGCTTAATTAATTCGATTTTATGTAGATTGTACTGCAGACTTTTATATGATGAACTATTCTAATGCGATTGTGCTTTTTTGCATTTGTCTTGTTTGTATATTTTTGAATTAAAGCGATGTAAATTATTATCGCATTATATACTTTATCGATTTTATTTCATTTCCGCGATTGGCATGTAAAAGTTTTTCATTATTCAAATTAAATGTTTTGCAAATTATTGTAATATTAATGTTTCACTTGTAAATAAATTATAATATGTTATTGTCAAAAATTTAAAAGTCTTGCACTGCTCTGCATGACGTCTATGGGGGATAACTCAACCAACCAAAATCTGCCCACAATTCCAAAACCAACAGGGTTTGCATTTTCACAACCAATTGTCGACTACAACAACCAAGTTCCACCAAAGTAATATTTCTTAAATTCGCCAATACTCACCAACGTACGATGTGTTTATTTAATTTTTAATTCAAAATATTTAATAAGATTGAAAGGAAGGAGCAGTTTGACTCGCAGACCTTTACGGTCACTTCACAGCTCTATTGTTAGCCAATTTTATACTGTACAGTTCTTCTTCTTCTTCTTTCTTCATTGCCCGCTTTTCCGTGAGGGTTGAGGGGGCAGTAGCTCAAGATTAAGCCGCCACACCTCACGGTCTTCCACCACCTCCATCATTTCGCTTGGGCGAAGTCCCAAGCGGTTCCATCTAAGATCCTCAATGTAATCGGTCCATCTAGTTCTAGGTCGTCCGACTGGTCTTCTCCCACTTGCTTTGGCATGTAAAGCTTGTTTGGGGAGTCTTTCCTGAGGCATTCTGTTTACATGGCCAAACCATCTAAGCTGAGATCTTTCAATTCGGAGAAGTAACGGCTCGATGTTAAGAGATTTTCGAATCTCAGAGCTAAGCACTTTGTAACTCCTTCGATTCTTCGTAAAAACCTCATTTCGGACGCTTGCTCTTGTGATCGTATTCTTTCGGTCATTACCCAAGATTCATGACCATAAGTGAGAATGGGGATAAAAACTGCTTTGAAAATTGAGAGCTTTGCCTTTTTTGACAATTCTCGTTTCATGACAACCGAGTAGTGCAAAGCTTGCATTACTGCACTAGCCTTGCCAATTCGGGTATTCGAGTTCTTCGTCTTGCCTTCCGTCACTCGTAAATGCTAACCCAAGATACCCGAACTTCTCTACCTGCTTCAGTGTCGCTCCATTCACTTGTAATACGCACTGATCAGCGTTTCTTGAAAGATGAAGTACCTCAGTTTTGGCCGTGCTTATTTTCATTCCGGCGGTGTTGCATGCATCTGCAAAGCTATTTAATGCGCGCTGGAGGCCAGATTCTGTGGAAGAAAGCAGAACCAAATCATCAGCGAATAGCATACGCCTGATTTTGCAATTTCCAATCGTGGCACACTCATCAGCTTGGCTACATTTGTCGATCCAATTCATGTAAACAATGAAAAGGAGAGGTGACAAAACGCACTCTTGCCGGAGTCCAACGCCCACATGGAACGGCTTTGATTGCTTGCTATTTACCCGAACACAAACCTCCGGTCTGCAGTAGAATGACTTAATAGCGCGTGACAATTGACCATCAACGCCATACTCCTGCAAAACCTTCCAAAGTTTATCCCGAGGAACTCGGTCATATGCTTTTTCAAGATCGACAAAGCATGCACAGAGATCTTTGCCATACTCCTTTCTCGAAGATTTGCTTCAGAGTGAAGATTTGGTCTGTGGTGCTGCGACCCGGACGAAAACCGCACTGACCATCTTCCAGTTTTGATTCCACTATTTCTCGGCATTTCCTTTCAAGGCATTTGGCATATACTTTCCCTGGCAAACTAAGGAGTGATATCCCTTTGTAGTTTGTACATTGCTTGCGATCTCCTTTCTTGAATATCGGAATAATCACACCTGTTTGCCAATCTCTGGAAGTTTTGCCAAGCTTCCACGCAACTTGACACACTCGCGTTAACCAGAGACTTCCTTCTCCAGTCAGCGCTCTCAACATCTCTGGTCTGATTTCATCTTTACCAGCAGCTTTTCCGGATTTTATCCCTTTAATTGCAGTTGCCACTTCTGCTGCAGTGAAAACTTCGTCCTCCCCTAGATGTGTCACTTTGTGTGTGTCACGAATCGATGCCTTTACAGGATTCAAAAGATCTTCAAAGTATTCTCTCCATCGTAAAAGGATATCATTCTCATCCGTTAGAATATTACCGTCAGAATCCTTAATGGAGTACGTGATACTCATCTTTTGCCACGTAAACGGCGGATGGTCTGCCAAAATACTTTGTTTGCCGAAAAATAGTTGGAATCCAACTGACGACCAAACTCTTCCTATGACTTCTCCTTGGATTTCTTTACTGCCGAAGTTGCCGCTTTTCGCGCCTTAGTGTAACGGGATTGCAAATCAGATGACGATCTGTCCTGTAGCCAGGCCTTGAACGCGTCTTTCTTTGCTCGAATAGCTTCTTTAACCTCTTGGTTCCACCAAGGTGTTCTTTTCTCACTATCGCCCGCCACTCTAAGCCGTTTTCGCCCACAACTTTCAGCAGCTGATGAAATGATTGCTGATCTAAACAGCAGCCATTCCTTCTCGATGTCCTCGGATGCATCAGGAAGTTGTCTGAACTTACTGTAGATGATATATTGGATCAGGGATATATAGAAACATCAAGACCGGGATTGCTTGCTGAATTTTAGGGCGGACAACAGAAGGGTTACTTGGAAAATTTTGTTTATTGCATTGCTATACCAACTATTGTGCAAAATATAATGCTTTCAACCAAAGTTAACATAATGACAAAAATAACGTAATACTGACGTCATTACTGACGTCATCACTGACGTCATTATGATACCCATAGACAGGAAAATACATAAAAAATGTGCAATATTTTCCAAATGAAAGTCGTGTGCCAGTACTAATTGTACGCTATTGATTGATTTTTTTTGCGTTTATATACAGTAGTGTGTAAATTAATTGGGACAAAACGAAAAGTGTCAAAAAATTAGGAAAATTCTCAAAAACGCGTCTTTAATCCAAATTATATCATCTCTAGCATGTTCAATAGTTAATATATCCTCCTTTTGCCTTTATGAGCATTGAAATTCGTATTGGTATGAAATCAACTAGGGTTGAGCAAATATCTTCAATTTCTTCATCATGGTACCAAATTCGTATTTTGGCTTCTATGAGTTTGGTTTTAGTTGTGCAGTCACATACTTAAAGACACCTTTTTATGATAGCCCACAAGTTTTCGATGGGGTTTAGGTATGGGCAGTTGCCAGGCCAGTCTAGCAAAGTTAATTTCGATTTTTAAAAAAATGTTTGCATTTTTTTGAAGTATGGCATGGTGCATTGTCCTGCTGAAAAACACCACTGCCATCTGAGAATGATTTTTGCATTGTTGAAACCACGTCTTTTTCCAAAATTTAGTTGATTTCATCATTCCTTCGCTTGTACATAATCTTCCAGTATCATTAAGAGTGAAGCAACCCCAAAACATTTTCTTTAGAGGGTGTTTCGGGGCCTGTAGAATATAAAAGGTATTGAGGGGTTCTCTAACACTTCGTCTTACATATTGAGAATTGAGTCCAAGCACTTCAAAATGGCTGTCATCTGAAAAACAACTTTCATTCATTCCTGTTTTCCCTTTTATTGTATTTGTTACCCCATTTTAGGCGTTTCTTTTTCATAGCAACTGTTGGCAATTGCTTCTTGCATGGACTTTTGGCTTTTCTTCCAGCTTCGAGAAGTCGCTTTCTTATGGTTGACGAATCCACGTTGACTACTACTGTTACTAAATCTCTTTGAAGGTCCTTACTAGTTTTTCTAAGGTCTTTAAAAGTATTTTGCAATATCATTTTGTCATCACGAGTGGTCGTTTTAAGCTTTCATTCATGCTGATCCCGCCTTTTAGTTGTGGTGACGTCACCATCAGTATCCATCATTTAAAAAATTCGCCCCGCATTTGATTTTGACACATTCAGCTTCTCTCCTATTTTTCTTATTGTCATATTAGAGTGTTGTCGTAGAGTAACAATTTGTGTCCTCTTTCTTGGAGCGATATTCATTTTATTGCAAGCAGGCAGATAGTAATATGCAAAAATCAAAATAAAATTTTTGGCCACGATTAAGTTTACTTCATAATTTAAAATAAAAAAATCTGTTAATCTGAAAAAATAGAGCATAAAGCAGTTAATAGTGGTTCATATTCTTTACTTAGCTTATTAATTATCATTACAATACTATCTATCATACATTCCCTAAACTAACCTAAACAAAATCAAAAAAATGCAAAAATATAGTTTTGTCCAAATTAATTCGAACACTACTGTACCTGTCAGGGTCCACGACAACTGACCGCGAACCAACTGACGCCGATTGGCTGAGAGGGCCGATCATAAAAATATTCTACCATTTCAGAGCCATCTTGCCCAAATCCTCACTTAGTGACAAAATCACTAGTAACCGTTGGTTCGCGGTCAGATGACTTGGCTTGACGAAGCTCAGCTAAAAGTTAAGCAAAAACCTTCCAATCATAGTTGTGGAAAGTAACAACGCTCTAATGCACTGCGCCAAACTGGCGATGTAAAATGGACGAAAGGTTTGATAAGAGACACAATATATATAGATATATATATATATATATATATACATCAAGAAAAAATGTGTCTAAGAACATACACAAATAATATCCACTGCGGTTATTCACCAATGCGATATAATATACACATTTAGCCAAATAAAAACACTTCTTTCTAGAAGTTGAAAAGATTTGTTTTCAAGCGTTTAGGCAAAAACTCAACAAAATTATTAAATTCTGACGATTAGCTGCTATGAAGAGAAAAAGTAGAAAAAGTAGGCGTAATAAATAACGAAAACTGCTACATGGAAATACAGTAGGCCTATGTCACCGTTTCTGTTGATGAAAAAAAAAAAAAAAAAAAAACTTATGACACTTGTGAGGGTAAAAAAAAACAAAAAACACTGAAATATAAATTATATGCCAATCAGATTATGCTACTTGTAATACGCTTGACAATGAAGAAAAATAATATTACTAAACTGCTACAACACTACAGTTCACAGTGGTTAGTCGCAGGTCAGTTTTAGAAAAAAAGAAACGCATTGAAACTCAACATAAAAGGTGCAATGATATGTAAAAAAAACAAAAAAAAAAAAACAGAGCTATGGTGTTAATTTTACAGAGAATTTTAAATAACAAGCACACTCCTGAATGCGTTTTAACAGCAAAGTCACAAAACCTTAATCACGACTGTGATTCAGAAGTATAGTGCAGAAATTCTGAACATGCATATTAGGGAAACAGTTAGTTTCTGCTTCACATATCCTTTCTCTAAGCTGATGGGCAGCATCACTAGGTATGCTCAAAGAGCCTTTGCATTTAAATAAAATCTGGCACATGGTTTGGTCACTTTCACCGCAACCGCATAAAGGTGTATAAACTGTAAACATCAGGAAATTTATCAAATAAAAAGGAGTTCAGCAAATTATTTGGATAAAAAAAGCTTAAAAGTCTCAGTTTTTCGGTTAACAAAAGAATCAAAAGAGAGACACAATAATAGCTGCTCGTTGAAGTTTCACCATTCAGTAAAATAATGTCCGAAAAGTATATCTTTTTCGTTACATTTTAAACTGATAAGTCTTACTCTACATTCTGAAACACCTGCTAGCATTGTATAGTCACTATAAGGCACAGTAACACCTGCACACAGAAGTTTCATCTCTACATCCTTTGGCTACGAATCTAATGTTCGATTTAAAATATTTGAAAGAAAAGTAAAAATTACTAGTCTTAACTAGGAAAGAAACAGCGCAAAAACTACAATTTTAAGCAAATTGAAAAACACTCTTAACTAAATGATAATTATTTGCCAAAGAGGTCACAACTGAATACCAAACAACAGTTACCTTTTGGCAAACAAACATACTGTTTTGAATTTTCAAATATCAGTTAACCATGATACTTAAACTTAAAGCACTTAAAAACGCAAAAGCTTCCAGCTGCATAAAATAAAAAAAAGTTGACTATATCTGTTTCCTTATTTAATTCACATTACAGTATAGCCCACATAGTACACGCGCCACAGTAGATGGAGATTGTTTTTGAATTTAACTTTCTAATGGTGCGTGCCATTTTCTCGAGAGGTCCAAGAGTGCATTGGTTGATTCTTTTCAACTCATTGTTAGCAAAGCAGTTGAATATTGTTTGCAGTATCGACACAAAATTATTGTGCCCTTGCGTACCGGTTTGTTCAGCCAAAACTACATACGTGTCGGATTCCGCAAATTTTGTCGCAACAAAAATAAATGCCGCCCTCTGATTTTTTGCGGACAGCAGCTTACTTCATGCAGATTGCAAAAGAAACAGTTGCAATTTTACTCAGAATCATGCGAAATTTTAAATTATTATTTTATTAGTATTGCTACTGGGTAGGAGATATCACCGATTGCTTTGCTTTATGTTTGTTCCGTGTTGTACAGAAAAAGATGAGAATGCTACTGTATTTGTATTCTTAACTATGACTTGACCAAAAGTTGTACCCCAGTATTCCACATGCAAAGAGCGCATTATAACCAATCAATCAAATCGCTTGTTCAGATTACCAAAAAATTATGAATGATAAGTTTTTTTAGCTAATTGTGCAGAGACTTTTCAATCCTTTCCGATAAATACTGCAATATTTTCTGGTTATTACGAGAAAGATTTTAATGTATATTACAAAAGTTTATGTTTTAATTTTCATTACAGGTGTTTTCAGTGAATCGACAGTTACAGGTTTGGAATTTTACAGTGATAGTCATCCTTCTTTTAAAGACACTGCAAGATATATCAAATTTATTTTAAATATCTGGAAAATCATGTCGTTAAAATCTCCTTCAAAAGGTACAAGATGTATCTTGGTACTCTGCAATTTTTTACTAATCTACGACTATAGCAATGATTCAAAGATACGTCGTTGCCACAGGCTGATCAATATTGTTCATTTTGCCAGACATAAAAAAGCCAGAGGTGATTGAGTAAAAGCAGTACTTAACTATAGCATGCCGTTTTCAAATTACGTTAGGACGTCGAATCCAACTTATAAACTCTTCCATTGGCTTAGAACACCACCATAAGTTCTAATATTCTTGACATGCTATTTAATAAACTTTACATTGTGTTAAAGACTAAAAAGTTTTTATTGCTAAATGTTTATGAGTAGGAATACGGAAGCGTGATGCTGTTTCTGTGCTGCTTTGCAGTGCAATTGCACAACTGTATCCTTGCTAATGAATCTGCACGAAGTAAGCTGTTATCGGCAAAAAATCAGAGGGCAGCTTTATTTTTGCTGCGACAAAATTTGCGGAATCTGACACGTACAGTATATAGGCTAGTTTTGGCTGAACAAACCTGTGCGCAAGAGCACAATAAGTGAATAACTTTGTGTTGATGCTGCAAACAATATTCAACAACTGCTTTGCTAACAATGAGTTGAAAAGAATCAACCAATGCACTCTTGCACCTCCTGAGAAAATGGCACACACCATTAGAAAGTTATATTCACAAACATCTGCACAATCAGCAATAGTCCCCATCTACTGTGGCATGTGTACTGCGGTATGTGGGCTATACTGTAATGTGAATTAATCCTAAAGAAACAGATATAGTCAACATTTTTTTTTTAACGCTGCCGGAAGCTTTTGTGTTTTTAAGTGCTTTAAACTTCAGTAGCCTTCCCATGGTTAACTGATATTTGTAAATTCAAAACAGTAGGCCTACAGCATACTTGTTTACGAAAAGGTAACTGTTGTTTGGTATTCAGTTGTGACCTTTTTGGCAAATAAATGTCATTAGGTGAAGTGTTTTTCAATTTGCCAAAATTGTAGTTTTTGCGCTGTTTCTTTCCTAGTTAAGACTCTAGTATTTTTAGGCTACTTTTCTTACAAAATTTTGAATCGAACATTAGATTCGTAGCCAAAGGATGTAAAGATGAAACTTTAGTGTGCAGGTGTTACCATATTGTGCCTTACAGTGACTATACAATGCTAGCAGGTGTTTCAGAATGTAGACTAAGACATTTCTGTTTCTATATACCGGTACCTATCCCTGACCTGCTACTAACAGCTTACAGCTCACCTCTCAAGAAAACTGACTAGACTAGGTTATTCTTGCGCTCACTAATGCTTGTAATACTAATAGTCTAAGCTTATGATATGCAGCATAGCCCAGGTAACCAATAATTTTATATAGATAGGCTTATGCCAACACTTTTTATGTTTATGCATATCGATATTATTTCACAAAAGGCTTATTTTGCAGACTAGGCATTCTAGCTACAGCGTTTGTCATTCTAGCTACAGCGTTTGTCATTCTAGCTACAGCGTTTGTCATTCTAGCTACAGCGTTTGTGTAGAACGGACGTGTTTTTGCTGCAAAAACTTTGAGGATTTAGGACTTTAAACGACAAACAAATCATAATGCAAGCAAAGTCTTTTAAATCAAAAAAGAACGAGCTTGGTTTGGACCAAAATGAAATTATTGGAATAGTTATGAAACTAGTTGTACCAAAGATTGAAGGCTTAGTCAAGGAAGCTTTTAACTCGTTTGCAGATGATTATCTGAGAGAATTAAACGCTGTTAAATATGAGTTAGAGCACTTAAGAACTAGTCAACAATTCAATTCCGATAAATTTGATGAACTCAGTAAAGAGATCAAAAAAATGGCTACCACCAACAAGAAAAACGAATTAACTGCTACAAAGCTTTCAAAAGAGCTAACAGACTTGGAAAAGGTGAAAAAGGAAGAATTTTTTAAAATCGATCAATTAGAGCAGTATGGCCGAAGACTAAATCTCGAATTTGATGGAGTACCAAATCAAGAAAATGAGAATGTGACTGATATTGTCATAAAAATTTCAAAAAAACTTGATGTTGAAGTTAGAAGGAGCGATATCTCTATCGCTCATAGGCTCCCCCCAAAAAAATTTAAAGCCAATGATTCGGCATCCCGGCCACCAACAATAATAGCCCAATTTACCAACAAACGGGTGAGAAATGAAATTTTTGCAAAAAGGAAGAAAGCAAAAGAAATGACAGATTTTCCTGTTGACGAAATGACAAACCTATATATAAATGCGAATTTAATGCAATTTAGGAAGAGGCTATTTTGGTCAACAAAGCAAACTGCCAAAGCAAAAAAATTCAAATTCTTCTGGACAACAAACGGACAAATATGGATAAAGAAAAACGAATCAGAAGATGCAATTCCAATTCGCTGCGAGGACGACCTAGACAGTCTTTAATGCTATTTAAGTTACCTTTTAGGACTTGATTTTAAGTAATTTGTGAAATTGTCTTGAATGATTAATATGGATAAAACAAAACATTTTCTATGCTCTGACTTCGACAAAAATTTTGAAAGTATGCATGAAAATGTCAAAATTTGTGAATATTCGGATCTTTCTAACTTAACAAACTATAATCCTTCAACTGATACTTTATTTATACTCCATATAAATATCAGATCAATCCAAAAACATATTGATGTGCTATGCGAACTGATTTCCAATTTGTGTAGATCGCCAGATGTTATGCTCATCACCGAAACCCGAATACAAGAAGCCCCAGCAGTTAACATTGAGATACAGGGTTACAACTTAAAATTTGCAAATTCACCTACCAAAGCTGGAGGAGTAGCAATGTGCTTTACTAAGGATATCAATTTTGAAATTGCACCGGAATATAATTTAGAAATTGAAGGATGCGAAAATATGTGGGCAACGATTAGTACTCCCCAACACAAATTATTGATAGGAGTAATCTATCGGCATCCTAACTCAAACCTAAATTCATTTTTAGAAAATTTCGACCTTACTTTACACAAAATTAATAAAAATAAAAGTCAAAGTATTATTATGGGTGATTTCAATGTCAATTTACTAAATGAAACTCCTTTTGTAACCGATTATAAAAATACTATTGCTAGAAATGCCTTTTTTTCTGTAGTAAATATTCCCACCAGGGTAACAGAAACGACTAAAACTGCAATTGATCATATACTTACCAATATTACTTCAGAAGAAATCAAACCTGGAGTACTACAAACTGATATAAGTGACCATTTTCCAACATTTGCCTACATCTCTAAACTTAAAATATCCTATAACATGAAACATGAGATGTTTAGAAGAAACCTAAAAAACTTTAACTCAGAAAGTTTTGCTGATTGTGTATCTATGAAACTGAAAATCTATTTCGACAATCTAGAACATATTAATAAGAATAACATTAATAAAGTATGTGAAAATTTTGTTCATCTTATAAAAGATGAAATTGAAAATTTTGCTCCCTTGACAAATTTATCACGAAAACAAAAAAAGCTAGTCAAAAAACCATGGATTACTAAAGGCATCTGGACATCAATTAAAAACAAACAAAGACTATATAAAACGTGGTTTCTTGAAGGAAATTCTTATGAACGCAGCTTTTATAAGAAGTATAACAATTGCCTAACTCGAGTTAAAAAAACAGCCAAAATTTTGTACTACTCTTCGGCATTTGCTAATAGCAAGAACGACCCTAAAAAAACATGGGATATAATTCGTGAATTAGTTAATCATTCAACGGTTAAAAAAAAACAAACACCTAAAAGTTTAACGATTGGCAATAAAACTATCAATGATATAGAAGCTATTCCAGAAAAATTTAATAACTTCTTTGGAAATATTGCAGAAAATTTGGCTAACTCTCTGCCTAAAAGATCTCCAAGTTTTATAAATTTTTTGAAACACAGAAATAAATCGCCTATTTTGCTAGAAGCACCGTCAAGCAATGAAATCTTTAACATTATTCAAAACTTAAATGTCAATAAATCGCCGGGTTTCGATGATGTGTCTTCGTTTTTTCTTCGAATAATTGCTGTTGTTATATCACCATATCTATCCATTTTGTTTTCATGCTGCTTCGATTTTGCCATTTTTCCTGATTGTTTTAAGATTGCTAAAGTTATACCAATTTACAAGGCGGGTTTAAAATCTAAATTGACCAATTATAGACCAATTTCCTTGCTTTCAAACTTTTCAAAAATTCTTGAAAAAATAATAGCCGTCAGGATACTTGCTTTTCTGGATAAACACAGTGTATTCTATAAACGTCAATTTGGATTTAGAAAAAAGCATTCGACTATCCATGCTGTGACAGATATCATAACACAATGCTATGAAAAACTAGAAAGTAAATTGCATTGTTGTCTTATTCTATTGGACATAAAAAAAGCTTTCGATAGTATTGATCATCAAATTCTTATCGAAAAATTAAACCACTACGGAATTAGAGGAGTGGCAAATGAATTGATTAAAAGTTATTTATCCGACAGATTTCAGTATTTGGAACTCGACAATGTCAAATCGTCTAGAATTAATATAAAATACGGCGTCCCCCAGGGTTCGATCTTAGGTCCGCTCCTTTTATCTTATATATCAATGATCTCCCAAATTCTTTAATAAATCAACCAACTTTATTTGCCGACGACACTTGTATCCTGATTAGCAACCACAGCCTTGTAAATTTGGAAACTCAAAGCAACGATGAACTAAAAAGCGTTTCTGAATGGATGATCGCCAATAGGTTGACTCTTAATCCACATAAAACACAAGCTCTAGTATTAACCCGATCCAAGCAAAAACTCCAACCGTTTTTATTGTCCCTTAACAATATTTTTATTGAAATACGACAGAGTGTAAAATATCTAGGCATTCATCTTGACTCAACGCTAAATTTTACCAGTCATATTCAAATGGTTGAGCGACGAGTATCTACAGCCATTGGCATACTGTGCAAATTAAAATCTATGGCTCCTGTTAAAATTTTGCTTTCTGTGTACTACGCTATAGTTTTTCCGCATTTAATGTACGGAATTTTGCTCTTTGGATGCTCGTCTAAAAATAATTTGCATAAACTTCAGATGCTCCAGAACAAATGTTTGAGAATAATAGAAGGTTGGCGGATAAAACAAAAACTTGAACCTTTATTCATAAAATTTGAAATATTTAATATTGATCAACTACTAAATTTTGAAATTGCTAAATTCATGTTCTTGTATCAAAGGAATAAGTTACCGCAATTGTTTAACAATTATTTCTCTTATATTAAAGTTATCACTTCTCGCCAAACCAGGAAAGCGGACAAGGATGATTTGTACTTACCCCTTTATAAAACAAAACGTGCTCAAAAATCAATCAAATATGTAGGAGTTAAGATTTGGAATGATATACCTTTAAAGATCAGAACTTTACCCCTCAACAAATTTAAACAAAAATATAAATTGCACTTGTTTCAAAAAAGTGCAACTACACAAAAATGAATATTTCATTGATTATAAAAATTTTAGATGTTTTATACATACAATTTGTCGATCTCACTAAATTTTCAATTTTTCAACGGCAAAACTAGCTACTGTACACTCACTGGTGACCGTAGACTCGAAGACTAAAAGGTCACTTCCGGTTTCCTAGTTGATTAATATGTATGAATATTGTTGTATTGCACTTTTTCTATACTGTAACTTTTCGACAAAATAAACCTCTGACTGACTGACTGACTGATTGATATTAGGCTATTAGTAATATGGCCTAAAGTTGTCAGCAAAAACTGCAAATTCAAAATAGGCTAATCTCAGAGCTTAATTCCATTAAAAGGATCTTTCCAGAAGGACTACATTATAACAATTATCAGCGCAAACTCTGAGCCTCTATCACTTTTCGAAGCCTAGATCCTTTCTGTTCTAATGTGAAAGAAATAAAAAGTGGAACTACCATTGAAATCAGTAGCCTTGTTCAACAGACCAAGTATATATAGTCCAATGCCTTAGCGGATTGCTTTTATTACCTGAGCAACTCTTCTAAACTTTATGTTTTCCTTGAAAAATTAAACTCACGAAAAAAACGGCAATTTTGCCTTGCCGTCTTAACTTACGCTAACCTGCTCCACTGCACACCAAGTACTTCTACGAAGACACTTTAGCTGACTAAAATAGCCCTTCTGTTGTCCACCAAAAAAACTGAAATCGCTGGAGCGAGCAATCCCGGTGTTCTATATATCCCTGTACTGGATGCAAACTGTTTTCTTACTTCTTTGTCCTCCAAAGCCTCCCATTTGATCCGGTAAGTCACAGACGACCTGTTGGATCTCTTGTTTGGCCAAGGTTTCGAAAGTCGTTTGGAACATACTACCAGATGGTGATCAGTTGACAATTCAGCACCTCGCTTCACTCGAACGTCCAGCACATCAGAAAACAAATCTGACGAAACTATGCAAAAATCTATCAAAGATTTTTGATCCATACTAAGTCGATACCATGTATACTTGTGAACCTCTCTATGCTGGAAAAAGGTGTTCATGATGCGGAGTCCGTTGCTACAACAGAGCTGCAATAAATACCTTCCGTTCTCATTCAGTCCAGTGACTCCATGTTTTCCGATCACACCTTTCCACGTATCTGTGTCTGTTTCAACATGTAGTAGCGTAGTCAGGGGGGGGCTCGAGCCCCCCCATTGACTTGTGAAGTATGCAAAATCGCATGTTTTTTGTGCTTTTGAGGCCGATTTTATGTGAAAAATGGAAAATAGCCCCCCCCCATTTGAAAACAGCCCCCCCTCAAACGTCTGAATTTGCGAATTTGGACGAAATATCAGTCAAAATTTTGGCGAAGACCTTTTTTTTTTTTGGAGACCACCTAATTTTGGGCGGAAAAAACCTCTGAACTTCGGATTTCGGCCGAAAAAACACTCTGAATTTTGGCGAAGACCTTTTTTTTTTTTTTTTTTGGAGACCACCCAACTTTGCGCGGAAAAAAGCTATGAATTTCCGAGCTTTCCGAGACATTTCGTCTCAAGTTTTGGACAAACCGTCTGAAACTGATTCAAGATCAATAAAAATTCGAGTCAAGGTCGTTTGCACACTTCTTACTCTTTCAAAATAGCCCCCCCCCCCCCTTTTCCAAATCCTGGCTACGCACCTGCCAACATGTGCGTTAAAATCCCCCATAAGGACTGTAGATTCAGTCGCTGATACTCTTAGAAGAGCATCATTTACTTCATCAACAAAAGCCTGATATTCACTCGTGGCATTGGGGGCATATACCTGCAATAGGCACAATGACCGATCCAATACCTTGAGCTTCAACATACAGACCCGTGATCCCAAAGGAATCCAATCTGACACACAGTCTGACAAACGGGGGCTTGTGAGAATCCCCACACCCGCTTGTGCAGACATACTAGGATCAGCACCAGAATAGAAGAGTTTCCATCCGCCATCCAGATCCACAGTTCCTGAGCCACGTCGTTTGGTTGAAGAAACTCCGATAATATCGAGATGACACCGCTTTGCTTCCTCAACCAATTCTAGCTCTTTTCCTGTGAGGGTGAATATATTCCAATTGCCCAATAGCAGCCCGTGAGTGTGCGACATTATCTCGAGTACGAATACTCTGCGCTGCCTCCATTCGCCTCTCCAAACGTGTTGCGGGCACATTGGTGGAGCTGCCACTAGGGCTGGCTGGTGGAGATTGTCGCTTATTTTTTGAACGAGCCCCTCTGCCTAAGACTCGAACGCCATTAGGGTTTCGCTGAATGACGACCTGGGAGTGCCTAGGCGCTCCCCTGCCGGACGGGGTTCCACTTGTGAAGGTGGCCTCATTAACGTCATTCACGTAATTTTCATTGTTTGTGCTCATCATGATTTGTTTTGCAGTTTAATCTAACTGCGGAGAGGTTTTATATTAGAGTTGTCCTTCTCCTAGGTTATATACTTACCACACCTGATGGGCATAACCAACCCAGGTTTTAAGTTTTCCAACTATTTTGATTTGAACACATACTAAAAGTTAACTTAGAAAACACTTTCCAACAACGTTTCGTTTAACTTCGTTGAACACGTTTTCTACAGTTCACATTTCAAATTATGACATCATAATGTTTTGCGTCTCCTGAATTTTTTCAAATCTTTGCTGCACCTTATTTTTTAACTTTGGTCTTTTTATGAAACCTACAGTATGTAGGTTGACGCGGTAGGTTTGTTGCACTTGAACAAGCGATAGCAATTTAGCTTTCTGACTAAACTGCACACAGCATTGTACATAGGGGTAGCCAGAGGAGGGGCCCGTCCCTCCCGCAATTGAAATGTCACCAATGACAAAAATGTGACAAAAAAGTCTATTGCTTCTCCAGTTTCAGTTTTTTTAGCATCTTCGTGTACAACAGTAACTTACAATTATATTCACAACCACGGGCCCCGGGCCCCCTCAATTCAATTCTACCAACCAATTTAAATGTATAGCGCTGGTGAAATTGTGGATTTTTATCCTAAAAGTTGATACCGCAGGTTCTCATCTAATTTTTTTATGAACGTAATCCAATAACCAGGGTCGGATTTACCGTATGGCACAGTACCAGGGGGCCCCGTGCTTAGATGGTCTGTTTTTGGTTTTCATCTATAATCGGCTGGAAGATGTTGCAAAAACCCCTAAAGTTCCAGAGGCATCGGCCCGCGCAATGTAAATCCGGCCCGAGCAATAACATGGTTAGTAGGCGTAACCATCTTTTGTACCATTTTTCAACAACAAACTGCCTCCACCTCGCCAGTTTTTCCGTGACAAAATACTTTTGAAAAAAAAATTAGCTAGTGAAAATGCTCATTGAACAAATTATTGAATTTGAATTAAGGGGGTCTGGGCCCCCGACCGTACATGTGCTCCTATAACTGGTTATATAACAGAACGGTATTGTCTTAACTTACTGAATTTTGGCCACAAGGAACTCAAAGGCCTTCACCGGGTTGATTTACAAAAAAGATGTCAATTGAAAAACCAGATTCAGAAAAACTTTAATTTATTTGACAGATAAATGACAAAAAATAAATCCAGGTGGCAAAATTTAATTAAAGATTAGTTGATTTCTTGAACAAAAATAATAACGAATTCTATAGCCTCCGACTCACTTGAAAGCAAATTAAAAATTGAACGAATCTGAAAGAAAAGTCTGTAGGCTAACAGCGTAGAGACAGAAAACTAATCAGGCGTTTCCAACTTGCTACACAAAAAAGAAAAAATTTTGTTAAAGAAATCTAAAGGCCTTGGATGCAAATTTAACGTGACAGGAAGTGCAATGTAAAAGATCAACTAAAGTTGGCAACAGCACAAGATGAGCTATTTGAAACATATGAAGAAAATGACATCGATTCAGAAGCCCGCCGACTAAAGAAAAAATGAAACAAATAAAACATCGTGTATTAACATTTGCTAATGATTATTTTCCTCGTACCCAGCTAATGGACAACAATACAGAGATATAAACAATAATTCTTGGGAAAGGGTTATTTTTTGGGTTTCTCAAGGATCAATATTAGGCCCTCTTCTATTCTCTGTTTACGTTAATGATCTATGCTTTCATTTTAACTCTACTCCACAGCTCTACGCTGATGATACGGCAATACTTTTACAGCACAACAATATCATATATTTAGAAAAAAATACCAAGTGCTAAAGTTTATACTCAATTGGATGAATTCTAGTTTACTAACTGTTAATCCTGAGAAATTGACTTCAATCCCAATCTAGCACAACTCCAATAAAACGAACTTTGGTATAAATGTAACTTGTAATAACGTACCAATAGAAAATGTTTCGAATACCAATCTCGGTTTAACGCTCGATAAAAACATAACATTTGCAGGACAAAGTAAAGGGATTGAAACTAAAAACTCTGAGCAACTAGAATAATTTCCAAAATAAAGCCATTTCTTCCTGAAAAGACCTTAACTTCTCTTTATTACTCACTATTGCATCCCCACCTACTTTACGGAATAGTGATTTGGGCTTCTACATTTGACGCTTATAAACAAAAGCTGCGAATTCTTAATGCCCCGCCCAATGCAAGGTTTACTGATTTCTCTAATCCATTGTATTATAAACATAATATTTAAAATTAATTGACGACTTGTTTAATTACGAATGTGCAGAACTGATGTATCAAAGTGTTTATGGTCCCTGCCTCCTCATCTAAGTCAACCACGGAATTTTAAAAAAGTTTCAACTATTCACTCCTATTCCACCCGTCAAGCTAAAGCAATACACATTTCTACAATCTACACAGCAAAATTCCAAAGATCATTCAAATATATAAGAACAGAAACCTGGAATAACGTTTCTCAAGAGTTAAAAGACTATCCGTAATCAAAATTCAAAACGACTTACAAAAAACAATTAATTCAAAAAGTATGTCTAATTACCAAGTTAGTAACCCAACTCAATAGTTCGTTTATTATTGTTAATTTAGTTTTAATTAGTTGTCAACTGCAGCTGTAGCTATCGTGAATAATTTTTTATACTTTTAAATATATCAATTTATTGCATCGATTTTAATTGGAGGGTGGCTGCTTAACTTGAAGACCAAATTGGTCCCATGCAGCGACGTGCAGAAAAATTCCAAATCAGCAAGCTGAAGGCGGATATTTGAAATTGTTTATAAGACAGTACTGTGTCTTCGTATTTATCTCGTTTGTTTATTTTCGCTTTTTTTTCTTGCATTCATAAAATAAACAAACAAATGTTAAATGTCTAATGCCTGAAAAACATTTAAAAAAATTACATGCTTTGAATGGAAACATCATGATTGTGGAAGTAGGATGTTAGCAATTCGATAATAATGTAAGCAGTTTATTCTTTAAATCAACACGTATTGTAGACCTTTGACTGGTTCCATTTTGCAAAGTGGGCAAATGCCCTTATAGATGACGCGAAATACAACGATGCTTTACAAGTTTTGAAGACGATCATAATTCAAGATAAAACTACAAAGAAGATGTTTCCAATCATTCAGAAAATCAGATGCGAGATTGAACGACGCTCGTATTCAGGCGCGGAAACTACATGCACTGAAATTGCAAGGTTGATCGAATCGAAAGAATTGAAAAACAAAAATAACAAAATCAAACGAAAATGCCATGATGAACTTGGTTATTTCGTAGAGAAGTTAATTGGAAATCAAGCAACTCTGCTCAACAATGCTGTTAGTAGAAAGCCAGTTTCAACTAATAAAACATTCGTATAGTGCCCAGGAAAAACCAGAAAAGCTTGGATAACTCGGAAGTTCATTGATGGACATCTCAACAAACTTTCATTATGAAAGCGATTCAGTGAAAGCTAAGCAAATTCACTCGCTTTATGACGAAATACTGAAAAAAAAGCAGTTCATAAACGATGTTGATCTGAAAATTAAAACTAAAAACATCACATGCTAGTTTATATTTTACTACGGGACAGGCTGCAATTTTATGGAAAACTTCACCCAACCCATTGAGGTTTGCCTGAAGGTGATTTTTCTCAGGAAGACAAATTTTGGTGACAAAGCTACTAATTACAAAGTGTTTGGTTTGTGTCATCACTACTACGTTATTGCCATAGACGAAACAATTGTTTGATTGAAGAAAAACAAGTGCTTGAAGAAGCTTTGAAATCGTACAAACAAGCTTCTAATTGGCCAAGCGAAAAAGACAAAATGGATTCTATTTTTTTGACATCTCGTGCGTTACACTAAGTAAACATCAAACTACAACAGTAATTAACTGCTTGCACTTTACTGCAGCATTGTATAAACATCAGCAAAATGACATCATTATGATGACAAATTTTGAAACTGCTCAACAAACAGTACCATCTTGGGGGTTCAATGAACACAAATTCATTACACCGTCATCCTTGAGCTTATGCAATTCAATAAAGATCGAAATTTAGCTTAACGCTATTCATGATCCGTTCAAATATTCGACTCAAAATGTTACTTTGAATGATTCGGAATATGTCTTTGCGATTCAATTGTTTGTTTGAATAAAAAAGAAATGAAACCTAAACCGATTATTAATTCTTTTTTTAATTTTTACAAAACAGCTTATTTTTAAAGTGGTCCACATCTTAATTACTTGATTGATTGGCTTTCACTTGTAGTGGCACCGGCCCAACTCCGAAAGATGTGTTATATTTTAAAATATTGCTACATCACATCAGTGACTTTTCAGCAAAGCTAAGTTGCTCATATCCTTGCAACTGTAAAAAGCGCCATCATGTACATTAATATGTTATGTTATAGCAGAAAAACTAAAATTTAGGCAGCGGCATTAGACCAGTTTTTTTAGACTAGGGAGCAACTTTACAAGCAACCCTTTGTTTGTTGTTAAACTCCTCTAACTCTCGATCATAACTTTGACCTCTACTTCAAACTTTAAAGCGTTGCCAGGCTATTGAATATCCGCGGAGTTCGTTTTGTGCCGCCAACCTTCGGAAAGGACGAGATAGCATAAAAAACTACTGCCAGCTTTTAGCTAAGTATTCTTTATCTTCTTTGATGCAGTGATATTAGTGTTATCAGTTTTAAACAAGTTGTTGTTGATCTTTATGCCTAATAACAGCAAAATGAGCCGTCATCTTAAACAGCGTTTTGACTAATTTTTGGCATGTTTTTGACCATCCATAGCCTATTAAATAGTGAAAGGCTTACCCAGGCCCAAGATGGCCAAAAAAATGATATCCTGCTTACCATGGCCATGGATTTAAAGCAGCTCTAAAGTCAACTGCACAGCACTTCTATTAACACTCGGTAGAAGTAATTACTAAGTTATTGTTGTTAAACTTCATTTCAAAACTTGTGGTGACCAATACTCAGTTTCCAGAGGAAGCCGAAGCACAGTATTATTTTTATAAATTGCTTCCGCTTCAGCTCTTCCAAAAATTACAAGTTACAAAACTCGCTTCCGACTTCTTTTATCAACGTGCTCTCGCTTCCTCTAAACATTATCTGTTTCCGCTTCCACGTTTCTTGAACTACAGCATAATACTCTAATACTACTACTATTACCATCTTGTACATAAAATCAATATCCGAGGTATGGGACCAATCTACTGCCAACTTAAAAACCAAATCACAATCAAGTATCAATTATACTCGATACATATAAGCCAAAACATGTAACGAGGTTAGAGTGCCCATCTTGTATCATTGCATCCGCGACCAAAACTAAGCCATTATTAAGCTAAATCAAGCGCTACGAGTAATGCCCTGATGAAATCAGCTAGTTTGTGCTTGCAAAACGTTGGTGATAATCGAAATAAATACAGAAGTTTTGCAAAATCAGTAATTTTTTTAAAGATAAGTTGTCGGTGGTGATGAGATAGAATATCACGACATCCATAAGCAAAATGGATTGGTTCATTAATTATTTATGGTATTAGTGCGCAAACGTCTTTTGTCCCTATTACCGTAAACCCGACAGTCTACTGCAATCTTAGAAATCACTCATAAAAACCCAATAATGTAAATATAAAGTAGAAGCCTTGCATTTTTTTCTTAAAAACATAGCATAATAAATTTTTAGGCAAAACAAGAAACTAAATGAGCTAGCAATAGCATTTGTTTTCTTTTTGGAATATATTAAGTTTAAACCAACTTAAATTGAACATATAGTATTATTTAAAACATAAATAGCATTATACTCAACACTGTTAACTGCTAAATGCCGCTTTATCGAACTATTACACGCAATAGTTACAATGTGCTGCATTGCTATCTGACAACTAAAACCACGCATCTCTTTGCAATTTACAGAAAAAGATTGCTTCGCGAGAAAGAGAATTCTTGCAACGAAAACAGCACGGGACAATTTGCATACAAATCACGTCACTAAAGTGTACTCGAAAGCCGAACTACAATCGATGCGTAAATGATTACTGATCAACGCATGGCCAGTCATATTCATTTTTAAGGATGGGCGGCGTCTGCGTGAGTTAAAAAAAAATACCAATGAACATTGTTAGCTCAATACTTGAAGCTCTTTTCTACTCGAAAAGCTTTGTTATGGATATATATATATACGAAAAGTTTGTAAAGGATAAGCACAACTAAGCTAATAATACAATAGTTACGAGTGTTCTCCTTGAAATTTGTACAAAAAAAAAAAAAAACTGACCTCTATAAATATTTCATTTGACATTACCTGATTAAACGCTAAATTAAAGCATCTGCACGGCACCGGTCATGAAGAACTTCTACTTAATAAATCAAAATTTTTAGTTACCAAAAATGGCAGCAAATGCTGCAGAAGATTTCAATTATCCAATCTGTATGGAAGTGCTGCGTCCACCCGTTAGAATTACCAGATATGGACACCACTTCTGCGAGAGTTGTCTGGTGAGCTTATACTGGTCAAACCAGCATTGCAGGTGAGGAACCGAGTGTACCTTCATTTATTATGTTGTCATTTGCAATAGTTTTTAAGATATTTTACACAGATTGACTAATTTTTAGTTATTGTTCAGTTAATTTTAAGCCGTCTTGATGTTGTTTCATTGTTTTGTTTTGGTTTTCACTTTTTGTCTTCCTTACTTTTCCCAAAACAATATGAGCTTATGCGTTTATAAGGATATGGTTCCAGTGTTTACGATGTAAATTTTGAATCACCGGGTGAGAAACTGAAGCTGCAAAACATTGCTTCAATTTTGATAGTTGACAATTCTTTGCTTGATAATCAGATAATTGGCTTTTTCAAGAAAACTGACTTGTGTGGTTGTGTGAAGTTATTGTACGTAACCACAATCAAAGTGTGTGGCGCATTTTGGGATTTGTATAGCTAAATAATTTTGTTAGTAGTGTTAATTCCGAGTAAACGTATTTGGAAAAACTTCCTTAACCTTATCAATTTGTCGAATAAAAATTAAGCAACATACGAGGTATCCTTCACTCTCCTACTCAAGCTAAAATTTTATTCCCATATATCCAACCAGCCGCGAATTGCTTGAAGTACCTTGGAATGACATCACCAAAATGATACGAAATCGAATTTGTTGTACGAATAAATCGAAGGAGTAAGTGCAATATTTGGGCCAATCAGTTTTAATAGTAAAAACTAATTATCAAGGTTTCAATATTTAAACGCATTAAAGTTTTGCTCGTGTAGTTTTGCACTCATTGAACAAAACAACTTACACAAAACTGCAAAATATGTGTTGTACTGTATATTGCATGTGGGCGCTCATTAAAAAATAATTTAAAAAATGCTAAGCCGTTTTTGCTCCAAAAGTTTCCACAAATTTAGCCACAAACTTCAGCCACTAACAAAATCGAATCGAATCAGCCACTAACAAAATCGAATCAGCCACTAACAAAAAAACTAACAAAAGCTCCCAAATCGAATCGGAATCTAGACTACTGTAATAAGCTCCATTGTCATAGAGCACCGTTGCTTCAAAACTTCTGCTTCAAAATGTTATACCGTATTGAGACAAAGGTTTTATATTTCTGTATAAGCGTCAAAGTGCTGCATAACCAGCTGTGGCTAATAATCACTAGTGGCTTGCTGTGATTACTACCGTAGGCTAAAAAAATAGCATCGGTCGGTGGCACTCTCACATCAATTCCAATCGATCAAACTGCTGCTGCACAACGCTAAGGGATTAAACTTTGACTGCCAAGGATTATGGTTTGATTCCCTTTTGCGTTTTTAATTCTGACCATTCAATGCACATGTGCTACGTTGTAAAATTGTATTGTGTTTTTTTTGCAATGCTTGTTTTGCGCCATAGAATTGTTTCACTAAACTAATAAGATATTTTTCGGTTGAATTAATTTGATATCATAGCTTGTAACACCATTCGAGTAATGATAATTTGTTCTATTCTTGGAATATATTAAAATACTCAGTATACGTTTATCATTGAAACGAAAAACTAAATTCGATTTGTGGTTGGGTCAAAAACAAAAAAATATTGCTTGACGCTCAACGTTAAAGATTAGACTTTCATTTTGGAATTGGAAATAAAATAAAGACAAAGCACACCCACGTTTAGAAGACCATGAAGCTGTAGTAACTACAGCAGCTGCAGAAAGAACTCTGTTTATGACTCAAAGATTGGAAACAAAAAATAAAATTAACAAAAATATTGCCAAATACTGTATTTTAATTTTTTTTTTGGAAAATTGTTAATTAGCTTTTGACACAATTAGCTCCGAGATTTTTCTTGAAGGTTTTTGTTGCTTAGTGTTCAATCAAGCGCATTGTGCTTTGTATGCTCAAAAATGAATGATGGCATATTTTTGAGGCGCGGTTTACGGGCATCAGCAACCCATTTGGTGTATTACAAGCGAATGTAACAAAATCACCGGTATTTGTGGTATTTGACTACGTAATATTATTTGCTTTGTGTTTTGCCAAGATTTTGATTTACTTTAGATTTAAGTTTGCTATTTATCTTATTGGTAAAAAAGTTATTGCCTTCTTTCTAAATTGTTGTTCTTTATCGCTAAATTTAGTGGCTCTCCAATTGAATCATTATGCATTTCATATTATGTCTACGTGCGTCTACAATACTTGTTTCCCTTAAATTTGGTTCGAAATATATTATGATTATCAACTTGCAATGAACTATCACCGCGGTTTTGAATATCGAATCGTCTCAACAACTGTGTTAAGAGCCCAAGTACGATTACGTTTTGTTGAGACTTGTACATAGAATTTTTTGTTTTTTCTGTTTATTTTTTTTTTTTGCTCTACTTATTAGATTATCTTTTTGTCTTTCCTTGCAGTTTTTGCTTTGTTCATATTTCCAACTAGGCCGAAATAAAATGTTTTCTCGAACGCCGCAGAACTTTGCAAGTTTTACTGTTTTATTTATAATGTGCGTTGTGTAGTAAAATTGTACAATGAAAAAGAATCCACTCATATTGTACATGTAAAAAGAATGCACTCGGTTGTGCAAGCCGAGTGGTTTTTGAGTTATGCGAGAAGTAATAAACTTTCAAGCCAAAAATCGCCGTTTTTTAATGTTTTTTTGTGCGTCAGTTCGCGATCACGTGACCTAGAATCCCCAAATTTGGCACCCATGACATATTTATTAATTTCATGTTGATTCCAAGTTTCAACTTTCTAAGTTTTACCGTTTGCTAGTTATGAACAAATCAATCCTCATTTGATATGCGCTCACGCGAAGTCCCAATAAGTGATTTGGCTTGTGAGTAAGATAATTTACTTTCGGCTAGTTTGAATTAAACATCGTTTGATGAGGATTGTACGTCAGATTTGAAAACATGTTTGGTTTAGCTACCGACGATTTCACAGAAATCCCGGAATGACTAAAAGAAGCCTAGAGGAAAGTGACTTCCAAATTAGAACTTGTTAGATAATGATTCAATAACAAAATTTTATTTAAAAAAAGTAATGCTTACCCGATGTCTTTGAATTTAAATCCTGCAATAAAACAGAATAACAACCGGTTACAATGAGGCGTTTCAGGATCTGTTTAAGGCTACCTACTCAACGTAAAGACGATAGAATAGAATATACTTAGTTTGGCAGAGAAAGCAGATCCATGGTTTTTAATATCAATTAATTTTTTTGTATTTTTTTGCGTTGCAAAAAAAGCAGGAACTGGTACCATGCTGAGTTTTGGAACCGTCAGCAAATAAAAGAGTGAAATCTGCATATTCAGTATTAATTACGCACGAAAAGCAAGATCTAATTAAATTATTGTTATCTTTTTTTATGCGAAGCAAAAAAAAAATTTCAGTAGATTGATCAATAACCAGCTTGTCGATTAACCAAATAGGAATGTGGGGCAATACGATACAATTTAAATTCCTTTAGGTTTATTAAAAAAATTTTTGTTCGTTTGATAGATGAAAGAGTTTTTTTCAAAGATTCACTGCAACGCTGATAAAACTTTGCTTGTCAGATGCTCAAACTTCTAAAACATACTGAGGTCGATTTTGGTAACGAAATGAAAATATTTTCAAAACGCAAATCTTTCACTATACTCGCGCTAGTACGCCGAAGCCTGTACTGAGTTTGCGGGGCTCATCTCTGTGTCATTGCAGGCGGGCAACACTTCTTTCGAAGGAATGTTGCGGCAACGGCGAGCTGTTGGCAACACTGTGTCCGATATGGCCGATCCCAGATTTCAACCCTCAGACCTACAGTATCTTCCCAAAGACAAAAGCGCTCAACCAACAGGTCAATTAAAAACTTTGGCTAGAGAATTGAAATATTTTTCAAACCAAACAGTCTACAACGCCTTGACTCTAATGCTATAGATTCTTCTTGTATAGCTGAAATATTTGAAACTTATAGGCTTGTAACTATTTTGATGCTGAAATTTTAAACAAACCCGGAAGAAAACGTTAATGCTCATAGCTGTTTTTCTCATACATGCTTTATTCATACACTACAGCAACTGAAGGGGGTCAAAGTTTTAAGTCTGGCCAGACTTTTGGGTCGGGTTCTGGCTGATTTAAAATAATTTGGAAGACCGAATGACGACCTCACTTAAGTATCATTCGATTATTGCTACAGAAAATTTCTATTATTACGTCACAATTGATCAGTAGTAAGTATTTCTATTATAACTGCTTACGAGCAATAACTGGTGTTGTAAAAAAACGTTTTTTTGGTAGGTGTTTTTTTACTTGTTTTTTTTTTAATATATTTATTATGAGTGGTTTTTAGATGATTGAGAAGACTTATATGCTGTAACGTAGCCAGAACGAAATTTTTTGGGGGCAATGGCTTTGCAATGATCTACAAAAGTTAAGAAACAATAGGTCTCCACGAATCGAAGAGCCGATTTCGCAAAAAAAAGGGTCTTTACAGACTGAGAAGCCGTTTTTGCCCTCAAATTTAGGTGAAGACCAAAACAAAAAAAGAAAAAAAAATGGTCTTCACGAATCGAAGAACCGATTTTGCCACTAATTTAGGAGATCTATCGGGAGCTTATATCAGGCCCGTAAACAGAAATCTGCAATGGGTGGAGAGGCTGTTTTGGAGGTCTGGAAACTCCGCCGAAGGCCATTGGAAGTCTGGAGGCGTAGCCCACAGTATTCAAAAAATTTTATTAGCTTAATTTTAGGCTTATTGTGATAAAAATTAATGCTTTTAAAACGTGGCATCAGGGAGAACTCTGGTGACATAGAAATGATCAAAAACATGATTTGACTCAGGCGCGTAGCCAGAAATCTGCAATGGCGTGGGCTGTTTCGGGGATTTGGGGGCGGAGCACCAAGCGCTGAAAAATTTGTATGTTTTTGCAAAAAAACTTAATTTCAGGCCTATTTTGATAAAAATTAATGCTTTTGAAATGTGGCATAAAACTTAGCAGTGCAAAAGCATCATCAAACTTCATGGTTGCGTAAGTGGGCAATGGCTATGTGGAAGGGGGCTAATGGTAAAATTTCAGTTCTCTTGTTCACAAGCAGCTGGTGGTACCGTAAATCATGAAATCTTATTGTTCAATGAAACTCACAAGAAATAATCCATTTCGTCTATATTTAATAAAAAAAAATAATTTGTTGAAGATTGGAGAAGGCTAATGCATTAAACGATATTTGTGTCGAAGTGATTGATAATTAACCATGCCGAATTGCCACCTCTCTCTTACACCTATTTCTGAGGATTTTTTTTTTTTTCATAAAAACCTACCTTCAACATGTTTCAACAAGCAATCAAATTTGATTGCTTAATTTTGGCGATATTTTAAAGTTTTTACTGATTTGTGAGTTACATTTTTGACAAATTAGCGCCCCTCCTATAAATAAATTTTTTAAAAGATGTTTTAAATCATTTTTTAGTCTATTCCAGTGTGCTGAACGTTTCCAATGATATTAACCTTATTTGCACCTGGGGGAGGTAGGGGGGCATATTTGGCCCCCTCTTAGTTATTTTAATATAGCTTCTAAACTAAAAAAAATTTTGCTTTGATGCACCCTAACTTCGAATCAAATTTCATAACACACATTTTCAGGAAGTTTGGGGTCAGCCGGATAACCAGAAGAGACGTCATTTGTGCCTTTGTCTGGGGCACATAAGGAGTTTCATACAGTTTTGAGAACATTGAATGATTATCAGTGCCCTTATTGTATTCATTGTACTGGCTATTCATTATCAATGCTAATCTGTCGCTGCAATAAAATATTTTATTTACTGATAAATGCATTGCATCATCATTACGTCATTGATGACGTCATAATAAAAAACTATTGCCTTTTCTGCTGTTTCTCAAAATAGACTGCGTTTGCATAAAAAAAATATTCATTTTCATCAGCTGTTGAATGATATAATGAAAATAATACTTCTGTATTCTAAAATTTTGTGAAATATATTATATTTCAGGTACAAAATATACAAATAATAATCAACACAATATATTAAAGATGACATCATCACGGATGTGACGTCATCATGCAGGTGACGTCATCATCTGCGGTGAATTTTTCAGAGATGTCTTTGAAATAACAAAAGTCTAAACTGAAAATGATTTTTCGCAACTATTTGAGAAATTGGCATGCTGTAATAAGGATTTACGCTTTTGAGGACGTCATCATCGTTTTGGTGACGTCACAACCTCAAAAGATTTTTTTTTTAAATTTAACAAAAATAGCTTCAACAAGCAAAAAAATCTTACTTCTATTACTTACCAAACAATGTTTAGATAGGGGGAAAAATTCCCACCCACCCCCCGGTACAAATAGGGTGTAAAAATATCCCAGCAGATATAGGGTTAAACATATTGTGGTTTTCTTTTTTGTTCAAATGATATCACAAAATGGTGTCAATCCAAAATGGTGGCAACCAGGGCGAGCTGCTTCCCATAGCAACGCCACTGGCAATCCGATCTCCGATTTCAGAGATTTTTTTCAGATTATTTGAAGATTTCAGATAAGATTCAGATTTCAGATAAGAATCTTCAATTAGAAGCTCTGTAATTATCTTTTTCCGCTGATTTTTACTGAGTTTTAACGATTAGTTATTTTTGTCGTTTTTCAACAGAAGTAAACCAGGCTAGTTTTTGATCTTAAGTGATTCCATCATTTAGTGGTTGATGTTAAAGGAGAGTAAATCATTGGGATTAACTCATCAGTTTACATTGTCAATAATAAAAATACAGTTTGGTGATTGTCTACCCAGTGTATTTTTGCGATTGTCTGAGTATGATCAACCATTAGTGGCGTTGATAAAAAAGTAGCCTATAGCTTGTGGTCTAGCTAATAAGAGTTTAGATAGCCAAAAATATGCTGTTTAACAATTATTGCGACTTTTGATTTATGTTGTTTTTCGGTTGAGTAGCACAATAGGTTAAACCGAAAGGACATGAAATCAAATTTTTCTTTATACTCGCTGTATTACGTTTCCGACAACAGCAATCCAATATTACTGTATTTAAAAATGATATTAATTAACAACAAAAAAATCAAGCAAAAGAAACACCTTTTTTTAACAGTTTCATTTTTTATTCACGTCACTAGCAATAACCAAACAAAATTTTTGGACAAAGCTTTCGGATTTTTTGGGCTTGGGTTTGGCTTCAAATTATTTTTCGGGTTCTGGTCGGGTTGGGGTTGTGCTTTCGGTTTCATGCTTGTATACTAATCGGCCCGTTTACAACTTCGTTTACACCGTATGGTGCTGATGCGCAACTACAGTACATTTCTACTACCATTACAATCTTACACATAAAATCAATATCCGAGAAATATAGAACCAATCTATTGCCAACTTAAACATTAAAATTAAAATCAAGTTTTCATTATACTCGTTTTTCGTTATACTCGGTTTTCATTATACCGGCGGGCAACACTATTCATTTCCAAAAAATGTTGCATCGCTGGCAAGCTGTTGGTAAAACTGTGTCTGATTTTACTAGTCCAAGATTTGAACTTCATACCTTCTGCTCTAGAGACGAAGGCATTTACAACACTACCGCTCGACCAACTGGCCGTCCCATTTTTTTATGCATAATTACAGAAAGTTTGTTAAATGATTCAGATAAACTTGCGAAATCCTTTTTTTTGTGATATGGAGTACATTATTAGACAAAATTTTCAAAAAATATTACATTCCCAATTCATGAACTTAATTCAGCGGGGATAAACTGCATTTCAGCTAATTTAATCTTTTTTTTCGTTGAGAGAGGATTTGTCGAGCTTGGGGGATTAGATTAGGGCTAACGTATAAAGTGAGTGGTTGTCAATAAGTATGAGGCGAACATCCTTTGCGTCGATCGGACGTCAAAATCAAGTTTTTCTTATAATGAGGTAAAGTCGAGCTTCGAACTAAAGTGGGACTAAATCATTTTAAAGATTAATCAGACAAGCCGAGTGATGCCCAAATAAAGCCAGCTAGTTTGTGCTGACGAAACGTTATTACTGTAAATAAAAAAGACTTTTGCTAAATTATTATCTTTTTGAGAGCTAAATTGTCAGTGTTGGTGGAAAGAAATATTACACATGCATAGGCAATTATTGGTTATTTAGTTATTTATGGTATCAGTGCGCAAATGTCGTTTGTTGTTCCGATTACCGTACCAGAGTCCATTGCAAACGTTGAAAGTACAGTACAATAAAAGACCCAATGCAACTATGAAACAAACTTTTTGCATTTTTTTCCTGAAAGCATAACATTTTATTTGTTTATGCAAAAACAAAACTTGAAGTCAGCTCTACAGCTGAACTCCAATCGATGCGTAAAAGACGCTGTTTGGTGTATGACCAGTCATATTTATTTCATTAAGGATAACCGGCGTCCGATTGATTGTTTTAAAAGAACAATGAACATTGTTAGTTTAGACATGAAGCTCTTTTCTTCTCAAAAAGCTTAGTTATGGAATTAGACGAAAAGTATGTTTAGCAAACGAGGAGTACAAAACATAAGCTATTAATGCAACAGTTAACCAGAGTTTCCTTTAAGTTTGTACAAAAATGATTTGTGCCAAACAAATTTGACCTCTATGGATGTTTTATTTGCACATTACCTAATCAAAAAACTCAATTGAAACATTTACACAGCATTGCTACATCAGAAAATTCTACTTTCCAAGCCAAATTGCTTAATTATCAACAGTGGCAAGCGCTGTTGAAGGTTTTGACTGTCCAATCTGTCTAGAAGTGTTTTGTCCACCCGTCAAAATAACTAGCTGTGGACACAACTTCTGTGAGAGTTGTCTGGTGGACTTATGCTCGTTAAACCAGCAAGCCAGGTGAGGAATGGAGTGTAGTTTATTGTGTTGTCATTTGTGATAGTCTATAAGACTATTGCACAAAGTGGCTCCTGAATAATTATTAGCTATTGCTTAGTTTTAACCGTTTTGATCTTGTTCTATTGTTTTGTTTTGATTTTCATTTTTTGTCAATCATACTTGTTTTCAAAGCAATAAGTAATGCATTAATAAGGAAATTGCGACAGAGTTTATGATGTAAATTTGGATCATCATGCAGAAAAAACATAGCAGCTAGATTACTTAGTTGAGAATTTATTGCTTGATAATCAGATATGGCTTAGCAAAGAAAACTATCTTGTGTGTCTAAAATTACTGTACGTGACCAAAAAATCCAGAGTGTTACTCTTTTTTTTGATTTGTATAGCTGAATAATTTAGTTAATTCAAAACTTAAAAATTGAAAAAAGATAAAAATATTTTAAATCTTTGCAGGTACTGCAGTTTCAAATAAATTTCACTTAATAACGTTAATTTCGAGTAAGCGTATTTGGAAAAACTTCCTCATACTTATCAATTTACGGAATAAAGATTAGGCGACTTACATTTCTTTCACGTTCCTACTCAAACTGAACTTTTATTCCACAAATGTCCAACCTGCCGCGAATTGGTTGGAGTACCGTGGAATGACATTACCAGAATGACGCGGAATGGAATGGTTGTTCGTGTAGATATACTCAATTATTACTATGCAATTTTCCCAAATTCAGTTCAAAGTGTTCCAGAATTGGTATTTAAAAAAATTGTTTAGTTTCATATTGCTTTTGTTTTTATTTTGTAGTGTGTTGGAGGCGAACCTTTGCCTTTGTTCACTCATTTATCGCTTGATGTGTTTTTGTTGCAGCTGCTAAAAACAACCTATTGCAAACAGCTTTTTTCAGGTGCAGTTTTAAACGCAATCTTTTGTTGCTGTTTAGAATTCTGTTGATCACATTGAGTTTTGTTCTTTTCGTTTGGTAGAAGAGCCGTTTTTTCTTTTTTTAAAATTTTACAGAAGACCGGAAAACCTCGGTTAAATTTGCATTGCTTTTTGTTATATGCATAATTGCATATTCAGTTTTACTTTGAAGTTTAGGTGAATTACTACTATTGTAACATTGATTGTCAACTAAATAAAACAGGACGACTGCATCCTTGACGATTGTTTTCTGAATTAAGCATACCAAGGAGTGCAGTCTTTTAAAAAAGAAAAGCAAGGCTTAGGAGCTCCGCTGGCTTCTGGTGGTTTTCGACCATAAGAAAGAGAGAGAGAAAGAGAGAGAGAGGGAGATAGAGAGAGTCTATTTTTTCAACTAAAAGACAAATCGGTGTTTACGGATATAGTTCAGACAAAAAAATGTAAGAAATTACAAACGAATTGCTGCATTTAGTTCATAGAGTAGTCGCGAAAGACTATGTAGCAAGCGTAGCTTGTCGATTGCCGAGTGTGCGACTTCTCTACATCCAAGTTCAAGATAGCAAAATTTAATTCAAATATTATTTTAATTGAGCCATAAGCCGAAGGAAATTTATTGCAAAAATTACTAATAACAAGGCCTAACAATTTTCAAGAAATAAATTTCACAACGGGATAAAGTATAAATAAGTAATGTAAAACAGCAGTAAAGCTAACTACAGTTTTATCTACAAAAAACTATAGCAAACGAAACACTTGTCAGAGTAAAAATTTGGTAGAATTCGAATGCTTTATTTACAACGTTTGCTGTAAAAAATTTACTTTAAGCTGTGTAAACATCAGTCTATGACTGGTATTCCCAACTTTATTTTTTGATTTAGCTGAAAGGTCAATTTATATTTTCCCACACGTTATTCGTATTGACTGGTTTGTTTTGACATGATAAGATCTAGATACGAAATAATCATTGGAGCAAGAACTACGCGTAGAATACGAGTGTACAGAGGCCACTCAAGCAAAAGTTTTTGCGAGTATATCAGACAGTTTGTTGGTATTGAGTTTCATAATAAATTTAGCAGTTTCTAGTTTGAATACACTTTCAACATTGAAAAATTTTAATTTTTCATACAATGGTTTTAATTTGTAAGAGCTATAGACAGTATACAGAGTATTACAGGCACAATCAAACCTTTGATCAACAGCCTAAGACGTACTGTTTCGGAATCGACATTCGTCTTTTATTCCTCGTCAGTAAAGCTAGGACTGCAGGTATGAACATGAGCGTAGAAAGGCATAGAATCGAAAATTAACCAGATCATCACACAATTTTTTTTTCCCAAAAATTTAAGGTGACCACAATATTACAAGAGATAGTTCTAATAGTTCAATGCAAAATAATTTCCAATAGCATGCCTTAGACAGCTGTTTCGCCCAATCTCAGGGCTCATCAGTAAGGCTAGCAAGTCCAAAAGGACAAATATCACCAGTGATAAAAATTTTCAAAACGAGCAGCTTTACCAATTTATCAATCGATGAATAAATCTTTACCGATTACGTTTATAATACATAAATCTTTTATAAAACATAAATCTATTGTTCTTCTGCGATATGTAAAGTAAGATTTGTACTTTAGTCGGTAAAGATTTGATTTATAGCAATAATTTCATTCGGTAAAGATTTAGTTAATAGCTCTGGTTTTAGTGACTAAGGATTTTTCAGCTAAACTTTACCTATTTTGGCTAAAGTTGACTAAATGATTTGCAAAGATTTATGTACAGGGTGTCCATAAAGTCCTGCACACATTTAAAATTTTGATATCTCAAAAACCCCATATGGTAGAAACTTTAGATTTTCGACAGTGAATTATACCACCATAAAGTTTTTTTGTTATTTTTCACAGGTTATTTTATTGTTAAAGTAAGTACGAATAAGTCATTTTTAATAAAGGAGTAAGGAGTAAGTTTGCAACAAATTATGAAAAATGTTGACCATTCAACAAAAAGCACAATGTGTTCTTTGGTACAATGAATTGAAATCACCAACTGCAGTACAACGTAAATTTAGAAATGAGTTTGGACAAGACCCTCCACACACTAACAGCATTAAGAGATGGTTTAAAAATTTTATGGAAACCGGCAGCATTTTGGATCGCAAACGATCAGGTAGGCCAAGCATTGATGAAGAGACTGTTGATGCTGTCCGTGTAGCATTTCATCGCAGCCCAAGGAAATCAATTCGTGTTGCATCAAATGAACTTGCTATTCCTCGAAGCACAGTTCACAAAGTTTTACATAAACGACTTCGGCTCCATACTTACAAGTTACAAATTGTTCAAGCTCTTAAGCCGGATGATCGCCCTCGCCGAGCAGCTTTCGCTGAAGAAATTCTTCAGCGCATTGATGATGACAATGGCTACCTTAACAGTGTGTGTTTTTCCGACGAAGCAACTTTTCATGTATCCGGGAAAGTCAACAAGCATAACATTCGAATATGGGGTTCACAAAATCCTTGCGAGGTTTTAGAAAGAGAGAGACAGTCCCAAAATCAATGTTTGGTGTGGTTTAATGCACAACCAGATTATTGGTCCGTTCATTTTTGCTGAATCCACCATTACAGCAAACATTTATCTGGATATGCTAAAACATTACGTTGTTCCTCAATTAGAAGAGTTCCAGCCGAGGGTTGTGTTTCAGCAAGACGGTGCCCCTCCACACTGGGGTTTGATAGTTCGTGACTTTTTAAATGAAACTTTTCTAAACTGATGGATTGGAAGAAATGGCCCAACACCATGGCCGCCAAAATCTTCAGATATCACCTCTTTAGACTTTTTCTTGTGGGTTATGTAAAAGATAGAGTTTACGGAACGCCAGTACGTGACGTCGAAACATTGCAGTCACGAATAATTGAGGTTCTCGCCACAGTAAACGAAGAAATGCTGGAGAACATTTGGCGCGAAATTGAGTATCGCCTTGACATATTGAGAGCAACAAATGGAGCACATGTTGAAGTCTATGAATAGCATGGAAAATTAAATTCTTGAAATATGGCTATTACTTAAACTGCTAGAAATTTTTATATGTAAAACTTTAATAAACAAACTTTACTTTGCAAAAAACTGTATGATTTTATCTGCCTTAGTTATTTAGCAATACAATTTTGAAAAGTGTTCAAGACTTTATGGACACCCTGTATTATAAACGTAATCGGTAAAGATTTATTCATTGATTGATAAATTGGTAAAGCTGCTCGTTTTGAAAATTTTTATCACTGGTGATATTTGTCCTTTTGGACTTGCTAGCCTTACTGATGAGCCCTGAGATTGGGCGAAACAGCTGTCTAAGGCATGCTATTGGAAATTATTTTGCATTGAACTATTAGAACTATCTCTTGTAATATTGTGGTCACCTTAAATTTTTGGGAAAAAAAAATTGTGTGATGATCTGGTTAATTTTCGATTCTATGCCTTTCTACGCTCATGTTCATACCTGCAGTCCTAGCTTTACTGACGAGGAATAAAAGACGAATGTCGATTCCGAAACAGTATGTCTTAGGCTGTTGATCAAAGGTTTGATTGTGCCTGTAATACTCTGTATACTGTCACTAGGTTTTAATTTGGTTTTTCTTTTTATTTTATAAGAAATGATTTTGACAATATGATTTTGTTTTACTTGCAACTTATGTATAAAGTTTTAGTCGTAGTTTCCCAGGAAATCACGGAGTATTGCAAATTAGAATATACTAAACTATAGTACACCAATATCAAAACGGTTTGTGAAACGTATTTGTGCAAGTTATATAAAGCACCGGTTGCTGCTGATAATTTAGATTCAGTAAAGTTAATATGTTTGTCAATACTTTAGGTAGGCCAGCCTACTAACTGCTCTTCTGGTAAAAGGCACACGATTAGCAGAACGCTAATTTATTCACCTTGACGCTTCGCTCAGCTAAAAACGCCGAGCATCATCAAAAGTTGAGTTAGAGGAGTGTCGAGCACTCCTCCAATGCTAGCACAAACAGTACATGTTGCAGGCAAACTACTACAGAATAAATATCAAAAGAACTGAGTGAATTAAGTGAGGTATAGATGATTAGAACGTCATAATGATCCACTTGCGAGCTAGGGCTAATTCAACAAAACGCAAAAATTCAATATTAAATTGCTATACTGTGATGAAACGAGAGAACGCGGCTAAGTCATATATAGTATAAAAAAAAAAATTGAAATTAGCAATAAAACAACATTTACTGAGCACTTTTTGCTGAAGATCGGTACACTGATAGCAATTTTTCACCATACAAGCGGTTGATAACGTTAGTGTGGGCATTGATAATCCAACCGGTTAATTGCTGAAAGTTGGTTTATCAATGCCCACACTAATGTTATCAACCGCTTGTATGGTGAAAAATTGCTATCAGTGTACCGATCTTTAGCAAAAAGTGCTCAGTAAATGTTGTTTTATTGCTAATTTCAATTTTTTTTTTTACCATATATGACTTAGCCGCGTTCTCTCGTTTCATCACAGTATAGCAATTTAATATTGAATTTTTGCGTTTTGTTGAATTAGCCCTAGCTCGCAAGTGGATCATTATGACGTTCTAATCATCTATACCTCACTTAATTCACTCAGTTCTTTTGATATTCATTCTGTAGTAACTTGTCTGCAACATGTACTGTTTGTGCTAGCATTGGAGGAGTGCTCGACACTGATCTAACTCAACTTTTGATGATGCTCGGCGTTTTTAGCTGAGCGAAGCGTCAAGATGAATAAATTAGCGTTCTGCTAATCGTGTGCCTTTTACCAGAAGAGCAGCTAGTAGGCTAGCCTACTTATAGTATCTTTTTTCAAACACGCTAGACCAGTTGGTTAGAGAAACCACTGTTGTTTAGTTTTTGAGTCAATATGTTTATGCCATTTAAGCTTATCATCTAAGTATGCACCTAACTATTTTATGCAATCTGTTTGGTTAATTTTGGTACATTGAATATTTATCTCAAGTTTTTGCTTAGGCTTCCCAAAATACAAAAACTCGGTTTTGTTTACGTTTGTTAAAATCATTAAAAATAATCTGCCCTGCTTTTCAACTAGTGACTGAAGACCCAATTATAAATCTTTGTTTGAGCATTTGTGTCTGATTAATTATTGGTTTTTGCAATCTTGTGACTTTAATCGAAAAGATTATTTGTCATGGTCTAATCGGTGTTTAATTCAAATTACTGAGTAATTATTATCCTTTGTTAAAATAAGCTGTTAATTAGCGCAACTACAAAGGCTGTATTTTAGAATCGTTGTGTTAGAAGGTTTCTTTTTGTGCATTATTTGTTTTTCGAGACGACTGTAGAGTGGCAGCTGCCAACCTTTGTTTGTTAATTTCCAGCCTTTGGATGCTAGATTAAGGCAATTCCATATGCTATTACTGCTTGGAACTTACTAAACGTCCTTGGAGCCTGGGAGCTCAGTAGTGACAAAAATGAGTCAAGCTAATAGTGCCAGTTTTTGGTGAAACGTGTTAAATGCTGCTTAACTTGGCAAAATTGCGTTTTGCGATCCCTTCCTCTCCATTCTTGTTTATGGATTTGACTATTGACTGTGAGAGAACAGTCTTGTAGATTGGAAGGAAGGCCCTGAATTGGTCTTTACATCGTATTTGAGACTACTTCGTTTTTTTTTCTGTATTTTTCTTTATTCAATATAATAATAAATTTCATTAAAAATCAGTGAATCAAGTGTTTAGCTGTTAAAAGGAGAAAGGGATTGGGAGAGTTTGGCATAGCTCTCCTACACGTTATTGAAGTTGGCTATAAAACTCTGCATCGCCGCCCTGCAGAAAATACAAAACGGTTCGGATTGGCAAGTCTTAGCAGATCTTCAAATTTAAGAATTAATCTTTAAAGAGAAACGGTTTGGCAAACTGACACATATCGCAAGACCTGGTTATAAAAACTTTATCGTTTGTAACAACGTTTAGTGATAATTGGTTTGCTATAAGCCACAAATTTAGTTTTGAAATTTCTATATTTAGATTTCATTGTAAGAAGTTAATGTTTTGTTGAGCGAGAGTTCACACACTATCGTCAGCATACAGAGTAATATCGAAATTTGAACAATCAACAATATCATTAATGTAAATAAAAAATAGGATTGGTCCTGGCACACTACCTTGTGGTACACCAATGTTAATGTTTTCTAGCAAAGAAGAAACTTCGTTCACCCTTATCAGAACATTGTTTATGTGTAACTTAATCGGAACATATGTTGACAATTGCCAACATGCCGTTTTTATGTGTTTTTCAATGCTACTGTAATGCGTGGTGTTTTCAGATATTTTGTCCTTGTGTAAGGGAAATGTGCGATTGATCCCAATCCATTGATTGTACGGTTAATTTGAGTTTAAAAAACATTACAATCTTTAATTTAAAATCCAGGATATGCTTTTTATTTAATATGTAATTTGAGCTAATTTACCAGCTTGTTGATGTACAACAAAATTTCAACAAACAAAGGGTGTATTTCAAACACTAAAATACGCAAACATGTAGTACACCCACAAATTGTTCAACATTTTAATAAGAAATATGTGTTTTTTGTGTTGTGGGCAAACACGTCCGCGGCGAACCAAGCAAGCAAGGCAAGTATGCTTTCCAATCTATGACATCTTTCCCGTTTGATGCCTTTTAACTGTAAGTTTTTTTTCTGCAAGTACTTTTTTACCGCTCGATTTTCGGTTGCTTGTGTATCGATGAGCAAACTTAAAGCTTGGTTGCTATGAAAAATTCTAGCTGTGTTACTTAAGCAATCGTGTATAGAACTGTAACATTCAGTGCTACCTTCCTAAACAAAGACGTGGGTAGACTCAAACCAAAAGGAAGTGATGGGCTCTGACAACAAGAAGTGGGTAGGCTCGAACCAAGAAGTTGGTAGGTTCCAACAACTTCCGGCCATAGATTTGTGTAGAGTACCTTGTCTCCGTGGCTTTCTTTTGTCAAGTTTAAAAAAAAAGTTTTTCCAAAAAATTTAGAAGTCTTTTTTTTGCGTAATGTCGCTGAAGGCTAAAATACTTTACCAAAATTCAATAGCGTTTTCCTAAAGTTTTCGTCAATTACAACCGCGCTCAGTGGGTTAGGAACTACTTGAGCCTACCTTGACAAAAAGGAAGGTAAGCCGAGTTTCGGTAGGAAGATAGCCTCGAAGGTAGCACTGGTTGCATTTGTAAGTACTTCAAGCCTAGAACACGCAGGGGTACTCAACTAGTTTTAGCAAAGGTCCAGATACGAAAGATGAAAACCCATTCAGTGCAGACCGAAAGAAAGGTCTTCCTTGGAATTTGGAACTGGTTTACGCGCTTTACGTGCCACAGGCAGACAGTGAGTTCCCGTTCCAAGGAGTGTGGAGATCCAAATTAAGAATTCCGGAAGTTCGGATAGGGACCGCGGTCGCATTTACCAATCCGGAGGTAGGATGTGAACCGCAGTCAGCCAGTTGAGTAGCCATGCTAGTACAGTGTATAAATATCCAATGACATTGATTTTATGTTTTAAATTCTGACAGGAACTAATATCTAGATAAGTGTTTTGAAATGTACGTAGGTTGCTACTACGTCTGAGATATAAGAACTGCTGATCGAAAACTTAACAACTTTCCGCCAAAAATCACTTCACTAACTGCAGTTGCAAATTTCTTACAGTGGCTAGCTATATAGCTAATCATTAGTTGTAACAATAATTACTTGGTTACAACAATAGTAACGGGCATTCATGCTAATTTTAAACCTTAAAAGTCGTATATTTTTCTTAATCTGCTATTGTTTTTATTTGTTGACATTTATCAACAGGTGTTCCGATTAAGATAAAACGCAAATAACTTATTGTAGAAACAATTTTGGAATTTGATATCACTGCAGTAGGAAGCTATTAAGAAGCTTTTTTTCGTTAGAAAATGGCGCTAAGCTAGCATATAGGGGACGAGTGCAATCAAATAAAAAAAATCAATGTTGACAAAAGCCAACGGATGTTCTGATAAGTGTTAACATGTACATAATTGCTTACGATTAGTTAAATAATCTAGAATAACTTCGTTTGCTAAACTTCATATTTTATACTGTTCTAATTTAGGAACAAGAATTTTGTCATTCACAGTGTCGAATGCTTTCACTAAATCCATGAAAATAGTACATACATTATTGCTTTGGTCTGTTTCGTTTCTGATATATTCACAAAACTGGGTAACCGCAAGAGTAGTCAAATGATTTTCTCTAAATCCAAACTGGGTTGGGTTAAACACATTATACTTATTCCAAAACCTCAATAGGCATTTTTTTATAATTGTTTCAGAAATCTTATTAAACGAAGTCAGAACTGATATTGAGCGATAGTTTTGCAAGTCAGATTTGGAGCCTCCTTTGTGAAGTGGCGTAGCACGAGCAATTTTGAGCTCGTCAAAATACCGTCCATTTTTCAAACAATAATTTATCAATTTGGAAAGATAAGGGCTGAAAACATGCTTAGCTGCTTTTATAGGTGTAGTTGAATGTCAGCAAGGCCCGAAGATTTATATAGATTTAAACTACTAATAATATCCGTTACTTCGTACACGTCAGTAGGCTTCAAATACAATAAATTTAATACAAGTTTGCCAAAAAAACGTTTGGTTTCAGAATTGGTACAACTTGTACTCATACAATTTGCCATTTTATGTCCAATTCTGCAAAAATGTTGATTTAAAGCATTGCAAATTTTGGCATGTTTGCTAAAGGCTTTGTCATTTACCTTGATACTGCTTTGAAGTGGCTATAAGAAATTTAATCGAAATTTTATCAATTTGTCAATTGAGTTTGCGACATCGTTCGTTGTATCGGTCTTCGGCAACTTTATCGTTTTAAGGGATTTTCAAATTTTCCGGATTCTTCGTGAACTCATTGGTCCGAAGATTTTGTTGCTGAAGACGTCAATGACTCGAAGAACCTTTATGCAGAAGATCTTGCCAACTTTTTTCGACAAAGACTAAAGCTTCTACGAAGTACTTGAAAAACAAAGATTAAACTGGACATTGTCGCAAAAGTAATTTGTTACTTCGTATGTTTAGTGCACTTTTGTTCGTCTTATTATTATGCCTTTTGAAATCTCCCACAATAATCGGAAAATACGGCAAAAGAGTGTGCCTAATTCCCCTTTACAGCGTACTAGTTCTCCGTTGTCTTCGGAGCGGAAAGATGAAAACTGTTACCGCAAGCTGCTGTCTGCAAAATACAGTTATATTTAAGAATGCATTATTTGGAGAATAGACTGAGGCGCATTACACCGTACAAAATTTGGGATCTTGCGATGCAATTCTAAGAAGCTGCAATTTTATTTACTGACTTTAAGACTTTAAAATTCAATAACTTGTTTAATGAGCATTGCTTCTAGCTAATTTGTTTTTCAAAAGTATTTTGTCGCCTAAAAACTTTATTGAAAAATGGTACAATAGATGGTTAAGCCTACTAACCATGTTATTGCCCGTGCCAGACTGACATTGCGCGGGGCCCCTGGCACGTTGGGGATTTTTGCAACATCTTTCTGCCAAATGTTGGCGAAGACCAAAAAAACGTCTTAACATCTGAGCGAGGGGCCCTTGGCACTGTGCCATATGGTAAATCCTGTCCTGGTTATTGCATTACGTTCATAGAAAGGTTAGATGAAGACCCAGGATAGCAACTTTTGAAACAAAAACCCGTAGTTTTACCAGAGTTATATTTGCAATTACATGTTATTCACCAAGTAGCCTTAGCCTGTGACAGGTAAAGAACCTTTCGGTCTGTCAATCTGATGGCCACCTGTCTACCACGATGGGGGCTTCACACTTTTGCTTTAATTGCTGAACGTCAAGCAGGGAAGCTGTGAGTACCAATTTTTCTAGTATTTGGTATTTGACCCGACAGGGAATCAAACCCTAATCTACCGTTTTAGTAGCAGACGCTTTGCTCACTTGAGCACAAAGCGGTTATACATTTAAGTTGGTTGGCAAAACTTGAATTGAGGGAGCCCGGGCTACTGGTTGTCAATATTATTTTTATTACAGTTGTTCGCGGTGCTAAAAAAAGCTGAAACGGAAAAAACAATAGGCTTTTTTGCCGCATTTTTATAATTGGTGGCATTTTAATTGCGGGGGAGGCTTTGGTGCCTCCCCCTATGGCTAAGCGTATGGCCTGGTGAAAACCTTTTTTATGGTATTCACCTAATTTCCGCCTAAACACAATCGTAATTTTCAGCCTTTTTGCCCTTCATAAAATTCCCTGACAGTAATGGCTCAAACCACGATGGTCTCCGTTGGTCGCTGACTCCACCCCAAGCCCACGTAAGTAACAAGCTTGAGTTGCATTAGTTTGCTCAGCATCAGCCTACACAATTACGACAGTTTCATACAAGAAAATTTTAGCTTTGACTTCAAGCTCCCCCTCCCCTTAGTACTCTCGTTGCTCGCCTTAGCACTAGCCTAACGGGATAGACTCCTGCTGATTCTGCGGGTTTTGCATATGATTTATACGCTAATTTACTGGTCATTATAGCTGGGTAATCTTTCTGTTTGTTGTTTGTTAGTTTGTTTGTTTCTTCCACGAGAAAACGACAGTATATCGCTACATATTGAACGTATCCGCACCCGCTCTGGAGTTTCCAGTGTTCCATTGATTTTTTGAGAGTTTTTATCGCAATTCTATTGCTGCTAGCCAGTTTACAGCAAGCAAAAATAAATCGTAGAGTCTCATCTGTGAACGAAACACCGCAACGATGGTGTGGGCTGTGGCTTAAGCACATTTTTAAATGTTAATCGTACTGTATAGTTGTCATAAAAACAACTCTCTTTTAATCACTCGGCCACGATGGCGATAGACTTTCTGACAATCAAAAATTTTTGCAGCTTTAATCACTCTTATAATTGGTTTAAAAATGTTCAAATATTTTGGCTTCATATTTTGGCTTCATATTTTGGCTTCATATTTTGGCTTCATTTCATATTTTGGCTTCAATCCATTAAATTTTTCAGTGGCAGGGGCTTCATCCCCGCACCCCTTGCTGTAATTGTCGCCGTTCAGTGTGAAATCGCCTCATTGAAAAGTCTTTATTATGCTTACGCCGCTGGGTTATATAAATGAAAAACTTGGACGGTGGCTTGTAACGTTGAATTAAAATATAAGGGGCCCAATATTTAAGCTGTCCCAGGGCCCACGTTTGGCTCTCGGCGCCCCTGCATCCGAGCAACTGGTCAAATGCAGAGTTGTAAGTCGGGCCGTGCTTTTCGGATCGAGTTTGGGTTGGGGCTAGGTTTGGGCTAAAGATTGACAAAATGTCGGACTTAATTCGGGCTTGACATAATACAATACGTACTTGCCAAGAGTTTGTGCTTTTTTAGGTACCATAAAAGCGTAATTTAGAATAACTTTGCTAACACTGAACGGCAATTTTGTTTGAGCATTATACGATTATTTCCACACAATTATTACTATTGCGTCACCATTGCTCAGCAGTACGTATTTTTATTTTAACCGCACACGAGCAAAATCTGTTCGCATTTTTAAACATATCTTAATTTTCGAGCTTTTTCTGGCCTGCTTATTTTGACTTCAAATCACTTTTCGGGTTCTGGTCGGGTTCGGGCTTCTGTTTTTGTGTTCGGGCTTGGTTTGGACCAGTCCTGTTCTAGGCCCGTTCACAACTCTAGTCAAGCGTTTGAATAACTATTTTATTTTATTTTATTTTTTTTTATTTTTTTTTTCTCTTTATTTTTATGCAATAATATAACAAAACACTTGCAAATATATGACATAAAGTATTTCTGATGTGAACGTGAAGTTTGGTAACTTAGCTTCATTTTTCCGATTTATCGAGTAAAGCTTTTTTGTTAAAATCTCAACAATGAATATCGTTTAAAAAAGCTGTGGAGTAAAATTGACCCGAATAATTGTAGCAAAAACTTCAGCAAATTGTAAACATAAAAGTATTATTTTGGATGCGCCAAAACTTCAAATCTATCAAATTTTCATTAATATTCGCTGTTTTATGCCGAAGTGTGTAAAGAGTTTGGGGGCCCATCTCAACGTCATTCCACCCGGGCAACACAGCTCCTTTCAGAGAAATGTGCATCGGTAGTAAACCGTTGGCAACACTGTGTCCGATTTGACAGGCCAAAGTTTAAAATTCAGATCTCCCGCTCCTTTGGCACACCCGTTAATGTTCAACCAACTTAATTGATTTTGATTTTGTTTGTTAAAATTTATTGATAAATCTTTTATATCAAATTTGCAAGGTTTTTGTAATTCATGAAAGTAGATCTAGAATAGATATCGTCAGCCAAACCGATCTATAAAAGTAGAAAAATATTTTTATTCATATTTATTATTGTTTAAAAAGTAAAAAAAAAAAAATTTATTTTAAGAATAAACAAATTTAAAGTTAAAGTTCAGCATTTTAAAATTCCAAGTGTAGCGGCGATTTGTTAATTTGTTATTTCAAGATTCGAACCAGGTTTCATTTATCCGCACATTTACATAAAGATCAAGAATTGATTTATTGGAATTCAAACATTTTAAGTGCGCACTTTTTTGATTTGCTGCAAGATTACATCCTTTTAAATCCGGATGTTTGCCCAAAAGTTGTTTAATTATTTTTTTGTTACGTAGAACTCATTTACATTTTAGATTGCCGTTTTTGCGTGAAAAAAATGTGCGTTAAATTTACATGCAAATTTTTGTGATTCTTGCAATCTCAAACTTGCAATGGCAAAAAAAGTGTTCATTTACTTTTTAGGCTTGATTTTTCTCCACCGCAACCCATCTCTGATTGTGCTTCTTCTTTGTTCAACATACTTCGTTCAATATTTCGTAATTTGTTAGCATACATGTACAGTAATACATGTAAAGTTATAGTTGATCCTAAAAACTTTTTTAAAAGTGCTTTTTTTCTGACGATGTGTGCCTAAAAAACTCATTTTGTTTACCTACTTCTTATAGTAAAAGTGTTTGGTATTTTATAGTAAATTACTTTGGTAGATCTGTGCTGTTATATGAAATGCTAATAATTTTATTTGTGATTCTGTAAGGTTATTTTTTGAGCGCTTCTGTAGTAATACCAGGCGTCTTTACTATCGCTTCAGAAGTACTGGCTTTTTTTTTTTAAATTTCAACCACAATTTTAAAATCCACAGCATTTCATATATCTATTTGTGTTTTGTTATGGTGCTGATCAGAGGTGGAGTCCTCGAGGACACATTTTCAAGTTCTTGGCCTTGGCCTCGAGGCCTCAAGTTCTCGAAAATTGGCCTGTCCTCGGCTCGAGGACAGCACTATTTTTTGAATTGTTAAAATGTTGTGGGGCGCATGAAAAATTTTTTGGAAAACGTTTTTTTGTGGAGATCGCTTGAAGAATTTTTGTGAAGACCTTTTTTTTTTTTTTTTGGAGAGCACTTGCGCTTGTGTCCTTGGTCCTTGGCCTTGGCCTCGAGCATTCCTGTCCTTGGCCTCGAGAGTGTCTGTCCTCGGAAAGGCTGTCCTTGGCCTTGGCCTCGGATTTTTTTTGTGTCCTTGGCCTTGGCCTCGAGCCTTGTGTCCTCGACTCCACCTCTGGTGCTGATAAACCACAGCTGTTATAAAGCGCTACTATTCACAACAATAATAAATAAATAAATTCTGGATTAGTTGCGACAGAGAGGAGAGTCCCATTTGAAAGGACTGAGTCAGCAAGCAAATTTTTTTACTTGGAACCGAGTAAAAACGTGGTGGCATTTATCAAAGTCATCGAGAATTGAAATTTTTGGACTGAAAAATTGTCCATTTTCAGAGCTTTAGTGCTCAATTTAGCTTTTAGAGCTATTGTTTGTTAATGTCCGTTGGCACATACCCCCTCGCTTAGCTGACGTCCCCTCCATCCCTCTCTCTCTTTTTTGGATTAGTCACCAGCTCTCGACGGATTTGTTATTTCAAGTTCGAGTTAGCATACAGCCAAATTGTGGAATTTATTGCGTCTGCCTCAGAAAATCCATTGGTGAGTAAAATGTTTAATTTTTGCTTTATTTACTCCAAGATAATCTAATTATTGTTTATTCCCAAGATAATCTAATTATTTAATTTTTGCTTTATTTACTCCGAGATAATTTAATTATTGTTTATAACACCGAGGATATTGTAAAGACTTTAAATACAAAAACGCTAAATTATCATATACGCTATAAATCATGTGTTTGTGTGCATCCGGTAGTTTTCAAGGTGTAACGTTACTTTCTTTCATTTAAATTTATTGTGTTTACGTGTTAATAAAAGTTTCTTGCACATGTTTTGCGTTTTTCAGAAACGTTTTTTGGTATTTGATTTTTTGGTCAGCGTTTGTGGATTGTGCTTCATCAAGTTGGAATTAAAACTAAATAAAACCAAACGAGTTATTGACTGAAGAAGCAGACTTAATAATCAAAATCCAATCAGTGACACTAAGTACTTTTTATTTTTAACGTTACATGAAACCAGCATAAGGAAACTAACTTGGTGAAAACATTTTATTCTTTGTGAATTTTGTGTTTTGAAGAACAATATTATGGCGTCAAATAACAATACGAATGCAAGTAATCTACGCGAGAAAGAATTGTGTCTCAAACCAAAATCATTGTTATAACGCCCAACTACTGTATTGTTCGAACGAAAAATGCTTGAAATCTCTTTAAAAGACCCACGGTTATAAAAAAAAATTAAGCTATTATAACGCAAAACTATAAAGCCATTGATGTTAATTCTGAGCATGCCGAAACAGAATAGTGTAGAATATACAAAGCTACCTCTGTCAAAGTTTTTAGAGCTGGCCCGTGTTTATTTTCTGAGTTTTTAACAACAACTTCCACAATAATGGCAAATGCTGCTGAAGATTTCAACTGTCCGATTTGCTTCGAAATCTTGAAGCAGCCCATCAGAATAACCAGTTGTGGTCATAACTTTTGTGAAGGATGTCTCCAAAATCTGTGTTCACCGAGTCGACAGCCAAGGTCAGTACTATTGACAAGATTATGAAATTTTAAAACGTTTCAGTGGTAAGCATTGAATGAAAAATGCAACCACTGAGGTTTTAACGCAGCTTGAATGCTAACCGATTTGACCAGCCTAAAGATTAATGACAAGTCTTGAACGTTATTGAAGTTATTGTATTAACTCTTTTGGTTTTTGATATTGCATTTGCTTTTTTATGTTTTCTTGTTGTTTTCTTATTTAAGATTCTGAATAATGCAACATATCAAAGCACTGCAGTGTTCTCAACTTTGTAATGGTAGCATCATTTTTGTAAATAGTCGTCTGTTAAGTTTGAATGATAAAAATTCTACAGTTGTCCGATCTGCCGTGCATCGCTACGAGAAACAAGGAATGACGTCACCATGATGACACGAAATCGAATGCTGGAAGAAGCCATCGAAAAAGTAAAACTAGCGCAATATTTAGGAAAATCAGTATCATTATTAAAAATTATTGATCTATTATTATTTATCGGATATTCTTTTTTTTTCGTAACAATATCAATTACCCAGAACTGGACAGCGCTCTTTTGAGCTTTTAGCTCTCATCCGCAGCCCTGAGCATATCTAACCAATGGTATTTCCCACCTGGACAAATTTGTCGGTCAAACTGAGCTACTGTTTTACGCTTGCACAGTGCCAAAGGATTTGGAGGGAACAAAGCAATTTTTCGCTTGTGGTACTTTACAAAACAAGTGAAAAATTGCTGGGCTCAAGTAGTAAGGACAACCATAGGCTATCCTTAATACAAGGTGGGCTCCTCACTGCGTGAAGGCGGAAATCAAAACTAAACAAGCTTGACGTCTTTCGTGATTGACTCACAATTATAAATGGTGCACTGCTTGAGAATTTTAGGCCCCCGAAATGGGTTTACACTCGAAATTGTTGTTCAAACCAGCATTAGTTCTAAGCCTAATCTAAACGTTAAGGTTTAGGGCTACTGCTGATTTGAAAAACAAATTCATGCATTTACTGTGTAACATGCGGGTCAAAACGTTGTATCCAATGCGGTTGACCAGCTCGGTTGAACAACACACAGGCTACTCTCTAGCTTGACTTAATAACCGATTGAAACGCTTAAACTTCCACTTGCTGCTGCGTTGGAGTGTGACACTACATTCATTCTTGTCTTTTTACGATGGCAACAGCATTTCAATGTTTTCAAGCTGGGCAATGGAGAGAGCCCACCACTCCAACGTCCAGTCGTGCTCGCCATTGTAACATCCGCGTCAAAAAAACGAGTTTCAATGCGGTCGACCGGATCCGTTGAACAACTTTAAGATCTACTTTTCAGCTTGACTTAATAACCAATTGATCCGATTACACTTCCACTTGTGGCTACGTTGGAGCCTGACGCTAAAACCGTAAAAAAATTTTTATTATTTTATTATCCAAATAATTAGGCTTAGTTTAGGGGTGGGCAAATTACGGCCAGCGGGCTAGATCCGGCCCACCAAAGCGTTTCATCCTGCCCACTTGTGCCTGCTAAACCTGCTACTATAATTTTTGCGGATATAAATTTTGTAGAAAGTATCAATGAAAATTACAAATGTTGGCTAAAATAAATTATATACCTTATTATATTGTGACGAGTCTGTTTACGTTTATACTGTCGCATGACTTCACAATAATGTAATTGTAGTCAACATGATTGTGCTACTGATGTATAGGTGTGATGTAGCTTAGCTGAAATTTGCCTATACCTAGTGCCAGTTAAGTAGCTTAATGTAAAAGTAGTCTTAGTTTAGAAGAGAGTTTGCCAAAGTGTAGAATTGCTTCCGTAATGTTAATACCGCTTTCATTTTTATATTATAACTGATTCTATTTGAATCAACTGGTTAATTAAATGAATAGTTTTGGAAATATTTTCTTCCGCATTTTGCTGACCCCTGTAATAAATCCAGAAGTATTAGCACGAAAAAACGCCAAGTAAATTCCAAAAATGACGTGTTTTTAATCAGGAATGGATCAAGAGGTATTTTTTGTAGAAACTGGTCAATTAAAAGCAGCCGGCTTATTTGTAGTACATGTGCCGCATTCAAAGAAAGTAATATTAAGCGACATTTCGTAGCAAAACATAAACACTTTAGCCAACTATTTTCGACAAAAGAGCTAAAAATTTAGCCGCAGATACGGTCAAAAACTTGAACACAGCAACAGGAAATAATGAATTTAATAAAAAACTTCAGGGAAAAGAAAAATTTGCTCACGATTTATATTTGAAGGTCAAATCGTTTCTAATAAAGCTTCCACTTTTTGCAAAACAAATGTCAAATGAAAACTTTCAGCACGTTCCTCTCCAATAAAATCAGTCTGTTTACTTAACATGTGCAAAACAAACTATAGTGGACTTATTATAGGCCGAGAGAAGAATTTGCCAGAAGATTCGCTGATTTCAGTTCCATTTAGCATGAATTTGATTCACTGAAGCCCCGTTCTCGTGTGATGCTAAAACTGTCGCCAACGAGCTGTAGGTGGAACTCATAGATCCCCAAGCAACAATGCTTTCGAAGAGTAGTTTTGAAAAAAAGTCATTAATTGAGTTTTATACATTGCTTCACCCAAAAAAAAGAAAAATTCAATGATGTCAAAAATTTTGCAAGAAAAATGTTTGTGGTGTTTGCATCAACATGCATATGCGAGCAAACTTTCTCAAGCATGAAGATCAACAAAAGCAAAACAGATCTTTTATAAGGGAATCAAACCTACAAGCTATCTTAGAAATCAGCCCAAGCAGCTTGGAGCCTGACTTAAACAAACTTTTGAGCGCATGCAGAAGGCTACATCAGTCCCATTAACTGTTGCGCCACTTGATATACTAGTTGTATTGTTTGTTGTGCATTAGCTGTTATGCTACTAATTCGTAAATAAATTGTTTTTTCACATATGTTTCAATATTGAGTTTAAAGCATCCGGCTCAGTAACTAAGTTCATTATCTGTAACCGGCCTACTTAGAAATTAGGGCATATGCTGGTTTGAAAAGCAATTTCTAGCCTAATGCATAAAACGGCAACAAAAAATAATTAAATTAGTATCACTGCATAAAAATTAATGCGATTCTTTTTAAAACAAAAAAACGTGTTAAAATAATTATGCTTTTCCAATGCTTATAGCCCTACTAAAATCGGCATCAGATAAGATCTTATGCTTAAAAAAACTATACTCACTGTTTGTTGCCAAAGTAATTTACTTGGAATGATGAAAAGATAACAATTTTTTTCTTTAGAGTAAATGCTGTTAAAGTATGAAATGATATTACTAAAAAAAGAAAAATTCAAATCTAGTGCTTAGTCTGTGACTACGCCTTTGTGGCAATTCTGTGTTTCATTACATTTTGCTAACAGTTCATGAGTTGAATTTCGAGCTCGTGGTCTCTGCAAGCGCTCGGGTTGGTAGAATGTGATGATCGCGGTACGTCTTGCTTGTCGCGGGACTTGCTCGTTTGCTGTATTTTTGAACGTTTACTGCGAAAGTTTAATTTACAGTACGATTTGCATCTTAAAAATCCTGATTTTCATTTAATGGAAACAATTGATCTTTCTTTAGTTTTGTGCTCATGATTTATAGATAAGAAGCACATTTTTAGTTTTGGTTTTAAGTTCTGAAAATAAACTAAGTCAATTAGCGACACCTTCTGTTTTACAGATTCAATACAATATTCAATAGAATCTGCTTTTCTCTGACGCTGTTTTTAGTTCAGATTTTAGATTCTTTATAGTTCTAGAGTTTTTTTTTCTGTTTTGGTCCAATTTTGTGGTCCTTGGTTCCCTAAAAAAAGGAACCAAGGACCGCGAAAAATGGACGTCGTAAACGGGGTAATGTTTTGTGGTGACCAAAAACTTGACCCAAACCCAAGCGTGGGGCTGCGATACTGATAAATTTAATCTAAGCTTGAGGTACACCAGAAACTTTGAGCTCTTAAAGGCCCCACGATGTTACTAAATTTATGTTATTGTTTTGGGAGCTATGTCTTTCTAAAACTAACGAAGCTAACTCAAAAATCAGCAAAAGTTTGCGAATATTCGCAGCTTGTTCCACGTTTAAGCTTATTTTGTGGTACGGAAACTAGATAAAAAAAGAGTGGTCCTCAACCGTCAGACGTCAATGAGGATATTAAAATAAAGTTTCCTACAATCTTAGATAAAAATATCGCAAACTTTATTGCTTTAAAATATTGACGCTCAAAATAGAGTAAATCAATTCCACAGCAAAACTCATGACGTTTGCACAAAAACTGTCGGGTAGAAAGGAAATGGTTTTCTCGGAAAAGCAAAATGGTGCTACATAGAAAGTGGCCTTTATTAGGTGCCAGGGTTGTGGCAGATTTAACATACTAAACATGGTATGAAAGTATGCTATAGATTTGTTCGTTGTAAACAGTGAACTTATAACTTGTGCGACAGCAAAAACCTTTGACAATTCATAGAAAAAGTTCCAAAATCTGTCCCTCAGTTGCTGCATGAAATGCTAACAAAGCTTACATGTGCCGTTGTCACGCCCTTTTCTTTTCTAAGCTTTAATCTATTTCGAGTTGTGTTAACGCAAATGGAGTGTAAATGCTGAGATAAAATTACACTGTATGCTACAAACGCAGCGTTTTGCACCTTTTTACATTATGTCGTGGCGTATTTCATTTGTTAGGGCAGCATGTAGCAATGGCGCCCTGACAACCGTAATGGGCATTTTCTTCTCTAAAAAATACGAGCATTTGTTTTTTTTTTAACAATTGTCATTAGTTCGGACTTTATTATGTTAATTTTTCGCCGGCTTTTTTAATGCAAAGTATAGCTGGTGTGTGCAGGACCACCAAAATTTATTAAGGGTCTTTAGACAAGAGCCTTAAGGCAAGATCCAGCAAAAAACCTTTTCTCATATCCACCGTATAATGATTTGAGATTTACGAGCCACCTTAAAGTGTCTGAAATTGCGTTTGAATGGAATAACAATTATCATTTTTACCTTTCCTAAAAATCACTCCCAGGCTGAGATTTCTGATAAAAATTCGATCATATTTCAGCATGAGTATTTTGCAGTATATTTGACAAAATAACTGCATTTTTGTATCTAATCCATACAAAACTATTGGATCGGCGGGTGGCATTGCCGGGTAAAAATGATAACACTTGAGGCGTAAAAATTTTGCTATGTAGCCTACAGTGATTGTGAACTCGAATGTCCTCCACTCCTTTAAATGCATTGGGTGCTTAAATCCAATTGAGAATGATCAGAAAGCAGCGGCTGTAATTTCTAAAAGTTCTACGAATGTGACGTTTTTATTTATTTATTTTGTTAGCTACAACATAGCGGAGAAAGTTCCGCACCAGCGAAAGGTTTATCCGAAGACGCCGTGGCTCAATTGCTGGGTAGGTGGGCAATTCGAGTAAATTTGATAATTAAGTCGACTCAGAATTTTACTCAATTCAATCGTATATGTTTTCTTCCACTCCAATGTTTATGATTAAGACCTGACTTGATTGACTTCAGTTTTTTCTTTTTGTCACAAGAAATATCGGTAACCCTATCCGTTTAGAACGAATCTTTTCCATATTATCCTGGACCTGGTTGACATTTTCCAAGTGTGTGGTGGTCCTACGCCAAAACCAGCAATGCTCGTAGGTTATTATCAAAACGTAAAAACAATATTTTTTAAGCGGAAAAATGATTGTTGCGAAATAACGACTTTTCGATGATATCCTAAACAATTTTTTTTGTGCATCAAACCCAGCTTGATCATTGCCGAGATTCTTTAACGAACTTCATTTTGCAGAGTCAGCAAATGCGTTCATAAGTGACGCAAATAACACTGAAGCCTCGCAACTTTTGAAGCCCATCTTAATCCAACATAAAACTACGAAGAAGATTTTCTCACTGGTTGAGAAAGCCAAAGGTGAAGTTAAAAGGCGATCGTATTCAAACGCCGAAACTACATGCACAGAAATTGCGAGGTTGATCAAATTGAAAGCATTCGAAAATGAAAATAATAAAACCAAACAAAAATGCCATGATGAACTTCGTACTTTGGTAGAAAAGTTGATTGAAACCAAGCAACTCGATTTAGCGCTGCTACTAGTAGAAAGCCAGTTTCATCTAATCAAACATTCGTACAGAGCGCAAAAACAACTCAAAAAGTTTGAAGATCTCGGAGGTTCATTAATGGATATCTCACAAAACTTTCACTATGAAAGCGAATCAGTAAAAGTCAAGCAAATTTACTGGCTTTATGACGAAATATTGAAGAATATGCAGTTAATAAACGATGTTGATATGAAGGTTAAAACTAAAAGCATCGCATGGTTTATGTATTACTACGGGACAAGTTCTAATTCTATGAAAGACTTCACCAAATCTATTGAGATTTTCCTGAAGGTGATATTTCTAATGAAGACAAGTTTTGGTGACCATGCTGCTAATTACAGAGTGTTTAGTTTAAGTCATCACAATTACGCTTATACTTTCAAAGCAACAAACCGCTTGATTGAAGCAAAACAAATGTATAAAGAAGCTTTGAAATTTCAAGAACAAGCTTCTGATTGGCCCAGTGAAAAATTAAAAAGGGATTCTATATTATTGACATCTCGTGTGTTGCACGAGGCGAACACCAAACTCGCCCAGTAATTATTATTAAACTAAACACTTCTAGTTACGCTATTCTGCAGCATTGTATAAAAATCAGCGAAATTGCGTCATGAATTATGATAACAATTTTTAAAACAGTTCAACAAATAGAATTAATTTGAGGGTTCAAGAAACACAAATCCATTATACCATCATCCTTGAACTTATGCAGTATAATAAAAATTGTGATTTAACGCTATTCATGATTCGTTAAATTTAGGCTAAAAATATAACTTCGGGTGATTCGGATTATCACGTTGCCTTGCCACATCACTAATTTTGAAATGAAAACAAATACTGTAAAACCTAAACCGATTACAAATTCATTTTGGAGTTTTTATCAAATAAGTTTATTTTTGAAGCGAGCTTCAACAAATTTTGCTATATTTTGAATTACCTTTTGAGCATATAATTATTGACCAAAAAAATGAAGGTTTTGTTTGAGAAAAAATTAATTCAGATGCAATTCCCAGGTGGATTTAATGAATTCTTTACTATCAGCATTACCGTTTATTATTTGTGATGCCTCTATTGTTTGTAGCAAAGCAGCCATATCATAAAACTTGTGAAATTTTGACTGAATGTAAACCAAAACGATATAGTGCATGCTAGTTTGCTGCATGATAGCAGAAGAAATTTTTGCAGAGAAATAGCAAAGTGTTTTGGCGATATACTTTTGATTATTGAGGTTTATAGTACAGGTATATTATTGTGGACTCAAATTGGGATTGAAGAGAATTGTAATGAGCTTCTGTAGGCTATGTCTCATTGTCAATTGTAGTGGAGCATCGTTGCTTCAAAAGTTACGCTTCAAAATGTTGTACAGTATTGAGACAATTTCTGTATAAGCGTCTGTATAAGCGTCTTTTCTGTATAAGCGTCAAAATGTTTTTTGTATTTCTGTATAAGCGTCAAAATGCTTTACAACCAACTGTAACTGGTAATCACTAGCAGCTTATTTTGGTTACCTGATTAAAAAAATAGCATTGTTTGGTAGCGCTCTCACATCAATTCTAATTGACCAAACTGCTGCTGCACAACCCTGAGATAATAAACTTTGACTCCCAAGGACGACGATTCGATTCCCTCTTCCATTACCAATTCTGACCATTTAATGCGCATGTGCAACGCCCTAAAAGTGTTTTCTGTATATTTTTTAATGTAATGCTCGTTTGGCGTCATCGAATTTTTTCACTAAACTATTAAGATATTTTTTTGTTGAGTTAATTTGGTTCCATAGCTTATAACACCTTAATGATGACTTGTTCTGTTTGAGAAACATATTGAATATCGAATCGTCACAACAACTATGTTAAAAGCCCGATTAATCGTGTTTTATTGAGACTTGTATGGAGTAAGTATATATAAAATATTGTTGTTTTTTTTGTTTTTTTTTTTTCTTTACTCTGCATGTTACGTCGCTTCGGCTGCAATGGATATCGAATCTGGCCTTGTCTGCTTTTTTCGAGAAAGTTATTGCTGCTCTTTGTATTGCTGCTAACACGTGATGTTTTACCTCACAATTTACCAGCCAGTTTGCTCTCTTGCCTTTTGCAGTTGCTAATTTGCATACTTCTCAATACGGCGTTTGCCAGCTTGCTGTTCAACTATTTCTTAATCTATACTCATTCTTTTTTGAACTATGGTCTTAACTACTGCTAATATCTGAGCTCCTTTTCAACTGGAACTATTTTCAAATTTCTTGGGCCTTCTTGCAACTGACTGGACAATTATTTTGGTATAAAAGCAATTTTTTTATTGTTTTTGTTCTTCGTATATTTAGGATTTAGATATTTACTTGAACGTAAAGCAATGTTTTCGTCCCCATGATAGTTTAGATTTATATGTACTAGTTAGCGTCTCGGGCTTCTTAATTTTGTTATAGTCTTCTGTTCTTAATCTTTTGTTCTTAATCGTCAGTACTTTAGAAACCGTTCGCCACCACTCGCTCATTAGCGCTCTCGCTCGACGACATTGAATTGACGTCGACTCCGGATAGTTTTAGGACAAATAAGCGACAATCACCAATTACACCAAATCATTACAACGTTGTTTTCTTTTTGGTACATACAACTCAATAGAAATGATCTTTTGTTAACAATTTGTATGAGCGTGTTTCAAATTAGTGTGAGTTTTTTTTTTGCAAAGCCAGTTAAATTCTAATTCAGACCTTACACTGCATATTAATGTGATTTTTTTTTCTTGGAGTTTTTGCTTTATTTATACTGGCAACCAAGCCAAAATAGAGAGTTTTCTCGAACACTACAGGACTTTGAAAAATTTTGGTGCTTTATTTGTTATGTGCGTAGTGTAGTAAAATGGTACCATTGAATAAGAAACCAATCACATTTTTTGTGGGTTTCTAATAAAATTTTTTTCTTAACGTAAGTTGTTTTTGTTCACATGCTGATTTTAATAGAAGTTATTACAGTGCTGTGCATGATTTGCTCTTATTGTTCCTACAGTTGAATCATTCAATTGCGTAGAGCCCAGTTTATTGTGACGTTGCACCATGCACGACAAATACTTCCCACCACATTTACATGTGGTGGCTACATGCACGACAAATACTTCCCACCTTATTTTCGCCAAAATCATTATTTTTACAAAAGTAATTAGGTACTCGGTTTGTTCGATTTTACTTCCACCTTATAAAATTTTTACCAAAGAAATTTTTTCACTATTTTAAGCAAATTTTGACTATTTAAGAGAGCAAAGCTGTAAGTCGGGCTGGGCTTTTCGGGTCGGGTTCCGACCTAAAGTTGACAAAAATTAGTCCTTAATTCGGGCCTGAGACGTGCTTTTCTTTTGGGTGCACAAAAATATAATCAAATTAACTAGGAAACATTGCTAAATTTTTCAGACCTAAATTAACTTTCGTTTTTTTTCTGGCATGATTTAGGCTTCATATTAGTTTTCGGGTTCGGCCGTGTTCTGGCTTATATTTTCGGATTCAGGCCTGCCGTTTGCAACTCTTTAGGAGAGCTAAAGATGATGGTATCAAACGCTCCAAATAGATTAGTTAGTAAGTCACTGATAAGATGAGTTACTGGTTATCTCTACCCAAAAAATAATACAAGGTCAACAACAAAACGTCTTATAAATTTTTACTGATTGTTTTTGTTTATTGTTTGTAAGTACAGAAAGTCATGCGTATCCAGAAGGGAAATGGGCAGTAGATTTTCTTAATGTTGACCTGTAGTAGTTTTGAATTTTATACAGGGTTCAAAATTAAAGAAGCATCGAAGTTTGATTTATTTGGTGCTAAAACTACCAGGAATGTGAAGGCAGTCGATTTTTTAATGCTTCCGCTTCCAGCTTCTCTTGAAGTGTCAGGCTTCCGAGATTTCTTCCACTTCCTCACTCTTAGAATTTTTTGCTTCCGCTTGCAGCAAAAATTAATTGCTTCGGTGTTCATTTGCACTTGCAGCTCATTTTTTCAAAATGCTGCAGATTTCAGGCAAATTTTACCGCTTCCAGGTTCTGCTTTCATGTTTGCCGAAATTACAGTAATTGTTGTACTATACCGTGTAAGTTGTACTACACGAGATGTTCCAGGAAGCTTAAAATGAAGCAGAAAATTTAAATAATGTAAAGAAAAGCGGGAAATTAGTGGTTTAGGAAGTTACGTTTACAGTGCATTTTTTGGGGCATTAAGTCGTCTCTGGAGCGGGAGGTCTGAGGTTCAAATCTCAGGCCAGTCAAATCGGACACGGTATTGCCAACGGCACGCCACCGCTGCAATCTTTCTTCAAAAAGAGGTGTGTTGCCAGCAGGTGTAATAACGCGGAGATGGGCCTGGTGAACTCGTTGCAAGCTTGTTTACACTCGTTACACCTTACATAATACAGCAAGTACAATGTAAGATTTGAGTTGATTGAAAATTTTAATTTCAATATTTTTCTTTTTCCCTACTGTTACAGTACCTCATGAAATAAACAATTTTTTTCAATGAAACAATCTTTTTTCGAGTTTGATTCTTGGAAAGTATTTGAAATTGAATCAACAAAACAAGCAATATATAGTAATTATTTCAGTTTACAAGATATTATAGGCTTAACCGTAAATTGTTAAATACTACCTCTAAATTTCTTGACAGATTGGTCTACACCTGTCGTGGTACTGGTTCTATACTCCGACAGATGTGATATATTTTAAAGCTGCTACATCACATCAATGATCTTGCAAATTTAAGTTGATCGTAGACCTGCAACATTAAAAAGCGGCATCAGATACAGCAAACACTAAGTTAAAGAAAAGGCTAAAAATTTAGGCAGTGGCACTACTGTACAACATTTTTTGGACAGTACTGTAGAGCAATTTCGTTGTCGAGCCCCTCATACTCTCGATCATAACTTTGACGTATAGCTTAGACGTTGGCGTGTGGCGAGATTGTTGAGTTTTGTGCCCCCAACCCTTAAAAAGAGCGAGGTAGCATAAAAATCCACACCAAGCACTTTTTGGCTAAAAGGCTTTTGTTTAGTATCTTGATGCTGTCTGCGTTATCAGTTTTAAACAAGTTGTTGTAGATCTTTATGCCTAAAAATACGTAAAATGAGCCGCCATCTTACAAAACGTTTCGACCCAGTTTTGGCATATTTTTGACCATCCATAGTCTATTAGAAAGCGGGAGGCATCCAAGGCTCAAGACGGCCAAAAAATTGATATCCTGCTTACCATATGGCCATGAATTTAAAGCAGCTGTAAAGCACACTGCGCACTTTCATTGATATTTGGTAGAAATAATTACTATTATTGCTAAACTTCATTCCAAAACTTGAAGTGACCAATATTCAGTGTTTAGAGGAAGAGGAAGCAGACCTTTTTTTTGTATTTGCTTCTGCTTCCAAATCTTCCAAAAATTATGCTGTTCCGACTTCGCTTCCGCTTCCGACTTCTTTTATTAAAGTGCTTCCACTTTCGTTTCCTCAAAAAAATTAACCGCATCCGCATACCTGGAACTACAGCATAATAATACTACTAGCATTACAATCTTGTACGTACATACTGTAAAATCAATATCCAAGAAATAATACGAAAAATTTATTGCCAACTTAAAAATTAAATTAAAATCAAATATTTATTTTACATCTACGTAATGCCAAAACATGCTGTAATGGCTTCGTAAGACCATCTCGCATCATTGCGCCCACGGCCAAGACTAGATCATAATAAGCTTAATCAGACACGCCGAGTGATGTCCAGATGAAACCAGCTAGTCTGTGCTGGCAAAACTTTGGTGATAATTAGTGGCGTATTTAGGGAGGGAGCCATCGTGCCATGCTCCCCCCCTGGGTCGCCAGTACAGTATTTTTTTTTTTTTATTTTTCATTTTTCAAAGCAATGTTATAAGTTAGAGCGATGAAGAGCTATTACACATAGCGGTTGGGGATTTGAGCAGCATCGATATTCTCGTTATTCCGTAAATTTCAAAGTCTTAATGTGTACTTCTTGAAAAACTGTTGCAGAGTTCTATGCAACTGGCAGGTACGCAACATTTTACATTTGGCTTCAACTTAAAATTAGACGACCGCAGCACACGCTGCTGTTATGTTGTTTATTTCGCCAGGCTGTAGCAAGGACATCGCGAGATCATTAAAGATTTCAGCTGAACCAAAATTTAAGTCTTAAATTTACATGGGACCTAGGGTGGTCAAAAAAATTTTAATGGGACCGCAAAAAAAATTTTTTTTCAAAAGTTTGAGAATCATACTGATATAGAAGAATGCCAGTAATTGTTGAGCCACACACTGATGTCAGAAATTAAAACTCCCGCGGTTTTGAGGATATTGAATAGCAGTTTGCTAGTGCCAATAATGCGAAGTTATATTGCAGCTACATTTTTAAGGCTCAAGTCGTCAAGTGCTCGCATTGTATATCGTAATGCACAATTGCATAATGAGCCATCCAACTCAAACTGCTCGTACTGTAAGCTACAGCAGATAGCATATCGTATAGTGAATAGTGGAATAGTAAATAAAAATTGTAGACTACGTCGTACGATGCAGTGAATAAAATAGTTCACGATTCGATATCAAATTAATATCAATTAATGATAAATTTACTGTCTGGAAGCAGAAAATTAATCTTTTTGATTGTGTATAATTTAGTGTATAAACTGCAAATACGACAAAGAAATGTTGCGAATTCAACTCTTGCGTCTAAAGCTATTACCAGGGTTCTAATCCCAAGGGAGCCTGAGAACTTCAACTGTCTTGCTGTCCTTGAACGCTCAAGTTCTAGTCCAAGTAGTATATTGTTTATCTTGATAATTTAACTAAAAACGATTGGGTGTCAGATAAATTAAATCAACCGGAAAAGAAAAGTAACAGCAGTTGCAGGAACGTAGCAATAACAGCAGTAAAACAGTAAATTAACTTTTGTTGACTCCGATCTCTAAATCAATAGACGCAAAACTTGTCGAATATTAAAAATGGCCATCTAGCAGAAACGCCGAGAAAACTTACAATGACCGTTCAAAAAATGTAGCTATGGTGCATGGTGAGTATAGTAACGTGATTAAACTCTTCGCAAATTTACGAAAATTAAGAGCGGAAGGCGCTCTAAAACTTGTTGCAGAAGTGCATATTTTACAGAATTGCAACAATTCGAAAACTGCGCAAAACCAATTGCTAGAAGCCTATTATCATGCTGGAACAAGAAAAAAAAATTACGGATTTCTTTGCCTCCCCTAGTGTAACTTCCATTAAGTTTGGGGGTACCAGTGGAGCAAACATCAGCACAGTCTCATCCAGCAACAACAGAGATGTTCCAGAACAGTCGCAAGGAGCTCGTCCTCGTCCATCGCAAGTATTACATGTGGCAGAAAAGGAGGTAGTACAAGTACCCACAAAGCTTTGACAGAGAAGAAAATAACAGGTTTGGCTATTGCCAACTGGCGTGAGTATTCTTACATGGAAAAAGCTCGTCTTTTTCCATGTTAGAATACTGCCGGGAGAAAAAACAACTTTTTTCAAGAGGAGCCAGAATATGCTTGTGTTAGGTTTGAAGCAAGCAATATGCTTGCATATTTCCATCTTGCTGTAAACTTTTAAACTTAAGTAACATTTCGGCTAATAGCAGTTCCAGAATAACTTAAGTTGTACGTCGAGTAAATAATGGTTTCAATTTAAAGTACGTCCGTTGATGTATCGTGTCTTTATGAGTTGATATGACGGTACCTGCAAGAAATGCTTAACGTAACGTTTTCGTTTCCGAGCGAAACTAATTGTGTTACTCAGCAAGACATAAGGTAAAATATTTTTTTGATATTGGCTTAGCAAGTTGTTTTCATCAATCACAATAATTATGGAGTGTAACATTGTTTTCTTTGTTTGCTTTTTTTATTTATTCTTTTATTACAAAGCAATGCTTGAAAATCGCTAGAAGTTGATCAAGTTCAAGTTTTGAGCCAAAAGTATTATGCAAATGCAAACAATTTACCGGTAAGTTGTTTGTTGATAGTGTGAAAAAACAAACTGAAGATAAAATTGGTTCTTAAAACAAAAAGTAGCCTACACAGCCGTTGAGTTCGAAACATTGCAGTACCGGTATTAAATAGCGCAACATAGAATTGAATATCTGCAGTCTGCACACTGCAGGCAGCTGCTCGTGATTGTTCTAACTCAACTTACCTACGCTCATCATAAAATTATATTAGTTTTAGCGCTACTTTTTTGTGGATAATTTATGGCTAACCCGTTCAAAAATCTTGCATACGCTACTGGTGATAATCTAGATAACCACCGAAGTTTTGCAAAAATAATAATTTTGTTATAGGTAAATTGTCGGTGATGATGGGGCGGAATGGACTACTACTCGACTTCTTGCATTTTCTTCTTAAAAACGTAGCATTAAATTTTTATGTAAAAACAGAAACTGAGGTGTGGTCTAAAGCTGAGCTACTATCTAAACGACTATTCAACGAACTCAAAGACACTAATTTTTTATAACAACTCTAGATAGAGGCTGGCTGTTGTTAAATTTTTAGATACTTTGAGCCTCATTTGTTTTTAGTTTGTTACTAAATTTTATTGATGAATAAAGTGACTCAAATTCATTCTTGATTAATGCTTAAAAGTCTTTTTTTTGTTTAATTAATCATGGTAATTGAAAATAATAATCTTCTTTCTACTTCTTTCTACCTTCTACAAATAAATCTTCTTTCTCCATTTGGAGGGGTCTCCGGGAGGGTGGCACCCCCAAACTGTGTCAAAACATTTGTCTGTTAAATATCTGCTGATATCATAAAACACTGGCACTCTAAGTTGATCCATTCAAAGCATTGATTTTTGGAGGTGTCCATTTGGGGGGGTCCCCGGGGGGGGGGGGGGGGGGGGTGGCACCCCCAAAGTATGTCAAAATATTTGTCTGTTAAATATCTGCTGATAGCAAAAAAAAAATAGCACTCTAGCTTAAGCTGTTCAAAAAAGGATTTTTTGGGGCCCATTTTGGGGGGTTCCCGGTGGAGTTGCCCAAAAAAATTTCGGGAAAAAAATTGCGTTTGCAGCTCAACAACTTTACACAAAAATTAGATTGCGATGTTTTGTGGTTTAGGAGAAGAAGAGCGTAGAACAATTAGGAAGAAAAAAAAAGGAAAAAAAAACGAAAAAAAACGAAAAAAAAGGAAAAAAAAGGAAAAAAAAAAACTTCCTCGCGGCCAAAAGTGGGTTGGTTGGTATGAAAGGGTATCTTAAGAAATACAACCATATGAAATATTTTTTGCCCTGCTTAAGCCGTTTTTGACTGAGACCGGTTTTTACGCCAAACTTGCGCGGCGGTTTTCGGATTCTAAAACCAAAGTCACGTTACCTATTGCCTCGAAGTTTGTTACAAATATATAACTTATTAATCTCAAAGTACTCTCAAAATTTCATGTAGCTAGACCTAACCGTGCTCGAGTTATAAGCAAAAGTCTGAAATTTCTCTCTTGTTAGTTGGAAAATGGCCGAGTAAAAACAAAGGAACACGCGACGCGAGCGTCGGTCGTTCCAATTATAATGCTACATAGAAATGGTATCTTTTGCCAACACTTTGCCTTTATTCATTCGATACAAAAAAAACTTCGTTCAACATTTAAATTAAAAAAAAACGCGTTTAACGGTTGTTTTTTATTAATCATGGTAATTGAAAATAATAATCTTTAAACGAATCTCAAATGGCATTGTAGAAAAGGCCAAGAAAACTTTGCTGATAACTTACAAAATAAAGCACTTTCTAACTTTTTTTTTGTTTTTTTGTTTTAGATGCCAAAGCTGATATTGTTTTTATTTATTTATTTTTTTCATTTTGAGCAAGACTGAGCCTGGTGTTCTTATCAATTTGTTCTTATTAAAAAGTTTACGCCGAAAGCACAAGTTAGCAAGCGGACGAAAAAAAAAACAGAAATTAAAGAAAAAAAATGCAGCTGAATCAAAGCCGTAAATGATTTTGTCAGAACGATGCAGAGTGTAATCATTACCACTTTTACAGCTTTTGATTTTTGTAGCCTTTTTTTTATTGCCATTTATCCCTTAAACTCGCTGACTTGGGCAGCGAGCGAATTTCAGTTAGTTGAGTAGCTGATAGTAAAGAATCATCCTTTGGTTTAATTTCGTGATTTTCTGCTTTAGTTAACTGGCCAACGTTTGAGTATTTTAATATAAATTTGTAAAAAATATGATGTTTTACAAATTTTACTTGTTTTTTTTTCTTTCAATTTTGCGCTTTTTTTATTTATTTATTTATTTTTTTTTTCTTTTTTTACCAACAGGGTGGTCCAAAATTATGGGTGAAATCAGATACACAACAATCACAATGTAAATAATTTAAATGTCTTTTTATGTTCAAAGTAGCACATTTCGAAACACTTCACATTACTTGCTCAGTACAAGGTACTGAAATATGACTTGAGATGAAGTACATACCATCAATAAAAAAATCTGAGGCACTTTTAAGAGATAGATGTAGGATAGAGCCCACCCCGCACATTTTTTAACAAGGATTAACATAAAGGCAGTAAGAATACAAAAAAAAAATTAAAACAAATATTTACAATGCATTCGATGAATTTTGCAATGGCAGTTGAATCGAACTATTACTCTTGTAAGTTGGAATCCGATCTAATCCCAAAGTACATTTTGCTCGTTTGAAAAAATAACACTAGACTAGCATAACAAAAGACCATACGACAATTTTTTTAAACACATATTTTTACGCACATGCAGAAATTGCAATGGCAGTGGTCGAACACACACTCTTGCAAATTTGAGCCGAATTTTTCAACGCTGCACCATCCCAAATGCACTTTTTTGAAGATGGTCTTGTAGAACTCATGGACGCCCCACTGCTGAAGCTTCACTATTTTAGCGGAGATATTTTGAAGCACGGCTTTTGTCAGGATGCTGTTGGTTCATAGCCATGACATGATGCTGCAAGTAAAACAAGCAAAGAAAAAAGAGCAAAAACACATTTTTAACAAAGTAAAGGAACAAGCAATGTCTCAAAATATTCGGATTTTTATCATATTTTGAAAATAATACAAATTGCAGCTATCGTGATGTCATAACAGTTCCATATTGATAAGCAAAATCTATTACTCGACACAGATGCCGCCGTTTAAATATGATCTGAAGCGCTTCGCAATCGACATACGAATCGCGCATCTTAAAATCAACCAAAAAGAAAAATAACGATGTCTGACTAAATCGCCAGAAATTTGAAAATCATGAATACAGCTTTGACATGATTATTTGTAGTACTACCTTGCAGTAAAATTGAATGCTCCGCGAAATGCAGATGTAACAACACATACGTGCATATTTATTTTCTTATTGAGGAGGGCTTATTATGACCGCTTTATCCTTATCAAAATCACACTGTAGAACCGTATCTACCGTACTTAGCATGCATGCATAATTACTTCAATATATGTAAAACGATTGATACGTGCACATTATTGTTTCTTTTTTCCCGCAAAAATAATAATTACGTTAATTACGATACAACAGGGACCAAAATCAGCGTCTTGGACAATCGCGCTTGAGACTCAGAACACTGAAATCAATTATTTTCTCAGGGTTACCTATGAAATGTGGACAGCAAGCACCGTACTTTTGAGGTTCAGCATGCTAATGAGTGTGTGAGTTTGTGTAGAGACTTACGGTTTGCCAAATCGAGCGTGAAAATTTTAAATTTGTAAAAAAGCCAACATTTTCGATTCTGCACGCCAAGCTACTTTCATATCCAAATAAAAACGTTTCCCAACAATGGGTAAAAAAAGTTGAAACGTCATTCAGGTCGAAAAAAGTTTCTCGGTTTTCTCTCAAAAATATAAGACAAATCTGAAAATTATTCTACAAAATTACTTCACATAATGAAATTGCTTCATCAAATTTGAGCTTTCTATCATTTTCCGTTTCTGAGATATAGCAGCTTTTATTTTTCCTTAGAAAGGCTTTTTTCCCTAAGAAGTTTTGTCAGGGTTGTCAATTAGAATCAAAATTTCAAAAAGATACTGCATATTACTGATTTTCAATAAATGCTTTGTGCAGTGCGGCAAAGTTATTGTCAATCGGGTCCTATACAATTCCCAAAAAAACATCTTTCAAAAATTATATTTTTTATATAAAAACACTTGGCCGAAGCTACATTGTCGCGAACGTAAATTTCCCTGAACATGTATTCGCCAGAATTTGCTTTTTCCCAAAAACTTACTTTCCAGGATTTACGCTTGACAGAATTTACACTTGGCCGAAATTACATTTTGAAATCTATCCGAAAACTTACTTTCCAGAATTCATACTTGCCATTTATAAATGCCCCAAAATTTATAATTGGCCAAAATTTATTGAGTTACCGGAAGTTTAAAATAAAATTGTGGAGGCAAAAGGTGATTAAAAGTTTTCAGAATTAACAGAAATAGACTAAAATAACTGCCAAATCTGCACTTGATAAAAAACGTCCATCCGCCAGAAAGTTCAAATAAGAAAAGTGAACAACATGCGACACAGAGCATTGTAGAAGTCGATAGTTACTGTGCAAAAACGTGAAATAACAAGATGGTAGCTTGCTGAGAAGCAAGCACATTGAACGACCGAGACATGTCAAATAATGACAATTGAATTTTCGGGGTCCATGTGGAGGTTCCTGAAGAGGAGGTGCCTCCAAAGCTCCAAGCTATGTCAAAATATTAGAATCTCAAATACCAGCTGTTTATGTGTTACAGAAAATGAAATTTATAGTCCATTTCAACTTTAGAAAGTGCCCACAAAGTTCTAAATAGTCGAACCAAAAACAGATTTTTTTACGTTTTATTTCCCAAAACCATGACCTGCAAAAAGAAGACGGCCCGACATTTCACCTAACAGCGACAAAATTAGAAAGGTAACTTTTGCGCGTACCAACCAGTTGGACAAGCGCTAACGCGTTTATCTCTGGAGCGGGAGGTCTGAGGTTCAAATCTCGAATTGCCAAATCGAACACTCTTTCCAGCAGATTGTCACCGCTACTACATTTCCAGCGGATCGTCACCCCCAGACCCCGGAACAGCCCCCCCCCCATTGCGAATTTCTGGCTACGCGCCTGATTGAAGTTATCTACAGCAAAGATAAGACATTGAAGGACGCAGATATAAAATGAGAATTATCTCAATTCGCAATCGAGGTGGTATAGCATAGTCTGAAAATTTAATTGTTGGAAACCAATCTAAAAGTTTTGTTTCAGCAAATAATTACAGTAAAAAAAAAAAAATTAAGGGGAGTGAAGCATCCAGCGAAGATTATATGCAAAAGATAAAGAAAATCTAAAAATTATCGTCACCAGATTTTACCAGCTTACTACGTATTTTTTCTGAGATATTTTATTTCAAAGTAAAGAGATCTCCCCAACAGTGTTGCCAGTTAGAATTTTATTTTTTCTAAAATGGTGTTTGTGTCACCTTTCACATTGGTTTGAAGCTCCTAATGCAAGGCTTAATCATGAATTAGAGTTACTACAACAAATATGCTTTTACAATTTAAATAGTATATCCCAATTTCAAAAAAATTAAATCTTAAATGGCAGCACTGTTAGGGAGTGTTCTAACTAGAAAATTGGATCATATCTCGGGGGAGCCACACGGGTATTCGTTGCGCAGCTTGACTTCGGCTTACTGGCCCAACGTAGACTTCTCAGACGTGGCTGCACTCAGTAACTCTAATATACAGCGAAAACTGTAATTTATCAGATTTTATTGAAAACAGAGACAAACAGGCAACAAAATATAATCTAGATTTTTTGCCGGTAAAACAAACTTCTTCCAAATTAAAATTCCAAGTCTTAAAAATAAAATTGTGAGCTGTTTGCTCTACAACTAAAATTCCAAAACTAAAAGCGACCAACACTCGCGAGACAGGCCAACGTACCACTTGAGTGTGACGTAATTACAAAATGCAGTGCGCAAAGTTAACAAAAAAAGGTGACTGGCCAAAAGAACTTTGTAACAATTGCAAAAATTAAAACAGTGCAAAACTATATGTAAATTAGGTGAAACGACAAAGTTGCACGTTTCGCAATTTAAAGGTGATGCTGAAACAGGGAGATCTACCAACTTTGAAACGAAATATCTTAGAAACGATAGATCGTAGAGAGCTTAAATTTAGTGAAGAAATGTTTTAGATGTGTCTTTAATTTTTGCACATAATCCCAGCTGGATGCTTCACTTACTTTAAAGTGTATTATTATCATCGAAAACTAAGCGATAGTAACAAACGAATTTACGTTACGGTAGCTTATGCAGTGGAAATATTTTGCTCCGTAATAATTTTGGGAGCAGTTTTTCTCAAAGTTAAAACAAGCAGTTAAGCTATAATTACTATTTTCTTAGTCATATCAGACTAGATTCACAGAATTTTACTCACTGTAATATTGAATTTAATGTTGTAGGTATGTACAGTATAAATAGCAATGTTTTGTAGATACTTAACGAATTACTCCTTTCAATTTTTGTTAACCAGAGTTTCTTTTAAATTAGCGAAAACAAACTTAAACAGTACAAATATTTTTGTTGCACATACGTGTTGCTGTGCAAAAAGTTGAATTGACACTTTATACTATAATACCAATATTATCCAAACTTTCTTGCTAAATCAGTTTTCTAAAATTATCAACGACGGCCAGTGCTGCTGAAGATTTCAAATGTCCGATCTGTCTAGAAGTGTTGTATCCACCCATCAGAATAACCAGCTGTGGACATGACTTCTGTGAAAATTTTCTGATGGACTTATGCTTGTCAAACCAGCATGCTAGGTGAGAATAGACATTACATTTTGTACTATAGTGTTGTCAGTTGCGACAGTTTCCATTCAAAGGGCCGGTCTACTACTGTGCGTACACATTTTTTTACACCTGGCGCGCGAGCGTTGATGGTGTCTGCACTTTACAAAACAGCGCATTGCAAAAACAGCGAAGATTGCATTATTTTTGATTATGTAATCATTCACTGTTTTTGTTCTGTTTGATCTGTCAATATTGACGTTTATATCATCTGCCAAATAAAACGTTTGTTATTAGAGGTGGCTTCATTCAAACAAGAAAAAAAGTCGCCATAGAATTTTTTGATATTTGTTGTGGAGAGAACACGATATATGAGTACAAGTCTTATTGCTGGCTAATTTCCATCTTTTTACAAATTTAACGAAAAAGATTCAAAGTTGTGTAACTGATGTTGATTATTGTCTAAGAAAAATTTTAGATTTAGCGAAGCAAAAACTATAACACCGCCAGCATTACTTAAATAACAAAGCTGTAATTGGGGAGATTTATGTTGGCCAGAGGTTGATCTTTAACGCGTGTTTCTGTTATTGCAAACATATCTTATCAGGTTCAAAAAGTAGAGACTGAAGAAATGAGCAAATTTTAGCCGTTTCTGGATAGTTTATTGCTATGATTTTGTTTTTTGTTGAAACATTTTTTTTTCAAACCACTGAGTTTTTTATGCCTTGTAAGGAAATTGAGTCTACGATTTCAAAGTTTACGATGAAAATCTTTGAATCATCATGCAGAAAAACTAAAAAGATAGGTTTGAATTTGATAGTTGAGATTATTTTTCATGTTGATAATTTGACCGCTATGGCAAGTAAATTTTTGTGAATAAAGTTTGTGTTTTTCAATTTTACCGAAACTTTGGGTTAGGGTTTTGATTTGGGTTTGGGTTAGGGTTTTTGAATTTATGTTTTTGAATTAGAGTTTGGATGAGGGTTAGGGTTTGGGTCTGGGTTAGGGTCTGGCTTAAGGTTTTGGCTTGGGTTAGGATTAGAGTTAGGTTGAGGGTTTGGGTTAGGGTTAGGGATAGTGTAAGCGTTAGGATTTGGTTTAAGGGTAGGGCTAAGTTGGCAGTGGAGGCAAATTAGTCATATGGGCTATTTTGCCTCCAGTGCCAAAATTGCATGTGGCTATTTTACCTCTTGAGGCAAAATAGCCACTGCCTAAACAAAACAAACACGAGAAACATTTTTCATTTTGTGGGATAGATTTAATTAAACACCACTTTGTTATGATGTTGATTTCGAGTAAATGAACTTGAAAAAATTTTATCGCCCGTAATATTGTGTAATAAAGATGTGTAACATATCTTTCAAATTTCTACTTAAAATGTTAATATTCTACAGATGCCCAATCTGCCGTGAATTACTTGAAGTACCAGGAATGACGTCACCAGAATGATGCATAATCAAACGTTTGAAAAAGCCATCAAAAAAGTACTTTAGTTGCAATAATTTGCCTAATCGGCTTTTACTTCTAAATGCTAATGACCAAACTTTTTGCTTGTGCCATTGTTTGTTTATTGCTTGAGCCATATTTGTATAAATTTTGTAACCAAGTGAGGATTTCAAAACTGTTCCTCAAACCATTAACCAAAGCTATAAGGCTCAAGATCGATTTTTTGCGGTCTCGTTCTCGGATCTTTTGCAACTGTCACGGCCTTAAATCATCGTGGTCTCGGTCATGTAGCTTAAAAGTCTCGAGATCGCGTAATTTTTTTCTACGGTAAATAAAATAGCTTCGACGATAGGCTAAGTCAGCGTTTATTAAAGGGGTGAATGGTGCATCCCAGGGTGCATGAAAATTTTGCAAGGGTGAACCAACGAACAGAGGTAAATGAGGATTGAACCAGCTCCGACAGAAAGTGTTTACAAGCAACAATTACTTACAAAAATTTTAATTTATAACGACGCAGCAACGCAGTTTTTGTGTGCTCAGTGTAACGTCACACTTCAGTAATTTTACTTTTTTGGTAAGGTGGTTGTAATGCATGGGGCGTCAGCCCCTTCTCCCCAAGCTAGTCACTTCCAAAGTTGCAAGCGTTTAAACGTATTTCGGACTTGACCTGCAAGTAAAGGAGAGTTAGTTGTAGGGGCTGGGCAATTTAATTTTTCAACTGGCTTTTAAATCTTAGCAATTTATTGTTTCAAATTGCATCAAATAGATTCGAAACTTTATCAGAATGGCGCTAAAATGGGTATTTTTTGCTGAAAAATTACAAAAATTGCCCATCGGCTGAGGGCTTTTGCTTTAATATCTCATGACCTCCGGCGGCTGGGGGCTCCACCCCTTAGGTAATTTTGTAATTTTTCATTGATATTCATTACATTGCATGGTTTTTATAAAATCTGTATTGTTTAACCAAATTGTCTCAGCCCAACAAAACATGTGAAAAAGCAAACAAGTTTTTTTGTTTGAAGTAATGATTTGTCTTCTAATCCTCCTAAACTAAAATAATTAACTAAAGAAAATGGTGAAAAATCAATGAACAAACCTGGTAGTATGATGCTTTTTTTTCGCAATTATTGGTGCATTGCTTGTACCACCCATTCTTCTTCAGAACCAAATGCGCTGTTTATACATTCAAAATTTTTACTCAAACCTGCGTCTCTAACCCGATCAAAAACTTCTTCGAAAATCATTGTTAAGCTCCTTTGCACAAGAAATGCTGCTGAAATTCAATTTAATTCTTAAATTTGAGCAAAAAAGTTACAGAATTCTTTTACTGACTACGAATAGGCAAATCGGCAGTTCAATAGTGAAAAATCAATGATTAACATCTACAATATTTATACGTCCTAAGTTTTGAAATCAGGTAGTTTGAACCCATCGAAAAAAGAAAGTATACAAAACAATAGAAACTAAGCCGCATATATTGCATGGGCGCGCATTTAAAACAATTAAAAAAGTGTGAAGCCACTTTCGGTAGGAAATTTTCACTAATTTTGATGTTTTTTTGAGCTTATAGAGTAAGCAGCAATAAATTATAATTATTGCTGTTAATTAAGTGCAATTCTGTTTACAACATATAGGCGTTAAAGAAACTATTTTCCAAATGTTTATACCTTGATATGATCTTACACTTTAAAAATTGCTCAATGTTTGTTTGAACGTATTTCATTAAAATGAAAAAGGATAATCTAATTTCGTATACACTGGCAGAATATATGCCGTTAAAAGAGTATTAAAAAAAATTACAAACTCGACTCAGTTTCGGTTCATTTGTTTTACAAATTCAATTGAATACCCAGCATTGGAAGTCTCCTCAGTTTTGGTTCTGGGTTTTCATTTCTTTTCAATTCTGTTTGATTGTTCTTGCTTGGTCTAGTTTTTTTTTTTTTTTTTTTGGGGGGAAGGTATATAATCATAAGAACTGTAGGAGCAAAAAAGGCCACTTGAAAAAGTAAAGTTTTCTGGCGACGAACGACTTGATCTAAGTTTCAATTCATAGCTGCGATGATGATTCTAGCATATTTATGAGGCCTATTAAGTTTGCTTTATCTAGTTTAGCTGCCCTCAATATTTTCAATGGAATTTATGTTATTATTTTTAACTAGACCCAAAATCACTTCCAGGCTGAGATTTCCGATAAAAAGTGAATTGATTTTCAGCATGAGTTTTTTTACAGTATGTATCGAAAAAAATAACTGCAATATTTTAGCAAAAGCTTACGAAACTATTGGATAGGCGGGTTTCATTGCCGGGTAACAAACATAACACTTTGAAGTGCAAAAATTTTGCTTTGCACAGTGATTGGGAACTCAAATTCCGTCCATTCTTTGGAAGTACATTGCGGGTTAAGATGCAATTGAAAATTATGCAAAAAGCAGCCGCCGTAATTTTTAAAAATTCTACGAATGTGACTTTTTAAAATTTTTTTAGCTGAAACATGACAAAGAAAGTTCCTCGCCAAGTAAGATTTTACCCGTAGATGTCGTTGCACAATTGCACGGTAGGCTGACAATTTGAGTGAATTTGATAATTTTAAAAAGGCATTCAGGTAAATATTTTTGCTCAGTTTTATCTCAAACAAATTTGACAGAACTGAAGACCAGCTTCTCTAAATTTGAGCTTTATACGACCTTCTGTTCCCACGATATGACAGTTCAGATTTTCCCTAGAAAGACTCTTTTCCTTTGAAGTTTGGCCGGGGCTGCTAACTGCAAGCATAGTTTCAAAAAGCCGCATATTTGTTACTTTCAATTAGTGTTTTTGGCAGAGTTGTTGTCAAAACAAAGTAAATGGTCAGAATTATAAATTAACAACTGTTCAAGTAAATTCAAGCCAACTTTCTCAAAGTTAATCTTTTGTCACAATACCGACAAAGTGGCAACACTTAAGTAAGCGAAAAATTCTTAAATTTGAACTGCAACATCTTGAAAAGGGCAAGACGTAGAAAATTTGAATTTGATGAGAATGCATTTTAGGTTTATTCCAACATTTTGGTCAAAAGTGAAAACGTTGACTTGAATGTTCTTTTACGTCGCTTCAGAAATTAACTAAATTTGATCACAGAATTTTTGTCACCTCTAATATTTAAGTTTAAGGCATGACATGAGTGGCTTTATCTTTTCCTGTCACAAGAAATATCGCTGAACTATCCATGTAGGAAGAATCATTCTCATATCCTGTGCCGGTTTGGCATTTTCCAAATGTTCTGAATCTGGTGGTAATTCGTCAAAATCACCAATGCGCTTAAGTTATTATTTAAATGTATAAACAATATTTTTTAATGGAGAAGTTATTATGGCGAAACAAAGACCTTTTTGGGATACATTTTTTACATCGAACCCAGCTCGACGATTGTCGAGACTTAACTACAAACTTCGTGTTGCAGAATCAACAAATGCTTTCAAAGTTGACGGGAAATACAGCGAAGCCTTAAAACTTTTGAAAACAATCATAGTTCATGACAAAACTGCAAAGGAAATTTTCCCAATTATTCAGAAAGTCAAGTGCGAGATTGAAAAACGATCATATTCAGACGCCGAAACTACATGTAAAAAAATTGCAACATTGATCGAATCGGAAGAATTTGAAAATAAAAATAACGAAACCAAACAAAAATGCCTCGTTGAACTTGATTCATTGGTTATGAAGTTGATTGAAATTAAGCAAGTTGACATTGCATTGCTGATAGCAGAAAGCCAGTTTCATCTAATCAAACATTCGTACAGCGTGCAAGAAAAGTTGAAGAAGCTTGAAGATCTCGGAGTTTCATTGATGAATATCTCAAAAAACTTTCAAAATGAACACAATTCAAGGAAAGCCAAGCAAATTTACTTTCTTGCTGACGAAATACTGAGCGATATGAAGCACGTTGTTGCAAAACTTGATAAATTACAGCTTTCAAAAAATAAGTTTTTCATAGATTTTAATTTATTTACAAAGACTAATTTCCCTCAGAAAAAAATTGTTCTAATTTTCAATCAGTTTTTGGTAATATGTCGCATTTGACAACAAGGCCGTATGGAAATTTAAAACTTTAAATGCGATTTACTCGAAACAGCGAAATGCGACTTATCAACTTTTGCCAAAACATGCTTCATATGCAGTCAATAAACGATGTTGAATTGAAGATTAAAACTAAACGCATTGTATGGTTTACGCATTACTATGGAACGGGTTGTTTTTTCATGAAAAATTTCACCAAATGCATTGAAATTTACCCAAAAGTGATTTTTCTTACGAAAACGAATTTTGGTGACAATACTGGTAGTTACACAGTCTATGGTTAGAGTCATCGAACTTACGCTTATGCTTTAGAACAATGAAACCGCTTGATTGAAGCAAAGCAAATGCTTGAAAAAGCTTCGAAAATATACGAACAAATTTCTGATTGGAATAGTGGAAAACAAAAAATGGATGACATTTTATTGGCATGGCGGTGTCTGCGCTATGTTTCCAATAAACTTCAACAGTAAAATTTTCAAGACTGCTGCAACTAGTACTTAAATTGTAGGGAAAACGCGGGGGGATGCGTCCCCCATCGAGAGTTAGCGTCTCCCCATCGAGATTTAGGTGTTCTCCTATCGAGATTTGAGCGTTAGATGATCAGACAAAAAGACCTAATTCTTCACCTAATTTTGGCGGAAAACCGCTTAAATTTTCGGCGAAGACCTTTTTTTTGGTTTTCACCTAATTTCGGCAAAAAAACACTTCAATTTTTGGTGAGGACCTTTTTTTTTGTGTTCATTCAATTTTGGCGGCGGAATTACGTAGTCATCTTTGAAATATTTTCGCTTGCCAAATGCGTTTGGTCAAGGCTGAAAAAGCGCCCCCCCACCCCATGCAAAATTTTACAATTTAAGTAGTGGCTGGAACCACTGCTACCATAAGGTCAAATAGAGATCTTCAATTGCGATTGCGGCCTTTTTTACCCGATCATGCTTAGTGTAACGGCCCTATCCTCTTTCACCATTGCATAACTAACAATCCTCTTTCACCATTGTATAACTGTGCTGTATATACAACCAATCCAAGTATTTACGGGACGGCTCTTAAAGAATTGACCAACCGTAAAATTTTGTTAATTGTTTGCTGCAAGCTTCTCCACTTTCGGCAAATTTACGAAAGAACTCCGTTTGTTTTAATGCAATCTTGATATGTGCGACACTGTTGCTTAAAAATGATAAATAAAAAAAGAAAAATGATTCATTTGGATAAAGTCATATTACTGGAAAAGTGTGTAAATATATTTTCATACTTGATTTATTTTACACAATGTTGGTGTTCACTATTGAGTCATTGCAGAGTTTTGATCGATTCCCTCTGTCTTCACTCATTTTTCAAGGATTGCAATGGAAAATTTTATAACACAAAATCATCTTATAGAATCTCAGCAATAGATTTACTGAGGCGTGAGCTGTGTGTTATCATAATTTACGTGCTCTATTATTTTCCACTTATTAAGTATGTTCAGTTTGGCGGTATACAAGTTTGCAGATTGTAACGTCTTTTGAGGGACTTGCGTGCACTCATTCACATGAAGAACTATATATTTAGGTATCTAAAAGAGTTTAATGATATTGTTGGCATTCATGGCCTTTAATAGTGATATTCTATTTTTCTTGTAGCCATCCACCTTTACAATTGTATTACATTGGTAAACATCATCTTACTATAATGCAAGATTGTCAAAGGTTTGCTTTTTGTCATATTTCAAAGGTTTGCTTTCTTTATTTAATTTTGAGTTTAGCATCTTGATAATGTTCATTATGTTTTACATTCCCCTATCCAAAATTATTAGTTTGTGGTTGTCATATTTAGTAACTAATTCGTTGTGATGGAGCTGTCTTTGCACAGTCAATGTTGTAGTAAATTAAGCCACCTGTGTCTGCTAATTGATTACAGACAGTAAAACACCGCTTGATGGCGCTCCCACACCAGCAGTTTGAAGTAACGATGCAGCTGCAGCTCTACTCAACAACGCACTCTCTGATTGTGAGCCACAAGGTTAATGGTTCTTTTCCCTCTGCCGCTGCTGATTTTGAAAATAATCTTCAATTGCAATACTTTTCGATTTGAAACTGCGTGTGTGCTAAATTTATCAGTGTGTATAGGCTTTGCTAACGTTAAGTAAGCATTGTTCATTTAATTATGAGTGCACATTAAAAAAATTAAAAAAAGTACTAATAAACCACTTTCGCTAGAAAATTTCTACTTATCTTGGTGTTGTGGTGTATACAAAACAAGCTGTATTAAAGCATAATTTATAGCTCATGAATTGATGCGACATTTTTTCAGAACATACTGTACAGTATAGATGTTAAGGAAACTTTTTTTCTCATATGTCTATAACTTGGTAAGATCTTAGACTCAAAAAGTTGCGCAATGTTTCTTTAAATAAATTTTCTTTAAACAATAAAACAATAAGCTAATTTCTAATGGAGATTGCAGAGTATATTCTGTTTAATAAAATTCAAAAAAAAAGTTGCAAAATCTACATTGTGTTGCTAAGATGTTGAGAAAAAAAGATGCAAGGATGTTTAGAACGAGATATCTACTCTACGTATGTGATGCATCGAGCACACGATACAGTACTTTAAACAAACAATCGCTTCAAATTGTTTGACCCACTCTGATAAACAATCACAAGACTGCGCAAGTTCAAATAATTGCGTTGTTCAATAAAAGCTTTTGCCAGATAATGTTGATTTGGTGAAGTTTGTGACCTGTTACGAATTATGCAAGCATTAACATGAGTTCTTGATCAAATTGCGCTTAAATAAATTCGTTGATTTTATACTCAATCATTCAACAAAGAAAAAAATTTATTTTACATTGTTTTCAGGGATAAATTAAGGGTCTGAAAAAATATTAAATTTTTCTCAATCTTTCGGAAAAAAAAACTCTACTAACAATGGCAAAAAGTATAGCAGAAGATTTTAATTGTCCAATCTGTCTGGAAGTGCTGTGTCCACCCGTCAGAATAACTAGCTGTGGACACAACTTCTGTGAGAGTTGTCTCGTGGACTTATGCTCGTCAAACCAGCAAGCAAGGTAAGAATGGAGTGTAGTTTATTCTGCAGTCATTCATTTGTGGTAATTTCTAAGATTAATATACAAAGGCTTGTTAGCTATTGTTCAGTTTTAGCAATTTTGGGGTTGTTTAGCTTAAATTTTCCCCTTTTGTAAAAACATCAGGTTTATCTGTCGATTAGAGATACTGGTGATAAAACTGAAATAACTTTACAAGGTGCATTAGAGATAATAAGACTGTAATGTCCAAATGTAAGTCACCATCAAAGATTCTTTAGCTTTACTTGTTGCAATTCTTTGTATAAGCATTTAAAAAGGCATTCAAGTCGAAAATTATTTTGCTCGATTTTTTCAAAAAATATTTGACGGAATGATTTGGGAAGACTAACTTCACCAAATTTTTGCTTACTACTACCTTCCGTTTCCGAGAGATAAGAGCTTAGATTTCCCCTTAAAGTTTTTTTCCGTAAGACATTTTTTCAGAGTTGCCAATTAGAAACAAAATTTTAAATAGTTTCTGCGTGTTCCTAATTGGAAGTAAATGTTTTGCAGCAGAGCTGTTGTTTAGACAAACAAAGGGTCAGAATTCTAAATTCTCCGCTTATTTTAACCCTATACCTACCGGGTTATTTTCACACCCTATTTGTACCGGGATGGGGGGGGCAAATTTGTCCCCTATCTAAAAACTGTTTGGTAAGTGATAGAAGTAAGATTTTTTGATTGTTAAAGCTATTTTTTGTTAAATTAAAAGCAACAACATATTTTGAGGTTGTGACGTCACGAAAATGATGATGACGTCATCAAAACTGGTAAATCCTTACAACAGCATTCAAATTTTCTAAATGTTGCTAAATATTATTTTCAGTCTGGACTTTTGTTATTTCAAAGACATCTCTGATAAAGTCACCGCAGATCATGACTTCACATGCATGATGATATGACGTCACTTACACGATGACGTCATCTTTATTGTATTGCGTTGATCATTATTTTTGATTTTTTGTGACTGAGATGTAGTATCATTGACAAAATTTTAGAATACTGCAATAGCATGTTCGTTATATCATTCAACAGCTGATGACAATGAATATTTTTTTATGCAAACGCATTTTGTTTCGAGAAAGAGCAGAAAGAGCAATAGTTTAGAATTATGACGTCATCAATGACGTAATGATGATGTGTTGCATTGATCAGTAAATAAAATATCTTATTCCAGCTAAAGATAAGCATCAATAATGAAGAAGCAGTAAAATGAATAGAATAAGTGCGTTGATATGCATGCAATGTGCTCAAAACTGCATGAAACTCAGTAGATGCCTCTGACAAAGACTAAAATGACGTCACTTCAGGCTATCTGGCTGACCCCAAACTTTCTGAAAATGTGTGTTATTAAACTTGATTCAAAGTCAGGGGGCATCAAAGCAAAAAATTTTTTTAATTTAGGAGCTACGCTGTATATTAGAATTACTAAAAAGTGATGCAAATTTGCCCCCCACTCCGGTACAAATAGGGTTCAAATAAACCAAAAAATCTCGTTGATAGATAACATTTTCAGGAGGAAAAAAAAGAGCGAAGTTTAATTATAACGAGACTAAATTGGAGCGTATTAGAACAGAGCAAAATAAACTATACATATAAATAAATAAAAAACAATTTTGATAACATTTTTATTCACTTATCTCTACTGCGTACTGCGTTTTTTCACCTCATTGCTTGCGAGATCTACAAAACGGTACAATGCCAATATTCTTCTCAGACTCGCCTTGGCAGACTCATTCCTTGCGTTTATTGCTGTTGTTTGACGTCAAGGGCGTACGCAGGGGGGGTTTTGGGGGTTCAAACCCCCCCCATTGGTCCGTCGACTAAAATGCACAATAAAGAAAAAATTACGTTTTGAGCACTTCTGAGCCTGTTTTTTTTGCAATGACATGGACTCCAACACGATTTAAAGCCACTTTTGAAACATTTAAGAGTTTCTTCGGGAAGGGAGGGGTTAATTTGTCAAAGATAGAACTTACAAATCAGTAACAACGTCAAAAAAATTGCCAAAATTAGTAAATTTAATCGCTAAAAATGCTTAACATTGGCGTCGTCAAAAATATGGAGATGGGGTTTTAGTATTTGTTAATAAATCAGTATTAGTTAATTATTAATCCACTCAAATCTTGTTCCATTAGCTCCCCCCCCTCTATCCCCAATTGTCTCACTGTATATACTGCAGAATGTAAATGCTTGTGAGTTTTTTCAACGTATGATTTTGTGATTTACCGGCTTGTAAATTAGAGGACTGAAATGTTACCATTAGCCACCGCCCACATAGCCTATTTATGCAAACAGTTTGATCAGGTTTGCACTACCAATTTCTATGCCACGTTTTGAAAGCATTATTTTTTATCAAAATAGCACTAAAATTAAGTTATTTTTGAAAAAAAATGCAAAATTTTCAAGCGCTGGGGGCTCTGCCCCCAGACCCCCGTGCCTCCGGCGGCTGGGGGCTCCGCCCCCAGACCCCCACACACAGCCCCTCATAGCGAATTTCTGCCGACGCACCCGGCAACTTTGTACTGTTTATAATTATATGCATTTTTGTAGCTTTTGCCTTGAACAATTTTTTTCGATCGTTCAGATGCAAACCTTATGCTGTTAAGTATAGATGTACGCCTTGCGCTTAATTGTTTTTTGTTTGAAAAGTTTTATTTGCATTGCGCTTTGTGTGACTTTGATTCCATTTTGTAACACTACACTAAGTTATTTATTTGCCAAAGTATAGATTGCGAACAAATTTTTGATGTCACTTTTGAAAATCCCCCCATCGAAAAATCCTGCGTACGCCACTGTTTGACGTTGTTTGCTGGCCTGCGCCAGTTTATTGCTGCTTAGTTAGTGTTGTTTTTGCGGAAGAATTGTTTGAGGCTAAGTTTTGAATGAATGTTTGTTTGTGTTCGATTAACTTGTGGCTATAATATTTTGCGGCAACGTAGATTAAGTTGTTCCTCGAACCATACCATTTGACTTGACTTTTCGCTAACTCAATGAAACTATTTCCTGCTCAAAGGAAACAACTTTGCACAGCACAGTTGTTAGCATTCGGATAGATTTGGATTATTCACTACATTACTCTAAGTTTGATTTTCAAAAAATAATAAAAAAGTTATGTTTTGCATCTAGAGGTGAACGCGTTACCGCTCAACTGACTGGTTCAAATCTTGGTTCTGTCAAATTGGACACTGTTATGCCAACTGCTCGCCACCTCTGCGACATTTCTTCGAAAGAAGCTGTATTGCCACAGCGCAATAACGCGGAAATGGGCACCGCAGACACACGTCGGCGTAATATCAGCGAGTATAATGAAACATTTCATTTGTTTTGTGTTTCGCATCAATGTAGATTCGTTGTATTAATAGTAGCTTCATTATTTTTTCACAAACTTTGCCCTCAAATATTTCACTTACAGTAGATGCAGTATTTTCCTCAATTACTATTGTAAGTCCGTTCAATAGTATTCGCTCTTGTTTATATAGCTCTAAAATTGTCCCTTTCAGCATAAACCTTATTCTTAATCTTTGTGGGGCAGCTTTAAATAAATTTCACTTAATAACTGTAGCATTAATTATAACAAATTTGGGCTGCTGGCATAACCGAAAGAGTGCTTGATGTTCCTATAAGGTCCAGAGCGGTTCAATTATGACTTATGGCTGAAAATTATTTCATTTATTGCTTACAGGCGTGTTTCATGCGTTACCGTGATCATTAAGGCCCATTCACGCTGGCATCGTGCTCGCGTCACATGACGTCATCGCTTAGCGCTTCGCAATTTTGAAATGCCAGCATGACGCGATGAGGCTACGAGCTTTTTGCTTGCAATGCACACCTAGCGCGGTACGTCGGTTACTATTGGAAACGCCAAACATTGTTTAGCGAAGGTGCGAGACTGAGATTATGGTTTTAAGCTTATTCTTTTTTTACATCCTTGGTGTTAAATGGTCTAACGTTAAACATCAAGGATGTAAAAGTCTAAATTCGCTGTGGTTAAAATTTTAAATCAAATTCCGATTAAAAGTTTCAAAACGTTTGGAAATCTCTTCCTAGTTAAGACTGCTTGTTTTGAATAGGGTGCTGATTTGGGTATGCTTTTCTAAACCTGGGTTTTGGGTTTTTATTCTGAAAATCTTAGTTTTCAGAATTTATCTGCTTTTAAAAGTTGAACTGAACAGAACTGAAATTTATTTTGTTAACTGTTATCGATAAACAGCACAAAGTAATGCAAAATGAAAATACTGTAAATTAAACACATTCAGCATAATTCAATACAAGGTAAAAATTATAGCAAAGCAGGCATAAGGAGACTGCGAAAGGACTGGTTTTGTCTTCGTATCTGCAGCCATCTACTGTTATTAAAGCTTTACTTTTTGTTCAGTAATATCTAATCTTTTCTTCTTTTTTTTTTTTGAGAATCCGCCAACAAACAAACAAACAATAGCAGCAAAGAGAAGAAGGGAAGAAAGAGGGAGAAGGGGAGAAGCAGGAACCTCATATGGTTAAAAAATAAATAACAAAAAAAGATAGATGTTTTTGATACGTGAATATCGAAAAAAAATACTACATTTTAAGTTTATACTTTTACTTTTCTAAGCGTATTATAAGAACTAAAGCAAAAAAATACGCGACGAGAAAGTCGGTCGGCCTATTATACAATAATCGAATATTTATGACAAAGGAGAAAATCATAACCTGATTGCATGAATTTTTTTTTAAATTACAGAAAACAACATATTCAAAAAGTGCATCTTGCGCTAGATTACTGCCAGCATTTTCCTTGGCATGTCATTGAATATGGCACGCAACTGTTTCTTGGGTACCCTTGCCTACGTTTTAATCAAATTTTTTGTTAACTTTTCACCTTTTTCTCAAAAATGTTTTTCAGCTAAATTTTTGAGCATTGTAAGAGTTTTTGTGCAATACACCAATAAACTGAATTAATCTATACGATTCGTTCAATAAAAAATGTTCTGGTTTCCGTTTTGGTGAAACAACGCTCTCATGACGAACGACAAAGTAGAACTCATTTCTAATTCGTCGCGCCGTCGCTAAACACGAGTTTTTGCATCAGCGCGTCATGGCAAACCCGTCGCTATCGCGAAAAATCGTTCAGCGTGAATGGGTCGTCGCGCTTCCGTGTCAGGATCGTTGAAAACGCGTCATCTGACGCGATCGCGACGCCAGTGTGAATTGGGCTTTATAAGAAGTAGATCTTATTCAAACAGAAAGTAGATCTTGTTCTATTTGAATAAGATTTACTCCCTGGTGATTGTGATATCACGTGAAACAGGTCTGCATAGGAAACAAATTAAATACTTGCCTGTCATAAGCCTGCTGACAGTATCAATTTTAAAAAAAGCGTCCTCAGCTTAGTAAATATGGAATAAAGGTCTGTAACTCAACTTTCAAGCTCCTACTCCAACTTTTTGTTCAAGAATAAAATGTGGTATAAACTCATGGAATGGTTTATTTATTTTATGACTTCTTTTCAATAATTTTCTCTTACCAATTGACAAAGTTAAAGGCCTACCATCTTGAAAACATGTTCCAACCTCTTACCAAATGTGTCCAACCGGGGGTTTAAATCGGCTCAATGAATGAAGGATTCTATACGCGTCATAATTCTATCCTGATATTGGCATCATAAAGTGGCGGGCTTGCTGGCTTGACGATTTTGTTGCCTACTAGTTTAATTATCTCCGATGGGGGGGAAGAACCTTCTTGGGATCCCTCTCCTTTTAGTTTTGGTTGCTAGATGGGTTGACTCTGGTAATTGTATTAAGGTGCTACAATGCGGCACAGTAAAACCCTCGATTGGTTCGACAGTTAATAGGTCTACCTTGTTATAGCCTAGCTAACGAGAGTGATATTCCTTGAAACAGCAGCCGCTGATTTAGGATGCTGTATTTTATGGGTAAGCTATGTAACTCATTGGATGATGTACGAATGATGTAACTCATGGGGTGGTTCATTTATTTTTTGACGTCTTTAATTTATTAATAGATGCCCATCCTGTCGTGAATTGCTTGGACTCCCTAGGAATGACGTCACCAGAATGACACGTAATCGAATGTTAGAAGAAGCCATCGGTAAAGTAAGAGCCATATTTCGTCAAATCAGTTTTAAGAGTAAAAGCAAATAGCCAGAATGCAAATACTGTGTTAATGCGTTAGTTTTGCACTCATAGGTGCATTGTTTGAGCCATTCGTTATGGTTTAGTATCAAAATTGGGTTTAGGGTGGATACAAAACAGTTCTTTAAACCATAACAAAACCACCGCGACCAAAAACTAGTCAGTAAAACCTTAACCAAAGCGGTAAATCTTTTAAATTCTGAACCTATTAAAAAAAAAAAAATACTAGAACTGCAAAAAATGCTTCATGTCTTGATGGTGCTCACTGCAAATCTAAAAAAAAATAGAAAAGAGCTCAGCCACTTTCGCTGAAAAAATTCCACTAATGTTACATATTATTTTGGTGTCTAACATAGTTTTAAAATATAATTAACTGATAAATGCGATTCCTTTAAATGCAAAATAGCTGTTGTAAAACCTATATGAAAAGCTGTTAGTGGTCCTCAATGTACAATAGATCAGAGTTCTAAAAAAGGACGGGCTGGAGACCTCTTATTATATCCAATAATGATTTAGTATTTATTTGAACTGTCTAAAATTACTTTAAAGTGGAATTAATACAAGTTTTACCTCCCTAAAAGTTACTTTAAGTCTGAAATTTTCACCTCTGCAGCCACGAATATTAAACATTACTTGATTTTCAGTAGTGCGTATAGGCTATTACAAGTGAATGGAGCGACACTGAAGCAGGTAGAGAAGTTCAAGTATCTCGGGGTTGCATTTACGAGTGACGGAAGGCAAGACGAAGTACTGGATACCAGAATAGGCAAGGCTAGTGCAGTAATACGAGCTTTGCACTACTCGGTTGTCATGAAACGAGAATTGTCGAAAAAGGCAAAGCTCTCAATTTTCAAAGCAGTTTTTATCCCCATTCTCACACATGGTCATGAATCTTGGGTAATGACCAAAAGAGTGCGATCACAAGTGCAAGCGTCCGAAATGAGGTTTTTACGAAGAATCGAAGGAGTTACTCTGTTTAACAAGGTGCGTAGCTCTGAGATTCGAAAATCTTTCAACATCGAGCCGTTGCTTCATTGAATTGAAAGATCTCAGCTTAGATGATTTGGCCATGTAAGCAGAATGCCTCAGGAAAGACTCCCCAAACAAGCTTTACTTGCCAAAGCAAAGGGGAAAAGGCCAGTTGGACGACGTAAAACTAGATGGACCGATTACATTGAGGGTCTTGAATGGAATCGCTTGGGACTTCAACCAAGCAAAATGATGGAGAATCTCGAGCTGCTGCCCCCGCAACCCTCACGGAAAAGCGGGCAATAAAGAAAAAAGAAGATTCTTTATAATGTATATCAATAGCAGCATCTTTTTAGTTAATCGTTACAAAGTCATTGGATTGGCTAGTATCATCGCCGGGAAACAAAGTAGCATTTTGATGTGCGAAAAAGATTGGCCTACTGCTATACAGTAATTGTAGTGGTCGAACAAATGCTCTCCGTTTCCTTAAAGTTCATTGCGGGTTGGGATCCAATTGCCAGGTCATTCGACAAACAGCAACTGCAAATTTTAAAAATGGTGCCAATGAGACGTTTTATTTTCTCAGCTGAAACATCGCGAAGAAAGTTTTACTCCGAATAAGGTATTATCCGGAGACGCCGTGGTACAATTGCAGGGTAAGTCAGCAATTTGTGTGAATAAAATAATTAAGCAGGGTCAAAATTTTACTCATTTTGGTCGTCAATAGTTTTTTCTTCCTCTCTAATATTTAGGACAGCACAATATGATTGACTTCAAGTTTTTATGTTCCAAGAAATATCGGTAACTTTATCCCTACATGACAAATCCGCCACATTTCTTGGCCATGTAGGCATTTTCAGCTGTTTTGGCAGACCAAAGTCAAAATCTGCGATGCATGTAATTCATTTGCAAGACTTGAAAATTAAATTTTTTGGCAAAAAAGTCGTTGAAGTGAAACCAATGCTTTTGTAATTCTATAGTAAGTTAGAAACTTGTTTTTTTTTAACGAAAATTGAGAAGGGAACACCATTTAAAAGATACATTACGAAAGCAATCGAACAAACATCAAAATTCACCGAAGACATTACTAAAAGCAGACAAAAAAAAGAAATTATTAATTACATGCCTAAGACTTTGCTACAACTTTGTGGTCCGTTTTTTAAACTTATTTTTATACAAAACAATCTTGCTCAATGCCAAAACTTTTGAACTGACTTCCGTTTGCAGAGTCAGCAAATGCTCTTATAAATGACGCGAAATACAACGAAGCCTTACAACTTTTGAAGACAATCATAATCCAAGAAAAAACGACAAAGAAAATTTGCCCAATGTTTCAGAAAGTCAGATGCGAGATTGAAGGACGATCGTATTCAGACGTCAAAACTACACGCAAAGAAATTGCTAAGTTGATCGAATCAGAAGCATTCGAAAGTGAAAATAACAAAACCAAACAAAAATGCCATGATGAACTTGATTTATTGGTAGAGAAGTTGATCGATATTAAGCAACTCGATTTAGCACTGCTATTAGTAGAAAGTCAGTTTCATCTCATCAAACATTCATACAGTGCGAAAGAAAAATTAAAAAAGCTTGAAAATCTCGGATTTTCATTAAAAAATATCTCAAAATCCTTTCACTATAAAAACAATTCAGTGAAAGCCAAACAACTTTATTATATTTATGACGTAATATTAAACAATATGCAATCAATAAACGATGTTGAGTTGAAGGTTAAAACTGAAAACATCGCATGTTTTATGGATTACTATGGGACAAGTTGTGATTTAATGTATGATTTCACCAAATCTATTGACATTTACTCAAAAGTGATTTTTCTCGTGAAAACAAATTTTGGTGACGATGCTGCTAATTTCAGAGTATATGGTTGGTGTCATCACAATTACGCTGTTGCTTTGAAAGAAACAAACCGTTTGATTGATGCAAAACAAATCTATCAAGAAGCTTTGAAAATATATGAACAAGCTTCTGATTGGCCCAGTGAAAAAACGAAAATGGATTCAATATTTTTGACTGCTCGTATGTTGCATGAGGTAAACACCAAACTCCAGCAGTAATTGTTCTGAAATTTTGCTTTCGCTTTGCTGCAGTGTAATATACATTTCAGAGAAATGGTTTCGTTAGGTAACAAAGTTTGAAACTGTTTTACAAGTAGGATCGATTAGGACATCGATCACAGAGTGTTGTGACTCAAATCGCTATTTAAGAGTATTGTAATCAGGGATGTGGAAGAGACTTTTTTTGAATTGCTTCCGCTTCTATTCTTAATGCTTCCACTTCCACCGCTTCCACTTTCACCACTTTCGCTTCCACAGCATCTGCTTCAACCGCTTTCGCAGTTTCCGCTTCAACCACTTGATGATGTAGTTTTTGCTAAAATTTTTTTGATCTTAAAATGTTTTGGCAAAATTGTTTTTTCCTGACAAGTCAAAATAAAATAGCTTTGTTATCAGCATCATCTTAAAAGCGTCGTATAGAACCAAAGTATAAAATTGTATTCAGTGCTTTGCATGGCAAGAATCTGCGAATAGGCATAGTCAGGAGTTTAGATTTGGAGCGGCCCTAAAGCAAAAAGTGCAATCACATGGCCGTTATGCTTTAGCGGATGAGAATTTCTGCTTTAAATGAGCGATTATTTGGGGTCTAGAGACAGATTTTCAAGAGCTTGGGATAATATCTTATTTCAATTTTATCTGCGCTGTTAAGTGAAAATCTTTACCTGGGTATACTTAGATAGCCCTGGAACAAAGCTTCCACATTCACAATTTTTTTTTTTTTTTGATACGGGTATCTTATTTCCGTACGTGGTTTGCTCCAAATTTTTGCCAGCAAAGTGTATTTTTAGGACAGCTAAATAATCTTCTCTGTTTGCTTTTCAAGAATATACTATCGCCGCCAAAAAAATTTAGATGCTGGAACTAGAAATGTTGTTTATGTTTGTAAATATGCTGTTGTACAAATGTGGACTCAGATTTTTAAATATTGAGCAAAGCTCTTTTTCAAATTATTTTTGAAAAGATGATTAAATTTTAGGATTAAAATAGAGAATTTTTGACCGGTGGGGATTCTTCGGATCTAAATGAACCACAAACGTTTAAATGCTACTAAGCAAATGATGATCGATCAAACATTCACTTTTTGTCCTATATTTTACCAAACATTGTACTATTTTAAAGTTTTTGACGTTCGATATGAATGGCCAAAGTGGAAGCGGAAGCAGTACCCTAATACTGCTTCCAGTTTCCGCTTTCACAAAAATTTGCCGCCTCCACCGCTTCCGCTTCCACATCTCTGATTGTAATGAGATTCTGTGTACTGTATAAGAGTAAAAATGCAAACAGCTCGATAACTGCAATCACTATCGACAAGATGTGGTAACTCGGTTCAAAAAATCGCATCTCTTGCAAGCGCACTCACATCAGTTTGAAATGATCCTGCTGCTGCTGCACAACGCTTAGGTGATAATCTATAACTCGAAAAGAAAACGAATTGATTCCTTTTTCCGTTGCCGATCCTGAGCATTCAATGCGTATATATTACGATGCAAAAATCTGTTGTTTTGACTTTTCATTGTAGTTCTCATTTTGCGCCACTTAATTGTTTCTCTGAGCTATTTAAACGATTTCTTACGCTAATGTGAATTCACTTCAATAAACCTTGCAAGGCTGTACAATTACTCTGTTTATTGAACCACATTCAATAATTTTTTGCTATTTTTGAAAATCAATATAATGCAATTAGCATGAATTAATGTTATGTATTTTCGCGTTTATTTATTTATTTTTTAATTTGTATTCAATTTTTTTTATTAATTTTTTGGTTATAAAGTCTTCAAGTGCAACATTATTTTAGTCATTTTTTAACGTATGTTTTCGTCTGCTTTAACCCCATTGTTTTCAATCGTTCGTTCGAATGAATTATAGGCACGCAGCGTCTGCCTTCAATCAAACAAACGCAGAGCACTTTTTTGGGGTTCTGTTTGCAATTTTTCACTAGGCTGCACCACCACAACGGGTAGACTGCTTGACCCCAAATGGAAATAAGCGTAAGTGCCTTTCCCAAGGACACAACAACGCATTGGCAGATCGGTAATCGAATCAGGAATCAACAACCTTTTGATCACCAGCCTTGGCCTCTAATAGTTTCCAATGATCTTGTGCTGGAGCAAAATTGTGATGAAAACATTTTTTGTGTATTTTTTTCCAATACTTTGTAATCTATGACAAAATTTGTAGTTCTAATTGTAATTTTATCATTGCTGGTTTTTTCAATGCTGTAACATCTTGTGCTAGTGCCCAAAGTTTAATTGAATTTTTCTTTTAGGGTGGTGTCTTATTCCGTTTTGCCTAATCTGTGCAAACAAAAGATCCTTAAAAAACAAAATTGGTTTTTGTTTAAATCACTTCCTTTTTTGTGTTAAAGCCTATATAGTTGACCTACCCCGGCTCGGTGTCTGCTTACAATCAATCCATCAACTTTAAAACAGTGAAATAGCCACTAAAAAGCACAAGTTATTCTCAAAAAAAAGTTGTTCAATCATATACACGACCAACCCCAGGTTGCGTTTTGTGATAGTTAAAGTTTCGTGTTCAAATTTTACGCGAATTTTTGTAGATTTGAAAACAATACGTTACTAATTAATCTTTTAATTTTCAAATTTTGCTGCTGTTGCGATTCATTTTGGTTGTTTTGCATAATAGGTCGGTTTAGTGTAACGTTACAAAGCCCATTGTATGGTTCTAAACAAACCTACTAGCAACTTTGACAGCCATTACTGTAAGGCCATTAGGCGAAGCTTATCGAATTTTTTTACAAATTAGCACAAGCATGTTGTTGTGTGAAATGTCGGTTGTGGAAATTTCGGCACTTGCTGCGTTTTTTCTCAGGGGAAGAAAAATTTATTTATAAAGAGGAAAATGCGCTGGAAAGCAGCAGGCTGCAAGGTTTTGGGTATGACGGCAGCATGGGATCTATGAAGAGGAAGGTGAAGGCAAGCATGAAAAAAAGTTTAGAAAATGGAAGTGAGTAGCATGATATTGGTTAAATCGCACCGGTATTTAGGCGCATGATATAGAGAGAAGAAGATATGCAAAAATAAGCCGAGAAAGCATTCGGAACTGAAGATTTGGGCAATAGCTTGTCCAACGCTACATTTTGACCATTCCAGTTAAATGGCTACCCGCAGTTCGCAACCATAGAAAACCAGGTCTAGTAGTAGTAGTGCGCGTGGCTTAAAAGTTTCGCGAAAGTTTTCTGTCTGTATTTTTTGGGAGCACCATATGCTAGATACTCCGTTTACGTCAAGTAACTGCGGTAAACTCATCGACAGTCCACTGTCAGCAGTTTTTTGTAAGACTTTACTAGTTAGCAGAGGTGGAGTCCTCGAGAACGTTTTTGGCCTCGAGGACACATTTTCAAGTCCTTGGCCTTGGCCTCGAAGTCTCAAGTCCTTGGCCTTGGCCTCGAAGCCTTAGGTTCTCGAAAATTGCCCTGTCCTCGGTTCGAGGACAGCACTATTTTTGAACCGTTGAAATTTTGTTGGAAAACGCCAGAAACCTCGCGGAAAATTTGCAAATACCTTTTTTGTTTTGCACAATTCGAGCATAGGCTTATCCAAGCGGGCCTCCCCCCAATTGAAATTTCACCAATGACAAAAATGTGACAAAAAGACAATTGTTTTTTCAGTTTCAGTTTCTTTTTAGCATTTTTTGCTTACACGAGTAGCGAACAATAACATTGAAGACCAGGGGCCCAGAGACCCCTCAAATCAATTTTTGCCAGCCAATTTAAACGTAAACCTGGAAAAAATGGATAGTTTTCGTCATAAAAGTTGCTATCTCAAGATTACATCTAGCCTTTTTATGAACGTAATACATTAACCAAGGCTGGATTTACCACAAAATGGCGCATTACCAGCTTAGGGCCCTATGCTCAAATTAAGATTTTTATGGTCTTCATCTACATTTGGCAGAAAGATGTTGCAAAAATTTCCTAAGTGCCAGGGGCCCAGCGCGATGTAAATCCGGCCCAGCAATAACAAGGTTAGTAAGCGTAACCATCTATTGTACCATTTTTCAATAACAATTCATTAATTCACCTCCACCGCGCCAGTTTTTACGCACAAAAACTTTAAAAAAAAATTAGGCATGGAAAATGCTGATTGAACAAATCGTTGAACTTCGATTGAGGAGGCGTGGGCCCCTTGGCCTAACATGCACTTCTATAATTGGTTATTTTCATGACAAAACAAAAATCTCCTAGGAACATCTTTGAGTGGGTTTTCATTTACTAGTAAAATGTTGCACGATACAATGCACCTTACTTCCCCCTACCTGGACCAAATCACATACAATTACACTTTAACACTGTCAAGAATAATAATTTTGTATGCCTGAGATATGATTATTTGCTGTATTTTAACGTGTACATGACTGAATTACTACTTTTGCCGCTTTTTTGTGATTTAGAATATTCGAGATATTCTGGATAATTTCTTTCTAGTACTTTCCGCTATTTCTGCAGTTATCGAAGTTTGGGTTGTTTACGACTCCTAATTGCTATATTTAGACTTGAAGTTGTGATGTCATAATTAGGTCAAAATCTGTTATCATAAGCTCGTGTATTTTTTTCTATTGTGACGTATCATGGATTGTTCTGGGATATTCGATAGCTTTTGCCGTAGTATAAATAGGCGGGTAGTTTTTCATTCATTAATCTAATATTCTAAAAGTGGATAATTTTTAGGTATTAGTTTCGTAGGCAGTTAAGCCGAGTTTGTGTATCTGGGGTTGGCTCGTATAGCCGTTTAGTAAGAGGTGTGAGTGGAGCGATTTTGCTCAGTTAGTTGGATTGTGTTTCAATCTTAAATAGAAGTTTTAATTTAAGATTGGTTTGCTGCTTTCTGAGATTCAAGAAGCTAAAGGAACTGTCAACTGCCATTTTTGATTTGTCAATTAACATCACAGTCGTTCTCTAGTTTCAGCGAACGTGGGCAATTCTAGGGATCAGAGGTTGTACTCTAGCCAAGTATCAACGATCGCGACAAACACCACAATGCAAGATGTTTAACGTGTTTTGGACTTAAATTGCAACTAGGAGGAGATGAAACAATTTAATATTTTTAATTGGCTTTTAAATATTAAAAATCTAGTGCGTTCAAATGGCTTTAAACATGTGCGAAATGTGATTCAATGGCATTAAAATAGCTTTTTTTTCGAAAAAGTTACAAAAAATTGGCCAGTGGCTGGGGGCTTCGCCCCCAGACCCCCAAAGCCTCCGGCTGCTCGGGGCCTCACCCACAGACCCCCGTCTGTGATACGTTTGAGTTACACTGGCTTTCTCAAAACGTCTCCAAAGTTACGTATTTGCACTTTTCAACTATATTTGTTTAAGGCCTCTCCTTTTGCAAAATCCTAGTTAAGAGCCAACAGGCAAATTTTTACTGACGTCATTGCATGTGATTTGTAGTTTAGGCCTCCCCAATCAAAACTTCTGGCTACACCTATAAATTGGTGATTGCCTGAAAAACTTTTTTAAAGACTTTTTTGTTTTTGTTTTTGGAGAACACTTGCGGCTGTGTCCTTGGTCCTTGGCCTAGGCTTCGAGCATTCCTGTCCTTGGCTTCGAGAAGGTCTGTCCTCGGAAAGGCTGTCCTTGGCCTTGGCCTCGGATTTTTTTTGTGTCCTTGGCCTTGGTCTCAAGCCTTGTGTCCTCGACTCCACCTCTACTATTTAGGACATCCGATATGTGGCCGAATCAAAGTCCTCTTGCTTAGATCGCTACAAAAAATGCTTAGGATGCCTAAAATAGTTCGATTTTGCAGAACGATTGAGGAAACATTTCCGAGAGAAGTTCTTTTGCAACTGTTGGCCAGGAAAGTCGATGACACAGACAGAGAGTGGGTTGTCAAAGAGCGCAATTCAAAACGGCTTTTCATGGTTATTGTCACCGGAAACCCCCGTCTTCCTGTAAACCTATTCTCATAGTGGACGAAATTTCGTGCAGTCCTGCAGTCTTGGGAGCGTCTGAGGCAATCCAAGTTGTGCTCGCACAAATGCAAATTACCTCACTGCAATCAATAGCCGTGGAAGAAGTTACACGCGGTCAACACAAAAATCCTCTGTGGTCTTTACATCAGAAAGGAAGATTGACATCATCAAACTTTGGTTTGGTGTTAAAGCCGTGTCTCACTAATAGGGCTGAGCGTAATTCGACGATGGAGCGCCTATTGGGCAACGACAGCTTGAGTTCGGTGAGAGCTGTAAAGTGGGGCATTCAGCATGAAGCCATCGCCATAAAAGCATATATATGGAGCAAACTGGGTATTCGGTGTCTTCATCCGGTTTATGGCTGTATTCGTCAGGAATCATTGGAGGATCTCCCGATGGCATTGTATCGTCAGAAAAAATTATTGAAGTTAAATGTCCCTTTTCGGGACCCGAAAAGCATCTGTTGGAGTTAGTGAATACTGATTCCAACTGCTTCCTTAGAAGAATTGACGACACCCACTTGCTTGAATTAAATGTGTTAAGTGTGAGTGGTTTCAATCATCCAAGTACAGGGCAATTTGCATTTTTGCAATAGAAATGTGAGCGATTTAATAGTGTGGTGCCCTAAGTAAATGTACGTCATCCCTATTAAAAAGATGAATCTTGGCTGAGCAATATTCCAATTTTATTTCATTTTTTCGGACCATACAGTATATTTGCCAAAATACATGCAAGGTGATGCTGATAAATAAAATTTGAAATGAGATGCTTTGCTGTTAACTGGTATGTGCTTTGCTTTTTTAGTATACATCGATATACGGCCACACATACTGTCGATACTTTACGAGTTACGGTTTGCCTTTGTGACTGCCTTTGTTTGCCTTTGCCTTTGTGACTGTGACGGTTTGCCTTTGTTTTTAATTTACGGTTTGCCATTGTGACTTCTTTACCTGCTATTTTTTGTTTTCAATACAGTTTTAATTCATGCAAGAATATTTACTTGACTATATTTATATATGAAGCTGTTTTCTTACTAATAAGACTGCCTAAAACTACTTTGAATAAAGGATTTGAAGCAAATCTTAGTTCAAAGAAACTAGGTAGACCGGCGGCAAGATTTCTTCAACTTTTATGGCAACCAAAATTCACAACTAGCCTACCTCGACACTATACCCACTAACGATACAGCACAAGATATAAAATATTTCTATTAAAGATTCATAAGATTCAATGGATTCACTAAAAGCATTTCGGTGATCCCCTAAACTATAAAAGATCAGTGTTATAAACTTATCAGCATCCGAGATAAAAGGCAATAAAATCGAGATAAAAAACGGAAAACATGGCCACTTCTTTCTGCGAACTATCAAATTGGGGTCCCGGATGAAAAACAATAACTAAACGTCAAACGATAATCATTCACAAATTATTTAAATAAAAACAAGGCTTGCAATGTAGGCACGCACAATTACACATGTTGCAGTATCTATATGTAGAGGCCTGTACATCACTACAAAAGGAAACGTATACTGTGAGAGGAGCCAATAGAGTCGGGAATTCAGAAACTAAAATAAAAACAAAAACTTTACAACTCCTTTCCTACTTCACGAATAATCGGTTTTTGCAAATTCACCAAACATGATACAACTTGAAATAATTTTGTTGCAATACATCGATAGCTGTGCGGAATCAAATTCAATACGTCATATCTTTTCACTAGTTGGATGGCTCGCTCGACATGAATTCTAGATCTGGCAATTCCATCAGTGAATTCAGCTTGTGATTTGGTGAACTGGGAATTTGTCAAAAAAGGAGGCAAAGTCAGATAGACATTTGGTGGCAAGGATGTTCTGTATTAAAAAGCCTTTGTCAGCAATAATGAGGCCACCAGGCTCCACAATAAAAAACAGTGCCTAACAATTTCTTTGTCACTGGTCGATCCCGGATATAAACCACTCGTATAAGTCATAACCCCGTTTGGCGCAACTTCAATGAGGCCTTTGAAAATATGACGCTGTTTGTAATGAGAAAAAGTTGCGCGCTGGGATTCCATGTAACTCGGAACTTCACATTGTATTTCAGTAGAATTGAGAATGATTCTACAGTTACTAAAATTTGAGAAACAGGATGAAAGGCACATCCCATTTTTCCTAGCAGAAGGAATTTTGTCTTTTAACAAACCGACGTACAAAACTTCGTGAAGAACACCAATCCATGTAAGAGTTACATTTGCTATTGTACTAATAGACACGGCAAAGCGAACACCAAGATCTTTATGACTGAAGTTGCAACGCAGTTTCAACAGTGTAAGGAATAGTTGATTTGCTGTGAAATCGATGAAACTTTCCATCCACAGTAATATGAAAAATCGAAGTGGGTACACAGCTGTAGTACAGTGGCGGATTTAGGGGGGGGGATGGGGGGGATGCATCCCCCCCACCAGCCTAAAAGTAACGATTTTGGCCGAAAAATCAGCCTCTGTTTCGAATAATTCGGCTCCATTTCGGGATGCATCCCCACCCACCGACCTAAACGTAACTAATCCGGCGAAAAATCAGTCTCAATTTTGGTGAAGACCTTTTTTTTTTGGAGACCACCTGAATTTGGGCGAAAAAAACGTTAGAATTTCCGATTTCGGCCGAAACATCAGTCTCAATTTTGGTGAAGACCTTTTTTTTTTTTTTTCTTTCTTTTTTTGGAGACCACCTGAATTTGGGCGAAAAAAACGTTTGAATTTCCAATTTCGGCCGAAACATCAGTCTCAATTTTGGTGAAGACCTTTTTTTTTTTTGGAGACCACCTGAATTTGGGCGAAAAAAACGTTTGAATTTCCGATTTCGGCCGAAAAATCAGTCTCAATTTTGGTGAAGACCTTTTTTTTTTTTTTTGGAGACCACCTGAATGTGGGCGAAAAAAACGTTTGAATTTCCGAATTCGGCCGAAAAATCACTCTCAATTTTGGTGAAGACATCCGAATTTTTGAGGTTTTGTGCTTCAAATCCCCCCCCACCAAAATTTTCTGGATCCGCCACTGCTGTAGTAGTATAATAAAAACATCAGCTGATGACAAGCCCGTATAGTGCTGATTCAAAGTGCTGTCACGTTGACAGAATCAAACGAAAATGTTTTGGTTGCATTGTTCAGGTGTTTTTCTAGCTTTGACACTTGCGACCTTAACATATCGACCTCGACTTGTAGAGCGACAGACGACGGTGCAATTTTGTGAGAACAGCCAGCAGACGATGGTTCCTCTAAGGGCGCAGACGCTCTTTTTGTTTGCTTCCTCGGAGGTTTCGGATCCTCAAATTGAAATATTTGTTTCGAATTTCTTTGGAAAAGTGTCGGTCTATTATCTTTTAACTCATTCTTGAAGTGATAGCTGCAAATTCTTGAGCTGCTTGTAATTTTCTTGTCTTGGCGTCTAAAAAAATCACAAATACTAAGCAATATTACATTAAACACAATATCCGTTTGCTTACAAGTATGAAGCCTAACTCGCCTAGAATTAAATTTTCATTAATTCAAGTAGCCCCCCAAATGGCCGAGTGAATAAAGCGTCTGCTTCTGGACTAGTGGACTCGGGGTTCGGACTGGTGGACTCATACTCGGGATAGGTATAGCTACCGGTTTAACTACATTCTTTAGTAGGCCTACCTGCACAATTTTTCCCACTTGGATGCGAGCACTTCGTTTTTCGGAAATCGATAAAATTTTCAATCCGAGAACTCGCTTTGGTAGTTGCAGTTGGGAACGAAGCATTGAACCATCTTAATTTATAAAAATGAGAAGCACTACACGCAATACCGGTCAGTGAGAACAACACCTTTTTGATAGCGTGCGTTTCGCCAGCCTTACAGGCTAGCTTTCAGTTTGTTTAGAACCAAACAATGGGCATTATGACGTTGTTACTAAACTGGTCCATATGTAGCACGCCTCTTTTTATATGATTGCTGATCGAGACATCTAAGATCGACATTTAAGATCGGCTTGGATTTTTGTAGCCACGTAGCTAATACATCAATAAATGTTTTTCTTGTTCGCACACTGAAAATATTTGATTGTTTATATTTTTGGTTCATTTGTTGATTGATTCATTTTTCTTTTCAATTGTAGTTGGTTTTAGTCTCATTTTAGCAACCCCCAGCATCCAATTTTGCCTCATTCTCCTCATCCATTATGTAGTCAGAAAAAAAAGGAAAACTTGCTAATCTTGTGTAATTGAAAACTTTATGCAGCCCTAGTAATTAAATGCACCAATTATTCGGTTTCATTTCTGATCTAAAATTGACATCGAAACGTACTTTTTTACATGCATTTTTGTGTTGTAATTACATTTTATTTACCAAGCTGCCTTGGCCAGGAGACAGCAAAGTACCTTTTGGTCCTCAAGTCAAGCTGCCAGTTGTATTTCATCTATTATTCCCATTGTAGTGTTCTACATTCTTACGCAAAAGATTAGTGTAATGATTTTATCAAACCTAATATATTATTATCTTTGAGGTTAATCTTGCTTAAATTTAATGTTTTTTTAAATTTGCATCTTCGTATCTGATGTTGTTCGAACCATTTGCGCTTAATCAATTCCGAATTATCTCATTGATAGTTTTACGTAAACGGTTTGAAAGTATGTTTTTCCTTTCATTTTTTACCTCTATAACAGTAATGTCTTTATCTCTGTACTGTATATAAAATAAATACTTAAGAAATACGTCTAATATATTTTTGTTCATTATTGCTTGAATTTGTTCAATAATTTTGTGGAAATTAAAACCTCTAGGCTGCTGCTTCTCATTGTAAAATCTATCCATAAATTTTGTTTCAATGAAAAATTGGCGTTCTTCCAGCAATTATTAGTGTGCTTTTAAGCATAAAAGACACCCTGGTACTATTCGTCATGTAGCGCAAAACCTTTGCGCATCGACCACAGCGATCGGTCCCTCCAAAGTTGTAACAATGTCAAAAAAAAAGAAATTCCTTTTGGATCTGTATGTAGATCACTCAGTTATGCTCAAACAGAGAAGAAAATTGCTCCTTTAAACCATAAGACATATCATTTATAAAAATAGAAGAAAATAACCAGCAAATATAAAGTTGATCAATAAACAAATTTAAACTGGTCAATAATTTCAAATGCATGCCAAACACAGTTGTTTAAAATCAATATTACTGGTTAACCTTTCAGCAAGTTTGAAACAAGTAGTTTGGTTTTGATTCAAGGCTGGGTGGCAGAACAATTTCTTTTTTCATTTGTTGTCGCAACATTTTCGCTAACTAGGGAGTAGAGTCATCATGTAAAATTTGAAATCGAATTTTTACTGAGTCAAATACTGAAGGTTCATCCATTTAATCTTATTTTATACGGAGGGTATTTTTATATCCATCTAGGTCTTTTCGCAATGAATTTTTTCAACAAAAGTATTTTAGAATCAAATTAACTTGATTTTGAGTCAAATTTTATCTCTTGAAAATTTTAAGTTGCTAAGGTAACGGAAGTTTTCCAAACTCTATGTTTTTCGAGCTCACTTTTCAAATCTGAGCATTTTTTGGCCAATATCTAACTTAAATAACATCATAAGACGTTTTTGTGCCGTAACCACTTCGAATTAAGCATTTTATGATTCAGTATCAAAAAAAGCTATGTGGAAAATTTGAAGCGGCTGTGACGTTATTGCAAAAATGACGCTATTTTTAGTAAATATAGATGCAATGTCATCATGATGACGTTATCAACTTAAACCAATTTCACTAAAACACCTTGATAAACACCAACCCCAATGCCAAATTTATTGGTGTTCCCATGAATATTGGTTTAGGAGTTAGATAAGAGGGGCATTTTGCCCCCTCCTGTATCACCTGCATTTGCTGAAAAGCCCGTGGGTTAAGTCTGCGGACAATTCTTGCATTCAAACTGTAAGTTTGTTAATTTTAAGCTTAAGTGCAGAACGAGATTTAACTGAAAAACAGAGTCGAAAATTTTTGAAATTTTGGGCCGGAATTTAGAATCGGTTTACTTTGAATCGACTCCTCTTGCATGGTCTGATTGAAACTACAGTGCACTTATCTTTGCAATATATGAAAGCAAAAATTCTTTGGAAACCCAACAGTAATGAACTTGAGGAAGAATGGCTGTTTCATTTTTGGGTGTTGAGTAATTTTGTTTTATTTAGTTCTTTTTTTATGATTAATTGAATTCATTGATGCACCTTTATCCTCAACCCTTTTGCTAGAAAACGACAATTGCAATATCCTTTAAAAGAACTGTCCGCACCGCTAAGGAGTTGCATGTTCTTCACTTTTTCCGGTTGACTTTTTCCCGGTTAATCATTCGAAGCCACCAAGACGAGATAATCATCGTAAAGCGCTCTATCCAAGAACGCAACAAAGTGACCAGGGTGCCTGTTGAAGTGAGATCATGCGATCATTGGGAAAGTAAAAACGTCGTCTTTATCCTTTCGTTCACGCTACTGATTAATTATTCACCAACAAAAAAATAAAAATTAAAAAAATTGAAATGAGCATAAATTCAGAAACAACACAGAAGACTTTTTTGACGCAGCTCATTTTTATTGAGTATGTAAATTTGATTAATTTGAACCTCACTCTTGTGTGTACGAGTCAGATTCATTACTAACTGCGTAATCCTCAAATCTAAATAATTTCAAGTTTTATACATTTTTGCGTCTTTAATCTCAGGCTTAAATAAATAATGCGTGCAATATGTTAGCAAGTTAACCTCAGCATTAGAAAATTTGTCACAAAATCGTCAAATTTAGCAAAATGTCACAAAAAAAAACACCAGAAAGCCTTGATCAAATCGATACACATAATTAAACAAAGATACGTCCAGTAAGTATATATTGCAAAATACCTAAACTTCTTCAAAAAGGGATCATTGCAGTTTTGAATTCATAGCAGAAGACTTAAATCGATATCCAGCATTATCTGATGAACAAAGCCTTCGCCAAGAAGTTGCAAACAGCTTAAATGAATAGTCAAGCTACTACAATAAGTTCCTAAAATTTCCCAACTTTTTCAAAGATTAAAAAATTTCAAGAAAGAAATATTGTTTGCTTCCACATTTTCCAAAATTAAAGTAATTCTATCCGTTTAAGTTGTAACGTAAGTTCCAACATGCTTATAGAATGAAGCAGAAAATTTAAACAGTGTAAGGAAAAGCGGGAAAATTCTGGTTTAGGCTGTTACCTTTTCAGTACGTTTTTTGAGACATTAGTTTGTCTCTGGGGCGGAAGGTCTGAGGTTCAAATCTCAGGCCTGTGAAATCGGACACAGTGTTGCCAACGCCGCGTTACCGCTGCGACCTTTTTCAGAAAAGAGTTGTGTTGCCAGCAGGCGCAGTAAACAAGGAGATTGGCTCTGCAAACTCGTTACAAGCTTCTTACACTTGTTACACCTTACGTAATACAGCAAGCATAGGTGGGTAAGTTAATGCAAAACGTTAGCTTCGTTAACCACTGGTCCGTTAACAAACTTCATACCTCCGTTAACGTTAATCCGTTATTTTCAGCTTTAATTAACAGAAGTTAATAAAGTCCGTTAATCCGTTAACATTTTGCGTGTAATTTACGCTTCGTTTTATTCACTCGCTTCTGGAACACGTATTGACGCTGTTGAGCAGATTGTAAGGAAATATTTATTGCTATGGTGGTCTTTTTGTGTTTTGGAAGTTACATTTTACAGTCTAATCTAATTTCTAGATAGTAATAAGTTCAAATGCTCAACGAAGCTGCGATCGGAAAACCTTTGGAAATTGTGAACAGCGATAATTAATAGTTCTCCAAGGCTGCAGCTTATTATTTGTCACAAAAAAGAGCTCCTTTCTTCGCTTTCTCCTATAAAACTCGTGCTAATACAAAACAAGGGCTACCAGTGCAAACTGGTTTGGTGCGAGATATTACCGATAAAAACCTTAACGGAAGTCAATAGAACTTAACGGAAGTTACTTTAGTCCGTTTAACGGAAGTTAATTTAGTCTGTTAACATAAAAAAAACTTTTTAACGGATTAATGAGTTCAAGAAAAAGTTAGCTTCGTTATTAACGGATTAACGATTGACGGACTTGTGCCCACCTATGACAGCAAGTATAATGCAACATTTGAGTTGATTTAAAATTTAATTCAATATTTGTTTTTTCTACGGGTAGTTTATGAAATAAACAAGCTTTTTTTATAAATCGATTTTTTCCGAATTTAACTCTTGGAAAGTATATGAAATTGAATAAACAAAACAAGCTATGCAGCAATTATTTTAGTTCACAAGATATTTTCCACTGAACTGAATATCGTTAAATACTAACTCTAAATTTTTGACATATTGGCCTATGCTTGTAGTGGAACTGGCATAGCTCCGACAGATATGTTATATTTTAAAGATGCTACGTCACATCAGTGACCTTTCAATGATCTTGCAAATCTAAGTTGCTACTAGACCTGTAACACTTAAAAGCGGCATGAGATATAGCACAAGCTAAGTTAGGGAAAAAGCTAAAAATTTAGAAAGTGGCTCTAAAACATTTTTTTGGACAGGGTAGCAACGTCACAAATAACTCTTCGTTTGTTGTCAAACCCCTCTTACTCTCAATCGTATCATTGACCTCAAGCTCAGACCTTGTGGTGTGGCCAGATTGTTAAGTTTTCTCAACGTTCCTTTGTACCCTGAACCCTCGGAAGAGACGAGGTAGCATAAAAAAACCACCGCCACCTCTTAACTAAACATTCTTTATCTTCTTTGAAGCGCAAATCTTTTGTTAATCGTTTTAAACAAACTGTGATTGATCTTAAGCCTAAAACTACCAAAAATGAGCAGCCATCTTACTAAATGTTTCTACCCATTTTTGTCATATTTTTGACCATCCATTGTCCATTAGATAGAGGAGGCATCTAAGGCCCAAGTTGGCCAAAAAAGTGATATCCTGCTTGCCATGGCCATGATTTTAAAGCAGCTCTAGAGCCAACAGCGCAATTCTATTAACACTCGGTAGAAGTAATTGCTGTTATTGTTAAACTTGTGGTGAATAGTATTTAGTTTTCAGAGGAAGTGGAAACACTTAAATTTTTTTGATTGCTTCCGCTTCCTGCTCCTCCAAAAATCTTACGCTTTCGCTTCCAACTTCTTTAATCAAAGTGCTTCCGCTTCCTAAAAAAATTAACCGCTTTCGCTTCCAAACCTCTGGAACTGCAGTAGCCTATAATACTGTAATTCTACTACCATTACCAGCTCGTACATAAAACCAATATCGGAGAAATGAAGGACCAATCTCTTGCCAACTTAAAAACCAAATTAAATTCAAGTATTTATTATACTCGCTGCATAAGGCCGAAACGTGTAATAAGTTCAAAGGGCCCATCTCGCATCATTGCACCCGCGACCAAGACTACGCCATTATTAAGCTTAATCAGACACTCCAAGTCATGCCCTAATGAAACCAGCTAGTTTATGCTGGTAAAACGTTGGTTGTCATCTACAAAAACAACGAAGTTTTTCAACCTCTGTAATTTGTTTCAAAGGTAAATGATCAGTATGATGGAGAGAAATATCACCACGTTCATATGCAATTATTGATTAATTAGTTATTTGTGGTATTAGTGAGCAAACATCTTTTGTCCTAAATTACCGTTTACCATAGTCCATAGGTGGGCACAAGTCCGTTAATGACGAAAACGAACTAGCTTTTTCTTTTACTCGTTAATCCGTTAAACAGTTTTTTCATGATGACGGACTAAGTAAACTTCCGTTAAGTTCTGTTAATTTCCATTAAGGGTTTTATCATTAATTTCTTGCACCACTCATTCATCGTACCGGTACAAACCAATTTACACCGGTAACACTTTTTGCACATTAGCACGAGTTTTATAAAAGAAAGCGAAGAAAAGAGTTCTTTTTTGTGGCAAATAATAAGCTGCAGCCTCATAGGTCTTTTAATCATCGCTGTTCGCAATTTCTAAAGATTTTCTAATCGCAGCTTCGTTGATGAATTTGAACTTATTTTTATTGTGAAATTAGATTAGACTGTAAAATATTACTTCCAAACCAAAAAGAACCGCCAGAGCAATAAATGTTTCCTTACAATCAGCTCTACAACGTCAGTATGTGTCGTAGAAGCGAGTGAATAAAAAGAAACGTAAGTTACTCGCAAAATATTAACGAATTAACGGACTTAATTAACTTCCGTTAATTAAAGCTGAAAATAACGGATTAACGTTAACGGAGGAGTGAAATTTGTCAACAGACTAGGGGTTAACGAAGGTAACGTTTTGCATTAACTTGCCCACCTATGCCATAGTCCAATGTAAACTTAGAAAATACCCATAAAGACTCAATGAAACTATGTAATAGACTTCTTGCATTTTTTTCTTAAAAACATAGCGCTGTATACTTTAATGTATAAACAAAAACCAAAGTGTGCTTTAAAGCTACATAAACTCCAGTCAATGAGTAAAGGACGCTGATCGATGCATGGCAAGTCATATTTATTTTATTAACGACGGAAGGCGTCTGCTTGATTCTTTTAAAAGAACAAGAAACATTGTTAAGTCACGCCTGAAGCTCTTTTCTCTTCGAAACTCTTCCTTTTCGAACTATATATCAAATGTCTGTTTAACAAAGGATGAGCACAAAACAAAAGCTATTAATACAATAGTTACCGGTCTTCTCTTTAAATTTGAACAAAACAAATTTGACCTCTAGGAATAATTTTATTTGGGTTTTACCTGATCAAAAGCTGAATTGAACGGTCTGCAAAGCACCAGCAAACCTAAAAATTTTCTTGCGAAATCAAATTGCCTAATTGTCGAAAATGGCAACAAATGCTGCAGAAGATTTCAGTTGCCCGATCTGTTTGGAAGTGTTGGGTCCACCCGTCAGAATAACCAGCTGCGGACACAACTTCTGTGAGGATTGTCTGATGAGCTTATGCTCGTCAAACCAACAAGCAAGGTACATTCGTTTATTTTGTGTTTTCAGTTTATTTGCAATTGTTTCTAAGACTAATATAAATTGATTTGTTAGCTATTGTTTTGTTTTTAGTCTTTTTCGGGATTGCTAAATTTTTCATGTTTTGGCGGTTGTCAGCCATGATTTTTTCCAAAGCAATGAGTTTATGCATTAATAAGAAAATTGTACCAGAGTTTATGACGTAAATTTTGAATCACCATGCAAAAAGAAAACAAAGCAGCTAAATTACTTCAATTTTGGTAGTTGAGAATTTTTGATTTAATAATCAAATATGCTGGCTTTGCCAAGAAAACTGACTTGTGTTATGAAATTATTGTACGTAACCAAAATTTCAGTTTGTAGACATTTTGAAATTTGTATAGCTAATTAACTTATAGTTATGCTAAACTTAAATGCTAGAAAAAGTAGAAATATTGTTCATCTTTGCAGGTTATCGTAGTTTAAAAATAAAACATTAATTTCGAGTATCGGCATTCCGAAAAAACTTCGTGACCTGTATCAATTGTGGAATACAGATTAAGCAACAAATCTTTGCACGTTCCAATTTCAAATTGAAATTTTATTCCAAAGATGTCCAACCTGCCGTGCATTGCTCAGAGTACCGGGCAATGACGTCACCAAAATGACACGTAATCGAATGTTAGAAGAAGCCGTCGAAAAAGTAAGTTAATATTGTGTCAAATTGGTTGTACGAATGAAAATCGATGACCAAACCTATAAATCAAAGATCAGAAACTTTGAAGTTGTATGGATTTTAACACATTGAAAAAGGTATATTATATACAACACTGCAGAAAATGTGTTGTATCTTGCATGGGCGCACGTTTCAAAAAAATAAAAAAGTGCTAATAAGCCGCTTTTGTTAAAGCAACTATTTTCTCCCGACGTTCACAACTTGGAAGGATCTTACACGTAGAAATGCTCATTGTTTTTCTAAAATGACCTTACTTAAAATGAAAAAAGGATAACCTAATTTCGTATGCATTGCAGAGTATATGCTGATGAAACAAAAGTCAAAATATAGTTACAAAATTTACGCACTCTGTCCCTTTTTAACAAGTTCACTATGATACCTATCGTTACACGTATTCTCTATTCTGGCGCGGTTCTTGGTTTCGGTTTTTTATTATCTTTTTAATCTGTTTTATTTTCCTTTTTTGGTCCATTTTCTTTTTTCATGAAAACGTAAGCCAAGAACTGTTGGGACAATAAATGATCATATAAAAAAGGTAATATTTTCTCATGGCTAAAGTCTTTATTTAAGTTCCAGTATCCAGTGCGGGGCTGCGATGCTAATAAATCTATTTCAATAATCATGAGGCCTATCAAGAATGTTACGCTGTTAGAGAATAAAGGCCCCAGCAGGATGTTACTAAATTTATCCTATCGTCTTGGGAGCGTTGTGTTTCTAAAGATGCGTTTATTGGCTCGCGACGCGACAGTATTTTTGTCGACACAAAAAACGCTGTCGCTTATGTGTGTTTATTTGCACGCTACATCACCACGCAGTTTTACTGTCTTTGGCAAAATGACAACCATCTTGTCTGTAGCTGCAGAGCAGCAGTTATGACAGACTGAAGATATATATAGTAATCACTGTTGGGCTATATCTGGAAGCGAAAAAGAGGTGTGGGCATGATGGTGGTTGGTTCACCCAATAAATGCAAGAAGGACTGAGCTAGGTTTCTTTGCCAATTTGGTACAGGAGTTATCATACTTTGATGACGAATTATTCCCCTAGTATTTTCGTTGCAATCGCAAAGATTTTGACTACATTCTATCTCTTGTTGAAGAAAATTTATTTTTAAATTAATATTTCTTTAAGCGGTGATATTAAGTGTTGAGGAATTATCTTGAATATGTTGAGCCCTACGTCTACACAACGTTTCGGTCCAGCACACAATGATAAAAAAGTTGCATCTGATTTTTTGTTTTTTCGAAAAACAAATTAAAACTATATTCTACTAAAAAAAGAAAAAAATTGTTTCGGTTAATAACTACTGTATACTAGTTTAAGCATGTTCGGATTTTCCCGCTATTAATCTCATTCTCATGTTCGGATTTTACCGCTATTAGGCTCATTCTGTTTGCGCAAGTGGTTAGGGTTATTTATTAAGGTACACATATATAATTAGGGGTGCAGAAACCTGGGGGGATACATTCCCCCAATAATTTGACTGCATCCCACCCAATAATTTGACTATGGTTTACATTTGCATCCCCGCCACTAATTTGACTCTGGTCTGCATCTGAATCACTTGAATTCGGTCTGCATGACATGAATTCGGGGCAAAAAACTCTTCCAATTTTGGTGAAGACCTATCTTTTTATTTTTGGTTTCCACTTGAATTTGGGGAAAAAACTCTTCCAATTTTGGTGAAGACGTTTTTTTGTCTTCACTTAATTTGCGTACCTGAAAAAAAATCGTGGTCGAGGTTCATCCCCCCCAATGTTGAAACTAGGGCAAAATTGGGGTTAAAATGCAAATCATCCCCTCTAATGCTCAACAAAGATCGGCATCCTTGTATATAAGGTACACATATAATCGTATTTTCAGTTGATTTTAAAATTCTGCGTCACTGACATTGTTTATTTGATAAATATTTGATACTTTAGTAAATTCGACAGTTTGATAAATAATAATTCAATGAAATGAAACTTATACAAGTCTTATGAATGACTAGTTAACTTCATAAGTTAGAGAGACTTGAAATGGACTTTTCGGTCTTCAAATCAAGCAGCCATTCTACTATAGGCTCAGAAAAGTTTTAAAAAAAGCGTGCTGTTATACTGCTATTTTAAAAAACTGTGCGGAGACAGTACCAGTACAAGCATAGTTTCGAATAAAAAGATTTTTTAAGCATATAAATAAAGTTAGCGTTTTTAATTTGATAAATTGAAAATGTGACAAAATTTAGTGGTACCAAAATGGGGTCCTTCATTTGGGTCCTCCAAAATTCAAACTTTTCAACCATCCAAGTTAAACACACGAAACTTTCAGAATAGGTAAATATAAAAAAAGATAAAATATGACCAGTTTGAATTGCCACAATTGGAGAGTCCTCCTCAAACAGATCCTTCAAATTTTTTACCTCTTAAGCTAGACAAATGGAAATTTCAAGATAGGTAAAATTAATATAAAAAAATTGGGGATGCAATACTATAGGGTTCCTCCAATTTTGTTGACACCTTCCCTCATTAATTAGAAAAGCTAAACGAATTAAATCTATTGAATAGATTAATATAAATCAAAGATTAAATGCAACAAAATTTGGTGGACCACATCCAGAAACCCATGCCAAATCGGCCCCTTAATATTTTTAAATCTTCAACTTCGAAGTACTTCAGCTAGACATATCAAACTTTAGATACCGGTAGACTAATATAAGCAAAAGATGAAACATGCTAACTTGGGGATGCCATGATGGACAGTTAGCCATTAAATGGACCTTCAAAACTATAAAATGATTTCTTACAACGACTTGGTATCACAGAAAAGCAGAAGAGTCAAACTTATGGGATTACTCCAATATTTAACACGTTGAAATATTAAGGTATTGAGCTAGATGGCTTTGAAAGATTTAAGTTGGATTGCCAAATTTTTTACTAAAATGTCACTTGAGTAGTTTAAAGCGCTCCAAAACATCTGAATTGTGGCTGCAAAAATTGAGGTTGTTGAGGTTGCAAGTTTTGCAGGTTTTTGCAAGATCGTAATGGCGGTTCTAACACTAGGTCTAACCCTAACCCTACCTCTAACCCAAACCCTAGCTCTAACCCTAGCTCCAACCCTAGCTCTAGCTGTAATCCAAACCCTATGTCTAACCCTAGTTCTAGCTCCAACCCTAACCATAGCCCTAGGTCTAACCAATGACGTAAAACTAGATGATCCGAAACTGCGCGAATGCGCTCATTTTATTCTCCGCTTGGTCACGCTTGGCTGCAGGCCCCACTCTTTTACTTTTCTCTGGATCTGGCGATTGGTGCGCAGTTTGAAAAAGGACGGTTGAAGCGCTAATAATGTGCTTGCAAAGTAATTAAGGATGGTTTGAAGTGAACTAATCTTTATTTATGTTTATGTCATTCGAGTGAAAGCAATATCTTGAAAATTGGAGCTGATTCTACAGGTCTTTGGTAGCCTATTCAGAGTACGATCGTGTCCGTTCTTAATCGTTTAAAAAGTGTGAATGAAATAGTCGAAGTCATACTCATCCGTACCAACATTTTTCATAGGTCATGAACTTTTGCTGTAATCACTCAATTGATCACTCGTATACGAACCAAGCACTTTGCGTCTGCCTTACCACATCAACGCCTAGCACAGGTGTGGCCAAGGGGGGGAGGGGGGCAAATTAAATTGCCACCAGTGATAAAAATGATGACTACAAAGTCTTTTCAGCTTAAGTTTATTTTAGGACTTTTGTGTTCAACAGTACTATATTAATATCCGACCAATGTAAATGAATTATTTTGAAGAAACTCAGGCTTTTTGTATTAAAAGTTGCAACCTCAGTCCCTCATCTAACCTTTTTGTGAACATAATGCAATAACATGACTCGTAACCATCTACTGTACCAACTTTGAATAACAATCCACCTCCATCTCAGCAGTTTTAACACACAAAAAACTTTTGAAAAAAAATTAGCTTGGGAAAATGCTTATTGAACAAATTATTGAATTTGAATTGAGCGAGCCTGGGTTCTGTTGTTTATGTACACCTAAATCTGGTTATTTTTATGATAAAGCAAAAATTTCCAAGGCAAATCTTTGAATGAATCATTATTTGCTAGCTGCTAAAAATATCGCACGAGGCATTGCATCTTGCTTCACCCTACCTGGACCAAGCCACTTGCAAAATTTAACCTAAAAATGCAAGATTTTAACGTGTTTTGGACTTAACCTGCAAGTAAATGGAAGATTGAACAATTTAATTTTTTCAGTTTGCTTTCAAATCTTAAAAATTTAGTGATTTTAAATGGATCTACAAACGTACGAAATGTGATTCAAATGGCCTTAGAATTGCAATTTTTTCTAAAACATTACAAAAAATCACCCTACGGCGGGGGGCTTTGGCCCCAAACCCTAGTCTGTGATACGTTTAAGTTACACTAGTTTAGGCTACTCGCCATCTCTCCCAATTTACAATTTTTTAAAAACTTTTCAAGTTTTGGTTCAAGTCCTGACCCCCTTTAGCAAAATCCTGTTACATGGTAACGCAGGCTTCTGCTTCTGATCCTCCATTTTACGGCATCTCTGTCCCATTAAAAATTTCTTTAGAAAAGTTCTGATGATGTCATTGCTTTGCGGTTTGGGCTCCACTAATCAAAAATCCTAGCTACGCCTAAGACGCCGAGCACTATTTTGGGTTCTGTTTGCAAGTCTTTCCTCTGACTGGGCCTACACTGCGGGTAGACTGCTTGGCCCTAATGGGAAATATGCGTCAAGTTTCTTTCTCAAAGACACCAGGACGTATTGCAGTCACTAATTCTGAAAAAAAGGTGCGTTGACGCTTTTTCGCAAGAAGTTGGTAAAATATATGAATCTTCTTCAAAGTAAGAGTGGTTTAAGTAAGACATCAGACGACATTAAGAGTTTTGATCGTATGCTGTAGCTGATGATTTTTTTTTTTTTTTTATTAAACAATCACCATCACACAAGACAAAAAGAAGAAACAAAAAACAAGGCAAACACAATTACACATACGTAACGCAGACAAATAGCAGACGTAGCAAACATAATTATCAAGAGCATGTTTCCAAACAATATCTATTGATATCATAGACTACCCCATTTTTCATAGTGTTTATATAATTTCTGATTTTTTTCTGCCAATTTTTTTTCAGATAGACACACCGTTCGAATATAGAGTAATGCTTCATTTGTAGTCGGTAAATTTCCTGAAATTCTAGATTTGTAACTATAAAATCTAATACACAGCAATACACAATTAATCAGTTTTGCCTGATTGTTTTCTCCTTCAACTCCAAACAAAATTTCACTCGGTTGAAAATGTAATGGTATTCTTAGTTTTGAAGATATCCAATCCATTACATCGTTCCAAATAACCTGGATAATTCTGCATTTAAAAAACAAATGTAGCAGGGTTTCTGGTTCGTTTTTACAAAAACTGCATTTGTTTGTGTCCGATATACAAAACCCATGTAGTGCTACATTCGTTAGAATAGCCCTTAAATTGAGTTTGATTTGAAAGGATCTAAGTTTAGTTTCAATCGTACTGTTGTATACCGATTGATACACGCAATTCCATTGTAAGTTTTGGTTTCTCAGTTCAGAGGACCATTTGGCTTGCTGTTCAAGTGGCAATTTTGTAGTCTTTTCTATTAGATAACGGTAAATAGCTTTGACGTTTGAGAGCTGATCAAAAACAGTTCGTACATTATGAAGTTGTTCAAGCGAATTTGGCACTTTGGTTCGAATTTCATCCTTGTCCCATTGTTTTGGAAGTTTCGCAACTAATTTGATGTAGGCACAAAAATCTTGATTAGTTTGAGAAAGACCAAATTTCAGCGTTAGATCATCATACCTCAAATATTGTTTTTCAGGGCTAAGTAGGTGTTCATAATCAGTTATTCCGGCTTCTGCAAATTTTTTCATGATAGACAGTATGCTCTTGTTTAATTTTATTTTATCGTTTAGCCAAATTATTTTTTCGTTACACCATTCTTCGCCATAATAAGTTTTCATGAATTTTTGCAAGGCTGCGATAGAAATTTGCATATTTCGAAATGAAACATAATGTTGCATTTTTTTAGTGAATACTCCCATGTTAGAACGTAGCGCCAAGGTCACGTAGACCAGGGAAAAAAAATGCGCTCAATTTCTTTCCACGATGAATTATAAGCGTCATCCAAAAACTTTATCATCCAATTCAATCGCAAGGCAATTATGTAAGTTTCTATATCAATCATATTAGCTCCACCATTTTTGATATCATTGCATAATTTGCTTCTGGCTACTCGTTCCCATTTTGACCCCCAAATGAACTGAAAAATCATTTTGTTGACTTCTTGGATAAATTTCTTTGGTATTTCACATGGCACAAGGCTAACCTTGTAGATTAGAATCGGAACTACCAAGCTTTTAATTATTGTTATTTTACCCAGCAGAGACAAGCTTCTAGAACTCCAAACGTTTAGGATTGACTTTATTTTATTGACGGTATTAGCAAAGTTTAACTCAAAAATATTCTTTTTCTCTTTACCCACCGGGATTGTGATGCCCAAATAAGTAACAGTATCTACAGGCCAAGTTAAACCTTTGTTTTCGCGATACTTATTTGATGAATCCCTATGACTGCCTATATAGAAGGCTTTGGATTTTGACCCATTAATTTTGCAGCCAGATAGTTCGCCAAACTTGTGTAAAATGTCAAATACTATATCAAAATCATTTTTGTTACCTTCTAAGAAAACCAAAGTGTCATCTGCAAATAGTGATACTTTAATTTCCTTATCCTTCACCTTTATGCCCTGGTATGACCCTTGCCTTAAAGATTCTGCAAGCCATTCAACCGCTAATACAAAAAGAGTGGGTGATAACGGATCGCCCTGGCGTACTCCTCTTTTAACTTTAATGATATCGCTGATATAACCATTGTTAATCGCATAACATTCGGGTTTGGTATATAAAATTTAAACCCATTTAATCAAATTCACACCAAACTGGTATCGTTCAAGCATGCCTTTCACAAAAAGCCAATCAATTGAATCAAATGCTTTCTGAATGTCAAGAGATAAGATAGCCCCAGGAATATTTCAATAGTTCACATAATCAATTACATCAAAAGTTAGCCGAATATTATTACTAATATTTCTGTTTTTTTGAAACCCATTTTGGTCAGGATGTATAAGTCGGGACAAGGTTTTTTGCATCCGAGTATTGATAACCTTTGAAATGATTTTGTAATCTACGTTTAGTAGAGTTATCGGTCGATAATTAGTTATTTTTAAGTGGTCTTTATTGGGTTTAGGTAAAACTGTGATTATTCCTTGTCTCTGTGAATTAGTTAAAACTCCTTCCTTCCACGAAAAGTTAAGTGCCCTTATAAACATCGATTTAATTTCATCCCAAAAGCAAAGATAAAATTCTGGAGTCAAACCATCAAGCCCGGGGGATTTGTTTTTTGAAAAACTTCGAAGAGCAGTTAAGCATTCGTTTTCCGAGATCGCTCTATCACAATTGGTTTTTTGCGCGCCGTCCACTAATGGCAGATCTATTTTTTTAAGTTCGTCAATCATAGCTTGCTTATCGAACTTTCTAAGTGGTTGCATGTATAGATTTCTGTAAAAGTCACTTATCTCTTTCAGTATTTCCTTTTGGTCGGTTATTGTTTGATTTTGATCGTTAACCAGCCGAGAAATTGCTTTTTTTCCCGCATGTCGATTTTCTAACCGCAGGAAATATCTGGTATTTTTTTCACCAGCTTCGGCCCACAATGCCCTGCTTCGAACCATCGCACCCGCTGTTCTATCCGCAACTATTTGATCAAGCTCTTCTTTTTGTTCAGCAACTTCTCTGAAAAGAACTTCTCGTTCTTTTTCTGTTGCTGCATTCAGGAGCTTTTTTTTGATTTGCTCAATTTTTATCTCCAAATCACTTTGTTTTAAATTTTTATTTTTTTTAAGGCTTGCAGAAAACTTAATCGATTCTCCTCGAATAACACATTTAAGGGTTTCCCACACTACATGCGGATTAACTTCACCATTATCATTAATCTCTTGGTAGTCGACAATACATTGTTTAAGTTGTTTCACAAAATCAATGTTTGCTAAAAGATTGTTGTTAAATTTCCAATATCCTTTTCCCCTTGGCGTTGCCGCAATAGAAATTTCAACCCATACCAGACTATGGTCCGAAAGAATGCCTGGCAGAATATCGCAAGCAGTGGTGTTGTTAAGCAACACATCGGCAATTAGAATGTGGTCGATTCTAGTAGCAGTAAATGGCCGATGTTGAATTCGCGTAAATTTTTCCAATTTTGGATTTTTGTTTCGAAAAACATCTTTTAAAGCTAATTGTGTCATGTTATCCATCACAGTTTCTCTACATCTAACATTGGCGTGTGGAGGTCCTCCCTTTTTATCCATAGTATTATCAAATATTAAATTTAGATCCCCACAAATTATGATTTCACCTTTCGCAAAACTGTTGAGATTCTCAAAAAATTTGTCATAGAAGTCAGGGTCATCTTTATTAGGCCCATACATGCTTACAAGAGTTAGATCACTGTCGTTAACGGATGCATTAATTGCAATATACCTGCCATTGCTATCACATAAAGTATTATCAATTTTGTAGCCGGTTTTACCCGAAATACAAATCGCCACTCCCCTACTTTTGGAGTTACCATGCGACCAGAATATTTCCCCATGCCAATCGTATCCCCATGACTTTTCTATACCAGAAGTGGAATGCGTTTCTTGCAAAAAAATTAGATGAAATTGTTTTTGCTTTAAGTAGTTAAAGACTTTTTTTCGTTTACTAGTATTGTTCAACCCTGCTACATTGAACGTAGCCAGTTTACACGCCATAAAATAGCACAAGACAAAAACAAATTGAACAATAGCAATCCAATAATTCACAGAAAACTTAATTATAAACTAAATTTTCACTCCAATGTCTACATCCCATTCGTACTCGTAGCCGCAAACACATTTGAATTTGTTATCTGGTGTTATCCGCTCGCACACAATTTTACCGCAAGCGCAATGAATAATTTTATAGTCACACGTGTTGTTCATGCAAGCCTTACTCATAGAAGATTTTGGGATAGGGTTAATAGTATTGCAAGGACATAAAGTCGAACATTTTTCGCAGTTCAAGCACTGATACGTGTTTTGCTCTGTCAGTGTTTCTACGCTGTACTTATTACACCAAGGTAGTTTTCGCATGTTTTTATTGCACGCTGGACAGCTGCCAAGCAAAGCATCTTTTGGCATCAAAAAAAGCTCGTTTGTGCAACAAGTTGTTGTCAAACAAAACGTAGCTGAGCAAGCCCAACAAAAGATAGTCTTAGATTTTTTCTTTGAAAAATGCACAGTAGAATTGCATGCAGGGCACTCTGCATTTTGAGTATTTTTTTCGGACAAATTAATTATCTTACTTTTCGGTAACTCAGATGAATTTTCTTCTCTTTCTCTTTTTCTTGCATTAAAGATACCGATATCATTATTGTCATCATAAGTATCATTAGTTTGCAATTCTTCTTCTTGGGGGGTTTTTGGCTTCACGAGTGATTCCTTTACTCTAGATTCTTCGACTTGAGAATGCGTTGAAGGATGCTGGATAACTTTCCGAGATCCGGTAGAAGCCTCTTCTGGTTCTGGGTAGTCTTGCAGACGTTGTGGACAATCCAGTTGTTTGTGATTTGGTTGTCCGCAGTATCTGCAAGTGGCAACCTGTCCATGGTATGTGGCTAGAAACTCATAGCCTTCTACAAATAGATAACTCGGTATTGGATTTTTTTCTAGGTCTGAAGTATTCATTGTAATAATTCTAGTTCCAGTTAGCAAGCCATTTTTGTCTTTCTTGTGCAAAATCTTCAGAACTTTTCCGTAATCTTTTTCGAGTCGTTGCTCAATAAGTAAATCTGGGAAAGGTATAGGAACCCAGCCTAATGCTACATAGGTTTTGTCACTTTCGTAGAGTCTCGTAATACCAATTTTCTCATGCATTCTTAACTTTTCGTATAATTCCAAAGCATTTTGTCTTGTCTGGCAAGTAATGTCCATTGAAGAACCTTTAAGCTCGGCTATCCCAACTACTTTTTTAAGTGAAAAACCATCTTTTTCGATAAGCTGACATATATCTTCTCTTTTCAGGGGTACCTTAGACTTAATGTTAAGGCAGTTAGGCCGAGAAAAGGCTTTGACGCTTCCTCTAGCTACAGCCGAGTAAGTCGCTACACCGCTTGAAATAATTAGCTGTTGACACTAGCTCGCTCAAATGTAGAATGGTGTGACTGATGATTTATTTTTGCTTTATCCTGCTGTCACGAAACAACAGTGGCGCTGTATATTAGACAAGACCGCATCTGCTTTGGAGTTTCTCTGCGATCAATTTCAAATACCCGTGATTTTTCACTAAATTATTTTGATGAAATTCAATTTTTTTTCACTAAAACGTCTCAAAATGGACGGTTTTCTTAATGAAAAAATCAAAAATTTCTTGAGCGGCGACCCTCCAAAATAAAATTTCAACCGAAATTTCACGCAAAAATATAAAATTAGACTTTTTTGTAAAAAAAGCAAGATTTTTCAGCGGCAAAGACTCCGCATTCCAAAGTAAAAGTTAATCTTTTTTATAAAGATACTTCACCACTGGATAACAAAGCTTAAAAAAAAAGAAATCAAAAACGCACAAACTAACTAATCATATACACCCTTTTCTAAAACAATTTTATAAGAACACTAGGCTCATTTTTGCTCAAAATTTAAGAACAAATTAAGAAAAATTCCAGCCTCAGCAGCAAAAATAAATTAAGGACAAACGAAAAAGAAAAAAATCCAAATTAATAAAAGAAACTAAATTCTGTACTGATTCAAAACGATAAAATTTCAGTGGTTTTCTTGTATTTGCGAGCAAAATTGCAACTATTTCGAGATTTAAGAAAGCTTTTATGCTCTATGCGAGTAACTGAGAAAAATTTTGGCAGTCGTTCAAGTCGAAAAAAGAGCAATTTTGCGTTGCGGCAAAAGCAATAAAAATCGTTCACTCAAGCACACAAAGCTTTGGGACTAAACAACTTAAACAGTTTTACAAATATGGTCTCTAAAATTAACATCTTAAACAGTTGTACAAATGTGGTCGCTAAAATTAACATCCGTGTTTTCAAAATTTAAGAACAATTGAGGCTAAAATTCGGCAAAAAAATACAAACAGCCAGCCTAAACGTAATATTTATTGATTCTTATAAAAAAAAAGTATACTCTATGCCGTAGAAAACTACGAGAAGGTTTTTTGATATTATTCAACTCAGTTTATTTTTGCCATTTGTGGCATGGAAGCAACGAAAATTAACATACGCTCTCGATTCTTCAAAGTTCAATGCTACCGTCACAACAACACAAAGAAAAACATAAAACTGACACTTACATATTTAGAGTAGTTCAATCAATTCAGTGTGAAACATTTAACATATTTTGAATCAAAAAAGCAGAAGAAATGAGAAACCACAACAATAAACAAAAAAACAACACTTTTCATATTTATATTTCGGTGATGTCGTAACATTAAGTAGTGATAACACGTTGATATTTGTATTTTACGCAAAACTTACTCGAAAATTGGATTTTGGGGGGTAATTTAGTAGTTGACAAAACTTTACGTAAATTACGCAATGCCACAACTTCCAAAGACAACGATATTTGTTATAATTGCTGCCTCTTGTTAGTTGAGCAAGGCAAAGGCTGTACAATACAGTCACTGTCAGCAGATCAGCGCGGGCATAGACAGAGCATAAGTCCGCACAAAAAAGAAAGAAAGAGGAAAAAGAGTGTGAAAAAGAGTTGCATATCATCTAGTTTTATGTCATTGGTCTAACACTAACCCTAGCCCTAGCTCTAACCCTAACCCTGGCTCTAAGCCTAGCTCCAACCCTAGCTCTAACCCTAGCCTTAGCTCTAACACTAACCCCAGCTCTAGCTCTAACCTTAACCCTAGCTCTAACCCTAGCCCTAGCTCCAACTCTAGCCCTAGCTCCAACCCTAACCCTAACCCTAGCTCCAACCCTAGCTTTAACTCCAATCCAAACCCTAGTTCTAACCCTATCCCTAGCTTTAACCCTAGCCCTAGGTCTAACACTAACCCTAGCTCTAGCTCTAACCCTAACCCTAGCTCTAAGCCTAGCTCCAACCCTAATCCCAACCCTAGCTCCAACCCTAACCCTAGCTCCAACCCTAACCCTAGCTCTAACCCTAAGAATTGAAGCTGGAACTTGGTCAAGACTTTTAAAGTGTCTTGTCTGAGGACCGAACAAGCAAAGTTTCTTGCCATAGCCCGAATCAATCCTTAGTTTTGTAATTTGTAACATTTGCCTGAAAATCACTGCAGGTGTTTCGTTGAAGTATAAAGTTTTGTAAGACTCGTTTGGGAATCGAACTACTTATCTCCCGACTTGAAGTCCTAAATTAAAAGGTAACTATTGCATGTCCGATTTGTTTGAGTGCCAAACCACCGCAGGTGGTTTTTCAAATGTGAATGTAGTCTAAGACTCGCCTGTGAATCGAACCCGGTAGCTTCTGACCCAAACTAAAATTAAAAGGTAATTATTGAGTTTATAGTTTTAGTGTCGAATGCAGGCAGTTAAAAAAAACAAACTTCAAGTTTGCTTTTATAAGTTTGGTTTGTCTTAGATTCAAACTAATGCAGTTGAAACCTTTCAAGTTTACTGATTTTTCAAGGTTTGGAGAATTGTTAAGCTTTTGTGTTTTGCAATACTGTAGTTATGAAAAACTTGAAACATACTCACATTCTGGTAATATAAAAGCACCATTTTTTTGTCTTGATGAGCAAGAAACGGCGTAATTTTATGACGTCACTAATTTAGACGTTAGTTGTAATAAAACAATGACGTAAAACGTTGAGTTGTATAAAGACTGAATTTTTGGATAGTTGGCGTAACTTTGTGATGTCACTACTTTAAACGTCAGTTTTAATAATAGAATAACCATTGACACGTCTGGACTTGGCAAAATATAACCGAAGAAGCACACATGTGTTTGAAAGCAACTTTCGCTAGCATGGCGCAATTAGTAATAAGGCTTTAGCTTCATAATCGATCACCGCGATGGCGCAAGGGTTACGAAAAGGTCAGTCCTTTGTTTCAGCCCTGCAGGTAATTAGTTAAAGTTTGTACGGCTAGCCTGAGAATCGAATCACTGTACGTGATTAGGTAAAGTTTAAAATTTGTAAGACTTGCTATAGAGTCAAATCAACTCCTTCCAATCTAAAAAAAAGGAAAATTTATGAAAACAAAGTAAAATATAAAATATTTAGTCGATTATGTAAAAATATACGGTTTTATATTAATTTTGGAGTTCGAATCACTGCGAAGTTATGGTTCAACAAAGGGCGAAATTAATCTTTAACTTTTGCATTAAAATATTGCAACAGGGAGGGCTAGAATATTTGCGAGTCGATAGAAAGATGATATCTTTTGCCTTAAAATATTATAATTTACAACTCTGCAAACTGTTGCGACTTTGTTTGGGAAAAAAATTAGCGACATAGCTCGAGGCTGCAGCATTAAACGTTACGTTATCAAACCTTGGACCGGTGGCTACTGGCTACCTGTCACAAATTCACTTTTAAAAAACCTTTTTAATTAGTTTCAACCGAATTAAAATTTGCAAACATTGTTTTATTTGAATGTTGCAGTATAGCTCAATTTGTTTAGAATCACCTCGGTATCAAAAGAAATAGCAAGTTTGTTAACCGCTGTTGATACTGCAAAGTTTTAAGGTTCTAGTCATACTTTCAAAATGAACGCATGTACCTATAGTCATACTATCAAAATGAACTATCAAATTACTATCAAAACATACTATCAAAATGAACGCATGTACCTATAGTCGGAAAACGTTTACGCGAAATGTCTGTTTACTACGTCTCAAAAGAGAAGTACGTTAATAGGTTTTGAAATTCGAATGCGAAAAAATGTAACAGAAAATTTAAGAGAAAACCAGACCCTGAACCGCCGATGTTTTATTTCATTCTCCTAATGAGAAAAATCATCATTCATGCAAACCCCTCAAAAAAATTGCGAATAACAACCTTGAACGAACACGCAGTACCGGTTCAATGCCCAGGGCAAGCGGTTCAATCCCCAGCAGAACAACAGCCTTCAAACCCTCAACCGACCAAGATTAAAAGTCTGGAACAACTTTTTCGATATCAATAACATCGACTTCAAATATTTTCTAGGCAGTAATTTGGAGACGTATGAAAGGTGTATACCCAGCTGAAACCTTTGAAATTTTATAGCATATTAGTAAGACTTATCGTAGGTTCTAATTTAATAAACTAATTCTAGGTATGTTGTTTAGGGGAATCCACAGACACGATTTATTGTAGTGGGACAGCTGTTTTCAAAACTTGTACAATCATTAAACCGACATCAGTACGTTTAATCTTCTACAAGTCCAAACTTGTTTTAAGATGCTTGGGGGAAATTCCCATATACTGTTATTTTTACTTTATTGTAAGCTGTGACATATATCTGTTTTACTTAAAGGGTATTCAGGTCGGAAGTGTTTTTGTTCGGTTTTCTCAAAAAAAAAAAAAAAAAATCTAACAAATCTGAAGAATAACATCACCAAATTTGAGCTTTGTACAAGCTTCCGTTCCCAAGGTATGACAATTTAAATTTTCCCTTAGAAAAGTCTTTTCCACTAAGAAATTTTACCAGGGTTGTCAGCTACAAACAAAATTTCATAAACTTACAGCATGCTTGGAGCTGTTATTTTATGTTTTCAGTACTGTTGTTGTCAAAACGAAATAAAGTGTCAGAATTGTAAATTAGCTGCTTTCCAAGTAAATTCAAGCCAACTGTTCAAAAGTCAATCTTCTGTCACGATACAGGCAAGATGGCAACGCTGAAGTGAGAGAAAAATTGTTGACTTTGAACTAAATATCTTAAAAACGGCAAGACGTAGAAAGTCCAAGTTGGGTGAGAATGCATTTTAGGCTTATCCCAGTGCTTTGGTTAGCAGGGAAAAACTCGACTTGAATGCCCTTTTATGGCATTTGGCACATCCGAAGTAGAAGTTTAGAGGAATCTCCAGATGCTGTTAGTTTTGTTAATTATAATTTGTGATTATTTTATTTAAAACTTATCTAATCAATAAAGCACCCTTAGAACTCTTAATCCTTGACACGCCCGAACTTGTGTACGAAGTTTAAGGAAATTCTCAAATTAGCGACATATATGTATGTTCCTTAAGCGTTGCATAATTACGGTAAATGGCTTTCGGACGCTAGCTTCTGACATCTCTGGAACGCTTTTAAACGTGTTTCTTCCACAATCTTTGTAAACAAAATACCTGAAGCGCCTCAGACGTCTTCGATTTCACGTTGAAGGAGCAAAAGTATTTGTCCGAGATTACAAAATCACATCAATAAAGGCGTCTCAATTAAATTTAAAATCTTTATCGATTTCGTGCAGCAGTTCGACTCGAAGATCCTTTAAAGGTTGCTTCACAGCTCCTTTGTTCCCGAAGAAAAAAAACCTAAGGCTAATTTTACAGAAATTTGATCGCATGACTTTATACCACTCCAAAAAGAAGTCCTCGCTCTGACATGTAGACGAAGTTTATGAAAAGTTCAAGTTTCAGATAAGTTTTTTTGGATTATTTTCCTTGTAATGTTCACTCAAGACAAAGAAATTGTAAGGTTTTGTTATATTTTATTGAATTTATCCCTAAAAAATGAAATACACTGTAATACCTCTATTTGAGCGCCATGGCACTCTATTTTTCAACCCTTTTCCTAAAGTGGCGTTCTGTTAGAGGTGGTGTTGAATGGGAGAAGGCGCTCTATTTTTCGACTATCTGGTCAGAATTTCGGAAGATGATTTTAATTACTGTAACAAAAAAAAAAACAAAAAAAAAACGGCTAACACATTTAATATCTAACACCTAAGAAAGAAAAAAAAAAACATCTACGTAACACATTTACTGATAAGTAATCAAAAATCCTCTGTTGAAAATCAAGCGATGCGTCGCTGTTGTAGCCGTCCTCAACATTTTTGTGCTGGGGTTGCTGTACCGGTAAACTGCTATTGAGCAACTTTTATTTTGTGATACAGAAAACTATTTGATTGTTAATAGGCATAACGATTTTCAAACTGGTGGTCTATTGGAGGTGGTGTTCAATTAGAAGGTGGCTCTCTATTTTTTCAAACCTGCCCCTGCAGCAGTGTTCTATGAGAAGCGGCGTTCAAGTAAAGGTGGCACTCAAACAGATGTTTTACGGTAGTTGCTAAAAACTACAGTTTAAGAAAGTGTTTGATGTTTTTAATAAAATTATTATTCAAAACAAAAAATTGCAAAACTTGGAATCGTTTTTGATCTCACTATTCTATGAATACATGAAAACCACTAAAAGTTTACAATGTTAGGGTATGCGTTTAAAGTACAAACAGTATACAAGACATAAAAACACAACAGTTTTGAATATTCTGATCAAATTAGCCTGATGCAAAGAAGAAAAATAAAATTAATTAACTTTAAGATAAGTGTTTCGATTATGGACGTAACAATTTTCACTAAAAGCAAAGAAATTACAAAGATTTTTAAGAAATTTTGGTGAACTTATTTATCCCTATGAAAACAATATTACGTCATGAAAGAACAACAACGAGATTTTAGAGAAATTTTGATTAAAAGTTATCGAATGATATTCATTTTAAGGTAAAATTATAGTTTTAAACCAGGAAATTGTAAGACTTGAACTATTTTTTCTCAAAACTATCTATTTCTATTTGAACAAGATTATTTGAAAACTTGTAAGGTTTTAAGTAAGTTTTCGGTTTTTAGATAAAGTTTTTATTCAAGGCAAAGAAATTTTGAGGTTTTTAATACTTTTGACCAACTTTTTAAGGTCAGAGTAATCTTCAAGATAAAGCAACGTAAAATCGTAAACATTTTTATAAAAATACTGTAGCTTTATTTAAAAAAAATTCCTCCGAAAAAAGTTAAAATTTTAGGTAAGTTGTCGATGTTTAAGATAAAATTACTTTTCAATTCAAAGAAATTGTAAGGCTTTGAATGTGTTTGATGAAACTATTTCTATGTTAACAAAGAACTTAAAATATTGAAGATTTTAGACAAATGGTTTCGGTTTTTCCGTTACGGTTTTCGCACAAGACAAAGAAATTTTAAGGTTTTAAGATAGTTTGTTGAATTTATCCCTATAAAACAATATCAAGTGTCTAAAATCTAAGATTTTGCAGAAATATTAATTTAAAAGTTGTTGAATGATTTTCATTTTTAGGGTAGAATTATTGTTTTAGACAAAGAAATCGAAAAACTTCAATTACACTGGCCAACAAAAAAATTTTTTTGAATGGTGCCAATGATTTTTTGACTGATCTTGGCTAATTTGGGATCGCTGATTTCAAAAATGCAGTTATTTTTTCTCCATCAGGTCTAGTTTTTTCGCTATGGTACACCAATTAATGAGCATTTCTGTACTAAAAGATGATCATTTGAATATCTGTAAAAGTTTTTTTTACAAAGCATAAGATAGTGTAACATCAAAAATATGTTGCACATACCAATTTCTTTAATAGCTGCAAAAACACTAAAACAACAGAATGATGAAAAGTAGGCTGCCATATTTATGAAGTGCCAACCATAAATTTGCGTTTTAATGATTTGCGGCTATGAGTGGCAACAGAATCACGTTTGATAGACCAGCAGTAATCGGCTAGCATGACGGCATCCCATCTCCCTTGATACCTCTCTTCCATTTCCTTAACGTCTTGATGGAATCTTTCTCTTTGTTCGTCACTAAGTGCACCCAAATTTTCAGGAAAGCGATCAAGATGACTGTGCAAGAAATGAACCTTGATGCTCATTTTAGCACCGATATCTTCAAAAGAGCTCAGTACGTTAGCTACAAGCTCTTTGTAGTTGGATGCTTTTTTGTTTCCAAAAAAGTTTTTAACTACTTTCACAAATGCATCCCAGGCATAAAATTCTTCTTTGCTTATGGATGAGGGAAACTCTTGATCATTCATTAATTTTCTTATTTGGGGTCCGTTAAAAATACCAGCTTTTAATTTTTCTATTGTTAGACCTGGAAATTTACCGCAGATATATTTGAAACATGCACCTTCCTTGTTCAGTGCTTTGACGAATTGTTTCTTGACTCCCAGCTTGATATGTAATGGAGGAAAAACTATTTTGGATCTTTCCACTAGCGGTTGAGCTTGTATGCTCTCCTCACCAGGTACCATTTGTTCTCTCACTGGCCATTCTTTTTGTCTCCAATGCTGTTCTCTAGCTCGGCTATCCCAGAAGCAAATAAAGCGTGGAAACTTGGTATATCCTCCTTGTATTCCCAATAAAAATCTAACCATTTTCAGATCCACACATATGATCCAGTTGTGCTTGTAATAGCCAATTTTTTCTAAAACAAATTTAATATCGCTGTATTTTTCTTTGAGTGTTGTAGAATGTCCAAGGGGAATAGATCCAAAATCATTTCCATTGTGCAAGAGAACACATTTCAAACTTCGTTTGCAGCTATCAATAAAACGTCGCCAATCATTGGGATCATATTGGGTGACACCAAGCTTCTTCAGAACGCCCTCAACATTATTGCAAAATGCTATATCTTCTTCTTGTGTAAAATAAGGTAGAAATTCAGCGTGACAATTTCGGTAGTAAGTTGTAAATGTTCCTGGTTGTAAAAGATTCTTTTCTTTTTGTCTTGATGCCAACAGTTCAGAAGACTCTTTGGACAAGTTCAGGTCTCTTGTCAAATCATTTAGTTCATTTTGTGAAAACAGTTGTGGAGGTAACAGAGAAGGTGGAAAGTCGTTGTCTGCAATAGTAGTTTCACTGTCAGTAGAGGAAGATCATCTTAACTGGATAAAGCTGATTCAAGTTGAGGCAAACCTTCAAAAACAGGAATAGGAAGTCCTTCACTGTGTGGAGTAGGCCTGATTGCCGAATCCAAACTTGGATATGTTAATGAGGTTCTATTCTTCCTTTCGATGCCTTTGGTCTTTATTCCACAAAAGTAGCAGTCACTGTAATGATCTTTTGGCTCTCGCCACACCATCGGAATTGCAAACCTCAAACCTTTCCTTTGTTTCTTTGTCCCTTGCCGTAAATGCTTGATGCAGGTTTTGCAAACAATATGGGGAGCCCACGATTTGTCTTGATCACCAAGTTTCACTTTGAAATAAGCTTGTTTCACAAAATCGGTGATTAGCTTTCGGTTGTGCTCCAATGCGTATTCGCCACATATATAACGAAAAACATCAGGGTCATTTACACAACTTCTTCTAGATGAAGTAGCCATAACTTACTGCTTTAGATGTAATATATCTGCATAACAATGTAAACTAATATTAGCTTCATATACCGGTAGCGCTATGATATAGCAGTATACTACAGCCTGTATCTAACTAATGAATATACAGTGGTACAATATCTAACTATATCTGAATATCTAACTTGACTATCTATGTCTTCTCTTATAAACTGACATGCACTTCCATATCATCACAACTGATAGTTACTGCAAGTGGATATTGCTTATTTAGTTATGCTTATTTTCCAACCTATGCACTAAGCAGTAAACGTGACTGTTTATTAGGGCTAAGCTCTTCAGCTGCATTAGTCTAGTGAGACAGAGCGGGAGCTTTAAGACTAGTAATGAGAGACACAAAAGATCAAAAGGGAGAGTGTAAACAATAGGTGTTTATATTTCCTGCCTGCTAAAGCGGCAATAAAAACACTTCTGAAACACAAATCAAATAAATTGCAAGACAAAGACATGAAACAGCATCCTACTGAAGACACTGATAAACAGCCTATTGCATAGAACCCAAAAATGTTGGATATCTCAAAAAATTGACCTGATAGAGTAAAAACAAGATCATTTTTGGAATCAGCACCCCCAAATTAGCCTAAAACCGTTCTTAACTTCTTGGCACCAAAAACTGTGTTGGCCAGTGTTATTTTTTCACAAAAACTATCTTACTCAAAAACTTTGAAAGATCTTATTTAGTACAAAGAAGTGGTTGAGTTTGAGATATCTTTAACAAACTGTCTATAATTAAGCAAAGAAGAAAATCGGTAAAATATTTTAAGTGATTAGGAAAATTTTGATTCAAAGTACACAAAAACATCTATTTTTCAAATGAATTTATAACCGAGATCACGAAAAGAGGCTTAATTTTGAACGATTCTCCGTAAAATAATTATGAAAAATATTGTCTTCAAATAAGAATAAAGGTAAATTATTGAGATATTTTACAAAATCATCCACATGTAAACACGAATATTTCAATAAAATGTTAGCTAAAGTTTCGGTGATTTAAATAAAACTCAAGAAAATGCGTATTTATGAATGTCGTTTTTCTTCTATGCATAGAGACAATTTGTTTAAAGATATCTCAAACTCAACAACTTCTTTATACTGAATAAGATCTCACAAAGTTTTTGAGTAATCTTGTTTACATAGAGGTAAGTTTTGTAAAAAAATAATTGAAGTTTTACGATTTCTTTGTCTAAAACAATAATTCTACCCTAAAAATGAAAATCATTTGACAACTTTTAAATTAATATTTCTTCAAACTCTTTGCAAAGGTTCTCGTTTTAAAGTAGAAGTTGAACAGAGCATAGAGAAGTTGAATAAAATTTTATGGTATTTTGGTAAAAAGATCAGTGTAAAACTAAAGCATTAATAAAAAATTAAAAATTTTGGGTAAGCTTTTTTTTTGTTTCAGAGTAGAAAAAAGATTATTTTTATAAAATCTCAACGTAAAATGAAGAAACGTAAGATTTTTCTACGTTTTAGAAAATCATCGCTACGAAAACAAAAAAAGAGTAGACTTTTTAATTAAAAGTAATAAACAGTTTTTTTTAGCTCTTTGACTTACTTTAAGACAAAGAAATTTTGATATTTTAGAATATTTTCTTCCAAATCTTGATAAAATTTAAGGCCTAAGTAGATCGTTTGGTTTAATTTGTTAAAAAATACCTTTTTCAAGGAATATATTCGCTTCAAAACAAACCAGGCGAAAAATTTTAAGATATTTTAATAAAAAAAGACATGCATCAAAACATGGAAATTTATAAACGAAATTAATATGTTAAACAAGTTTGACAATATTTAAGGTAAAAACTTTATTTAAGACAAAGATATTATACGATTTTAAAATAGTTATGACAGAACTATTTTTAACGATTGCAAGACAGTTGGTTAAAAGTTACGATTTGCTAGAATGTTTTGTTTAAAGTAGAAAAAATAGCTACTTTTTACGTTAAAATAGTTAATCAAGTCTTAGAAACTTAAATTGGAAAAATAATGACAAAAATTAACTCTTTAGATTTTGCATATATGCCTGTCTAAAGACCAAAGTACCGGTACTTTGAAATTTACAGAAGAATCTAAATGTTTGGTTTTTAATATCTTTAAAACTCGACTTGTTGTAACACGTTATCAAGTAAAAATCAAATTGGAACATCCCGTTTTTTTCAGGTACGTTCGTTTGCATGAACCAGGCGCTCTGTGTCTGTCTAACCATACCAACGCGTAGCACCTTTTTTGGGTTCTTTTTGTAAGTCTTTTGTCAGGCTCGACCACCACAACGGGTAGGCTGCTTTGATATGACTGAGAAATAAGCGTAAAATGTCTTTCCCAAAGACTCAATGACGCATTGCCAGTTCGAGAATCAAACCGTAGGTCAGCAACCTTTCGATCACTAAAGCTTAACGCACTGCCACAGAGCTATCGCTCCGTTTTTTTTTTGTTGTTCTTTTTTTCTGGTCAAAACATATGTCTCGCTTTGTCGTGACCGCAAGTTTTTAAGTTTTAAATGTTAGAGACCTAAGATTTCGCATCGTATAGTTCGCAAGAAAAACCCATTTTTACATTTCTTTGCAGTTTGAGTCAGGTTTAGTCTAGGCGATACCGCTGTCGGACGTTTGATTTTCTGTGTCGGAATCATAGGTGCTCACTCTCTAACTTTCCTAAGTCGAAGCTACGACTGGGCAATTCGAGGTTTTTATAAAATTCGAAATCTTTTGTCACTTTGATTGGAATAGCTTTCAAAACGCTCAAAATTCGCTTTTTCAACGCTTGGAGGCGGGACAAAGTCGATATAACGCAACGTGAAACAACGCGTATAGCGTGTTTATTTGCAATGTTTATTCGCAACATTGCAAATATGTCGTGGAATTATTGGGGGGGCTCCTAAACCAAACGTCATAGGAAGACCAAATTTGGTATGCGGGTTGGTGTTCACCAAAATTTTTTCAGAAACTGGTTCTAAATTTATGACGTCATAATAGTGACGTCACTGCCATATTTTCAAAAAATGACGTCATCTTTGCAATAAAATCACAGGCGGTATAAATTTTGCACATAGTTTTGTTTTTTATACAGAATCATAAAATGCCTAAGCCAAGTTTAGACTTCATAAAAACGTATTATAACGTCATTTAAGTTAAGTATAGGTCAAACAGATCAGATTCTGGAAAGAGACTTGGAAAAACATCAAAAATAGGGAAACTTCTCGTTTGTTGTTTGTAATGAAATTTGACTTATAGTCAAGTTGATTAAAAAAACAACTTTTTCTCGATAGATTTATCACAAAAAAAAACCCAAGAGGGTTGTTAACATGCCTTCTTCCGTGCAAAATAGGTTTAAAACGTAACAGAGTTGGGTTGGGTGACAAATTGACGATCATTTTCAGATACTAATTTTTCTCAAAGCGAATGGTTGCTCATAATCGTGGTTGGTCATGGTTTGTTTCACTAAAAATTACAAGTTTTTTAGAACAAACGTTCTTCAAAAAATCTAAGACAGTTAAGTTGAATCATCAAAAAGTAACATACCGAGGGTACTTTTTTCAAGCAAGTACCGATACCGATACCGCATACTCTTGGAAAGTACCGTGCCACTTCTGGTTTTAAGGAAAAAATGCTTTAATTTATATAATATTCCAGTTGAGCAAGCCTTCTTTCCCTCCGCCATTTTAATGTGGTGTTTAAAATTGAGTTCGCTATCGATCACAACTCCTAACTATCTAGCGTCATCAACAATATTTACTAGGGTCAGGGATTTGGAAGCGGAGGCTGGAAGCGACAAATTTTCGTGAAAGCGGAAGCTGGAAGCGGTAAAACTGATTCGCTGCCGCTTCCACTTTGATCATTTATATCGAAAGTCAAAACTTGAATGAGGTGCAATTTTTTTCTAAAAATTGACAAAGAAAAATAAATGTTTAATCGATCATTATTTACAAACAAACATTTTAAAGGCTAGTGGTTCACTTAGATCCGGGGCAGACTCCACCCCTATCAACTCAAACATGAACCATGCAGCTAAGCAACTCATTTTTTAAATTACAAGGGTTCAAAAATTCTCTATTTTAGAACTAAAATTTAAAGATTTTTTCAAAAATAATTTAAAATGGGCCGCTGCAATTTTTTGTGCCCATGATCGTATTAAACAGCATTCACCAACATAAACAAAGTTTCCAGTTCCAGCATTTTAATTGTTTTCCATGCGATAACATGTTCTTGAAAACCAAACAGAGGAGAGCATTATAACGTCTCTCAAACAAAGTTTAAATTGCATGACTTGATGTTTTAATCAGTGCTGGGCACCGCAAGTTTTTTTTTAAGTCCGCAAATCCGCCACCGAATTTCAATTATCTTAATCTGCTACCGCAAGTCCGCAATTGGACGTTTAAAAGCTTAGTCCGCAACCGTAAGTCCACAACGACGTTTCAGAATTTTTGAATCCGCAACCGCAAGTCCGCAACCGCAAGTCCGCAACTTCGTAATATTTGAAGTCTACACCGCAAGTCCGCAACTTTTTATGAACCGAGTAGAAGAGTTTTGCAATCAACCATGTCCCGAAGTGATCTGCTTAGAGTTGATCAGCAAAAATAAGTCAAAAGTTGTGACTTGTAGGAAGTATAGCAAGCGTAAAGTGGATACATTCGACGCAATAGAAGGAAGTACTCACAATTGTTGATTGTCGTAAATGTACCACAGCATGACTTGCTATTGAGCTGCTTTTTCGGATGGCAAACTTAAGAATTGCCAAGCCCCTTTTACTTTCCGGTCGAACTCAAAACAGATTTAAACGCTTGTAATTTTGCTTAAAGTTTATAAATGACTTGGCTAAGAGTTTGCAGCTCCCAGCTTTCCTGGTTGCGCTACTGCTTATACAGTACGTGCCTAAACTGCATGGAAGCATAGAGAACAACCCACCGACGAATCTTAAAAATGCTATAATGAAGCTAGGAATTCGGAGATTAAAAGTCATTGGATTACAATGAGAAGCTATCAAATAGCAAAGCACAATCGGCATTTCCGCTTGCAACAACATGTTCTAAGAAAACAATTATTTTTGAGGCAGGAAAAGGCAAAGGCAGTAGAAAGCAAAAAAAAAACAACATTCATATCACTAATCGTATTACAAAATTTTTAGTTCCTAGTTTCAATAAATACTCTAGGAACGAGATAACCAAACGCTACGAGCAGTGCCGTCGCCAGACCAAACGAAGTGAGAGGGCCCTAGCCGAAAATGGGGGGGACTATAAAACTGAACTTTTGCACGTAAAAACTGATATTTTAAAGCTACAATTTTGTATTCATCTTTGAAAAAACATACATATAAGCCCGGCTGCGTTAATTAGCTCGTTTCGCATGCAGCCTATACAATCGCTTGAAAAATATGTCTGCAGGAGTGAATGCGACCAGAAACGAAACCGGGGTTTTGGTGTGAGAGAGGGGGCTTGAACCAAAAGTAAATGGTTTTTGCACAAAAATTGTCTAATTTAGGTCCCGAGCTGAGCAAACCGTTGCTACTCAAGCGTGTTACAGAGGAACCAGAGCCCCTAGCTGCTGCGTGATTTTTGCGATTTTGCGGCAAAAATAGCGATTTTAACGACATTATAATCACATTTCGCACGTTTTAAAAGCATACCATTAATTACAGTAAATCGCCAAAATTCGGAAGTCCTTGAAAGATTAAAAAGGCATTCTACCCGAATTTCGAAAAAATGCAAAAAAATCTTAAAAAATATGTTTACCAACATGACCTCATTGCGACTCTTGCAAATCATCTGGTTAAGAAAGTCTAAGAGAAAAAATTTTATGTTTTCCCTTAGAATCCAAATTTCGGCCATCTTGTTTCAAGTAGATTGCGCAATAAATCAGTTTGTAACATCTATTTCCCAGTCTTGCTATGTACCGGGCTTTTTGAGACTAGGTTTGAGCTGAAGGTATAGGTAAACCAATTAGCGGAACAGCTACTGTTTGAATTCAGAGAGGTTAGATGCTTTCCTATTATACTTTGACTGCTAAGTGCTAGCTAAGTAGTCGGAATAAAATAAGGCTTTAGTGCTTTAGGCGTTGTAGCTTATAGCCTATTGTAGATTGTGACTATTGCTTCGTATAGATAGCCTATCCGAAAAAATTATTGCCTGTTGAAGGCTAAGGCATCGTAGCTGACAAGATATGAGACTAAAATTCTAGTTGTTAGTGAGCCAGTAGGTTTTATGCGATAATAATCGCGCAATTGGTTTTGGCCGAAAGATCAGATAAGGCCAGTTAGTTTTTCCCGTAAATATGAAATTGCAGGCTTCAGTGCTAAGCATTTTTCGTTTAGGTTTGTTACGGTTATCAACAGGTACCTATGATACCACTTCCTCCACAGCTGCTAATCTAGTCAGTCATTGGGAACGATTCTGAACCACGTCTGTTCAGTTTGGTAATGTTAGGAAAGCGTTTCTCCTTAGTCTAAGGGAAAAAAGAATTGCGAATATGTTACGATTTTTTGGCCGAAGAGAATCAACCTTGGTGCGAAAAAATTTTTAAAAATTGCCAAAGTTGTTTCACTATAGTTTCGAAGAAAAAAAAATTTAAACAAAAACGTCCTGAATGCCCCTTTAAATTATTTAGCCTCTTGAACCCCATATATTTTAGGTCAAGTCCAAAACACGTTTTAACGCTTATTCTTTTTTTGATTATATTTTCTAAATGACTGGCTAAAGGGGGCTGATGACCTCTTAGCCCCTTCCCCTTAGTTGCGCCACTGACTGCGACCTAAAATAAATCTTGAGTGTGCTCTAAAAAACAAAACAGCTGGTCTTTTGAAGAACTGTTTTTACGTATTGTTACAGGTCATAATCACTAACGAAATACCGGAAACGCTTCTATAGGCATACATCCCTATTCCGCGACACATCCGTAAAAGCGTGTTAATAAGACGGGTTATTGGGTCACATTTATGTACAGCAGTTGGCGGCCAGCAATTTTGCAAGCAATCGAGAAAACTTCAAACGAGAATTATGTTTGAAAATTTTTATTCCTTTTTCCACTATTGCCTGTTGTCTTGTCGTTACGTGATGCTCAATAAAAGCATTCTTATTGAATCAGAATGGGGGGCACAAGCAGTCGTTAGGGGGGACGGCGCCCCTGGCCCCACCGTAGCGACGGCACCCCTGGCCCCACAGTAGCGACGGCACTGGCTACCAGTACAAAAAATGATACCTCAGTGGCTAATTTTGTGAACTCACGGTAAAAAACAACAAAGCCATTCCTTGAACCAAGGCTGCAAATTCGAACTTAAACTCAAAAAAAGTCGGTTGTTTTGCCGAACTCGAAAAAACAGTGTTGACTCCAATTTGAATCAGGTTAACCCCTCTTTTAATGGCCTGTGTCGCCGCACACCGCATCCGTTATATTTCTGCAGTCATACCACACTTTGGATATAAATATAGCAATGTTATTTCTCAGAGAAACCCAAAAATTTGATTCATCTAAAGGAGCACGGCAAAACAAGAAGTCAATTATCAGCTAGCCAAATCAATATCAATTAACTAAAATTTACTTGACCAAAATTTACGCTACTGATTATACTAACACAATGCTAGACTATACTATTAAAAAACTGCTTCGAGGTCGCACTATAGAAATAGAAACATCAGCACGTTAACATTTTACATAACCAACTTACTACACAGCTAACTTGATACACTAAACTACGAACATTTGAGACACCATATCACTCGTGCTGTCGAAGACAATCTAATTTGAGCACTAGATGCAGACTTAAAGATTATGAGCTTAAAGGTCTAAAGACAATACAGTTAAAATTACCACAAAGACAGTTCTTAATAGATTCTTAAAACAAGCTCAAAAGAGGTTCTAAAAAGTTCTATAAATTAACCAACTAATTGCATAAAAGATGAGAACGATGCATTGTATTCGTTTCTCACGTTACCAAACAGCATGTCAACAAAAAGAAAGCGATTAAGGCGAAAAGCAGACTTAGTATTTATGTCAGCCTGAAATCGAAAAACTTGATTTTTTTGCCAAACGTGAACTCAAAAAAATTTAATTGATTTCTCATGTTTGACTGGGTAAAAACATAAATATTTTGCGAAAATAGGACGGAATTTCAATATTTGTATAAAACTTGCGAAATTGCGGACTAAAATTAAAAATAGTCCGCAACCGAAAGTCCGCAATTTAAACTGCTAAAGTCCGCAAGTTTGCAACTTTTTTCGTTAATCCGAAATTCCGGATTAGTGGACTTACCCAGCTCTGGTTTTAATGATTGTCTTAAGTATAGCTAAGACAGCACCGTTTGTGACAAGAATTATTCCGAGATAGTATTATGTGTAATCGCATAATTCTTGCAATGTTTTTTTAATTTGTTGTCTTAAAAACACACGTTGCTAGCAAAATTTTGGAGCCAACCACATACACAAACAAGTGATTAAATACAACAAAATTCAGCAATTGTGGAAGTTTCGACCTAAATTTTAACTTAGTAAAGATCTGCACTTAACAGCGCAAATTGATGCAGTTGAAATAAGTTATCTTGAGCACTTGGAAATCCGGCGCCAGACTTCAAATGATTGCCCATTATTTTAAACTTCTGGGTGAACGTTGAGAGAAATTCGTATCAACTGAAACGTAATGACTATTTGATAATTTGGACTTTGCACTTTAGGGCCGCTTCACATCCAAATTCCTGACTACGCCCATTTGCAGATCCTTGCGATGACCAACGCTTTTAAGATGATGTTAACAAGCTGTTTTATATTGCCTTACCCGGAAAAAAAATTTTGCAAAAAATATTAGATCAAAAAATTTTAAGCAAAAACACGTCACCAAGTGGTAGAAGGGGAAACGATCGAAGCGGAAGCGCTAAGGATGGAAGCGGAAGCGATTTAAAAATTTCCGCTTCCACATCCCTGGTGGAATCAAGAGATTAAAGAAGCCATTTGAGCAAAAAAAGATGCGTTCGCAAGGCCTTGCTACAGGACAGATCGTCATCTGATTTGCAATCCCGGTACACTGAGGCGCGAAAAGCAACAACATCGGCAGTCAAGAAATCCAACGAGAAGTCATGGGAAGAGTCTGGTCGTCGGTTTGATTGCAGTTATTTTTCGGCAAACAAAGTCAGGCGCGTAGCCAGGATTTCGCAAAGAGGGGGCCTTTTTTGGAAACTTGAAACAACAATAAACGAACTTGACCAAAATTTTCATCAGTCTTGAAATAGTTTGAGGCGCTTTTTCTGACAGTAGTAGGTAATCTCAAAAAAAAAAAAGTCATCACCAAAATTCAAACGGTTTTTCCGGCCGAATTAGGTAATCTCCAAAAAAAAAAGATCTTCACCAGCTTTGGGTGAGCTCCAGAACAAAAAATAATCCACTATTCTGGTCCAAATAAAGGCAAGTCCTCCACAACTTCTGCTCCCAAATCCCGTTAGGGGGGCTGTTTTCATGTACGGAGCAAAAATCGGCCTCAAAAGCACTAAAATCGTGCTATTTTGCATACTTTTCCGGCTAAGCCCCTTCCCCCCCATTAGCTACGCTACTGAACAAAGTACGACGTATTTTGGCTGACCATCCGCCTTTTACGTGGCAAAAGATCGAGTGTCACGTACTCCATTAAGGATTCTGCAGATAACATTCTAACGGATGGGAGTGAAATCCTTTCACTATGGAGGGAATACTTTGAAGATCTTTTGAAACCTGTAAAGGCATCGACTCGAGACACACGCGAAGTGACACATCTAAGGAAAGAGGAAGTTTTCACAGCAGCACAAGTAGCAACGGCAATTAAAGGGATAAAATGTAGAAAAACTGCTGGTGAAGACGAAATCAGACCGACTGGAGAAGGAATTCTTTGGTTAACTCAAGTGTGTCAAGTTGTGTGGAAGTTTAGCAAAACTTCCAGAGATTGGCAAACAGGTGTGATTATTCCGATACTCAAGAAAGGAGATCGCAAGCAATGTACAAACTACAGGGGGATATCACTCCTTAGTTTGACAGGGAAAGTATATGCCAAATGCCTTGAAAGAAAATGCCGAGAAATAGTGGAATCAAAACTGGAAGATGGTCAGTGCGGTTTTCGACCGGGTCGCAGCACCACGGACCAGATCTTCACTCTGAAGCAAATCTTCGAAAAATCTTTAGAGCATGGCAAAGATCTCTTTGCATGCTTTGTCGATCTTGATAAAGCATATGACCGAGTTCCTCGGTGAAAGGTTTTGCAGGAGTATAGCGTTAATGGTCAGTAGTTGCGTGTCATTAAGTCATTCTACTGCCGACCGGAGGTTTGTGTTTGGGTAAACGGCAAGCAATCAAAGCCGTTCCGCGTGGGCGTTGGACTCCGGCAAGAGTGCGTTTTGACACCTCTCCTTTTCATTGTTTACATGATGTGGATCGACAAATGCAGCCAAGCTGATGAGTGTGCCACGATTGGAAACGGCAAAACCAGTCGTCTGCTGTTCGCTAATGATTTGGTTCTGCTTTCCACAGACTCTGGCCTCCAGCGCGCATTAAATAGCTTTGACGATGCATGCAACACCGCCGGAATGAAAATAAACATGGCCAAAACTGAGGTACTTCATCTTTCAAGAAACTCTGATCAGTGTGTGTTACAAGTGAATGGTGCGACACTGAAGCAAGTAGAGAAGTTCAAGTATCTTGGGGTTGCATTTACGAGTGACGGAAGGCAAGACGAAGAACTTGATACCGGAATGGGCAAGGCTAATGCAGTAATGCGAGCCTTGCACTATTCGGTTATCAGGAAACGAGAATTGTCGAAAAAGGTAAAGCTCTCAATTTTCAAAGCGGTTTTTGTTTCCATTCTCACCTATGGTCATAAGTCTTGGGTAATGACCGACAGAGTGCGATCACAAGTGCAAGCGTCCAAAATGAGGTTTTTACAGAAAATTGAAGGAGTTACACTGTTTAACAAGATGCGTAGATCTGAGATTCGAAAATCTCTTCGAACCATTACTTCGAACCGATCTCAGCTTAGATAGTGTGCCGGTGTAAGCAAAATGCGTCAGGAAAGACTCCCCAAACAAGCTTTATTAGCCGAAGCAAATTGGAGAAGACCAGTTGGACGACCTAAAACTAGATGGACCAATTACATTGAGGATCTTGGATGGAATTGCTTGGGATTTCACCCAAGCGAAACGATGGAGGTGATGGAAGACCGTGAAGTGTGGCGGCTTAATTTTGAGCTGCTGCCCCCGCAACTCTCACGGAAAAGCGGGCAGTAAAGAGAGAAGAAACAAAAAGAAAAAGTTTTCACTTAAATTGCCGTTTATGTTTTCACTCAAAATACTGCAAAACTTTTCTTTGTTCTAATTAATGATAAACACACTATCTTGTACTTTACTATGGTGTAACCTTGCTTTTATTTGAATAAAAATTTGATTACCTAGGGACGAGGCCGAGTGATATCGGTATAAGTTTGTGTGTGCGTGGTAGTGTTGGACGAGGACAAATTTTTGATTATAAAGATTTAAGTTCCAAGCTTCCTCTACCGATAAAGCGAACACAGACTTTTTCCTGGTCAAGTCTTTTTTTGTAATAATAGGCCAGACTGCCATGTTTATGATTCATCGTTTAAGAAACCCCGATCATGACTTGCCTTGGTCAAGCCAATTTCGGGCTCATAAGCTTCAGAGCGAATTTGAGTTGTACATTCTTCAGTTGAATTGATAATAGGTCTTTTATTTCTTTATCGCTAAAGAAAATCTGAAATTTATTTCATTAATTTATTTATTTATTTGTTGAAAAAAAGTTTGTTTTATTGAAAAATAGAAGAGTTGAAGGAGAACTAAAGGCAATATCAATGAGATTATTAAAAGTTAGGCCAATAGCATAAGCCTAGATTGGCGTTGACAGCATTGTTTCTACCCTGCCGTTTCAGAGATATTCTACTTCAAACGCGACATAGGGGCCTCTAATATTATAAATTTTAATAACTTTTATTGGCAGCCCTTACGTTGATAGCCTCAGCGACGTTAGCGACGCCGTTCCAGTTCTAACTTAAAGTAACACCGCTATTAGGCTACTAAATTGAGCATAGGCGGGCACAAATTCGTTAATCCGTTAGTAACAAAGCTAACTTTTTCATTAACTAGGTAATTCTTTAAAAAGTTTTTTTATGTTAACGGACTAAAATAACTTCCGTTAAGTTTCGTTAACTTACGTTAAGGTTTTCATCGTTAATTTCTTGCACCATTCATCCATCGTACCGGTACAAACCAATTTGCATTGGTAACACTTGTTGCGTATCAGCACGAGTTTTATAGAAGAAAAAGCGATGAAAGGATCTCTTTTTCGTGGCAAATAATAAGCTGCAGCCTCATAGGTCTATTAATCATCGCTGTTTGAAACTTCCAAAGAGTTTCCGATTGCAACTTCGTTAGAGTATTTGAACTTATTTTTATCTTGAAATAAGATTAGACTGTAAAATGTAACTTCTAAATACCAAAGGACAACCACAGGAATAACTTTTTCCTTACAATCATCTCAACAGTTTCATTGCGTGTTATCGAAGTTAGTGAATAAAAAGAAATGTAAATGACACTCAAAATGTTAACGAATTAAAGGACTTCATTAACTTCCGTTAATTAAAGCTGAAAATAACGAATTAACTTTAACGGAAGTATGAAGTTTGTTACCGGACTAGTGATTAACGAAGCTAACGTTTTGTATTAACTTGCCCACCTATGGCATTGAGTCGTTTTGCTGCCCATTAATCAGTTTAATCTTGTCAGCAGAACCAATCCGGAGTGGTAAAAAGAGTGGACTGTACGGTAGCCTAGGTAACAAACAAGCAAAAGCGAGGATGCATACAACAGCAGAGTAGTAAGCCGTTGTTTGCAACTGAGTTGGAAAAGATTATTCTGGGGTCATAAAATACTGTAAGCAAATACAATAGGCCTACTCAGGTAGTCTTATCATCACGTATGAGTTTGCACTTGGTAGCCTTGTAATGAAAGCCTTAATGCTAGGCTAGGATTTAGACTGGAATGTGTGTGACAGTTTGATTTTTTCTGATATTGCTAGGCTACCAAATAGTCTACTTTTTTACCAGCTCGGATCTGTTCTGCTAACAAGATCAAACAGATTGGTACCAGAGGTGGAGTCGAGGACATAAGGCTCGAGGCCAAGGGCACAAAAAAATCCGAGGCCATGGCCAAGGACAGCCTTTCCGAGGACAGACCCTCTCGAGGCCAAGGACAGGAATGCTCGAGGCCAACGACCAAGGACACAACCGCCACAAGGTAGGCCTAAACCACAAATCACATGAAATGAAGTCATCAAAAATTTTCAAAAGAGGAAATTTTTGTGGGACAAAGATATCGTAGGATGGAAGATCTGAAATCGTTGCCTGTTGGCACTTAACCCAGATAAATTAATAATTGAAATAGAAGTATCTAATTTTGGAAACGTGTTGATAAAGCTAGTGTAGCTCAAACGTATCACAGACGGGGGTCTGAGGGCGGGTCCCCCAGCCGCCGGAGGCTTTGGTGGTCTGGGGGCAAAGCCTTTGTAATTTTTTGGAAAAATTTTTTGTAATTTTTTGGAAAAAAAAAGCTATTTTAATGCCATTGAATCACAATCCGCAAGTGTTCAGAGCCATTTGAAAGCACTAGATTTTTGACATTATTGAAAGCCAACTGAAAAAACTAAATTGTTTAATCCTCCTTTTAGTTGAAATTTAAGTCCAAAACACGTTTAACATCTTGCATTTTGGAGTTAAATTTTAATTGTAAGTGATTTGGTTCAGGTAAGGGAAAGTAAGGTGCATTGTCTCTTGCAACATTTTAGCTGGAAATAATAATCCACTCGAAGATATTTCTCAAGAGATTTTTGTTTTGTGATGAAAATAACAAGTTATAGGAGTACATGTTCCAAGTCCCCCTTAGTTGAAGTTCAATCAGCCTTATCCATAGCTAATTTTTTAAAAGTATTTTGTGCGCAAAACCCGGCAAGGTGGAGGTAAATTACTAAATTGTTATCGAAAAATGGTACAATAGGTGGTTACGCCTACCACCATGTTATTGCCGGGCCGGATTTACATCGTGCTTGGCCCCTGGCACTTTGGAGATTTTTGTAACATCTTTCTGCCAAATACTGTATAAGTGAAGATCAAAAAAAGTCTTACCATTTGAGCGCGAGGCCCCTATAGCTGGTACTGCGTCATATTATAGTAAATCCGGCCCTGGTTGATGCATTACTTTTATAAAAAGGCTACATGTGCGCCTGAGATAGCAGCTTTTAGAACGAAAACTTATTTCTTCCGGGTTACGCGTTTAAATTGGTTGGCAAAAATTGAATTGAAAGTCCGGGGTCCCTGGACATCAATATTGTTGTTATAGTTACTGTTGTCAGCGAAAAATGCTATAAAGAAACTGAAACTGAAGAAACAATAGACTTTTTTGTAGGATTTTTGTCATGGGTAAAATTTCAATTAGGGGGCGGGCCCTCTTTGTACGCCTATGCTCCAATAAAGGAAACAAAAACGGTCTTCGCAAATTTTCCTCAAGATTTCTGGCGTTTTCCAACAAAATTTCAACTGTTCAAAAAATAGTGCTGTTCTCGAGCCAAGGACTGGGCAATTTTTGAGAACTTGAGGCTTCGAGGCCAAGGTCAAGGACTTGACCTTCGAGGCCAAAGCCAAGGACTTTAAAATGTGTCCTCGAGGCCAAGGACGTCCTCAAGGACTCCACCTCTGATTAGTACGCAGCAAAATGACTCAATGTACTAGACTAATAGCGGCGTTGTGTTAGGTTTCGGTTAGAACCAGCATAGCGTCGCTAACAAAGTTAAGGCATCAAAGTCAATAAAATAAAAATTATAGGGTTGCCAATACAAATTATAACATTAGACTTAATTGCAGACCCCTACATTGTGTTTGAAGTGGAATATCACTAGCACGTCAGGGTAAAAAATGATGGAGTCAACGCCAATCTAGTCTAATACGATTCGCCTAACTTTAGATGCATCTATTGATTTTGCCTTTAATCCTGGTTTAAGTCTAGGAGTCAAAAAGACAACAGGAAGAATAAGAATAATTTATTAAGACAATTTAGTGAATTGCATCGCATCTTCAGATTAGTGATCCCGACATTGGTGATCTCATAATGCTATTTTGGCTGGGAGTTAGTTAGAAAGAGTAGGTGTTGCTGCGCATCGTTATTTTTTTTCAAAACACGCTCGGTTGATTCTTGGCGGTTTTCTATCAGATAAACAATAATAAATGATGTGGAACATAACTAGGCAGGTTAACTAAAGTTAGAAGAAAGGACGCAATAAAATTCGACGGAGCTAAACAAAAAGGTAGCTTCAATGCATATGAAACTATAAAAAGTAAATATATCATTCTTTAAATTATTATCGGATATGGATATTTACACGTCTACTGTAAATAGTATCAAAACAAATACAGAGCAGCAATTAAGTATGCAACGTCCAAGACTACTCCGCGTACTCCGACAACTCGTCGCAGCAACAGAAGTCGCCCAAAATACTCTACCAAAGCGCACAAAATACTCCCGGACGTCCCATTTTCAATTACTCAAAGTTTAACTCAATTAGAGTAACAGTTTAACTATAAAAGGCAAGGTTTAAGATCATAGAAGCATAAAAAATAACAAAAACTTATTGACTATTTTTTAGCCAACAGTTTGACACAGCAACACAGCAGCAACAAACTTCTACTCATAAACTCCTAACACAGTTACTTTAAAAAAATTCACTTAAACTTATTACTCTTGTTACCAGGCATTGCGTGTCGCCCGTGCGACCCGCACAAACGAGCGAAATGTCAGAGCCCAGAGTGCAAAGACGCGTCGCCGCCTGCGAAAATCACGTAGAATTAGCAGAACGCGCGTGGAAACAAGGCAAGATCTCTCACAAAAGGCATCTCAGAAGTTTGGACTCGCTACAAAAAACTCGCATCACCAGAATACCAAACAGCAGCCAAACGTCTTAGTCGCCAGCCGGCATCCCGGAGATACGAATCACTAAAGAACGGCACAGACTTCCAGACTCAGACCCTTTCGTAAAAGTTCAAAATCTAACAGTTATCTCAACAGAAATCTTAACAGCAATCTCAAACAGTTAACTATAAACTACGGCGAAAGAGTTCGATGGCTATGGCCACACCTTAAATCATATAGAAAATTATAACGTCTTTGCTCTGCCGAATCAAACTGTATGTAATCACAGAAATTAAATTGTAACAGAATGTTCCAACTCGGGTGTTGGATCATATCCCGGGGGAGCCACTCGGGTATTCGCTGCGCAGCTTGACTCCGGCTTACTGGCCCAGCGTAGACTTAAAATTCCAAGATCCAAAAAATAAAAATGTGAGCTGTTTGCTTCACCACTAAAAATTGAAACTAAAAGCTACCAACACGCGCGAGACAGGCCAAAGTGCCACGTGGTGTGACGTAATTTAGAAAAGGCAGTGCGCAAAATTAACAAAAAAGGTGATTGGCCAAAATAACTTTGCAACAATTACAAAAACCAAAACAGTGCGAAAATATTATGTAAATAAGGTGAAACGGCAAAGCGGCACGTTTCGCAATAGTTGATGCTGAAACACAGAAAAGATCGAGTTAGTTGTTTAACGGGCGTTTTGAAACTTTTACAAATTACACCGGCAACTATAATCCTGAACTAAAACCTCAATAACGACGTAAAACGACTAAACAAAAACGGGTAATCGAAAGGCTATCGTTTCGAATTTATTTTTGGGTGTCTTGCAATTACAGTAGGTGTTACGCTTGGCTTAAGATTAACCCTATCTCTAAAATTAATCCTAGCGATTCCTGATCTAAATTTAACCTACATTAATGGTTGACGTGTGATGTCAAATGTGATGATTGTAACGGGTGAAAATATGAAAAAGAATACATACCGTAAAAACATGTCTTAGATAAGCAGAGTTACCAGATGAAACAAGAATAAAAAATCTTCTCGTACGTCAAATTGTGTTAAAATCATCGATTAAGATTGGCTTATAGGTATTTACTTCTACTTTAACAAAAGTCATTCCTACCTAAGTAGCGTTACTCCAAAAATATTACTAGTAAGCGAAGTAGAAGTAGCAGAAGAAAAAAGATGTGCTCAAGTAAGTAGCTCGTTGCTGCAAACACTGCTTAAGTAGACTACTTACTGTAAGTAGAACCACTTCGTTGCTGACCACCTCGGATCGTAAATATAAACAAATAACATTTGATGCAGTATAGATCCAATATACGACACCGTGTCGGAACAGCACGAATCAATATGCTCACAATATTGGAAGACAATATCGAAACAATACATAACCAATGAGCAAACCCATATTGGATTGACATTGGAAACAGTATCAAAACAATACAGCCCGCCTATAAAAACATTATTGAAATAACATTGTTCCAATCTTTGTGTGTTTATTGGAGAAAGCCACATTGATTAGGGTGCAAAACAGAATGTTTATGCGAAAAATAAATAAGACGGATATACGTTAGCTTTTCAATCACATTGGGTCAGCTAAAAAGAATAGAAATAGGACTATAGTTGGACATCTCATTACCGCTTCCCTTGCTCTTACTCATGACAAACATAATGGGGGTCTTCTTCTATAAAAAATCGTAGCAATTTTTCAAAACTAGTATTATTATAGTACGAAAGTTTGTATGCTATTTCCCTCAGAGTTATCGGTATTTAAACGTGCGGTATAAAAAGCTTTTAGGCAGGCATTTCAAATGCAAAATAGCTAGAGTGAACACAATGCCAAAATTCATAAGTGGGCACAAGTCCGTTAATCGTTAATCCGTTAATAACGAAGCTAACTTTTTCTTGAACTCGTTAATCCGTTAAAAATTTTTTCATGTTAACGGACTAAATTAACTTCCGTTAAGTTCTGTTAACGGACTAAAGTAACTTCCGTTAAGTTCTGATAACTTCCGTTAAGGTTGTTATCTTTAATGTCTTGCACCATTCATTCATCGTACCGGTACAAACCAGTTTGCACTGGTAACACTTGTTGCATATTAGCACGAGTTTTATAGGAGAAAGCGAGAAAGGAGATCTTTTTTGTGACAAATAATAATTAAGCTGCAGCCTCAGAAGTCTATTAATTATCGCTGTTCACAATTTCCAAAGATTTTTCGATCGCAGCTTCGTTAGTGCATTTAAACTTATTTTTAGCTTGAAATTAGATTAGACTGTAAAATGTAACTTTCAAAACACACAAAAAGACCACCATAGCAATAAATGTTTCCTTACAATCAGCTTTACAGCGTCAATACGTGTTCTAGAAGCGAGTGAATAAAAAGAAATGTAACAACTTACATGCAAAATGTTAACGGATTAGCGGACTTTATTAACTTCCTTTAAATAAAGCTGAAAATAACGGATTAACGTTAACGGAGGTGTGAAGTTGGTTAACGGACTAGTGGTTAACGAAGCTAACGTTTTGCATTAACTTGCCCACCTATGCCAAAATTTATTGGGGACGTTTAGATGAGAGCCCACTGCAAGGTCATGCAGAAAATTTGTTTTACATCCACTAATGATCGGAGATTTACGACTCGTGCCACTTTAAAGTGTCTAAAGTTGCATTTCAATAGAATTACGATTACTAATTTTCATAGGTGGGCAAGGTAACGCAAAACGTTAGCTTCGTTAACCACTAGTCCGTTAACCAACTTCCCACCTCCGTTAACGTTAATCCGTTATTTTCAGCTTTATTTAAAGGAAGTTAATAAAGTCCGTTAATCCGTTAACATTTTGCGTGCAACTTACATTTCGTTTTATTCACTCGCTTCTAGAACACGTATTGACGCTGTAAAGCTGATTGTAAGGAAACATTTATTGCAATGGTGGTCTTTTTGTGTTTTGAAAGTTACATTTTACGGTCTAATCTAATTTCAAGATAAAAACAAGTTCAAATGCACAACGAAGCTGCATGATATTAACGATAAAAACCTTAACGGAAGTTAACGGAACTTAACGGAAGTTACTTTAGTCCGTTAACATGAAAAAACTTTTTAACGGATTAACAAGTTAATGAAAAAGTTAGCTTTGTTATTAACGGATTAACGATTAATGGACTTGTGCCCACCTATGCTAATTTTACCTATCCCAAAAATTCCTCCCAGACTGAGATTTTTGATAAAAAGTAAATCGATTTTCAGCGTGAGCATTTTACAGTAATTGTAATCGCATTTTATTTATCACGTTGCCTTGGCCAGGAAACATACAGTAGAAAGAACCTTACGGTTTTCGAGTCAAGCTGCCACCTGCCCACTTGTCTACCACACACGGTGGAGGCTTCATGCTGTCTCTTTCCATGCTGAACATCAAGCAAGGAAGCTGTAAATACCGAGCTTTATATTTTTTGATTTGACCCGACCGAGAATCGAACCCACGTCTACCGTTTCAGTAGAGGCGCTTTATCGACTTGACCCCTGATCGGTTTCAACCACTGATCAGTGCATTTAAGAAAAAATAAATGCATTTTTTAGCTTAAACGTACATAATTATTGGATCTCAGCAACAAGGTGGAATTGCAGGGTAACAATGATATAACAGTTTGAGATGCAAAAATTTTGACACGTGCAAGCATCCGTACTAACAGTGATAGTGAAATCAAATGCCCTTCATTCCTTCGAAGTTTATTGTGGGTTTGTACCCAATTGAAAATCATTAAACAGCATCTGTGGTTTTCAAAATGCTTTACCAATGTGATTTTTTTGTTCAGCTAAAACTTCACAAAGAAAGTTCTACGCCAGCTACGACGGTTTTATCTGAAGACGCCGTGGGGCAACTGCAGGGTACGTAGCAAGGCAACAATTTGTGTGAATCCTCAAAATATCATTTATCTTGGTCGTAGCTTTTCTGTCTTCTATAATGTTGAAGATATGACTTGAGAAGTTGTATTTCTTCGCTTTTTTTACGAGAAATAACTTAATTAAAGTTAACCCTATTCTCAAAAACCAAATCCGCACGAAACCCAGGATCCAGTAGCGTAGCCAGGGGGGGGGCTCGAGCCCCCCCCATTGGCTTGTGAAGTATGCAAAATCGCACGTTTTTGGTGCTTTTGAGGCCGATTTTGCGTGAGAAATTGAAAATAGCCCCCCCCATAGGAAAACAGCCCCCCTCAAACGTTTGAATTTCCGAATTTGGCCAAAAAATCAGTCTCAATTTCGGTGAAGACCCTTTTTTTTTTTTTTTTTTGGAGACCACCTGATTTTGGGCGGAAAAAACCTTTGAATTTGGGATTTCGGCCGAAAAATCAGTCTCAATTTCGGTGAAGACCTTTTTTTTTTCTTTTTTCTTTTGGGGAACACCTGATTTTGGGCGGAAAAATCCTTTGAATTTCCGACCTTTCCGAGAAATTTCGTTTCAATTTTCGGACAAACCGTGTGAAACTGATATAAGACCAATGAAAATTCGGGTCAAGGTCGTTTGCACTTTTCTCACTCTTTCAAAATAGCCCCCCCCCTTTTCCAAATCCTGGCTACGCGCCTGCCAGAATCAGGTTAAAATTTTCCTGGTGGTCAGCCTTATTTGAGCGTTCCGGTGATTGACAGGATTAAAAATTATATCTTTCAAACGAAAGGATGAAAATAGTGAAAACAAGGTTTTTATAATTCAATAATCAGAACGACCGACGCTCGCGTCGCGTGTTTGTTTTTACTTGGCCATTTTCGAACTGACAAGTGCAAAATTTAAATCAGGCTTTAGCCTATAAATCACTCAGGAAAGGTTAGATCTACCTACGTGAAACTTGAATAGCAGTTTGAAAATAACAGCACTTTTGTCATACCTGCCAACATTTGAAAATGCCAAATCCGGAGATTTCCTACCAGCAAATTCAATAGCTTGGAAGTTTCGCCTCCAAACCTCCCTTCTGTTTCTACTGCTTGAATAATTATTGCTATCTTTTAATGTTGGTACGCATTACCAAAATTTCAAGATTACCATTTAGGTTCTAGCAGTTCTAGCTACTAAAACACAGACTAATTAAATCAAGCAGTCTTTTTATTTTGGATACGGCACCAGGTAACCGGTAACACCAGCACTGTTTCACACACTTCACAGACACATTGCATAAAAAGTCTTGCTACATTCAGCGCAGCAGACGCTTTCCGAAAAATACTGAACGACAAAACTGAAACATCATTCAACCACGTCTACTTTAAACAGACCCGCAGCTCCCCAGAAAAAAATTTCGCCCCCCGCTCTAGACAAAATCAGTTGTACGTGTATAGCGGTATACTACTTAGCGCTACCTCTTAACTAGTTTTCTCCCCTCCATCCACCCTTACCTTAAGCATTTGCTTCTACTTGCGGGACTGACTTTAACTCTTGTGTGCTTGACTATATTTGTACGTGGCTTTTTTGGCAGCATTCAGTCTTTGCGTTGGAAGGGTTAAAGCAAGCCGCGCTGCGGTCACAATTTAATTTCTAACTTAAAATTGCGCACACAGTGTCATTGTACAGACTGGTTCTGTTTTCGGTAACAATCTTCCGCACCATGGAAAAAGTTCTTTCGCTAGATACGTTTGAGTGAGGTATAAGCGATTTCACTAATGCAGCAAAATTGCTGAAAATTCGTTTCCCGGCTATTTTCTTCCGCCCCATAAAGCCCCAAAACTTGTCCACTTGCAGATCTTTGGGCATTTCAGCGTCATCCTGCAATTGGTATTCTAAAAATTTACCACGAAGGGTATCTTCGTTCAAGCCAAGTTGAGAGAATGATTGGGACAACCTCACAACTGTCATAAATAGAATTTATGTCATAAGTAAGAAATAAACAGAAGACATAATTTTTCTGCTCATGTAAAGTTTTGGGTAGCCTAGACACATCCGACTTCAAAAAATTTAAAATTTTACAGCAATCCCATCCTTTGTAGACTAGACCAAAATAATGTTAATTCATCAAATATTAAGTCGCTGTTTTTTCTGTTGGGAGGCCTACAATTTTGATTTTTTAAATTGCCTCTTCTCTTACTTTTTATGAGTTGTGAAGTTTTTGTCTTTCTAGCTGTATATTTTCTCGCCAGCTAGCTGTCGGAAAACTTGTTGATGACGATTTTTGAAAATTCATCACAAATGGTAAACGGCAAGTTGTTCTTCACCACGAACATCGCAAATTTTGTTTCCGCATAAATAAGTTTATCGCTTTCTTTTGGTACCTTTACTGTAAAGCTGGTTATCCTTTGATTTCTCTTTTCGACTGCAATGCTCTTTTTATGATTTTCGGAGGTGACGTGTTTCTTTACGTCATTCTTCTCTCCTTGAGCTACGCTAATGTCCATTCTGCAAGAATTACATTTTGCGTATTCATCGCTTTTGTGGTTTTTACATTCGAGCAGTTATACTTCTTTTTTTTCTTTTACCCGCCTCTTCTTGCAACTCTCGCTGACCATCTCTTTTGCGCTTATTTGTACAAGCACTTTCTCTAAGAGACGGCATTAGAAGAGCTCAGATCTTCACATTTGCAATGACCTACAATGACCGATACCAGGCACCACACTTTGTGCATGCCATTGTTATTTCTTACGTCATCAAGTTTTAACAATTCGATTTGGTTTTACCCGTAATGTGAAAGCAACATCACACATTAATTTTCAAAGCAAAACTCTTGAAAAATATAAAATCAGTCGAAGCAGGAGTAGAAGTGTATTCTTTTACTTTCAGAAAAAAAAAGATTTGCGAACAGAATTGATTAATTTTTCAAAAAACTGATTAATTTTTAAATATAAAAAATCTTGACCTAAATCGGGAGATTTTTTGTTGAGATCGGGTGATTGGGAAAAATCCTCGAAATCGGGAATCTCCCGACGAAATCGGGAGAGTTGACAGGTATGGTTTGTTTGTACCAAATTTGAAGGTAATATAGATTACGTGACTTCGCTTTTGAGACCCGAAAGTTGCACTGTAAGTTTGATAAAAAAAGACAGCCTGGTTAAAAAATGACTTAAATTTGGCCAAAAATATTTTGCATGGTTATATATCTTCAGATACGCTTTCATCCCTACAAACCCACTTTTGGCCGCGATCTAGTATTGTTGTGTTGTTATTTTTTGTTTTTGTTTTTTCACAAATCTTGTTTACTCTTCTTTTCCTAAACGGTAAAATACCAAAACCTGTTTCTTGTGCGAATTAGTTAAGTTACAAACATAGCTTTGTTTTTCTAAATGTTGTGGCGACAGCCCCGGTAGAATCTTCCCAAAATGGGCCCCATAAAATATCAATCTTTTAGCGAATTTAGCTATAGAGCTGACTGTTTTGATATCAATAGATAGTTGAGACACAAATATTTTAACATAATTTGGGTAGTTGTGGTTGTCACCACGCAAGAAATTCTGCAAAGTTTATTTTTTGAACGGTGTACGCAGGAAAGCTTATTTTTTTTAGTATAAGTTGATATTAAAGGGACAGCACACAAAAATTCTGAAACAATTTGGAGCTGCCACTACTCTACATAACACCAAACAGACCCCCAAAAAGTTTTTTGAACGTCTTAGACTAGAGAGTCAATTGTTTTGAAATCAGTGGATATTCAAAAGACAAACCTTTTTTTAGAAGATTTAGAAAGTGCTACTTCCGAGGTACCGCTAAACGGATCTCTGAAATTAATTTTTATACCAGGGCTTTAAGCTAGAGAGATATTTTTTATTGATACCAAATGAAGAAAAAATTAGAGATATCGTTAACCGTCTGTTCAAAATATTGCCTTAGAATATTTTGTTATAAAAGAGAAATACAGTAGATCTGGGTCTAACATTAAGGGTCTTATTGTGAATAAACTAATGGATAGAGTTAGGCAATTGCCCGTTCCCATGCCTTGTAAGCATTTTAGTCCTACTTTGCTCGGGATATTGGGCCTACGCATTTAACAAGGAGTGGAATCAAAAAATTTTCCTCTATCTAACTCCTAAACCAAATTTCATGGGAGCACCAAATTTGGCATCCGGAAATGATGTTCACCAAAATTTTTTAGAACAATTGGTTTTGAGTCGATGTCATCTGTGTGACGTCACGTCCATATTTTTCGAAAAATGAGGTTATTTTGCAATGATATCTCCGGAGGTTCAACTTTTGTACGTAGGTTGCATTTGATACTGAATCATAAAATGTCTAAATCAAGTTAGTTACGTCGCAAAAACGTCTTAGGACGTCATTTAACTTAAATATTGGCCAAAAAATGCTCAGATTTTGGAAAGTGACTTTGAAAAACATCAAAAATTGCAAAACTTTCTGTTTTTTGAGGTTTTCCGAACCTTCGTAACTTCCAACTTTTATCAGTTATTTGAATGAAATTTGACTAAAAGTCAAAATGATTTGAAATAAAAATTTGAAGAAATTTATCACACAAAAACGAGAGGAGGTCAAAAACGTCCTCTTTCCGTGATACGGTAAACAAAGAAATAGCTTTTTTAAAAATCGCAATATTCAGCATGCGTCGGTCGTTCATTAGGTTTGCTTGTTAGTAGGCTCCCATCTACAGTAATTATATAAATCATTTTTTAACATCATTTCCAATAACCTTTAACTGACTCCATTTTATAGAGTCAGCAAATGTTTTTATGAATGACGCGAAATACAACGAAGCCTTGAAACTTTTGAAAATAATCGTAATCCAAGAAAAAACTACAAAGATAATTCTCCCAATGATTCAGAAAGCCAGGTGTGAGATTGAAAGAAGCTCGTATTCAGAAGCCAAAACTACATCCAAAAAAATTGCAGATTTGATCGAATCGAAAGCATTTGAAAATGAAACTAACACAACCAAACGAAAATGTCACGAAGAACTTGGGACTTTGGTAGAGAAGTTGATTGAAATCAAGCAAATCGATTTAGCATTGCTGCTAGTAGAAATCCAGTTTCATCTAATCAAACATTCATTCACTGTGCAAGAAGAGTTAGCGAAGCTTCAATATCTTGGAAATTTATTCAAGAAGATTGCTGAAACACAAACCAATCAGAAATCTTATGGCTACAAAAATAATTCAGTCAAAGCCAAGCAGCTTTATTTGCTCTATGATGAAATATTAAACGATATGCAGTTAATAAATAATGTTCATTTTAAGGTTAAAACTAAAAACATTGCATGGTTTATGTATTACTATGGTGCAGGCTGTAATGATATGCAAGACTTCACCAAATCTGTTGATATTTACTCGAAGGTAATTTTTTATGCCAAGTCAAATTTTGGTGGCGATGCTGCTAAATACAAGGTGTACGGCTTATGTCATCACAATTATGCTCTTGCTTTAAAAAACTCAAACCAATTGACTGAAGCAAAAAAAATGTTTGAAGAAGCTTTAAAACTCTACGAACAAGCTTCTGATTGGTCCATTGAACAAGAAAAAATGAATGAAATACAAAATACTTTCCGGGCGTTGCACCAAATTAGCACGAGGGCAGTACTCGAGACCGATTCGTCCGTAAATAAGACCGAGATCGCAAAAAAAAGCGTATTCCAACACCTAGAACCGCCAGAACTACCGCCAAGACCACCTTCGAGATCACCGCCGATACCACCGTTAAGAACTACACCGAGACTACCGCCTAGACCATAGTTGTAGTAGTGCGAGAATACAACCAATACCGCAAAATATTACCTATTCAAATACCTTAAAAACTGCCCAGAACAGCAATTTCGGAAGCGTTGAGAGACCGATCAGTGGTCAAGTGGACAGAGCACTGGCAAATGAACTGGTTATTTTAGTGTGATTTTTCAAAGCTGTATGGGTATCGGACTGGGCTTTTTTTGTCTCAAAATTGACAAAATTTTGCACTGTTAAAAATTTTCGTAGCATTTACTTTAAAAGAAAGAGCAACTAATTTTACGGTTTTTTAATCACAGGTGTTTTGATACATTTTACAGTGAAAATTTTAGTAAAATTTGAATACAGCGTAATTAGTAAACATTTTTTTACCGTAAAGTTTCATAACCCTATTTAGAATATCTCGTTTTACAATAAGTTTTGTAGTATTTTTTTACATTTTTATTGTGAGCAAAATTACTAAAATAATTGTACTTCTTTGTACGGTAACTTTTGCGGTAATTTCAAAGTACACTTTAACTTGTAAGTACTTTTACGGTAATAATCATTACTTTAATTTGCTAAGTTGTAAAATTAACATACGTTTACGGTAACTTTTTGAACGGTTTATTTACGATAAAAAGTTTTACTGTTATGATTGCATTAATGCTTTTACATTTTAATTGTCAGCAAAATTATAAAATTTTGGTACATTTTTGTACTGTCACTTTTGCAGTAACTTTAAACTACAAGTTATTAGGTAATTATTTTTAAGGATATAATCTTTGTTTGAATTAGCTAATTTGTAGAATTAGCATGCATTAATCATGAATTTTTGAACTATATGTTTACGATAAACGATTTTACTGTTAGTTTTGCATTTAATTCCACTTTTTACTGTAAGAAAAATTACAAAATTTTAGTAAATGCTTTTACAGTAACTTTCGCAACAACTTTATACTATAAGTTAATGTGTAATTGTTTTTTCGGTTTAAGTTTTTGTTTTAATCAGCTAATTTGTAAAATTAACATTCGTTTACCAAATTATTTTTTACGATTTATTGAGAATAAAAAATATTACTATTATTGGTTGAATTTTTTTACATTTTAATTGCAAGTAACGTTACAAAACATGACTATTTTTTGTAGTTTGTACCGTAAGTTTGTATACTAGGCTATGGCTATAAAACAATAGCTACATCGTAATTTGTTGCCTAAATATAACTACGAAACTATATTAAAAGCTTGATACGGTATTTATCGGTACATTTAAAATAGTTTAACAAAAATTTCCCTTTTTTGTAGGTGCTGCATTTTTGAAGAAAAAAAATGCAAATCTAGAATTAAAAAAAATTAATCTGCTTCCAAACCCAATGTAAAAAAAACAATCGAATAACCAGGTGTTAAAATCTTGACGTGCATCCAATTTACACCCTACACAGCTCAGATGGCAATCAGAGGAGTCCGAATTAAACTTTTAAAAATCTAGAACATCAAATCCACAAATTTATCGAAAGAAAATGCCAATGCTAAATAATCCTGGGCCCACATGACAAAAATTTCCTCGTTCGCTTTAATTAACAAGTTTTTTTTAAGAGGCTCTACCGAATGAAATACTCGCTAAACGTAAGCGGTCACTTTTGCAGGTGTATATAAAGCCTTGCGAAATCCGTTACGTCATTCTTTCTCGCTAAGTTGCTTCGAGCGATTGTGGAAACAGTTCGAGTAAAAAAACATCATATTTTCCTTGCCAACTTAAAAGGATCTTAAAGCACTGTTTAAGAGTGCAAGAAATCTTTTTTATTCAGAACTTTATTGGCAAATGTTGAAAACTTCTTACTAAAGCGAATTTTTGCTAAAAATTAATTAAAATCGCCGCCATGTTTGCTATTAGACTGTTAAAAAAAAGCCAATTGCATTAAAAACCATTTGCTGTTTCGACTGATAAAGAAATGTTGAGTAGTGTCAGTTGACAAATTGAGCAATACACTCCTTTCATAAGAACGATTTTTTAAAGCACGAGGCTCATTTTTGCTCAAAATTTAAGAACAAATTAAAAACAATGCCAGGCTCGGCAGCAAAATAAACCAAAAACAAACAAAAAAAATTCAAACTAAGTAAAAAAACTAAAATTTGTGCCAATTCAAAACGATTAATTTCAGTGATTTTCTTGTGTTTGCAAGCAAAATTGCAACTATTCAAGATTATAAAGCTCTGGTGCTCTGCGCAAGCAATTGAGAATTTTTTTTGGCAGTTGTTCAACTTGAAAAAAGCTTGCTTTTTCGCTTTTGCAATTTTACGATGCTGCAAAAGCAAGAAAAAAGCCTTCACTTAAGCAGACAGAGCTATAGGAATTAAACAGTATTTCAAACATGCCCACTAAACTTGACATCGATGCTCTGAAAATTTTTAAAAAAATCAAGAACAAATGTGACTGAATGTCGGCAAAAAAATAACAGCCAGTCTCAACTCAAGATTTACCGGTTCTAAAAAGAAAGAGTGAACTTCGACTTGCTCACTTTTGAAAAATGTTGAAATCTATAGACCTAAAGTTACTGCTAACATATGAGTTTACCCAACAACAACATCAAAGGCGCTTTATGTGAATTAAAAAAAAATTAGAGTATGGAAAAAGTTGTTCTTATTTCAAGTTGATCCAAAAATATAATTAAATTCTGTCGTTCATTTACAAATTATCATCAGTTGAAGACTTTGCTTGCTTAGAATAACAACGCAGAGCTTGCAGTATCTTTTTCCGTAATAATGCAGTACATACAGTACGCTTGAATGCATTATTTTGAAGTAGAAATGCATCTGACGTCACAATGATTGATAGATAGAAAACAGTTTATTTGCCTGAGCAATACAAACACATATAAAACAAACACTCATAAAACAAAATTGCGGTAAGTTTGTTCAGGCCAGGAAGCACCGACAAACCCGAAGGTTTTTCAATCCAAGGTGCTTCCTGACTTGTTTTTGACAGTGTAAAAACTTAAAAGAGAAAAAACCATCAAATTGAAAAGAAACAGACAATTATTTTGTTCAATTGGTATTATTGCAAGAGAAAATTAATGCACAGTGCTACCCAGTTAAATGATAGATTTCCATAATATGGAGCAAAGAAGGTCAAAATGATATATAGTTTTGGATAGCTTTTTGTTTTATCTTTTTTGAATGAAAATCAAGATACTGTAGCTCTTTTACATCAGGTTCAATTTTTCTGCACAATTTAATTTCTCTATACGTCAAAGACTTTTTCCCTGCTGACGTTTGAACGCGAGGTTTGAAATATACTAGGTTATCTTTTGTTCTAGTTACGTGACAGTGAATTCGGTAATATCAACGAAACAGTCGTTGAGAGCAGTTTTAAATTTTTTGTGATGAAGCTGATACATGAATTTGGCTAGTTTAAGTAGGTAAATGTCATCTAATTTCAAAAAATTTGAGGTTTTCTATAAAAAAGTCACTGAACAATATTTGCTACTATATGTTATTGTACGAACTATATTATTTAGCTTCACATTGAGTTCTCGCATAATTGTTTTGTTTGCCGTACCTCACGTAACTGTACCATATTGAATAGTGCTGTAAATGAGCGAGTAATATAACGTACACAGAGTCTACCGGTCTAAAAAATTTCGAATTCTATGTAACAATCCAGAATAGCGTGCTAGTTGTAACAAAGGATGTTGAACGCGACAAGACCAATTTAGGTTTTCGCCAATATAAATTTTTAAGCATTTTATGGATTTGATACGTTTTAGACTGATTGAATTCAAGGATACATTAAAGTTTATCGGGCATGAGCGATTGGGTTGTTTGTCAAGCAGTAAATAATGAGTTTTGGAATGATTCAGCTAAAGCTTGTTTTTTTTTCATTCAGAGATCGATTTTTCTAAGTTTAGTATTCACTCTGTTTCATGATTTAGAAACATTGTTGTCTGACATGGCCAAGAAAGTGTCATCAGCAAACAGGATAGTGTCAAATTGACCAGCCAAAGGAAGATTATTGATATACAAAAGAAAAAGTAGTGGCCCACGGGAAGAACCTAGTGGCACACCATATTCAATTTTTGTCAAATCGGACTTGCAATTTTCCACCTCTGTATATTGTTTTCTGTTGCTGAAATAACTTTGTATTAGATTTAAGGCCAGTCCTCAAAAGCCATTGAAATTTTTCATTTTGTGCAGCAAAACATTGTGATTAACAGTATTGAAAGCTTTGGTGAGATCGAGGAATATACAACAATTGTACATTCTTGCATCAGAGTTTTCTATGAGTTTTTCATCAATATTGCTGATAGGATGAGACATTGAAGAATTTTGTCTGAAACCAAATTGTTTAGCAGAAATTAAATGATATTTTTCAAGATAATCGTTGATTTTGTTGAATATTAATTTTTTTTAAATTTTGCTGGGTTGGGAAAGAATTGAAATTGGGCGATTGTTTGTTAGTAAGTTTGAATCCCCTTTTTTGAAAACTTGAAGTACCTCTTCAATTTTCAAAGAATTGGGAAATTCTCCTTGATGAATACCGGACGAAAATATGTTACATAAAAATGGAGAGATTACAGCATTGCTCAATTTTAGGAGTTTATTGGTTATGTCATTTTCTCTAACTGGTTTTTTAATTTTTATATTACCAATAAGTGCGTAAATCTCTTCAGCAGTAGCAGGAGAGAAAAAAAAACGAGTTGGGGGAATTACGTAATGGAAGATGGGTTAATTCATGAGATTTAATGTTTTTACCAATATTTTCCCCAAATGTTGCATGTGAATGCATCTGGTATCACAATGAGATATTTATTACGTACTAACACATGTTACGAACATCTCGCAAAGAAATTCGAGCGAGCAGTTTTAATGTGTGTTGAGCAAGATGGCTCAGAAATGGCTGTTTGTGTAGGAAGATTTTTTGTTTGCTAGCGTTTTTTAGCAAGCGAGAATGGCCTTTACGAGCTCGCTAGCACGTTCTGTCATTTACAAATATTGCTGTTTTTGTATTTTTTTCTTATTATCATTCCATGACAGAAACGATAAATTGATTTGTTTGAAAGTAGTTGTTTAATCAGAGTTTAATGGAATCGCTGCATTAAGCCAGTAACGGCTGGCCTAAAAACCATAATCCAAATGAGGAAAGCCTCAAAATCCAACTTTGTTAAGTTGACTTTTAGCAAACGCCATTTTTCACCCTTATTGTTTAGAAACGACAAAACTGTGGTAAACTTTACCAACTCGCCAATTTTCATATGTCACGTGATGTAGCAAAGTCCAATAAGGTAAAAACAAAGTTTCAAGAGTTAGCACAGATAGCTGTTGAAGCTTGGTTGGAGTGGGGTTAAAGGATTGTGTAGTTTTAGCATTTGATCCGTCTTCATGTTGCATGATCCGTCTTCATGTTGCATGTTCACCAGAGTTGTAAATCGTGAGCCTGGTTCAAGCTTAGGTTTAATGAAAATTTCGGGCCGACTGTGGAGCTTTATTGTTTCGTTTTATTGTGCTTTATAGTGAAGATGAATAATACTGTACAGTTTCACTGTATGTTTAAAGATTTTTTGTTTCATTACCAGTACTAAATTTATGATTTAACCACACTTGATAAGTCTTTAGTAACATCTAACCAATTGCCATTCATACATTGCACCCTTGATTTGAGTAGGCCATATTGCACTTTCAACATTATTCCGTTACCATACTATACCGCAGTCATCTTTTTGGCTTTGATTTGAGTAGGCCATATTGCACTTTCAACATTATTCCGTTACCATGCTATACTGCAGTCATCTTTTTGGCTTTTGCAGAATTTTTTTGATTATATTGCAACCAGTGAAGGTATACCCGTCATCGGTGGTTCAGGAATTCGCCCACTTTGCCCAATCAGGTGGCTATGCAGGCTGTCTGCAATTGTATCAGTTACGCAAAGGTATTCATCTGTGCTAAAAAGTCATGAGGATATGTCAAGTGGATCGTCAGATGCTGCTAATACTGCAAACAGCTTATTGATCAGCTTTGAACGTGGTTCGACCTACCTTACATTGAAGATTGCGACGAAGCCAATTGCTGCAATGGAAAATTTAAATGTGTCTTTACAGTCACGTACTGCTAGTATTGACGGTAAGTAAAGTAACCTATAAATGTCGTAGTCTTGTAGAATACCTATTCGCCTTAAACGGAAACGAATGACAGACTAAGTTGGATAACTGGGTTTGGGTTTACTGGGGTTAGGTATTATTGAATTCGGAAATTGGAAGGATCAGAATTGCTCCTTTTTTCCCCTTGAAAATGAATATGATGGAGATGGACGTTGGTAAGCTCGAGTCAAAATTCTCCAATTTAAAATGATGAATAAGCTTATTCGCCAAAGTCTTTTTTTTTACAACTGGTCAGTGGAATTGAAGCAATTGTTAGGTATAATAAGCTGCTGCCTTGAAATAGATGTATTTTACCCTAATAAAGCTTGGACACTGCTGTAATACTACAAAATAAAAGGTTATGTATACAGTATAGAGCACATTGAATGTTTATTATTGCTGTTCGCACTGATTTATTTTTTAGGAATGACCGAAGCAGTTTCAAACGTAGTTGCGCTGATCAAATCATGGAGGATGAAAGAAAATTTTTCTAAAATATTTCGAAAAGCAGGAGAAGCAGTTGATGAATTAAACATGGAAAAAATTATGCTACCTCGTCGCGCACAAGTACAACTCCCACAAAGATATCGTGGGGACGCTGAAGGTTATATCCACGCGGATGCAGAAATCTACTACTGCCAGTTGTAGTTTGAATTTTTGGATTTTCTTCAAAACACACTAGAAACGAGATATGAATCATCGAACACAGATCTAAACTTTTATTGCGCAATAGAAGAGATGTTGATTTCCTGAAATATTAATGAGAATATTGTTGCCAAGTATTCCGAACTGAATTCAGTTTTACTTCCGATTTAACTGGAAATGTTTCGACACACCACTGGCATGGCATCTGTTAGAGAAGCCAAATTAACGTACCAACAAATGTCAACGGAATGTAGAGCTTTGTTTCCACTAGTTTAAACACTTTTGAAGCTGTTGCTAGTATGCCCAGTCCCAACGGGTGAATGTGAAAGAAGTTTTTCGGCTCTTCGCCATCTAAAGACATGGCTACGAAATAATATGAGCCAGCAGAGATTGAATCATACTTCGGTGGGTAACGTTCATCGTAATTTATTAAATGAAGTCGACGTACCAGCGTTGGCTAAGGAATTTGCCGAAAAACCAGAAATTCGGCGTAGAATCTTGAACAGTGCTTCTTGCCCTATCACTTTCACTATAGTAACTCTGCAACGCAGTAACTAAATGACAATTAAAAATCAAAGTAAAGTATTGCATCATTTATGAAGGTGCAAACAGAAGGGATTCGGGAAGCTATCTTCCAGGCAAAACTTTAAAAAAGTAGGCTAAAAGCTTATTGAAGCAATTTCGTGTAGTACAGTATTTATTTGCAATCTTTGTGCCATGAAATTGTTAAAAGAAAAATCTTTGAGCTTCTTTGCCACAAACAAAATACTGTATAGCCTATTATGGTAAAATTGGCTGACCTAGCCAAACATAATTATGTAGGCTGTACAATCTAAAAGTATAGTCTATAGCGCTTTCCGAAACTCTCTGCCTTTTTTTCTTGCTTTCGCAACAGTTATACGTTATTACAATAATGCTAAATTTGCTTCGGATTCATCTTCATGGTTCTTTTAACAATTAATGTTTGCACCCCGACTGTTTATTCAATTCGTCGTATTGTGTAATGTGTAGGCTATTGCTAAATGTTGGTGTTGTACTGTACAATTCTAACGTTCTTCGCTTGTTCTTTAATCTTAACTGATTTCCTGTGCATATTATATACCGGTACCGTAATTTCAAACTTCAGCACAAGTGAACTTGTATTAATTTTAGATTTTGTAGCTAACGCCTTTATCAGTTGTTAACAGATCCAGAGGGTTCCAGACCCTCTGCCTCTTCCCCAGCTTAACCAAGGCAAACGTAAAATGATGCGAAAATGGCATTTAATACATGCCCTCCGGCAGTTATATTACCTCGGGCCCCCCTCTATCAAAATTTTCTGGATCTGTTTCTGCTTTATACAAGTTGTTACCAGTGGCGTAGTTTCTGGGGCCAGCTCAGCCCCCTCCCTCTCATAGGGCTAAGTAACGTCGCAATCACATAAATCACCATATTTTTCCTCAACTGGAACCTTTTGGGCAACTTTAATAAAGCATTGAATCATGGGCCTATGCTCCAAAAACGCTTATTTTGGCTTTAAAAATTGTAAAATTTTCTCAGCGACGGGGGCTTCGCCCCCTTGCTGTGATCGTCTCTGCAATGTAAATCCACTCCCATTGCAAAATCCTGGCTACGTCACTGGTTGTTAGTAACAAAGGCTTGGGCGGATGTGATGCGTATAAGGCGCAGTACGGCTAATATTGCATCTACGCAACTATACACTTTTTTATATGTGCAACTTTTGATGGCTCTGTTTCATCCCCCCAATAATTTTTACGGATTTACGCCACTGGTGTGTTGGACCTAAACTTTGAACGAGGACTAAAGCAAGGACTAAATTTTAAATGAGGAGTAAAACGAACTTAAACGAGGACTAAAGGCAAAATCAATGGGGAATCTAAAGCTAACCCAATCGCATAAGACTAGATTGGCTTTGACTCCATCATTTTTGAGGCCGTTACAGAGATATTCTACTTCATGACGTAGGGGCCTACAATGTTATTAACTTTAATAATTTTTGTTGGCAACCCTGACGATGACAATCGTAACGTCGTTGGCGACTTTTACCCAGCAGTTCTAACCAGTGGCGGCTTTAGGAGGGTGGGATGGGGGGATGCATCTCTCCCACCAGCCTAAACATAACGTGCCTTATTATGAATAATATTTAACCTAATTGAAAAAAAGTAATCAGTGTATACTCGATAGGCTGTGTGACTGTGTACTATAATTTCTAAAGCCATGAAGAGAGGGGGAAGCAAAATATTAGTTTTACAGGAACTTTTTACGAAACAGAACTTAATGGTTTACAGCTCCGATTGATTTGAAAGCGCAAAATTCACAACTTGCACTTTTAAGCAATAAAGGCATAGGAACACGACGGTAGTTCAACTATAGCGCGTTTTCGCTCGAACATCACGCAATACAGTAGTGCGGTTTCGCACAAAAAATGCGTCGGTTTGACAAAACAAGAGATAAAATGTCTTCTGGAATGTAGTTTTGTTGCATAATTAGTTACCAAAGGTGGAGTGGAGGACACAAGGGTCGAGGCTTTATGAGGTCATTGTAGAGACATCAATGCTATACTATAAAAAAGTGTCATTGAAAAAATAGAAAAAAGACGGTAAAAATTTCGCTCATCGTTTTTTTTTTTTTTTGAAACTACCTCCTATATAAAAAAAAGGCATGGGAACACCAAATTTGGCATGCGGGTTGGTGTTTACCATAACGTTTCACAAAAATTAGTTTTGAGTTAATAATGTCATCAATGTGACGTCACGACCATATCTTTAAAAAATGACGTCATTTTTGCGATAACGTCATAGGCGGTTCAAATTTTTTGCATAAAATTGTTTTTGATAGTGAATGCTTACGTCAAGTGAGTACGTCACAAAAATATCTTATGATGTCATTTAAGTTAAGTGATAAGTTGAATGACTGTTAACATTTAACTAGAGTATTAAGTTAAGTGAATGTTAACATTCGACTGAAATTTTCAACAAAAACAGTTTTTTTTAATTTATCTTGAAAATTTGTTTAGATAGCATAATGCAATGTATTAAACTCGCATGGGAAATCATATCTTCTGCATTCTTTGGTTTGTAATTGAAGTTTTGATTTCAAGGGGTTAATTAGATATAACAATTTTGTGATTTAGGTTGGTGCGCTTAGAATGTGGGGGAGTGCGCGAACCCTTAATGTTAATTAAAGTCAAAAAAATTTACATGGGTTGTTTTTGAGTCTTATTTGCATTGGTGTATAATAAAGATTAACCGCAGTATAAATAATAGTACTAATATTGCGTTCTTGAAGATGAAATTAACATCCGAGAAATATGCTAGAACCAAGCTTCCATACTTAACTTGCTAAATAATTCAGATATACCTTCTGCATTTCTGTGTAAAATGCATATTTTATAATATCATTCTAAAAAGCGCACTCAGCATAAAATTAGGTCTGGTGGAGTTCGTTGCATTTCAGCAAATTTACAGTAAACAAATTTTAGCTCATTTTTTGTGGAGAGTTTGAGAGGAATTAAATTAGAGCAAACATAAAAGCCAGTAGTTTTCAATGAACACGAGATAAAAAATTTTTTTGCGCTACTATCTGACGTCAAACTCAGTTTTTTTCTGAAACCAGATCAAGTCAAATTTTGAACTAAGGTACTAGGATTACGTCATTATTACCATAATCAAACAAGCCTAGTGAACAATAATGCACTGATGAAGCCACCTACAGTAATAAGGGCGGGCAAAACGTTGGTAATAATACATACTGTAACTGTACCCACCGCCCACTCAAAAATTTTTTTTCTTCGCGCAATATACTGTAAAGTTTTGATGTGAAAGAAGTTGAAAAGCATTTATAAGTGTTTTCCACACTAATTTTATTATTTTTCTTGAAATGATCTTTTTTCATTCAGATCTGACATCTTTTTAAAAGCAGTGAATTTTGTCAAAGTCAAAATTTTGAGAATGAGCATGGAATTTTTTCAATGAATACGAGTACATGTTTGCGTAAAACTTTTGAAATTTTTGTTGTTTTATTTAATTAATTTATACAGTGTTCATCAACTAATGTTATTAAAAAAGTTTAGTGCTAGTTGGGAATAATGTTTTTGAGAAAATTTAGTTCAAATTTTGATGTCCAATATTATGCAGTCAGTATACGATTCTCGGCATGTGATAGCAAAATACTGCTCTTTATTTGCTATGCTAGCATCCTATTACATTTCCCTACGTAGTTTGAAATAACAGAAAAAGAGTTACCGTAATTTATTCTCTGAACTCGAAAATAAATTCACATTTCACGGAACAATTATTTAAATATTTTAAGATTTCTGAATTTGCAGTAAAAATTTCAAGAATGAACATAAAAGTTTGAAATAGTGTAGACTGATTGCATACTAAAAATCATCTACTTATTCATAATTATGCTGTTGTCACTTTAGTTGTTTTTAAAATAAAATCGGCTTTAGGAAACCAAATGCACTAATATCTGAAATTACTTGATCAGTTTACACCATGCAGTACTATATCAAAATTTAAATGATAACCGCTACTTTATAAACAACCTTAATTTATGAGATGGCTGTCAAAAATTTATGATAACCTGTAGCAGAAAAATTTTTGCTTTGCTTTCACATAGTAAAGATGATCATTATTTTGTTTATTAAGGTATTACAATTATTACACTGCCTTCTACAGACGATGCGGGTTGTTTGCAAATGAAAAATTATGCTACATTTTCATAATTTTCGTTCAAAAGCGTTGTTTGGTAAAACAAAATGATACCCCGCCAGTAACGTATGCACGTAGTTTGATACTCCTTGCTGACAAAGTTTGGCGATTTTTCACAACAGATAAACTCTTTTTAGAATATTCAATAAAGCAAAACTTTCTGTTTTTTTTGTTTTTTTTATAAACAAAAACGCCGTCTTCACGTTTTCCACACTACACAAATCAGCTGAGCCATATGCTTTTGATTTCAAAAAAATTCGATGAAAGATCTAGAAATAATTTGTGTTTAATCCTCTCCCAATACCTTGATACTGTCGTAGCTTTGTTGAATGTTGTTAAAAAACATACTGTATTTTACTAAAAATGAAAATATGATAACCAGTCTGCGTTATTGAACGAAACGGCGATAAAAACTTGATCGCGTTTTCCCGCCGTATACCCATTGCGTCCATACGTTAATTGCGAAATTATGATAAGAGATATACCTGGCGTCCTATATGTAGGATGGCCTTTATCTCGAAAAGTACAGACTAAATTGAAAAAAATCAATTGCGCGAAGTTATTTAGATCAAGAATATGCTTGAAATTTTCAAAAAAAATTTTTAAATACTTTTCTTTTGGTACAAATGGGTTAAGGGAGTTCAGTACAAGAGCACTTGGGACATTGTTTCACAAAATGAATAATGATTTAACATCTAAATGATAATAAATGGATTTGAGGCGTCGGGACGCGTTTCGTTCTGGCTCAAGGGAGTCATCAGGCAACAAGAGCAAATTTTGTTTAATTAGCAAAAGAAAATTTTACCGTTTTTATATGTCACCCAGCGCAGCATTGAATTAAAAAAACTAGTCATTAAATTTGAACATAATCATAAGCAAATGTACATTCGCTAATTGGTTAATTTAAGTGTTTTGTCGTAAACCAAGAAAAGAGGCAATAGTTGCTGATCAGAGCAAAGTAAAACTAAAATCATAAAAAGGCCAATTTCAAATAAATGTTACTTTATTTTATGGAAAAAAAAGTTTAAGTTTCAAGTCTGCTATGTAACTTCTGAATTTTCAAAGCACATACGAGTAAATGAAAATTTATTCTTATGGGCGTTGACTGGCGTTGTATATAGTAATTTGCTTTACCGGTTACCGACAAGTAGGTTAATTTTGGATTTTGGGGTTCAAAATTTGTAATAGGCATTTACACAGTTATGTACGCCTGATGATAACAAACAAGTTTGAAATATGCATATAGTGTACTATTGTGATAAATTGCTAATGTGATGTCATATACGGTGTCCATGCTTAGTGATGTTAAGCTAAGTGAGCTAAGTGATGTGCCAGTGTGATACTGGTCGAGAATCCTCTTTTTGGTGACTTTGTTGTCAGACTTAGATCAGAGTAATCTGAGAAGAGGGTACGATGGCAAGTGCAGAAATTGCCCTCGTGTGTGGTTTGAAGGTTCGGGTGGGATGCCAGGATAGGCTATGTGTGAATTCAGATGCTGATGAAACACTAGCCTAATGGGAAAGCAGATATGTGAGGTAAGTGCTACCTCACAGCCGTGAAAAAAAAACTTTAAGTTTCAAGTCTGCTATGTAACTTTTGAATTTTATGGACAATTTAGGACATTAAAACGCTTTTGGGAAGAGTCTGTAATTATAGTACAACAGCTTCTGAAACACGCTAACCACAAAAAAATGAAAGTTTCTGAACTGACTTTTATTAACTTTTATATTGGCGCTATTTTTTTATCCACTTTATGACCATGCGGCTTGACGAGGCTGTTTTTTTTTGAGGTCTTCACGTAAAATTGGCAGTAAAATGCAAAGATCATTTGCGAATACCTTTTTTAATTTTTTTTTAAACCTTTTTTTTTCTTTTTATATAAAATTGACAGAGAAATGCAAAGCAAATTTAGCTAAAATCTGAATTTTTGTTCTTCCGCGCTCGCCATGTGATGAAAGGTAAACTGCTCCAGAGTGTCGAATTGACTCAATCAACAGGTCAGGTAGCGCATTCAATTGCAGATCTTTTTGCCGTACTTTGCAATCAGACCGTCCAAAACTCGAACAAAAAATACGTAAAGAGCAAAATAATATTTTCTTCTTTTGGCTTTTTATTTTTTATGCAAGCAGTTATAGCAGACAACTCGCTTTCTTAAAACAGTCTGTATATCGGCTATTGCAGCGTCACTCATGGCAACCCACAAACCACTTTACCGCAAAAATCTTCCAAGTAGCTTTAAAAGAATTCTCCACTGATGTTGCGACCTTGCAAAAAAAACTCTATTTTTGACGCAAGTTTGCATTCATACGAATTGTGATGTTAGCGATGTGACTTCGGTAAATATTTCAAAACTGTTCAATGAATATAGAAATAACACCAAGTTAAGACCTCACGTAAAGATTTAGTTCACGTCTGCAGGGTGTAAAACATCAATAAATGCTTTGACGCTAAATTTTTCGACTGTATTTCGATACTCTCGAGTAAAACATGAAATATCATCTTAGAATATGCACGGAGAAGCAATTGTGAGAAAATTTTTTATCTAAAAATGTTAAATCATTTAAATACTGTAAAGCCATGGTCCTCAACCTATGAGTCGCCACCAAAAGTTGGGTCACGTAAAAATTCTTTTGGGTTGCTTGTTGTTTTTTTTTTTTTTGCAGACATCTACAAAGAGTAAAATATGCAGAAAGAAATAATTAAAAATGACTCAGAAAACCCGCAAAAATTTGTGGGTTTCGGAAGTAAAGACTTTTTTCTATTTTTGGTCCTCGTCCCTCATATTCTGCAAATCGCTTTGAGAAAAATTCTGGTTGTCTATGGCTGTCCCGTTTTTCTTATGCCTAATCAAAATATACGTGGGTTACAAAATTTTACACATTTGATTTTTTCAATGAGTTTGGGTCGCTTTGAAATAAGGTTGAAAACCACTGATGCTGTGGACCATGTTTCACGATTATTACTTTAAATTAAACATTCGTCAAACTTATGCTTATTTGACTTTGTCTTAAATGCCTTTCCTTTTTGCAATTTTGTTTTGCGAAAACCTTTTCAAAGAATTCTTTTCGAATTAATTTGTGTGAGAGTCAAATTTGTCCACAAATAACCCCCGAAAATTAGGTTTTTCATTTTTGAGGTTCGCCACGTTACTTCACCAAAATTTAGGTATTTTTGACCCAAGTTTAATTTAAATGACATCATAAAACAATTTTGCGACTTATAATTGCGGTGACTTGGACATTTTTTGATTCTTCTTCTATTAAGGAACTTTTGCCCCTCTTGTGTAAAATGCATCGCCCAAATAGCTCGTTTTGAATAGGGGATGTGAACTTTGCTTTGTTTTACTGTATTTGTAAAATATTTTGGAAATGTGCCTGTCTTACATTAAAACGAAAGATTTGGATTTGATTCGTTGTCGGGTCAAAGTAACATAATTCAATTTGACGTTACCAATAAAAAAAATATTGAGGACTACAGTAAATATATAACTGCGTATGCTGTAGCGGTGTTTGTAAGAGCTGTATGTGTGTGTGCGTGTGTGAATGTTCTCAGTGACTGCGTGTGTGTGTGAATGCCTGTTTGAAATAAAGTTAGTGTTGCTGTTGAATTGTACATAGCCGTTACTTTTTGCTTGTAAATATTTGTTTCTTTTTTCGTTTTTTGTTTTTTCAGGTGTTGCAGCCACACTCAACTCCACTTAATTTATAAAATTTTTGATTCAAGTTACTACTGATTTTGGTGTGCCATAACGTCTAGCGTTAGTGCTGCTTCTATTTTTAATGTTGTCATTTACTGTATGGTTATACTACATTTTTTGTGTCAGCTTATTACTGTAAGTAGCGCAAATGAAATAAATAAAAAAAAATGAGTAAATAAAAAAATAAATAACATTAAGTAATAGACTTTTTTTCTATTTTTGGTTCTCGTCCCTCATATTCTGCTTTTTCGTTTGTTTCATTTGAGTTTGGGTATAAACATATCAACTCCGAGCTTAGAAGGTATTGAAGGAGTGCTACATAAATAAGTGCTGATATATTGAGTCATTGCATGCAAGTAAAAAGTAAATTACCGTAAAAATAAACCCAAATACCGCATTTAATTTTGCTTTGACTTGAGATAACATTAGTTTTTAAATCTGTTGAACGTCAGCAATTTTTTCCGAAGTTAGTGATTGCTATAAAGCGCAATTGCAGTGCAACTTGTATAACTAAAAATAAAAGATGCTAAATATTTTTCCAGCGAGGTATTTTACTCTTTTGTTTTCTTCCAAGTCACAGCTTCTAAATGCACTATAATAAGAAACAACAACAAAATTTCCACTATTAATGAAATTTGTTTAGGTGATGCCATTACTTTTACATTGAGTTTTGCCAGGATTTTAAATTATGCTAGGCCTTACTTATAGTCAACTTTCGCTGTGCTATTGTGGTGAAACAAAATATTAATGCTTTTTCGTTAGTTGTTGTTCCTTATCGCTATAAATTTAATTGCTCTTCGAGTGTAATAGCTATGCACATTTACAGTATTGTTTGCATCTTTCTATTTCCTTTAACCCAAAGGTGGGCAAGTTAATGCAAAACGTTAGCTTCGTTAACCACTAGTCCGTTAACAAACTTCATACCTCCGTTGACGTTAATCCGTTATTTTCAGCTTTAATTAACGGAAGTTAATAAAGTCCGTTAATCCGTTAACATATTTTGCATGTAATTTACTTTTTGTTTTATTCACTCGCTTCTAGAACACGTATTGACTCTGTTGAGCTGATTGTAAGGAAACATTTATTGCTATGGTGGTCTTTTTGTGTTTTGGAAGTTACATTTTACAGCCTAATCTAATTTCAAGATAAAAATAAGTTCACATGCACTAACGAAGCTGCGATCGGAAAATCTTTGGAAATTGCGAACAGCGATAATTAATAGACCTCTGAGGCTGCAGCTTAATTATTATTTGTCACAAAAAAGAGCTCCTTTCTTCGCTTTCTTCTATAAAACTCGTGCTAATACTCAACAAGTGCTACCAGTGCAAACTGGTTTATTATCCCGGTACGATGAATGAATGGTGCGAGATATTAACGATAAAAACCTTAACGGAAGTTAACAGAAGTTACTTTAGTCCGTTAACAGAGCTTAACGGAAGTTAATTTAGTCCGTTAACATGAAAAAAGTTTTTAACAGATTAACGAGTTCAAGAAAAAGCTAGCTTCGTTATTAACAGATTAACGATTAACGGACTTGTGCCCACCTATGCTTTAACCCTTTAATGCTAAAAAACACCAACCGTTTAAACTTTTTTTTTTGCATTAATTCCTGATTGATAGGGGTCGTTTCAACACAGTTTCACCAAGCTTTTGTTTATGTCGTGTTTATACCGTAAAATAATTGTTATTGCCATTTGGCAACATTAAGCGGTTAAGGTAACTTTTTGTTCATTTTTTATCTTTGGTTCACTTTTTTTTTTTCGGTTTTTACATGACTTTTTGCACATTTTGCTAACCAATATTATAAAAACAATCAATTATTCACATTTTTATAAAAAAAATAAAAATAAAAAATAACACAATCGTATTAGTTTTAGACTAGTTGCGTAAAAACTTTAAAATTAACATTTTTTTGAAAAATTTACCTCATATGAACACAGCAACATTGTGGGAGAAGAAAAAAAGAGTTGCCATTTTTTTTTCTTTAAACAAATGTGCTTAACAACGTCAGTTGCTATTACAAAAGCGAAAAATGTTATTTTTTTAGATAAGGGCGCAAGGAGAGCTATTAAACAGGTTTACCAATTTGTTGCAAGAAGCCAATTACCAAAAAATTACAAAAAAATTGCCCAGCGGCTGGCCCCCAGACCCCTGTTTTTAATACATTTGGGTTAAACTAGTTTGCTCACCACATCTCCCAGTTTAGACCATTTTGGAAATCTTTGTAACTTTAGGTTCAATAAGTCTTCCCTCTAAGCAAAATCCAGGTTACATGCCAACCCAGGCTCCTGCTTTTGATCCTCCATTCTACGATATTTTTGTCTCATTAAAAGTGCCTCGTTTCAAAAATTTTTGATGACGCCATTGCGTGTGGTTTGTGGTTTGGCCCTCCCCCCAATCAAAAATCCTGCTATGCCTATGTACGTTGTCAATGTTTTTTCTAAAGTTTAGTCATAATAGAGTAAAAAACAATCATTCTTAATCTATTTGAATTGCGCCTGAGCGATTGCGCTCAAAATTGCTAAAATACTTGCGGGGCAATCGTCTGCGCAAACGTTTGAAAATAATCGCGGCGCAAGCCTATCGCAAGTAAATGCCCACCTGTGTTCCCAAGTTGCTTTGGCAAGAGACCGCGCAGGGACGTTTCTGTCTTCTAGTCAAGTTTTCACCTGCCCACCAGTCCTCTCTTTCACAGACGGTAGAAGCGTTACACTGTTTCTTTTTTTGCTAATAGTCAAGCAAGAAAGTGATTCGAACCTAAATATACCGTTTCATTTGCAGGCGCTATATCCACTCGATCGTATTGATCGCTAAGATTATTGAACATGTAAGTACGTTAATTCTTAGTTCAGGTTTGTCTTGAAATCAGAAAATTGTGTTAATCCTCACTATTGTCAAGGTTGCATAACACCGCCTTAACTGTTGCAAGTAAAAAATATTTGAAAAAGAACAAAATTAATTATATTGTAAAGAAGTGCTTCCCAACATTTTTATGGCCTATTTTCCATGGCTCACATCTAAACCTCCTGCTTGACCGCAATTTTTTAATTTTCAGGTGATCTTTTAAGAAAATAAATAAAGGTCTTCACGCCAAAGTCCGCTGATTCTAAATGGGTTTTTAGGTGATCTTCAAAAAAAAAAGAAAAAAAGGTTTTCATGCCAAAAACCGCAAATTTTGTGCGTGCTCTCCAACGAGCACTACAACGTCAATGGTCAATACATTTCTTCAACCAAATATTCAATTACCCAAATAGCTCTGTGGCCCACCACAAAATGCTTCTATGGCCCACAGGTTCAAAACCACAATTGTAAAGTGTAGTTAAATTTGTTCAATACTCCAATGAAATCTGCATTTTTGGGTAATAACACAATGTACAGCATACTTAGTAAAATGGTGCTCGAAATTGCAATTAGCCTCATTTTAGCAGATTTAAAGGTAAAAGAATCGAGACATTAGACATTATGGAACAAATCAGAGTTGTAAACGGGCCGACTAGTTCAGGCCTGAACCCGAAAATATAATTCCAAACCCTGCCCGAAAACTAATCTGAAGCCCAAATCATGCTCGAAAAAATTCGAAAGTTAAATTAGGTCTAAAAAATTTAGCAATGTTGCCTAGTTACTTGGATTATATTTTTATGCACCGAAGATAAAAAGCACGTCTTATTCCCGAATTGAGGCCCAAAATTTTCTCAACTTTAGGCCCGAACCAGACCCAAAAAGCCGGCCCGACTTACAACTCTGAAACAAACAACCAAGAATTGAACGAAATCGTAGTGAATTGAATCTTTGCATGTATTTGATGATGTTGGTGTTTTGTTTATTTATTATGTACTATTTGTGTTTTGTTTATTTATTATGTACTTAGTGAGTATTTTAAAGTTGTTGCATTACGCAAAAATTTACTCACACAGTTTTTGCGGTTCGCTGATGAAAATTTACTTTTAAAATAACTATCTTGTTCTTACAGGTACAGTATATGGTAATATTAACAGTAGCTATAGAAGTTTAGTTCTTTATTCACACTTATTGTCCTACTATTTGAATCATTCACGTGCGTGAAGCCCTGTTTATTGTGATATTGTACATGCACTACCCATAATTTCTCCCTTATTTTCGCGAATTCATTATTTTCAAGAAAATAACGTAGATCCTCACTGTCTTGTTTGATTTAACATCTTGGTTATACTGTAAAATGTTAATTTTGAAAATAAATTACAGTAGTTCCCAATTACCAAAGAAATTTTTTCACTAATTTAAGCAAATTTTGACTACTTAAAAGTGCTAAAAATGACGGTTTTAAACTCTACAATTTTGCATAGACAAGCTTTTCACAGATTATAGTTACTGTTTATCACTATCCAAACAATCGTTAAAAAAAAAGTTCAAAAACAATTAAACGCCGCCCTATTGATTTTTCATTGTTTTTGCTTATTGCTTGTAAACACCGAAAATTATTCGTATCCAGGAGTGAAATTTGACGTAATAGTTGTATGGTTTATGTTATTGCAGGTCTGTAGTGGTTTTTAATTTTTGTGGTTTATGTTTTTTATGTTTTATCAGTTTGTTGTACCGGCCAGTTGGTCGAGCGGTAACGCATTCGTCTCTGGAGCGGGAACTCTGAAGTTCAGATCTTTGGTCTGTCAATTTGAATACAGTGGTGCCAACGACTCGCCATTGCTGCGGCATTTCTTCGAAGGAGCTGTGCTTTCCAGGAGCAAAATTATTTGCAAAATGTATCTTTTTCTTCTTGTACTTTGATTTGCTATCTCTGAGTCTGGCATCACTGCTCGAACCCTAATTCTAATGCAAGGATCTGGAAAAAAAAGAATGAAAAACGCAGCGCGAATCGAATCAGAGCACGAGACTTCACAGATGCGCGCCCTAACCACTACATCACAAACGTAACGCCGACCTGTTGTCAAAGTGCCGCATTTAACTCGAGTTAATGAGAAAAAAAACAGTAAATTGTAAATAATTGTGGTACTCTTTATTAAAATGCTTTCCGGGCGCAATAATGCGAAGATGCGACTCACAAACTCGTAACACGCTATGGCGTAATAAAGGGAGTACGATGAAAGGTTTGATTAATTTGGCCTGCATTAGGGTGTGGCTGATGCCCAGATGTTTTCAAAACTAAATGCTGTTTTTGTATGTGGTTACATGTTGCCAAAACTCATAAATATGAATTATTTTGGAAAAACGTATAATGTTTAGGTGTTTCGCTTTGCGTTTCCATGGTTACGGGTTTATCGCAATAGTCAATTTTTGTAACTCGCTAACCGCTTAAGCTAGAAAGTTGGCTGGTGGCTCAAAAGACTCAGAAGCACCATATTTTTATCTAAGTTACAGAGAAACTATATGTCTGTCGTAGCTCGTTTTTGAGTTATCGCCAAAAAAGCTTTTTATCCGCGACATCACCACTCGAATATAATTATACGCTGCATTGTATCTACTAATAAATTGAAAAACGCTTTAACACCAATAAAAGAAACACGAAAACACTTTTATATTTTTTAAGCAATTAATCACGTTTTGCTTCCCAATGGAAGCGAATGAGACTTTGAGGATGGTGATGAGGAGGAAGCAGAATTACTGCAACTAACTGAAAATGATCTTGACCCGAACTATAATCTAAAACTTGATATGAATATACAGTATTCCCTTTTTCAGCCAAAACAAAGAAGTCAATTTGATGACAATTTTGCATAAAACGTGCAGATTAGGCTTCGTAATTGGAAACTTAGGGGCCCTAGACCCTAGCCTATAACTCTTCGATTAACCATTATTGAATGCGGTAAACGAAATTAGCAATAAACTAGGGGAAACTGAAAATTATTTTGATTATTTTGTGTGAGGTTGCTTGCAGTGAGGTATGCTTATTTTCCCAATGTTGCATTGCGGCAAAGTTATGCCGTTGCCATAGTAACCAATAAACAATAATTTTCTTTTCATATTTTACATGCGTAGGATAAAAGTAACACAGGGTGTACGTTTCAAATTTTGTGTACTATAGGGCAAGATAATTTGGGAATGAAAGGGATGAATGTCGAAGAAATGGCTTCGTTGGGTAACTGTTGACATATCGTTTGAAACTGTTTAACATATAGGATAGACTTGGACATGGATCACACAGTGGCGGATTTAGGGGGGGGATGGGGGGGATGCATACCCCCCACCAGCCTAAAAGTAACGATTTTGGCCGAAAAATCAGCCTCTGTTTCGATTAATTTGGCTCCATTTCGGGATGCATCCCCCCCCACCGACCTAAACGTAACTAATCCGGCGAAAAATCACTCTCAATTTTGGTGAAGACCTTGTTTTTTTTTTTCTTTTTTTTTTGGAGACCACCTGAGTTTGGGCGAAAAAAAACGTTTGAATTTCCGATTACGGCCGAAAAATCACTCTCAATTTTGGTGAAGACCTTTTTTTTTCTTTTTTTTTTTTTTTTTGGAGACCACCTGAATTTGGGCGAAAAAAACGTTTGAATTTCCGATTTCGGCCGAAAAATCACTCTCAATTTTGGTGAAGACATCCGAATTTTTGAGGTTTTGTGCTTCAAATCCCCCCCCCACCAAAATTTTCTGGATCCGCCACTGGGATCACATATTGTTGTGACTCAAATTACGATTTAAGAGTTTTGTAATAGGGGTATGGAAGAGACTCTTTTTGAATTGCTTCAGCTTCTATCCTTAGTGCTTCCACTTCCACCGCTTCCACTTCCGCTTCCATAGCTTCTGCTTCCATCACTTTCGTAGTTTCCGCTTTCACCGTTTGATGACGTAGTTTTTGCCAAAAATTTTTTGATCGAAAATTGTTGTAGCAAAATTTTTTTCTATGTAAGTCAAAACAAAATAGCTTTGTTATCAGCATCATCTTAAAAGCATCGTATAGAACCAAAGTATAAAATTGCATTCAGTGGTTTGTCGTGGCAAGGATCTGTGATGGACGTAGTCAGGAGTTTGGATTGGGAGCGGCTCTGAAGCAAAAAGTCCAACCACATGCTTTCAATGAGCGATTATTTGGAGTCTAGGAACAGATTTCCAAGTACTTGGGATAATAACTTATTTCAATTTCATCTGCGCTGTTAAGCGCAAATCTGTACTTGGCTATAAGTAGGTAGCCCTCGAACGAAGCTTCCACATTTACAGAATTTTTTTTGATACGGTGACTTGTTTTCGTTTGCGGTTTGCTCAAATTTTTGCTATCAAAGTGTATTTTTAGAACAGCTAAATAAAAATCTTCTGTTTCCTTTTTAAGAATATTTTATCGGAGCGGAAAAACTTTAGATGCTGGAACTGGCAGCTTTGTTTATGTTTGTAAATACTCTGTTGAACGAGTGTGTCCTCAGACTTTTAAATAACGAGCAAAGTCTATTTCAAGTTATTTTTTGGAAAAATGATTAAATTTTCGGACTGAAATAGAGAATTTTTAACCACTTATAGTTTTAAAAATGAGGTGTTTGGCTGCACGGTTCATCTTTGAGTTGACAGCGATGGGGCTTCCTCGGATCTACGTGAACCACAAGCGTTTAAAATGCTACTTAGCAAATGATGGTCGATTGAACATTCACTTTTTGTCCTATAATTTACCAAACATTGTACTATTTTAAAGTTTTTGACATTAGATATGAATGGCCAAAGTGGAAGCGGAAGCAGTACCTTATTACTGCTTTTAGTTTCCGCTTTCGTGAAAATTTGCCGCTTCCACCGCTTCCGCTTCTACATCTCTGATTGTAATGAGATTCTGTGTATTGTATAAGAGTCAAAATACAAAAAGCTTGATAACCGCAATCACTATTGACAAGATGTGGTAACTCGGTTCAAAAAATCGCATTTCTTAAAAGCGCACTCAAATCAGTTTTATATGATCGTGCTGCTGCTACACAACGCTTAGGTGATAAACTATAACTTCAAAAGAAAACCAACTGATTCCCTTTTCCGTTGCCGATCCTGAATATTAAATGCGTAGCGTATATGCTACGTTACAAAAATCTGTTGTTTTGACTTTTCATTACAGTTCTCGTTTTGCGTCACAAAATTGTTTCTCTGAGCTATTTAAACGATTTCTTACGCTACGATGTGAATTCACTTCAATAAACCTTGCAATGCTGTACAATTACTTTGTTTATTGAACCACATTCAATAATTTTTTTGGTCCATAACTTTTTGCTATTTTTGAAAATCAATATAATGCAATTATCATGAATTAATGTTATGTATTTTCGCGTCTAGTTATTTATTTTTAATTTGCGTTCATGTTTTTTTAATTTTTTGGTTATAAAGCCTTCAAGTGCAGTATTATTTTAGTCATTTTTGACGTATGTTTTCGTCCGCTTTAACCCAATAGTTTTAAATCGTTCATTCGTATGAACTAGGCACGCTGCGTCTGCCTTTAATTAAACTAACGCCGAGCGCTTTTTCGGGCTCTGTTTGCAATCTTTTACTAGGCTGGGCCACCATAACGGGTAGACTGCTTGGCCCCAAATGGAAATAAGCGTAAAGTGTCGCTCCCAAGGACAACAACAACGCATTGCCAGATCGGTAACCGAACCAGGAATCAACAGCCTTTTAATCACCAGCCCGAGCCTCTAATAGTTTTCAATGATCTCGTTTGGGAACAAAATTGTGATGAAAACATTTTGTGTGTAGTTTTTTCCAATACTTTGTAGTCTATGACAAAATTTGTATTTTTAATTGTAATTTTGGCATTTCTAGTTTTTTCAATGCTGTAACATTTTCTGCTAGTGCCCAAAGTTTTACTAAATTTTTCTTTCAGGCGGTCTTGTTCCGTTTTGCCTAATCTGTGCAAACAAAAGATCCTTAAAAAACAAAATTAATTTTAGGTGAAATCACTTCCTTTTTTGTGTTAATGCCTATATAGTTGACCTCCCCCGGCTCGGTGTCTGCTAACAATCCATCAATTTTGAAACAGTAAAATAGCTAATAAAAAGTACAAGTTGTTCTCAAAAAAAAGTTGTTCGATCATATACACGACCAACCCCAAATTTCGTTTTGTGGTAGTTAAAGTTTCGTGTTCATATTTTTCGCGAATTTTTGTAGATTTGAAAACAATACGTTATTAATCAACCTTTTAATTTTCAAATTTTGCTGCGGTTGCGATTCATTTTGGTTGTTTTGCATAATATGTATCACGCCTCTTTTCATATGATTGCTGATCGAGACATCTATAAGATCGACATTTAAGACTAGCTTGCATTTTTGTAGCCACGTTGCTGATACATCAATTGATTTTTTTTGTGTTGTTCGCACATTAAAATAATTTGATTGTTTATATTTTTGGTTTATTCGTTGGCTGATTCATTTTTCTGTTCAATTGTAGTTCATTTTAGTCTCATTTTAGCAACCCCCTGCATCCATTTTTGCCTCATTCTCCTCATCCATTATGTAGTCAGAAAAAAAGGAAAACTTGCTAAACTTGTCTAATTGAAAACTTTTATGCAGCCATAGTAATTAAATGCACAGATTATTCAGTTTCATTTCTGATCTAAAATTGACATCAAAACGTACTTTTTAACATCCATTTTTTTGTTATAATTACATTTTATTTACCAAGCTGCCTTGGCCAGGAGACAGCAAAGTACCTTTTGGTTCTGAAGTCAAACTGCCAGCTGTATTTCATTTATTATTCCTAGTGCTCTACATTCTTACGCAAAAGATTAATGTAATGATTTTATCAACATTAATCTATTATTATCTTTGAGGTTATTCTTGCTTAAATTTAATGTTTTTTTGATCTGCACGTATCTGATGTTGTTAAAACCAATTGCGCTGGATCAATTCCGAATTATGTCGTTGATAATTTTACTTAGACGGTTTGAAAGTATGTTTTTCCTTTCATTTTTTACCTCTATAACAGTAATGTCTTTATCTCTGTAGTGTATATAAAATAAATACTTAAGAAATACGTCTAATATATTTTTGTTCATTATTGCTTGAATTTGTTCAATAATTTTGTGGAAATTAAAACCTCTAGGCTGCTGCTTCTCATTGTAAAATCTATCCATAAATTTTGTTTCAATGAAAAATTGGCGTTCTTCCAGCAATTATTGGTGTGCTTTTCAGCATCAATGACAAACTGATTCTATTCGTCATGTAGCGCAAAACCTTTGCACGTCGACCACAGAAATCTGTCCCTCCAAAGTTGTGACAACGTTAAAAAAAGTAAATTCCTTTTGGATCTGTATATAGATCACTAAATTATGCTGAAACAGAGAAGAACATTGCTCCCTAAAATCATAAGGCATATCATTTATAAAAATAGAAGAGAATAACTAGCAAAATTAAAATTGATTAATAAACAGATTTAAACTGGTCAATAATTTCAAATGCATGCCTAACACAGTTGTTTAAAATTAATATTACTGGTTAACCTTTCAGCAAGTTTGAAACAAGTCTTTTGGTTTTGATTCAAGGCTGGGTGGTCGGTCAATTTTTTTTCATTTGTTGTCGCAACATTTTCGCTTACTAGGGAGTAGAGTCATGATGTGAAATTTGAAATCGAATTTTTACTGAGTCAAATACTGAAGGTTCATCCATTTAATCTTATTTTATGCGGGGGTATTTTTATTCTCATCTCGATTTTTTCGCGATAAATCTCTTCAACAAAAGCATTTTAAAATCAAATTAACTTGATTTTGAGTCAAATTTTATCTCTTGAAAATTTAAAGTTGCTAAGATAACATGAAGTTTTCCAATTTTTATGTTTTTCGAGCTCACTTTTCAAATCTGAGCATTTTTTGGCCAATATTTAACTTAAATGACGTCATAAGACATTTTTGTGCCGTAACCACTTCGAATTAAGCATTTTATGATTCAGTATCAAAAAAAGCTATGTGAAAAATTTGAAGCGGCTGTGAGGTCATCGCAAAAATGACGCTATTTTTAGTAAATATAGACGCGATGTCATCATGATGACGTTATCTCCTCAAAATCAATTTTGCTGAAACATTTTGATAAACACCAACCCCAATGCCAAATTTATTGGTGTTCCCATGAATATTGGTTTAGGAGTTAGTTAAAAGGGGCATTTTGCCCCCTCCCGTGTAAACTGCGTTTGCTGAAAAGCCCGTAGGTTAAGTCTGCGGACAATTCTTGCATTCAAGCTGTAAGTTTGTTAATTTTAAGCTTAAGTGCAGAACGAGATTTAACTGACAGAGTCGAAAATTTTTGAAATTTTGACCGGAATTTAGAATCAGTTTATTTTGAATCGACTGCTCTAGCATGGTCTGATTGTAACTACAGTGCACTTATCTTTGCAATAGATGAAAGCAAAAATTCTTTGGAAACCCGACAGTAATGAACTTAAGGAAGAATGGCTGTTTCACTTTTGGGTGTTGAGTAATTTTGTTTTATTTAGTTCTTTTTTTATGATCAATTGAATTCATTGATACACCTTTATCCTCAACCCTTTTCCTAGAAAACGACAGTTGCAATATCCTTTAAAAGAACTGTCCGCACCGCTAAGGAGTTGCAGGTTTTTCACTTTTTACGGATGACTTTTTCCCGGTTAATTATTTAAAGCCATCAAGAAGAGATAATCATCGTAAAGCGCCCTATCGAAGAAAGCAATAACGTGACCAGGGTGCGTGTTGAACTGAGATCATGCAATCAATAGCGAAGGCAAAAACGTCGTCTTTATCCTTTCGACCACGCTACTGACTAATCATTCACTAACAAAAAAAATAAAGATTGAAACGAGCATAAATTCAGAAACAACACAGAAGGATTTTTTGACGCTATTCATGTCTATTAAGTATATAAATCTGATTCATTTGAGCCTCACTTTTGTGTGTGCGAGTCAGAGTCATTACGAACTGCGTAATCCCCAAATGTAAATAATGTCAAGTTTTTTACATTTTTGCATCTTTAATTACAGGCTTAGTTAAATAATGAGCGCAATATGTTAGCAAGCTAACCACAGCATCAGAAAATTTGCCACAAAATCGTCAAATTTAGCAAAATATCACCACAAAGGCTTGATCCAATCTATTTACAAAATTAAACAAAGATACACGTCCAGTAAGTATGCTGAAAAATACCTAAACTTTTTTAAAAGGGATCTTTGCAGTTTTCGAATTCATGGCAGAAGACTTAAATCAATATCCAGCATCATGTAATAAACAAAGCATTCGTCAAGAAGTTGCAAACAGCTTTAATCAATAGTCAGGCTACTAAGATAAGTTCCTAAAATCCCCTAACTTTTTCAATGATTAAAAAATTTCCTGAAAGAAATATTTTTTGTTGATCATGCCGAGTAAACTGTAACTTGAGATTGTATATTCATTAGTTTATGGCGTGGCTACCTAGAAAACAGCATGCATACAAAAAGAAAGTGATTAAGTCGATAAATAAACTCACCGGTAGTATTTTTGCCAGCCTGAACTCGAACTCAAAAAACTTGATACGTTTGTCGAGCTTGAGCTCGAAACAAATTAGATTAGAGAACTTGAACTCGGTTTTGTTAAAACAGGCTGAACTCGAACTCGAATAAAATCGACCAAATTTGCAACCTTGGTACAAAACTGGGTATGAGTTTTCTAGTTTAAAATTTCAGTAAACTAGACTGATAAGCAATGAAAAAGGATGGAAAATTTCTAAACGAGCTGAGCGAATGAAATGAGCAGAAAATTATTTATGATTGATTTATTATTAAACACTTTGAAGTCCATACTTTGTTGAAGACTCTAATAATAATTACCAGAATGGTTATAGATTTTTGCGTTTAATTTGAAACAGAACCAGGTACTTGGAACAGCTACGCAAAGGAAATTAGGCCCTAACATTGGGTTAATGCTCGGAAATGCTGACAACCCTGTCGCATGTAAAATCTAATTAACCATAAATGTCCGCCAAGGCTATCTGCAAAGGCACCATCTACGGGTGCAAAACGAAACTACATATTGTACAAAACAACAACCCAACCTCGTCCTGGTAAAATTTCGTCATGTGCTTTTTTGTAGAGTTCCATACTTATCTTCATGTTGCTTGCAGTGTCAGACGCTAACTTGCTCTAACACTAAAAGAATTACCCTAACGCTAAAAATGTTGTAGTATTCCAAAACTATCTTTTTTAGCATTTTATGTAAGAAGATTTTCATAATGCAGTACACTCACGCATAAAGCATAGGATATTATACCACGTATACTACGTAACTGGAGCTAAGCTTGAACCCCTGATTTGGTTCAATTGATTCAACTGTGTCTTGAAAGAATCGTGCTACTACCACGCAAATAACGCCTTCTGCACAAATGCTTGTTCACATTCAAGTAAATGGGGCTATTCGCTAGCAGCTGCAGTATGATTGGATTATCCCATACCTGAAAATATTTGATTTTTTCGATATAGGGGGTAATTTGCAGATGGTCATCACATACACTTTGACAGATATGCAAAGAACTGGCGTAAGTGATCGCACGAATCGGTAGCTCAAAGGCAAAAGTGCTGTGAAAAATCTGCAAAGCTTTTGTGCTTAATAATTAATTTTTGTCCAAAACCGGGCATCTGGATGCAACGTGGCTAAAAAGTGGGCCAGTTGCACAAGTTTTTTTGAATAATGATTGTGCCCTGCCCCTATAGTGGATTATTAATCTGTATGTGCCGAAAGTGAAGATACAGCTGCGTACCTTGATTTTTTTTTCACGAAAACTCAAACTTTGCACATTGTAAACCAAAATAGCATTTTGCAATTTATTTATTTATTAATTTACGCCTACACTTTTTTTTAAACAAAGGCCATCTTGCATTCAGAATTTCGTTATCAAATGAGAGAGTCACAATATGTGGATTTATAAACCAATCGAGTCGTTATCAATGATGCGTTCAATGGCAATATTACTAAGTGTCATAATTTTATCTTTTGCAAAATGCAAATTCGCTGCGTAAAGATGTTCAATGAAATTAGGGCTGTATAGTACCAATGCGTTGGAGTGGGAGTGAAGATAAATAAAGCAAAAAATGGCATAACTAAACTCTATAAGAGTGGAAACTGTATTTGTTTTGATGTATGCGTAGGCGTTGCTGCAAACGGTATATAAAATCATTTATTTACAGATATTAAAATCTCTAAACTGTGTGAACAACCAGATACAATTAAGTTAGCTCTCAAAACTTTGGGTTTGGCGAAATTTTTCGTTTAAGACGTCATAACTTATTGAAAAAACATTGTTAAAAAATTAGTGGAATTGCTTTTTTAAACACTAATAAACATTTTGCAATTTCATCTAATCTCTATAAAACCGCAGTATGTACACAGCAATTATAGATTGGGTATGTGCAGTTCATTAGGACCGTTGGCACAAATGGATTAATCTAAAAAACATACTACTATTATTGCTTTTAAGTCGGGTGTTAACTTCGTCTAACACGCGAGTTGTCAATAATGTATTATAAATTTTTTGTTGTTCATTGGGCCAATCAGAAACTTTTTCATATATTTTCAAAGCTTCTTCAAAAGTTTGTTTCGCTTCAATCAAGCGATTTGTTGCATATAAATCAAAACCGTAATTGTGATGACAATAAGCATACACATGGTGATTAGCAGCATCGTCACCAAAATTGGTCTTCATGAGAAACATCACCATTGGCAAAATGTCGACAGATTTTGTAAAATCTTGCATGAAATCACAGCTTGTCGCATAGAAAAGTATAAACCATGCTAAACTTTTAGTTTTATCCTTCAAATCAACATCGTTTATTGACAACATATAGTTTAAAATCTCGTCATACAACGAGTAACATTCTTTAATTTTCTTTGGATCGTAATTGGAGTGAAAGTTCGTAGAGATTTCTGTCAGCAAAATTCCGAGATTTTCAAGCTTCTTAAGTTTTTCTTGCGCAGTGTATGAAGGTTTGATTAAATGAAACTGACTTTCTGATAGCAGTAATGCTAAATCAAGTTGCTTGATTTTAATCAACTTATTAACCAATGAATCAAGCTCATCGTAGCATTTTCTGTTGATCTCGTAATTTTTATTTTCAAATTTTTTTGAATCGATCAACTTGGCTACTTGGTTGCTTGTAATGTCGGCTTCTGAATACAAGCAATTTTCAATCTCGCATCTGATTTTTCGAATCATTTGGAGAATTTTTTTGCTTGAAATTTCTTCGTGTCTTATGATGGTCTTTAAAATTTGCAAGGCTTCGTCGTAATTTTCGTCATTTATAAGAACTTTTGCTGACTCTGCAAAAACTACGGCAGTTCAAAAACGGTTTTGGCAACGAAAGAGCTGGATTTTGTTAGAAAAGTTCTTAAATTTTATTCTTCATAAGGTTTCTTAAAAAGTTCTATCAAACCCTACGTTATTCCAACGGATAGATTCAGCATTATGTCTTGTAGCACAAGAACAAGATGCATTCAATTAACATTTTATAACTTGAATACTTTGAGACTAAAAGAGTAAATTTCTAAAACTGCTAAAATGTATTTACTATCATTCGTATTCTAACCTACCCTCCATTTGCTTCAAGACGTCTTCGGTAAAGACTTCATCTGACGTTGAACTTTCTCTCTGACGTCTTAGCTAAAACATAAACGTCACAATCATTTGATGAAATTGTAACAAATATTTCTAGCAGCTGTTAATAGAAAGAACTGCAGATTGACTCTAGGGCTGTTACCTGCAATAAATTTTAGGGGGATCCGAGCATTTGAGTTCGTAACCAAGAATACAAAATTTTTGAAACAAAAAAACCAAATACGTTGGCTCGGAGACACTACCAACCGCTTCAAAAGTTTTGTATATTTGAGCTTAAAAATCCAGTTTTTCTTCCGTGCAATTTTTAGAGCATGAGGTTTGTGTCAAAAGTTGATCGAACTTTAATAGCAGAGATACTGGAGAGGAGACCTCAATCAGAGAACGAACAATTTCTGTGATTTTTAGGTAAATGTAATAACCTATTGTCACTTGAAAATAATTTTATACACTCTAAGGTGCCACGAAAAGTTTAGATTGTTAGTGAATTTTATATAAGCTTTTTCTGCACTTTTAGTAAGCTTTTCAGATGAGTTTAAATCCAAATTTTAGAGTTAACCCTCCTTCCTGGATTTTATCTTGGCGTACTTCAGTTTTTTGGTTTATTCAGGTTTTAGCAATGTTAACCAGCAGTGGGGTGAAACGTTTTGCTCTCGAAACTCTGACATTCGACAAACAAAACAGACTTTTTAACCAAGCAAAGATAAATTTGTGTCATTGAAGATCAAATTAAAGACAAATAAAACTGAAATCTAGTGCAAAGCTAAAAACAGTCAGATTTAATCAATGATTAAATCAAATCAAATCTTTTATTATACTCGCTGTATTATGCCGAAGCGTGTAACGAGTTGCCGAAACTCATTTCCGCGTCATCGCACCCGGACAAAACTGTTCCTTTCTAAGAAATGTGGCAACAGCGGCGAGCCATTGGCAACACTGTGTCCGATTTAACGGCATAAGATTTGAACCTCGGACCTCCCATTCCGAGACGAATGCGTTGCCGCTCAACCAACTGACCAACTGGCCTCGACCAACCAACTGGCCTGACGTCAATTACCGTTCATTTATAAATCAACAAAGTGCGAAAACTTGTTTGCCAAATTATGACACTTACCTTTGTAATTGCTTTTTCCAACATTTCATTACGTGTCATTTTGGTGACGTCATTTGTCGATACAGCAAGCGATGCACAACAGGTTGGACAACTGTTGAATTTTAATGATTTGAAATTAGAAGTCAGAATATTAAAATTGATATTAGCATTGCAAAAGTTAGCACTGTTCCGCACTCATTTGCATAAAGCCGGTTTTAAAAAACTTATTTGACCAACGCCTAAAATGTTCATCCCTTTCAAACTCCCAATCTGGAGGTCATAAGAATACCAAATTTTGTATGTGAGTTGCAGTGCTCAACAAAATTTTATGAGAAAATTGGTTGTGAATTGATAACGTCATCATGATGACGTCATGGTTGATTTGAGCAAAAATTACGCCATTTTTCGATTATTTCAAAGGCAGTTGAAATTTTACACATGTTTTTATTTATTTATTTGAGTTATAATACAGTTTAGTCAAAGCAATTACGTCACAAATACGTCTTATGACATCGTAGTTGTATGTAGGCTAAAACCGACAGTTTTCGAAAAGTTAGTTCAACAAATCTCAAAATTATAAAAACTATCTTTTTTAACTTCAGCAACTTTAAATTTTTTACAGTTAAACGAGGACTAAAGGCAAAATCAATGGGGGTATCTAAAGTTAGGCCAATCGCATAAGAACAGATTAGCGTTGACTCCATCCTGTTAGACCCATCCGTTGCAGAGATATTCTACTTCAAACACGACGTCGGTGACTCTACTGTAATGTTATAAATTTTAATGATTTTTATTGGCAACCCTGTCGTTGATAAGCATTAGCGTCTTAGTGACGCCTTCTCAGTTCCGACCTAAAGTAACAATTAGGCTACTGCATTGGGTAGTTTCGCTGAGCGCTAATCAGTTGGATCTTATCAGCACAACAGATCCGAGCTGGTAAAAGGAGTAGGCTGTTCGATAGCCAAGCGATTTCAGTAAAAATTAAGCTGGCAGATACCTTTCAGTTTAAATTCTAGCCTAGTCTAGCAAAAAGGTTTTTAATTACTAGGCTACACAGTACAAACTCATACCTGATAATAAGACTACCAATACTTGAGTAGTCCTATTGTGTTTGCTTACAGTATTTTGTGACTCTAGAATACACTTTTCCAACTAAAGTTGAAAACAATTGGCCTACTAGCGTACTCTAATAACTCTACTAGCCTTACTTTCGTTTGTTCTTAGACGTTTGTTACCTAAGCTATCGTACAGTCATCTCTTTTTTCCAGCTCGGGTCTATTCTGCTGACAAGATCAAACTGATTACTGGGCAGCAAAACGACCCAATGCAGTAGCCTAATCGTTGCTTTAGGATAGAACAGGAAGGCGTTGCTAAGACGCTAATGCTTATCAACAACAGGGTTGCCACTTGCCAGTGAAAATTATAAAAATTTATAACATTACAGTAGAGTCACCAACGTAGTGTTTGAGGTAGAATATCTCCGCAACGGATGGGTCTAACAGGATGGAGTCAACGCTAATTTGTTCTTATGCGATTGGCCTAACTTTAGATACCCCCATTGATTTTGCCTTTAGTCCTCCTTTAAATCAAAATCAAGTTGGTTTGAAGGAAAATTCTTATTTCCGGAACGGGAGCATTTTTCTCACGTAAAATAAAGTTACTCAAATTTCGAAACAGGAAAGATGAGAAGCTGGTCTCAAAATATATAAAAATTCAAGCGTAAATCGGTTACATATTTAATCAAAACCAAATGAGCTAATACAATTTTATACTATACAGTAAAGAATCGTTTTACACTTAAAGCGCTGTTAATATTACTTAAATAGAACAATCATGTCTATGAAGCAAGATGCGAGGTCTTTTTAATCAGTAAGTTTAAAAAAATGGCAATGTTTTTAACAAAAAGCCTTAAAACGTATAAAATTTTGTTAATTATTTTATTGCCGATTAAAATTAGGATATATTCTATTTGCTCTGCTCTATCGTGCCATCAGATTTGTAAATTAATAAACTGCTTTAATCAGTAGGTTCATTTATTCGAAGATTTTCCGCTTAGGACTGTCAGGAATCGTCAGAATGGAGAGAAAAAAACGGCTATTTCTACTGTAGATGGCCGTTCTTTTCTTCATAAATAGCTGTTTTCCTTCTCCGTTCTTTATGCTGACGATTTTTTTTAACAAGAGTGTCAGATGAAAAACTTCGAAGAAATATATACAGTATCATGATCAAAGCAATTCTCAACTTCTGTTTTACCTATCAACTTTGCATTATTTTTGAATTAATTGTATTAGATATTTGTGCCATCACAAATCTGGAAATATGTTTACAACATCGTGGCTAGTTTCTCTCAGTCGTCCGTACTTCCTCAAATCAAATCAAATCTTTCATTATACTCGCTGTAATACGCCAAAGTGTGTAACGAGTTTGCGGGGCCCATCTCCGCGTCATTGCGCCCGGACAACACAGCTTCTTTTGAAGAAATGCCGCAGCGGTGGCAAGGCGTTGGCAACACTGTGTCCGATTTGACCGGCCCAAGATTTGAACCTTCCGATCCAGAGGCGAACGCGTTACCGCTCGACCACCTGGCCAAATTTGCCTTTTTCTAAGTGGTGTTGTATATTTTAGCTGAAAATGTTATGTTGCCAGGTGAAAATTGCAAACACGTGGAAATTTGTACCTTATCATGTCATAAATTAATAATGGTTCATACCGTATTAAATCAATCAGTACCGGTAACCGACTTACTCCTTTGTCTACAATAGACTATTGGTAACTCTTACATCTCTAAGTTATATTGAAGTAAATTATTTTATTATTCAATAACTTAACCCATTAAGTGCGGAGTTAGTATAACGTTATCACAGTAGTTACAGCGCGGAATTAAATTTGCCTCTCGGTCAATTTCTTGTCCCATTTTTCATATTGCAAACTCCAAATGTCGATGATAACATTATGAAACACAATTTTTGTTTGTCTACTATTTCTAGTGCTTCTTTATGTATTTTTGAGCGCTGAGTTTAAAAATCCGGTTAGTTTTTTTGTATCATCGGTACTTTTTGAGATATTCATAGTTTTTGTTTCATTCGATCTAGCTGTAGCTAGCAAATTGTGCACTACCTTGCAGCAGATTGTAACTGCATATCAAGGTTCCGTTCAATACATATTAGACGTAAAAGTCAGTTCAATAATGGTTCGTAAAGAAGAAGGCGTGAAAATTAACAAAACACAGTTTTTTCAAATAATAGGAGTCATTAAAAAATGTACTGTCCAGCGAGCTTTTCTTTTATGACCACTCTTATCTTACCTTATCAAAAATCAAATAAAGTCTCTCATCATTGTACTGTCCCAGCGGCTTTTATATTGCCTTTCCATTGGCTCAATATTCTCGTGAAATCTCTCACCATGCTCCTTACTGAAGTCACCAAGATTTTCTTGAAAAAAATCCAGATGAGAGGATAAAAAGCGAAGTTTTACAGACATGCGACAACCTACATGTTTTGGTAACTTTTGACAAGCTTTTCCACTCACTTTTTGTAATTTCGATCTTTTTTTTGCCCGAAAATCCATCAACCTCACCTCGAAATGCTTGCCACGCTTTCTTTTCTGTTTCATTCATTTTTTCTTCCAAGGTTTTATACTTTGGCAATGTGTTTATCTGGGGACCAACGAATATTTCTCCATTTATTTTGGCCTCTGATAGCCTGGGAAACAATGAACGGATTTCTTGAAAAACTTCTTCAAAATTCAAGCTTTAACAAATTGTTTTACTAGAGCTAAACTGCATCCACCCCGCAGACCCAGCAAAAATCAGCATGTTGAAGTCATCTCAAACGTACTACTTAAACTGAGCATAATTGATTTTAATGAGCAGCTGCTTGACATTTTCATAGTTTTCTTTCATCTGCATTGAATAAGCAAGTGGAATTGATGGAAATGTATTGCCATTGTGAAGTAACACCGCTTCAAGACTGTTTGTAGAACTGTCAATAAATAGCCGTCATTGAGTAGATTTATGATTTATTCCAACAGCACGAAACAAGCCTTCTACATCTTTGCAATAGCAAAGGTCTTCAAAAACATCAAAGTAGAGAGAAAACTCCCAGTGCCTCTTCCTGTAGGCATTACTCTTGCAGTCATCGCCAAGGAGATTCCACTCATTCAGTTTGGATATTAATAACTCTGCTCCAGATTTTGTAAGACCTAGATCACGTATTAAATCATCCAATTCTTGTTTAGTCGGAAAATGAGGTTCTGCACTTGTTGTTGGTGCATATTCTGCATCAATGTCTAAATTTTCACTTGCTGTTGGTGATTATTCACTTACGTACGTTTCTAACTGAGCTAATAAAAAGCAAGTAGGCCTACATAGCTAGAAATTGGGTCCAGTCTTAGAACATATAAATACTGTTAGTTACATTACCCACAGAAAATTACTCACATTTGATGGTGGGCTTTTGGAGCCGGCAAGGTGTCACCGTGAGGATCAGGTGCAATGAATGAAAATATAATTGGATACGTTATAGCTATTCTTTCTTTAACTTTACGATACTTTGAAGTTTTTATCATGCATGCAGCAATAGCAATCATCATGATGATTTTGGGGTTCTTTTCAAACTCTTTAGATTTTGAGGTTCTCTGAGAACCGCAAATGATATGTCTTCCAGAACCCCTTAACCATCCTTCAAGATCAGATCGACAGCTGTCACAGATTACATGTGGTCCCCAGGACTTGTACTGATCGCCAATGTCCATCCCAAAAATATAGTTTATATGCTGTCCAATACATCATTCCTTTCACAATCTTATACGAAGAGTATTGGCCGCTGGTGTAGTATCCACATACATAGCAAAAGCAATCTGGTGAAGTTTTGCACTGCATTTTACTACCTATTTTCGTTACACTATTTAAACAATGGACTCAATTAAGATTAACACAAGACTTTACTCTATAAATTGTAATCATAGAGGGTAGGAAATACTGCTATCGAGTAGGCTATTGACACACATGGCTGGCTGTTAGGTTCCTGACCTCAACGAGGAAATTTTCTCTGCAAACATTGAACATGGTTTTCTAATCAGACTATTCTGAATTCTATAGGCTGAAATAAAACGAAACTGAAGACTGATAAGCAATAAAAGCACTTTGTCCGTGAGATTTCGTGTTCCCATATGCCCATTCACTACCACCACTAAGTAAACACCAATTTACAACATGATCACGCTGACAGAGATAGATCACAGCAAGGATGTTTGCATAAGAAATCTACAGTTAACAAAAAATCATAAACAACAAAAATCGCTGTATCTTTAAAACGATCGATGATAGAAAAAAACTGAGAGCATTTTTGGAATCAGCGCTTGAAATTTATACAGACACACTTTAAAAAATTAGCCAAAGAAACTTTTTAAAAAATTTTGTTACGTAGTGTAATCTTGCTTCTGAGATAAAAAAAACAAAAGGTTCTCAGCAGCATAGATGTTATATACAACTAGCGTTTGTTTTCTTAACGTCGTCTGAACAAAGCATGTATGTATAGACAGTATAGTACATTATATGGTTGTAAACCAAGTGCAGTGTAATTAAAAGGAACTGAACAGCCGAGTTATTATAATACCGATACCAGGCAGTTGTGAAGTAATTTAGCTGTACCTCGCCCAACTTTAGAAAGACAAATAAATTCGTTTTAAGCGCAGAGAGAGCGATAGGCTCCGACGATTACAACCGTTTTATTACGCCCTGAACAGGTTAATAAGCCTAAATAGCAACTTACTCTGGCTGCTGATTCGATGAGCAGAAAATTTTGAGACATTCTTCGCAGAAGTTATGGCCGCAACTGGTTATCCTGATTGGTGGCTTCAAGATTTCGAGGCAAATTGAACAGATGAACTTTTCGATGGCATTTTCCATTATTCATAACCCGCTTTCTTTGTCTTGCAAAAAACAATTATATTTTACCAGGAGTCAATTACGATATAGTTTTAGACTTCTTCAAATTCAAAACTCTACCCATTGAGAGTTAATACTGTGTGCCAAGAGTGAAAGTCAAGTGCAACAGTGAGAGTCAATTCCTCATCAGCAAATTTCAAAATTCTTTTCAAATCCACCCTGAGGAGATAAAATGCATTACTTTGTTTTTGCAGTGAGAATTTTGCTATTATGACCGTGGGTAAAACAATTCATATCATACATGAAAATATACTATAAATTTTTCAAAGCCAGAAATTCTAACGTAGTCTTAATTTAGTGAAGACAGCGAAATTAATAGCATTTTCAGCAATAATTTGAGTTTTTACATTAATTTAGGTAATTATAACAGAAAAGAAAAAAATTACCAAAAAACTTTGACATTAACATTAAAAACGTCTGGTATTTTTTCACTGACATTCTTGCAGCAATTTGTTCACAAAAACACCATAATGACGTCAACAAGTGTTTACTGTATCATATCAAAAAAACTATATAATATAGCAAACCAAATTTTGAGAAAGGCCTAGACAAGGGTCATATTCAAATGACTCCTAAACCGAGAGTGCTCAAATCACTAATTAGGTTAGCGTAAATTAAATTCAGTTGAGGGGGTTCAGGACAAGAGCACTTGGACATTTTTTAACAAAATGGAAAATGGCATTTTTTCACAAAATGGACATTCTTTCGCAAAGCGGCCTGCTTCGGGTGTCACCATTTTGGGGTGACACAATATTATGATGTGAAACTATAACTCCTCCAATTCGTGGTGAATACCTTCCTTTTTTCACTATGTTTGGTCCCTATCCTCATTTGGACCGAAAACCCATTAATTTTGAGGCGAAGACTTTTTTTCCTATTTGTTACACACTTTTGGATTTTTTTTTTGGTCTTCACCTATTTTTGTACCGAAAAAGGATACCATCTCAAAATCCCGCCCCTGGTGCCACCATCCTTAGCAACGCCACTGATATTGACTCCGCTAAAAGTCATGATTTTGGACCACGTCAAAAATGGTCCATTAGAACAACTATCAAACTAGACAGAGACGACGCAGTTGTAACTAAGACAAGGTTTAGTATCTTTTGAGTTTTTTAACAGCTTCAGACAACATCCGAAAACTTCAAAATTTATGTAGTGCAATCTTGCGCGCTGTTTTCAAGGAATATTATACTGCGACTTTTCCCAAACGCGATCGCGACAAGCGATTCTGGCCTCGTGTGAATAACCACTCTGCGAGAGAGATTTTCACACGTAAAAAATCTTCGAATCGCGTTGCAAAAAAGTCGCCCGTGTAAATGCGGCTTTACATGCAGCTTTTTACTTCAACTTTTTATACATTTCACTAAGAATAAAAGAGCCAACGCTGTCGCAAACATTTTGTTTAAGAACGTTTCTACCAATTACTTATATCATTGTCAATCTACAAATAATGCACATGAAAAATTAGAGCAATAGGTAATCTGCAAAGGTAAGTTAACAAAACAAACAAAAAATTCTGAAATTAACAAACTTGTCTTCAAACTGCAGAACTACACGAGTTTCGTTAATTTCGGAATTTTTTGTTTGTTTTGTTAACTTACCTTTGCAGGTTCCCTATTGCTCTCATTTTTCATGTGCATTATTTAAAGATTGAAAATGACTTAAGAAATTAGTCAAAACGTCTTTTTTACATAAAATGTTTAGATCAGCTTTGGCTTTTTTATTCTTAGTGAAACGGTTTCTCCAGACCAATTTTTATGCTCCATATTTAATCAAATTAATTTTGAAAAAAATGTAAAAACGTGATTTAAAAAAACAAATTATTAAACTATTTAGATAATAGTTTTTTATTCTATTTGGTTTGCAGAACAAACAGCTAATGATTATATAAGCAAATATTATTAAATTGTCGAGCAAATTCATGCAATGTAGAAAGAAGTTTTTTCTTGTATCGAATGAATAAAGGCAAAGTGTTGGCAAAAAATGCCATTTCTATGTAGCATTATAATTGGAACGATCGACGCTCGCGTCGCGTGTTTCTTTGTTTTTACAACGGCCATTTTCCTACTAACGAGTGCGAAATTTCAGACTTTTGCTTATAACTCGAGAACGGTTTGATCTAGCTACATGAAATTTTGACAATAGTAGTTTGAGATTAATGAGTTATATATTTGTACCAAATTTCGAGGCAGTAGGCTAGGTCACGTGACTTTGGTTTTAGAACCCGAAAAACGCTCTGCAAGTTTGGCGTAAAAAGCGGTCTCAGTCAAAAACAGCTTAAGCAGGGCAAAAAATATTTCATATGGTTGTATGTTTTAAGATACCCTTTCATCCCAACCAACCCACTTTTGGCCGCGATGAAGTTTTTTTCTTTTTTTCCTTTTTTTTTCCTTTTATTTCCTTTTTTTTCTTCCTAATTGTTGTACGCTCTTCTTCTCCTAAACCACAAAACATCGAAATCTAATTTTTGTGTAAAGTTGTTGAGCTGCAAACGCAATTTTTTCTCCCGAAATTTTTTGGGGCAACTCCACCGGGAACCTTCCCAAAATTGGGCCCCAAAAAATCCATTTTTTGAAAGGCTCAAGCTAGAGTGCTATTTTTTTTGCTATCAGTAGATATTTAACAGACAAATGTTTTGACATACTTTGGGGGTGCCATCCCCCCCCGGGGACCCCCCCAAATGGAAACCCCCAAAAATCAATGTTTTGAACTGCTCAACTTAGAGTGCCAGTGTTTTATGATATCAGCAGATCTTTAACAGACAAATGTTTTGAAATAGTTTGGGGGTGCCGACCCCCCGGGGACCCCCCAAGAATCAATTTTTTGACTGGCTCAACTTAGGTTGCCAGTTTATTATGATATCAGGAGATATTTAACTGAAAATATCTTGACATAATTTGGGGGTGCCACCCCCTGGGGACCCCCCAAATGGACCCTAAAAATCAATTTTTTGAACGGCTCCACTTAGGGTGCCAGTTTATTATAATATCAGAAGATAATTAACTGACAATTATTTTGACTATACTTTTCTGGAGGTTCCATAATCAGATATTTTTGAATAATTGCTGATTTTACGGTAGACAAAAAGTACTTTTGAGCGTCACAGCATTAGCTATGCGTCGGTCGTTCACTGGGTTTGCTGGCGAACTCCTATCTAATGTGTACATAAATTGTTGTTTAAAAATGAATTACTTAAATGAAATTACTTTTGCTTGAAATGCTTGTGCATAAGTGCAATTTTTCAATACAACTTTTTTTAGGATGTAAGTGCAGCATAGCTCACTCTAGCTACAATCTCTTCGATTCCCGGTCGGGTCAAACCAAAAACTACAAAAGTTGGTATTCACAGCTTTTCCTGCTTGACGTTCAGCAATCAAAAGGACGGTGTAAAGCCTCCGCCGTGTGAGGTAAACAGGTGGCAGCTTGACTTGAAGATTGAAAGGTCCCTTCGATGTCTCCTATCCAAGACAAGTTGGTTGATAAAATGTAATTACAATTGCAATAACCACTAACTAGTGATTCGCAATAGTGCAAAGTGACTCCACAATGGCAAATTATTCGCAATAAGGTACAAAGAATTTTTTTTTATTTACTCGTTTGCATGCTATCTGGCCTAAAAGACTACCCGTGCGGAAGCTTAGGGAAAAGTCACCAGAACGGCGACTATTTATAAAGAAGCAAATGCTTTTAAGTAGTCTAAAAACGTATACTTAAAAACATCAAAACATCACAACAAAATTATTAAAAATTTTATTTTTAGATAGTAAAAAAATTTAACTGAAAAGCTTAGTTAATTTTTGTGTACTTTGTGCTTTACTTCATAATTATTTTTTGTTTTTCTTCGTACCGTTTACAGCGTGCAAAATTTTCATTGTTGTTTCTTTTTCGTTACATACAGTAGACACAAACAAATTCAGTAACGTGTTCAATAATCCCGCTGATCTGATCTGATCAAAAGTTTAACTTACTGAAACAGCTACCTTTAATAATTTTCTTTGCTCGTTCAAATTCTAATTAATGAACTTACGGCTAGTTCTGCAGCAAATTTTAAATGTCCGATCTGTCTGGAAGTGTTGCGTCAACCCGTCAGAATAACCAACCCTGGACACAACTTTTGTGAGAGATGTCTGGTGGGATTATGCTGATTATACCAGCAAGGCAGGCGAGGAATCGTATATTTAAGTACGGTCATTTATTGTATTGTCTAGATCTAAAAATTTTAAATTTTTAGATTTTTATTTTAGATTTTTACTCACATTTTAGATTTTTATAAAATATTAGATTTTTACTTTGTAAAACTTTTGATTTTTAAATTTTTATTTTAAATTTTTACTCTCATTTTATATTTTTATAAAATTTTAGATTTTTACTCACTAGTACAGTTCAAATTTAAGCAGAATTAGGACTAATGGGAATAGGAGGGGGTAGTAGCCTACAAAAACTTCACGCTTTAATAAACATACGTGTTTTCCGCAATATTATCCAGACATCATGTATAGTACATGTCTTGTAATCATAAAATCCAATTTAACTCGTTGAGTCTGCAATTTTCCCTCAAGAGTCACCTGTGTTTTTATTTTTATGTTCTAGATTGACAATGGTTTAAAGAAATTAACCAAACCGTCTCAATAAATATGTTCTACGGTAGTTTAGCTGTATTGTTTTTGATTAAATTACAAAATAGTTTTTCTGTTTGGAATTTGATTTTGCAACCATTTTTTAAATACTCAATGGAAAATTTTTTAGAAAAATTGGCAAAAAATATTTTAGAGAAAAATTTTTCAGCGAAATAAGACCCCTGCTGTATATCCAATAGAAGTTTTGCAAGCTATAGACGAATGGCATTTCCCTGGCAAGGCTTTTATGAACCTACCTCGTCGTAGGCGTAGCCAGAGGTTAGAGGCTCGCTCCCCAATTGAAATGTCATCAATGATAAAAATAAAAACAACCAAGCCTAATGTTTTTTCAGTTCCAGTTTCTGTTAGCATTTTCGCGTTAAACAGTATACATGTGCAACAGACTAATATTAATCTTGACAACCAAATGGCCCTGGCCCCCTCGATTCAAATTTTGCCAACCAGTTTAAATGTATAACTCAGAAGAAGTTCAGCGTTTTGTCTTAAAAGTTGCAACCTCATGCAGTCATGTAAGTCTTAATTACTTTGTGTACTTGAAGCCACAACATGATTACTTAGTGACCGTATATTGCACTAAATTCTAGTAACAATTCACCTCCACCTCACCAGTTTTAAACCACAAAATAATTTTGACAATAAAAACTTTTGAAAAAATCATTAGTTACGGAAAATGCTTATTGAAAAAATCATTGAATTTGAATTGAGGGGGCCTGGTTCCCCTAGTTGTACAATTACATGTACTCCTAAAACTGGTTATTTCTATGAAAAAACAAAAATCTCCTAGTCGAATATTCGAGTGATTATTTACTGCTAACAATATTGCAAGAAGTAATATATTTTGCTTCTTCCAAGTGGGCTAAGTCACTTACAAAATTTAACCCCCAAATTCAAGATTTTAGACATGTTTTGAACTTCATCTGTGAGTAAAGGAAAGACCGAATAGTTTAATTTTTTCAATTTGCTTTCAAATCTTAAAAATATAATTATTTCAAATGGCTATAAAAACGTGAAAAGTGTTATCCATATGGCATTAAACGAGCAATTTGTTTTTCAAAAAAATTACAAAAATTGCCCTGCGGCTGAACCCCAGACCCCAGTCTATGATGCGTATGGTTTAAACTAGTTTCCTCATAATGTCTTCCAATTTAAACAACTTTGGAAACCTTTTTAGCTTTTAATTCAATTTCCCCCTTGAAAAAAAATCTAGGTTACATGACAACCCAGGGCCCGGCTTCCGATTCTCCATTCTACGGTATTTTTGTCCCATAAATTGCCGCTGCTTTTCGAAAATTTTTGGTGATGTCATTACGTGTGATTTGTGGTTTAGCCTTCCTCCCCAATCAAAAATCTTGGCTATTCTTTTGTACCTCGTTAATGCTTTTTCTCAACTTTAATCACAGTTTGTTGAAAAACAATCAATCATTATCACATTTGAATTGCGTTTGCGCGATTGCGCTCAAAATTGCTAAAATACTTGCGGCGGAAGCGTCAGCGCAACCGTTTAAAAATAATTACGGCGCAAGCACTATCGCTAGTAAAATAGTTGCGCCGCAAGCTTGCTCCACAATACTGTAATTGTGGTGAAAGTGCCCACCTCTGCCTATCGTAACGAAGTTCTCAGAGCATTGATTGATCACGAGAAAAAAGATCAAAAAAAATGTTTTTGATCGCATTTAGGCAAAAAGTAGTAGCAAAAATTGCTATTACTACAAATGTTATCGGGATGTCACAGAAAAAATACAGTACATTTTTGAATTCAGCGCCATGAAATTAGTCTAGAACAGTTGAAAAACTGCTTGGGAGAAGTGTAATAGAGAAAAACGCAAAACTTTGACCTTCACGTGTTTGATTTTTGGTGGGATGTCACGACGATAATTTTCACTAGCAATTAAATTTCTTCCAAAACCGATAAGCCAAGCAGCTGCAAGCAGCTTTGTATGCTGTTAAACGTGGCTAATCATTAAAGGCTTGTTCGGTTCGGAAAATAGCTGGAAAATTTCTTTCAATTTGAGCAATGCTGTTCTGTTCACAATATACGTTCATTACTGGCTGTCCATTAGGGTGGAGTGAAAAAAAATTTTTTTTTTTTTTGCAACACAATAGTAATAAAAAGTTGCTCCGCCTCAATACTTTTAAAATGGTACAAAAATTAATCAAAAATTTTAAAGTCTTCAGGTGCCCCTAGAACTGTAAAAAATTGATTTTTTGCTGATTTTTTGAAATTTTTGCATTAACGGAAATCTTAATAATCGCACTTGCCTCACGCATTTTTCGCAAGCAATCACCTTAAAAAGCTTTTTTGTGATGTTTATTTGCAATCAAAAATTTCATTCGTAAATCGAAAACTTTCAGGTGTCCAAAAAAACATCGGAAATTGGTCATTTTTTTTTATATTTTGCATCAGTTTTAGTTAAAATTTAAAAATACAATAAACTAAGAATTTTTTTGCAATAGGAGTGTTTAAATACTAAGCTTTAAAATGGTGCTTTGAAAAACGTTACCACTTTAAATCTACCTAAACACTGATGTCCGGTCTACTGCACTGGACATAAGATTGTGATCGTTTAAAAGGATATTTTTAGTTGATTTTAAGCAATACGTCGGTACGCCAGGCGCACTGCCTTCCCATCGTGTAAGCTGTCAATTGGTTAAAATAAGCAAAAGATAAGCTCGGTTAAAATAAAGTTTATACATATTAAGGTCTATCTGTCGCTAGTCAACTTATAGAAAAAGATTAAGCAAGAGCAGTTTATTTGTTAGCACATGATGCGCTAGCCAACGACAAAGAGCTGGTTTCTAATATTTGGATTACTCCTTCTTTACTTCATTATTTACTGCAGGTCCATTGCATCCTAGTACTTGATTATGATGCAGTTCAATCGATTTAAATTTCAGTTCTTTGAGTAACTCTTTTCTCCTTTTACTTGAATCATTTTCGGGAGCAACGTGAGTAAAATAGGTAGAGCGTGGCTCAAAAAGAAGTGAAATGTATTTTTTTAGTAATTGTTGGTCTAACTTGCCAGCGATTTAATCTTTTTTCACACTATGGTGAAATATTTCCTGCCATCAAATTAATATTTTCCTGCAGAAAATGTTGGAAGCTGTCACTGTAACTTGTAAGTTCTGCACTACATTTTTAACAGAACGTCACAAAATACTGTACATAAAAAAATTTCAAGTTTTTTGTGATGTTCTCGTAAAAATTTATTTTAACCAATTGGCAGCTTGCACAATGGGAAGGCGGTGCGGCTGACTTACCAACTTATTGTTAGAAACAGAGATAGCCAAACCTTATTTTCTGAGTGGTGGATAACTGCGAGATTAACGGTTGTGCGCTGGGTGCGAAATGCAATCAAATAAACAAGTATATATCGACTTTCTATTGATTTGAATTGAGCGCAGTACTGTAAAATGTAAATAACAAAGCCAGCAGTGGTATGGCAACTTTGTGACGGAAATCGCTTTTAAGTTGATGGAATAGCTTTCCTCCAGCTGTAACGCACCACAAGGTATAGTGTTTTTCGAAAAAATATTTTACACTTTTTTCAAATTTGGTTCATGCTGCCCCACGTTTTGGTGGCTTAATGCTACGAAAATAGCATTTGACAAGCTACCTCTGATATATGGCAAACACAAAACTTGTAGGCTCCCTTTTGAAAAAAAAATGTACCAATTCAACAAGCAACAAATCAACAACGAACTAAGACCGAACGATTTTAAGAAAGGAGTTTCTATTACACAAAAAACAAAGCCAAAGACACACCACGTCGTGCGATTTGAATATTTCAACAGATGTTTGCCAAGCGCGTCAAGGGGAAGTGATGCTTGAACCAAAAAACTACATATAGTTTGTTCAAAAATTGTATCAGGCACCGCGCTTAACAAACTGATGCAACTAAACCATATCACGCAAAGGGGACTGGGGGCGTATCCTCTTCCGCTTGGCAATTTTTATAATTTATAGGGCAAAAATAGTCAATTTAGCGCCATTTCGAACACATTTCACACGTTTTTAGAGCCATTTGAAAAACTAAATTACTAAAATTTAAAAGTTATTTGAAAGGATTATATTTTATCAGCTCCCTCCACCACTTACTTCAGGTCAAGTCTAAATGTAAGCCAAGTATAAAATACGTTTGAACGCTTGATTTTAGGGTTAAATGTTCTACGTGGTTTGGCCAGCGCCCCCTGATTGCGTCACTGTATTGCGCCGACAAAGATTATTTTATTTTAAAACAGCAACACTTTAGTTGCATATCACACAACTAGCTGTACCGTTATTGGCTTCCACAAAAATACTGGTCTTCCCTTTTTTCTTAAACACCTTACAATTAGTATCTATACTTTTCTTTTTTAGTAGTCATTTAAAGAGTACAATATTACAACACAGCCTGAAAGTTAATCATTAGTGCTAGTACTGTTCCAATCATTCTGTTTATGCTTTGATGTCTGCTTAAAACCAGAGATTTTGTACTGATGAAACAATGGTGTTTTTAACAAAATTTGTAGTGTCACAAAAAGCGGTGGAATCAAAAAATTATTAATAGATTGCAGGTGGCTTAAAAACGTCAATTTTTTAAAAAAAGTTGGTAAACTTTTCCTACTTTTTTAATTCAGCTTTTCTTTCGGCAACATGTGGCAAGCCGGATGAAGTAGCTTGCTGGCCGTCCGTAGTTTGGTTAGCTCTGATCTAAAATCAACTAAAAATACCCTTTTATTCGATCCCGTCTTTATGTCCAATGCAGTAGACCGGACACCAGAGTTTAGGTAGATTTAAAGTGGTAACGTTTTTCAAAGCACCATTTTAAAGCTTAGTATTTAAACACTCCTATTGCAAAAAAATTCTTAGTTTATTGTATTTTTAAATTTTAACTAAAACTGATGCAAAATATAAAAAAAAATGACCAATTTCCGATGTTTTTTTGGACACCTGAAAGTTTTCGATTTACGAATGAAATTTTTGATTGCAAATAAACATCACAAAAAAGCTTTTTAAGGTGATTGCTTGCGAAAAATGCGTGAGGCAAGTGCGATTATTAAGATTTCCGTTAATGCAAAAATTTCAAAAAATCAGCAAAAAATCAATTTTTTACAGTTCTAGGGGCACCTGAAGACTTTAAAATTTTTGATTAATTTTTGTACCATTTTAAAAGTATTGAGGCGGAGCAACTTTTTATTACTATTGTGTTGCAAAAAAAAAAAAAAATTTTTTTTTACTCCACCCTACTGTCCATGCACATTGAACAGTTTCAAAGAATTTTATTATCGTTTTCCAGATTTCACAAAGTAGTTGAGAACTACACTTCGACGACTTTCTTTTGCAGGGTCAGCAACTAATTTTATAAATGACGACAAATATAACGAAGCCTTTCAACTTTTGAAAACAATCATAATTTAAGAAAAAACAACAACTAAAATTTTTTCATTGCTTCAAAAAAACCGATTGCGAGATAGAAGCACGTTGGTATTCAGACCTCAAAAATATACGCAAAGAAATTACAAAGTTGATTGAGTCAAAAGAATTCGAAAACAAAATTAACAAAACCAAAGGGAACTGCCAATACGAGCTTGTATCAGAGGTTGAGGATTTGATTAGAACAAAGCAACTCCATTTAGCAATGCTGTTAATAGAAAAGCGTTTTTATCCAATAGAACATTCATACTGTGAGCTAACAAAACTAATATATCTTTTCAGTCTGCTTGGTTTATTGTGGATTATTTCAGCAGAGTTTCACTGTATAAACGATTCAAAGAAGGTCAAACAAATTCATTTGCTTTTTGGCAAAATATCGAAGGGTATGCAGTCAACAAACGATGTTGATTCGCAGATTAAAACTATGAACATTGCAAGAATTGTGTACTACCATGGGACAAGCTGTAATCATATGAAAGATTTCATTAAAACCATTGTCATTTTCCCGAAGGTGATTTTTCTACTAAAGGCAAATTTTGGTATCGATGCTGCCAATTACAAAAAGTATGGTTGGTGTCATCTTAACTAAGCTGTTGCTTTAAAAAGCACAAATCATTTGATTGAAGCAAAACAAATGTTTGCAGAAGCTTTGAAAATTTATGAACAAGCTTCTGATTGGTACAAAGACGAAGAAAAATCGAAAAATATATCAATGACGAATCGCGCGTTGCACGAAGTTAACACCGAAATTCAGCAGCAACTTCTTAAGTTCTCTGATAAAGAAACACAGCAGATAGGCCCAGCAATAAGAAGCAGGACTCTGACTACTAGCATTAAGTGTTCAATTTTATCTATTGTCCAGCTCTGCAAATCCGTGTTTGAGATTTTTAGTTATGGTTAAAAAATGTAGTTTAGCAATATACTCAAAAAACTTATATGTTTTATTTCTGGTAGTCCCTAAATAAAAAATCTGTAATTTCAGAACAATCACCGAAACAATCAGCAATAAAATGGAGACCCTCGAATCAACCATGTTTGCCTTTCTTTTAGTTGTACTAATGTGGTGTATGTGATTAACGTAGCAGTTTTATACAATATATGAGAATCTATTTTTAACGAATTACAATAAAACGAGCCTCCAAAATGAGGTTGCAATTTTTTTACGCTACCGCTTACAGGCAAAAAAATTTCACGCAGCCGATTTAGCTGACAGGGCGTTTTTGGAAACACTCAAAGCCTTACCCTGATCCGTTCAAATTTCTGCCGCAAAAAAGAACCTATTCCTAGCTCCAACCCAAACTTGACCGCTTTGAAACCATAGACACAACGACGGATTGCCAGTTTAAGAATCGAACCAGCAGGGGACTGCAACCTTTCCATTATTAACCGACGCTCTACAACTGAGCTATCGCCGCAAGATTTGTTGGTTGATTGGTTGGAGCTTCGGGGTTCTCTTCTATGAATAAGAGCATGGCACAGCGGGAATGCTACATCTCAGAACTCCAGTTAAACCCTTATAAAATAGATTGTCGTCGCAAATGAAAAACCACAGTTATCATTGGCATGGTTTGGATAAAAAAACACAATTTTACGCCAGCATTGGTCGTTCCAATCAGAGCAAAAACAACAGCCAGCACTTAATAATTGTAGCTACACGTCTTTGTTGGACGTGTTTGACCAGGACACGTGCCTATCGTCGTTTGCATTCTCGTTTGGTCCAGCACCGGAATCGACATCTGCAATGGTCGAGTCAACAGCAGGATCGACGTCCGTGTAGCAAATCATCTGAAATCGCTTTGCGATCGAAAGAAGGAAACGTCGCATCTGAAGAAAATAGTACAGTACTGTATTTTTAATTCATAGTTAATAAAAACAATGAATTCGTAAAACTGTTTAGCCTCCAAAAAGTTAAAAATGTGATCGAGATTATTTTCAACATAAGCTCAGCAAAGTCAATAAAATAAAGGGTGCTCACGCTTCCGTCTTTCTTTGTCAGAACGGCTGGTAGTCCGTCTCTCTCCATATAAAGCCGATGCTGTTCCAATTCCGCCATTTTACTTCCAACATAGATGCTGAGAAACGTGATGACAAATCCAAATGACGCAAACGCCACGCAAGCGCTGTATCTATGACAACCAGACTTGAAAGTAACAAAATATTTTCACCGCAGCATTTACGCACGTAACAATTGGAAAACGTAGTGGTCGTCTAAGTACGTCGATGGCGCATGTTCTTTAATGGCTGACTACCAGCACCACTCATTGTCTATTGTCCTATTTTATAGTTTCACAGATTAAATAAGTAAGTAGCTCGCATTTTTTTCTGATTCACATGATGAGCTCCTTATTAAGATTAAAATTAATGAGTTGAAGATTAACTTTGATTATTATTCGCAAAATTTACTATTTTATAGCTGAAAATAAAACGCGAATGTCGAAATATTCTTTTTTTTTGTAGTTATTTAATTGATAAAACAATTATTTAGTCGTGGTTGATATCAGGTTTCAAAAAGTGCTTCATAATGGAGAGTCAAATCAAATATCATGCAGTATTAAAAATTAATCTATTCAACCAAACAGTCTGTTTTACCCGTAAACGGGATAATCAGGGGTAAATCTAAACAATTTTCATCAGTTCAGTGCAGCTCAACTGCTTGCTTTAGAAGTTTTGATCTAGTCCTTAAACTTTAAATTTTTAGGATTTAAGCTTTAAAGTTTAGATTTTATTTGCCTACTTTTCAAATTGTGTATATACGCCACTGGTGAACCCATTTATGGGTGCAGCAAGCTGCTGGGTTTTACAGGTTAAATTTTCAACGTTTTAATACTGTGTTAATCTAGTGTAAAACAATCATTTGAATAATATCTTATTAAATAAAGCACTACTTTAATAACATTTAGATTCTAAAAATAATTACCGTATATTTAAAATAACAAGAATTGATTGCAATACCAAATAGTATTTCTTTGCAAAAATATCTGTGATTGCGTTTGATTGCAACTAGTTTTATCAAATTTTGCAAAAATTATAAGTTTCAGCAAAAACGTAGGAGTTTCACAAATAAAATTAACTAAATTTAAAGTAAAAACAATCAGTGCAAAGGGATACAAAAAAGCAGACTCTACTATTCTAAATCTTTCAAACAAAGCAGTTCAATAGTACTCCAGCAAACTAAATAATGATGGTTTTCTAATTAAAGCAAAATTTTAACTTTATCTTTGTGTTTTTCAGGGGCCAATGAAAGAAACCAGAAAAAAGAGACATTCTACTGTAAATTGTATCAACCAGAGTTGTAAGTCGGGCCGGGATCGGGCCTAAATTTGACAAAAATTTTGGGCTCAATTCGGGCCTGAGACGTACTTTTTGTCTTAGGTGCACAAAATTATAATCAAACTAACTTAACAACATTGCCAAATTTTTCAGACCTAACTTAACTTTCAGGTTTTTTCGGGCATGATTAGGGCTTCAAATTAGTTTTCGGTCGGGCAGAGTTCTAGCCTGAACTATTAGTCGACCCGTTTACAACTCTGGTATCAACAAAAAATGACTCAAATCTCACAACTTTCGATGCAACTCCAAGGATTCGAATCCATTTTCAATGAGTACACAGATACTGTTGATCTCTATTCTATCGTACTCGATGCACAGGATGCAAGCAACAAATGCGACAGTGGTAACAAGCATGTAGATTATTATCTGGAAAATATACAACATGCATTTTGAACAGTCTTGCATACGACCCTGATTCTTTTGCAAAAGCTTACACTTGAGCTTAACTTTGAAAAGTTTAAACTTTAATTTGGTTTTCGGTTAAGTTTAACAAGTCCTACTTTCAGAGCTAAAAAAGTGAAAGCCATTTTCAAGTTTACTTTAAATTTTTACTAAAAGTTGCTTTTAGATTCAAAATCATATTTCAGCGTTCCGCTTATGCATTTTTTATGAGTATCTGTTTCTTCAATGCTGAAGAAGTAAACAGAAACGGCAGACAGCTTGTTGCGTTTAGTCAAAAAGACGCTTTACAACGCGGTTGACCGGCTCGTTTGAGCAACGTATTAGGGCATTTTTACTCAGTAGATACAATTATTCTTTACTAGTAGTTTGTTAGTGTACTGTTAAGTGCTGATAATGCTGTATACAGTAACACGCGCCCAATGATGTAGAATAAATCAGGGCGTTAGAGCAGGGCAAATTTTTAAGGTGCTCTAACTCCTGCTCTGGAGCTCTTTGCTATCCTGTCATTGCTCCGGCTCCAGCTCCGGAGCTGATTGAAAAGAGCTGCTCCACTCCGGCTCCAGCTCCGCGATTATTCAGACTAGTACAGTTTTTTAGTTTTACGTTGTCATTATAGCCTACCTACACTTTTATCAATCAAAATAAGTTTCAAAATAAACTTTGCTCAAAAACACAACAACCAAAACATAGGCGTAGCCAGGATCTTTGATTGGGGGGAACCACAAATCACATGCAATGACGTCATCAGACATAGAGTAACTTTTTGTAGGACGAAGATATTGTAATGTAGAATGGATGATGACCAGAAGCCGGAGTAAGATTTACCAAAGTTAACTGTCAAAATGTCTCAATTGGGAGATGTGTTGAGTAATCTAGAGCAACTCAAGCGTGTCATAGATAAGGGTCTAAGGGCTAAGCCCCTGAAAATGGCGTTTTTTTTTTAAAACAAAGCTATGTTAATGCCATTGGATCACATTCCGCACATGTTCAGAGCCATTCGAAAAAACTAGATTTAAACATTTGAAAGCCAATTTAAAAAATTACGTTGTTCAATCCTCCATTTACTTTCAATTTAAGTCCAAAGCACTTCTAAAATCTTGCACTTTGGGGTTAAAATTTGTACGTGATTTGGCCCAGATAAGGGGAAGTAAGGTACATTCCATCCTGCAATATTTTAGCAGTAAATGATTAAATAATCCACTTGACGATAGTCCTTAGAGATTTTTGTTTTGTCAGGTCATGGAAACTACCAGTAGTATAAGTACATATACGGCCAGGGGGCCTGGGCTCCCTCAATTCAAATTCAATAATTTGTTCAATGAGCATTTCCCTCAGCTAATTTTTTTTTGAAAAGTATATCATTGCGTAAAAACTGGCAAGGTAGAGGTAAATTGATGTAGAAAAATATTACAACTGAAGATTACGTTTACTAACCATGTTGTTGACCGGACCGAGCCGGATTTACATTGCTCAGAGCTCCCGGCACTTTGGAAATTTTCGCAAAATCTTCTTGCCAAATATAGGTAAAGGCCAAAAAAAGTCTTATCATTTGAGCACGGGGTCCTGACACTGTGCCATATGGTAAATCCATCTCTGGCTATTGCATTACGTTTATAAAAAAGTTTGATGAGGGCCTGAGTAAGGAACGTTTAGGACAAAACCCTTAACTTCACCAGGGTTACACATATAAATTGGTAGGCAAAAATTGAATTAAAGGGGATCGGGCTCCCTGGTCGTCAATATTATAGTTAATTACTACTGTACGTGCGTATGCTGTACACGGAAAATGCTGAAGGAAACTGACACTGAAAAAACAATTGGGTTTTTTTGTCACATTTCTATCATTGGTGGCATTTCAATTGGGAGGGGGGGGCGGGCTCCCTGGCTAGGCCTATAAACCAAAATGCTGCGCGCAATTTAATGACATGCCGTACTAAGCAGTAGCTAATACTAGAGAAAGCAGTAATTAAATAATACAAGGGTTAAATGCAGCAATTTTAAGCATGAAGGCACAGTTTTTTTTACAGATGACCCATCCATTTAGGACAAAAAAATCTTTTGATCACAATAGCTTTTAATTGTAATTACATTTTATTCACCAATTTGCCTTGGCCAGGAGACAGCGAAGGGACCTTTCGGTCTTCGAGTCAAGCTGCCACCTGCCCACCTGTATACCACACACGATGGAGGCTTCACACTGTTCCTTTTAATGCTGAACGTCAAGCAGGAAAGCTGTGAATACCAATTTTTGTAGTCTTTGGTTTGACCCGACCGGGAATCGAACCCGAGTCTACCGCTTCAGTAGCAGACGCTCTATCCACTCGACCACTGATCGGTTATGAGAGAACAACAATTAATGAGAGAACAACAATTAATTTTATTATGCACCGCAAATGATTACAATTAGAATACGTAGTTGATTTCAGTTTTATCCAACAAAAGCTCCTTTTAAACATTTACCAGGCGATCTTATGACTTAGCATTTCGTAGTTAAACTGAAATTAAAAACAGTGGTAAAAAAAAGCGATAGGTAACTGAGTAGATATGGTGGTGGGAGCTACCCTACAGTAATGCTGCTCCGGCTCCAGCTCCAGCTGAATTTAAATGTGAGCTCCAGCTTCGGCAAAAATGGCCTGCTCCGGGGCTTCAGCTCCGAGCTCGGGCTCCAACACCCTGGAATAAATATCATTACAAAACTTCTACACGCTCTTGACATCTAATGCCGTATACAATCAGCTGTTTTGTGGATAAAGCGTCTGTTGTCAAGTCGGTTAACTTGATTTTGTTTATTTCAAATAGAAAAACTTTAAAAGTTATATTCGTAGCACTGTATATTACTGATTGAGTGACTTTTATCTACATCGGAGCTTGAAGTCTATTTGGTACATACGTGACAGTTTGACCGAAAACAAATTAAGTCTGATCTTCTGCAAAAGAAATTAGAAAAATAAAAATTGTAAAGTGACTGCATCATAGCTCATACAAGCAGTGTGCATTACAACAGCACAACAGAATGTACAACAACTAAAAACAAATCCAAAGACGAAGGACTACAACAGAGTTACCGTATTTCCAGCTCTTTGACAAGCTGTGACAAAATCCATTGCCGTTGAACCGGCCAGCTAAGTCAAAAACAAGAAATGCAAAATTGGAGCAAAAGCTTTTTAGATAAAATTATTTAAAATACCCCATTCAAAACTCTGTTTGTGATATGCCAAATACAGAAGCAAAACTAATTAAAATCAGCATAACAAAGAATACCTAGTAGCAAACCTTTCAATACAAAGTTTTGAGGTTTGGCTTTGAAATTTTGGTTAAAAAGCTCTTCAGTGCTTGTCACTCTCCAATCTTGTTTTCACAAGTAATGGTTAAAAATTTAAGCTTATATCAACCAAATGATCGAAGTCTTCAAAATTGCAGATCTTGAGTATAAAACATTAAAAAAGCCTTCATCTTTTTACCAGTTAAATTTCTTGTTTAAAATTGCTTTGCTCACGCACAAATGTTTGCATGGTTGTGCTCTTATATGTTTGAAAAAGTTAATCAACTTGTTCGCTTCTGTTTTGACAAGATATAGCTTGCGTGTTAATAATGATTATAGGCAGAGGTGGAGTTCTCAAGGACGTCCTTGGCCTTGGCGTTGGTCTCGAAGCCTACAAGTCCCCGAAATTGTCCTGTCCTCGGTTTGGGGACAGCATTGTTTTTTAATAGGCTAAAAAGAAAAATAACCAAACAAAAAACAACATAACTTCTAGCCTGTCAATTCATTGTTTTCTTTTCTCATTTGAAAAATAATACAGTGTGATGGCCAACTAAGTCTAGTCATATTGTCTTAAACTTATGTTAAGTGACTTTGTATGAAACCTGTAATCGGAGAATGAGGAGGCACAATGCATTTGAAGAAAATAGTTTTTGCAAAATAATATTTTCGGTGCAAGTAGTATTAACTGCAAAACACTAAGCCAAGGGTTGGCAACCTATAGCCCGCATTTTACCCGGCATAGGCATTTTACCCGGCCCACAACCTTTTATCATCTTTCTGCCCGAGACCTGTTGCATTTTCAATGATAGATATACACCAATAAAACCGCCGAAATGTTTCTCATCTCTTAGCGGAGACCATTTTGTTTTGGTCTTCGCCACCAACTCGGACCGAAAGATGGAGCGAATTTCTGGCGAAAGCATTATTTTGTGGTCCGCTGGAATGGTGACGGCGGCTTGCTGAAACCTTGTTAGGACTAGATGTGGCCCACTATTTCAAAAGGTTGCCGATCTCTGCACTAAACCATCCAGAATCATAAAAGGAATCTGAAGGTCCAAGCACAAACAATCTTGAGTTGCTCTTACAAAAACTTGGCCGGGGCTATTCTGCGAGTAAATTCAGGAGAAACTATGCGTGTGATAATGAAATGTAATTGATAATGAAAAGAAAAACGCTTATTGAGTATTACCAGGGAAGGCATATTGATATTATAGTACAGTAAATATGTTAATGCAGTATAACATGATATAACGAACAAAACGTGTCTTGAAAACGACAACTTATTCTGAAAATTAGCGAGCGCGAAAAATTTGTTTTGAGTTAAGAAAGATATATCTAATCACTAGCAAGCGCTCAGGGGGGAAAAAGCTCATCCACTGGACAGTTTGTGTGCTGGAAATCGCCGCCAAGAATCCAAAACAACAAAAACTATTGGATCGCAAAAAAAGCTGAATGAAGAATTTCTAATAGGACATTTAAGTCAAGTATTTAACCAAAATGTTGGAAAACGTCCAAAATGTTTTCTCATCAAATTTGAATTTTCCTCGTGTTGCCGTTTTCAAGGTATTGCAGTTCAAAATTAACAATTTTCCACTTACTTTAGTGTTGCCATTTTGCCAGTTTTGTGACAGGAGATTGACTTTTGTAAAGTTAGCATACATTTACTTGAAAATCAGCTAGTTTACAATTCCTGGCTCTTTATTTTAGTAACAACACTGCCGAAAACACTTATTGAGAGTTACAAACATGCGATAAATTAAAAAAAAATTTTTGCTGCTAGTTGGTAACCCTGGCAAACTTTCTAAGGATAAAAAGCTTTTCTAAGGAGAAATCCAATTTGTCATATTTTGGGAACGGAAGGTGATAGGATGTTCACATTTTGTGAAGTTAGTGTTCAGATTTGTCAAAATTTTTTGAGAAAAAAACAATCAAAAAACTATTTGATCTGAATGCCTTTTTAAGAAATTAAGTGTAAAATTAAAACTGCTATTGTTTGAATGTCTGGAGTACGCAATAAGTTTTTACACCACGCCATTAAAATAAAAGGCGAAGCTCCCGCAGAAAATTTGGGCATGTTCAGAAAAAATTCATGATTCATTATTTTTTTGCTTCTACAGTTGTGGCCCTTTTGAAGAGGATACCGGCCAAATGTCTCCAATGCCTTTCTCTTTAATAGGAACCTTCTGGGATCCTCAGGTAATTTTGTAATTAGAACTTTTGAGTTAAATTTCAACAAAGTGTCTTTTGGCGGCCTAAACGTTTGCGCTCATTCATTCATAGGCAGTTGCTGTGAGAAAAACATCCCATAAACTGAAATGTAAAAAAAAGTTAGGTTTAAAATTAAAGTGTGGAAATTGTGAAAAAAATTAAGTTTGTTTTTACATTGCATTTGCGGTATTTTTGTTGCAATAAATGTGTAATCTTCTTTGAGTTAAAAAAATTGCTTTTTTTCTGGAAAAAAATCACTGAAATTATTTAAGAGGGTTATGGGGACTTCGCCCTCGTCCCAAAGCCCCTTATTTTTTCAATGCCAAAAACTTATGAGCTTACAAACTTACTTTGTACAGAACTTCAATTCATTTTAAAAACATAAATTTGCAGTATCTTGAAATATTTTTGGACTATAGTTTTTAAAAAATGTCGTGAAAGAAATGGTTTAACCAAACAATACGATTTGCGTTTCGGAAATTACTAAAAAACTGGAATCCATAATCGGTATAGCTTTGCATCGGGGCTCTAACTGATGAAATTGCATTAAAATTGACAATTTCTTCGCTTATAATTGAGCTATTTTCTCATCCACGGGTTCTTTTTTCACTAACACTATACCGCTATAGGTTACGTAATCAACATCAGCTGTAACTCATAAACTTGGCATCGAGAGGGTCAGTCCTCAAAAAGTCGGTCACTAGCCGCGGATTTTTTTTGAGTCCTTGGCCTTGGCCTCGAACGTTTTGTCCTCGACTCCACCTCTGATTATAGGCTCCTTCAAAATGTAACTAGTTTAAACTTTAAACTAGCGAAACGTCAGCAATAAAGTTAGTCTTTTTAGTAGCACCTGAGTGATTTCTCAAAGCTAGCCTTGAACACCAGATGAACTTCAAAATTTTTTATTTGAAATGCATGGGGTACAACTACATTACATTTTTTAGTTTAAATTTTGTTAGATCCCAATCCTAGTTTGCGTATGCAGCTATCTCCCAAGATATGAAATTTGTTGCAACTATTTCTGCGTGAAATTGAAACTTTGCCATATTTCAAGAAACGTTTAAAAGCATTATTACTTTTATTTAGCTGTAGAGAATGTTACCATAGTTTGATGCCAGTATTTTGCAGCTTATTACTATAGAATTAATACCACTGTTGCGACAAAGTTTCTTTCTGAAAAGCTATTTTCTTTGAATCTTGCTACGGCCCTTTAATCAGATGCATTGACGCTTGTTGGTGTTATCTCAAAGGAATATAACTTGCAATTATTACTACTATTGTTATTCAAACTTCTAACAATTGCTTCTACTTACCATTACCGCTGTCCAAATTGGCGCAACACTGTCGTTTCGCAACTTGTACAAGTTTTCATAGAAAGGATTTGAAGTTATTCTAAAAAATTTTTGTTTGTTTCGTTCTCTTCAAATCGGATTACTGAAGCCTTTAAAACTTAGAACCTAGCCAGATTTGAATTTAGAGAAAATTTGAAGGGCAAATAAAATTTATGATGTGCGGATTAGATTTCACAGCGATTTCTTAAGTCCATCCATTTTTGTAATCGTCGGTACAGAAGTTATTCCAACTTTTTGTTCACCAAAGTTACTACTTTGTCATTTTCCAGCTAATCCTTTAATTTCTTAACTGAAATATGATTAAACCTTAGCTTAAAACAAGTTTCAGGAATTCTTTACGTGGGTAGTTAAGGCGCATGAAAATGAAAATTTCAAACGTTAACTTTGACCAATTGGTCTTTTAGCATTTTATATCCCTTGGTTGTACTGCAAATTATTTTTTATAAGAAATAATTTTGAGACTTACGAAGAACTTGTTGTGGGTCCGTAGGATGACGAGAGGGCTGATGAAGCTGTGATATCATTGTTTACAGTTGAATTGTCTTCGGATTCCACCTGACCTTTTCCAGACGATTTAATACTGATCAAAACGATGCCAAGTACTAAGAGGGGGGTTAAAAGGAGCAGCTATAAAAATATTAATCTTTTGTTACTTTTGAAAATCCGAAAAGTCTATTAACTATTCGCTTTTCTGCAAAAGGTTTCGTTTAGTGCTTTTTCATACTGTGTCAAAATTAAACTTCAGAAGTTACATAGCAGATTTGGAAATTAAACTTTTTCACAACTGTGTGGTAGCACTTCCAAAATATTTCTTTAACTTTACGTAATATTTTGTCTTCTGCCACATTTATTGGGTCATATTCATGAAAAAAACTACGGTGGTTCTTTTCTGTTTTTGTATGAATCGTCCTAATGCGCTAGGAGGTGATTGTTTTCCAAGCTTTCTGATGACATTATGTCATAGGTGGGCACAAATTCATTAATCGGTAATCCGTAAATAACAAAGCAAACTTTTTCCTTAACTCGTTAATCCGTTAAAAACTATTTTTTTGTTAACGAACTAAATTAACTTCCGTTAAGTGTCGTTAACTTACGTTAAAGTTTTTCATCGTTGATTTCTTGCACCATTCATTCATCGTACCGGTACAAACCAGTTTGCACTCCCAACACTTGTTACGTATTAGCACGAGTTTTATAGACGAAAAAGCGTAACAAGGAGCTCTTTTTTGTGGCAAATAATAAGCTGCAGCCTCATTATAGGTCTATTAATTATTATTGCTGTTTATAAAGTTTCCAAAGTTTTTCCCATCGCAGCTTCGTTAGCGCATTTGAACCTATTTTTTTTGAAATTAGATTAGACTGTAAAATGTAACTTCCTAAGCACAAAAAGCCAACTATAGCAATTAATTTTTCCTTACAATCAGCTCAACAGCGTCATTACGTATTCTAGAAGTGAGTGAATGAAAAGAAATGTAAATCAAAATGCTAACGAATTAACGGACTTCATTAACTTCCGTTAATTAAAGCTGAAAATAACGAATTAACTTTAACAGAGGTATGAAGTTTGTTAACGGATTAGTGGTTAACGAAGCTAAGGTTTTGCATTAACTAGACCACCAATGCATTATGCTATCACAAAAAAGCGATTTAATTAAAACCAATCAAAATTCTAATTGATAACGCCATCATTTACAAAACAGTTGTCGAACTATGAAAGACCTGCATAATACCTTGCATGCTTTCCAATTTTACTAAAAGCAGGAATAAAACAGATTTGTGTCAGAGATAAATTTTGTATTATTGTCAAAATCTATTTTTATTGCGATAATCCTAATCCTAACCTTAAGCAAGGACAGTGAAAATCAATAACAAAAGCGAAGTCAATTAGTTTGGGAGAAAATTAAACGATCGATCGCAAACAACAGCAAAAAAGTTCTTCAAGATCTTCGAGTCCGTTGCCATTTGGAAAACTTGAGCTTACAAAAGTTTTTAAATCTTATCCATTATTTATGACATTGCAACAGCATTGATATTGAACAAGCTTGACGTCCTTCGTGACCGACTCCCAGGAAGTCAGGACAACTTCCATTGGCAGTTAGGCGGCCAGATCAACCACAACCTTGCAGCCGCAAGCAGCTCCAGTTATTGACGCACAGAACTGACAGCGCTGTTTCAAGATTTTAGCTCTCATCAGCAGCCCTTATCATATTTAAACTAAAGGTATTCTCCAGTTACCTCTTGGCCAAAGTGGACAAACCTTAATGGCTTGCACAGTGGCAGAGGACTTGTAGGGAATAAACAATTTTTTGCTTGTGGTGCTTCACAAAACAAGTGAAGGCTCTTGTATTCAAGACAGCCATAAGCTATTCGTAATGCAATGGCTCCCCTCTGCCTGACCACAGAAATCAAAACTCCACAAGCTTGACGTCCTTCGTGGCCAACTTCTGGGAAGTCAGAACGACATCCACTCTATGTATCAATATCTGCTATGTGCATCAATGACTAGAACAGTGCCGCAACTAGAACGCTGTTGTCAGAGGGGCAAAATTTTATTCTGGGGGGGCCAAAATTTTTGGGTTGGTTTACTTTTCTCCGAGTATTCTGTTGATCTCAAAAAAAAAAAAAAAGAGGTCATCGCACAAAATTGGTCTACTTTCTGTCGAGTTTTCTGTGGATCTCTAAAAACAAAAAAGGTCACCTCGCATAAATAGTTCAACTTATCTCCTAGTTTTCTGTTGCTTTCCAAAAAAAAGTTGCTTTTTCGCAACAAAAAGGAGACTTTGGGAGGGCATGCTGGAAATTTTGATGGAGGCGAAATTTTTCCTTTTAGTCCCCCCCCCTAGTTGCGGCCCTGGACTAGAGCTGCTTGTGGCTGCGGGATTGGTGGTTGTTCTGGCCACTTAACCGCCAATGGAAGTCGTGCCGACTTCCCAGAAATTGGCCACGAAGGACGTCAAGCTTGTGGAGTTTTGATTTCTGTGGTCATGCAGAGGGGAGCCATTGTGTTAAGAATAGCTTATAGCTGTCTTTAATACAAGAGCCCAGCAATTTTTCACTTGTTTTGTGAAGTACCACAAGCAAAAAATTGTTTATTTCTTACAAACTCTCTGCCAATATGCAAGTCATTAAGGTTTGTCCAGTTTAGCCGAGAAATGACTGGGGAATACCTTTGGTTAAGATATGATAAGGGCTGCAGAAGAGAGCTAAAACTTCAGAACAGCGTTGTACAGCTCTGACCATTGACATTTGCTGGAAACTGAGACACCTTACAATATTTATTTCGTAGTTTTCAATCCGAAAGAATTCTTATTTGCTACTATGAAATTGAGGTTTAAGGTTTATTTTTCAAGGCGAGTGATTAGGATACAATTTGGCAAGACTTTTTTTTAATACGGTATTGCGACATGAAGTACCTCATACAGATCGAATACCAAAAGGATGCCTACAACCTACTTGTGCTGTTTCGGATTACACTGTAGAATAAACCTCACCATTAAGTTAATTTTAGAAAACGAGCAATGCGAAAAACTTTCAGCAATGGCTGATTGGCGATGAGATGTCCACGATAAAAGTTGTGTGAAAAAGATTAGTTCTATACCGGCTCCTCCAGCACATCCCTAATGGAGTTTTATGATACAACATTTCCTTGTACCATGCGCTCTTCCACAAAAAAAAGCCTTGTTGAACCAACCAACAGAAAGTAACTGCATTTTCTGGTCTGTAAGGCATCTTAACACCATGTACCAGCCACGCTACTGCAAAGCAATAAAGGGCGGTTTTGCAGCACCTGGGCTTTCGTAAAATGCTCTTTGCCTTGATGTTGTTCACCCCATTTACACAGGATATGACCAACGCTCTTTACACAGGAAGGGGAGGAGGGGAGAAAATTCGCCCAATTTAACTAGCAAACCAAAATTCATGGAAACACCAAATTTGGCATTGGGAAAATAGTTTTGGTTGATGACGTTATCACTGTAACGTCACAGCCATATCTTCCAAAATGATGTCATTTTCCCCTCACTCTCCATTCAATTTTTGAACAAAAGTTTTTTGATATAGAATCATAAAATGCCTAAATCAACGTATCTACGCCACCAAAACTCCTTATGATGTCATTTTAGTTAAATTTTGACCAAAAAATGCTCAGATTTCAAAAATTGACTTCGCGAAACCTTAAGATTGAAAAACTTTCCGCTCGTATAAAACTTCAAATTTTTAAACTTTAAATAGAGGTACTGGTAAATGAAATAAAATTTAAATTAAATTCAATATGATTCGAAAGAAAAATATCTTTAATTGAAGGGATTTATTACGAAAAAACCGAGATAGGGGGAAAAATGCACCCCACTCCGAGTAAAATATTGCTGAAAAATGCGGGCCGGTTGTGTAGTGTATTTCAAGCTTTCCAAATCAAAAGCCGCTTTTAGTGCATTTTGGTCTTCAAAACACGCTCTTAGCATTGTTAAAACATACGGACTGATTTCAAAGCAATATCTGGTATTTAATTTTATCCTAATAATGTCGGGTAGGCAGCAGACACACGTAGAAAAAATTATCGGGTTTAAAGAGTCAAAAATCTGTTGGAAAATCAGTACGATATCAATCCTCACTTTGAAGCATCCAATAAGGAAGAGCAGAACACTCGTATCGATGTTTAGGATCGTGTCCTGAATATCCATCGTCTCATCAGGGACCCGGTTGCTAATGATGCGCATTCGGGTGATATCGCGGCTCGTTCTGGAGCAAACATTTTTATTGTACCCATCGTCAAATGAGAAAACAATAACAAGAAAGTTCAATAAATTTAGTTTACGCTGCCGAAGCAAAGCATGTGCTAGGATGATATGGAGTTTGATACTAACCTTACAGTGCTACATGGAGATTTTCCAATACGTGTCGCCTTTAAATTTGATTTCTGAGAGTACAAATAGGTTTTAGGAAAATAACTTTTCATGTGACACTTATAAATTATGTTAATTTTATATCAATGTAATTTAGCCAGCAGTTTAGCCTTTAGGATCTTCCCTTGGAATTGCTAGCTACTAGAAAAAAAAAAAAAAGTTTCAGTGCAATCGTTAGGGTTGTATATCACAGATAAATACGTATACACAATATCCAAAAAAGTTGTTAAAGTAAAATGCATCTACTCCAGTTTATTTTTCCCACTTTCTCACCGTTTCTTGGCATTTCGTTTAAACAGCTTGAAAGCGTCATTTTCTCCCATCTGGCTCGGATGAACACTGTAACATAATCAAAAAAAATTTTCACTGAATAATTTTGATGGGTTTGCAAAAAAACTATCTAAAAACATATTCACAGTAATGTAATAAATAAGTAACAAAAAATGAAACAACAGCCAAAAATTGCCGACTCTTTTTTTTCTTTGCACTCTTTGCAGGAGACGCACTTAAGATTGAATCGCTCTGTCGATTTATACCAGAACAATAGGCATGCTAACGATTCGAAATAAATTTCGATTACACAAAACCATATATAGCGAAAACATGGTGATACGAACTCCATTCCCCCTTTTCATTCAAATAAGGCAATTGAGCAGTGTATTACGTCACTATGACGTGATTGCAATATACTCTCTACGCTCCGGTGTATTAATTTGATTGAGACATTCGTGTTGTGTGTGAGCAACAATTGAGTAAGTAATTTATTGTTCTTGTGACGTTTAGCGGTGCGTTGGTGGAAAGATATGCTTGTTTCCAAAAATGACGCTGTTGTGGTGGGATTTATGACTTCACAATGATAAAGACACTAATATGAGGTCACGTATAACCCAACCCAACCTACACAATGGTAATGTTTTGATAAATATTCGCCGGGTCATGAATTCTTTACAAAGATTTTTACTAGTTGCATGAGTTAGAAAACTACAGTAACAAAATACCAGTTTTTTAGATGTGTTTATGCAAAGTAAGGCATTGTTTTTGCATTGTACAAAATCATTAATAGCTGTACTTGGTAATATAAAACAAATGACTTACCTATTTGATTTAGTGGCTGAATCGGACATTTCATTCCCAAGAAAATATGTTCATTAAAGAAATAAACAACGCTGAATGGATTTGGCTTTTAATTACGCACGTTTATTTACAAATAAATTTCTGTCTTAAAACTCTCGAGTGAATTTGGAGTTCTATTGTTTTTGACTTTGGTCTTGACTGAGCTCAAAATAAAATGAAGTGTTTCACGCAGTATTATAAAATTGCAGCACTTATCTCCACTTCAACAGAAAACATAGATGAATTATTGATTGCTTAGCTTTTTGAAGTGAAAGAGAAAATCATTATCTTTCGCCTGCTTGCAGACTAAAGTACAATTTATGTATGCAAAAATACGCAGTTTTCCTCTCACACAATTTTTCCCAAAGTACTGCTAACTAATTATTTTTTTTCCAAAGCAATCTAGTTTTGTTTAATACGAAAGCTTAACAGCATGCTTGGTGTATAAACGGAAATACTGCTAACAAGCATGATTAAAATCTAAAAACAACCCTTTTAAACTATCTCAAGGAACTAACAAGTGAATAAAAACCAAGACGTTGAACAATATGGACCAACTAAATGACGCCAAACATAAAAGCGTAAATATCACGATATTGCATTGCATGCTATTGAAAATCAAAATTTAATACCGTCATGTTTCTGTTTTCATTTGATATTTTGGGCGCTGTTTTAGTATAAATAATGACGATTACCATTTAGATATTTATTTTATTTAGACTGTATTCTGTGGTAATTTTGGAAAAAAAGATTGTTTCAAAATAAGAAAACAATTACAAAGTCAATAATACAGAAAAAAAAAAAAAAAAAACATCAAAGTAGTAAATTTTTTTCTAACTTTTATTTTTTAGTTAGCAGAGTTTTACCAAAAATTATTTACTCTTGTATTGTTAGCCAAAAAATGCTTGCATGAAGTGATATTATTTTAGTCAATCCAAGTAAGACTTACGTTTTTTGTTTCTAAAAAAGTGTACTTTCTATCGTTATTGCATTTGAAATCATAACCACCGTTGACAGCTTAAGAGAAAATTTGATTCCAATCTGACAGCTCAATGCAGATTAGCTTATGACTTCATGCAGTCTATTTTCTTGAAAACTTTATGACATAGAAAATGCATGAGTCAGTGCAAATGTTAGATGGAACTCGTCAATTGCAAAATATAATAACTTCTTTAAAATAACATCCTGATTCAATAGATTGTTGTTCAGAATTCGTAGCGCTTATTGAAGTGTTGGCAAAAGGTGAAAAACAAATTTTAACAAATGATTTCCATGTTAATGAGAACCGATATTTTGTCTTAAAAAGTTGTTTTAAGGTTTTGCATTCATAACAATCAGCTGCCAAGCGACGACGGTCACGTGATTTCAAATCATGTTGCAATGTTTTAGAATTCAATCCAATAAAATTCAAGGTATTAGGAACAATGTGAAAATTAGTGATAAACGATAAAATCTTTTGAAGATTTTTATCACTGTTGATATTTGTCATTTTGTTCTTGCTAGCCTTACTGTAGAGTCCTGAGCTTAGGCAAAACAGCTGTCTAAGGCATGCTATTTTGAGTTGAACAATTATAATTATCTATCTTCGGGGAAAAATTCTGTTATGATCTGGTTAATTTGCGATTTGGTGCTTTTTTACGCTCAAGTTCGTACCTGTAGTCCTAGCTATACTTACGAGGAATAAAAGACGAATGAGGATTTCGAAACAGTACCCTCGTATGTCTTAGACTGTTAATCAAAGGTTTGATTGTGCCCATGAAACTTTGGATACTTTCTACAGCTTATGATTCAAATTCAATCTATAATACCTTAAATACGCAAACTTTGTAACAAAAACTAACCTTGATTAATCATTTAGTTTAAAATTATGGTATTTTAAAATTTTTCATTCAAAGAAAAATTAATAAATTATTTAACGGCAACACCAATTGTAAAAAAGAAAAAGTTAAGCGTATAATTTTAAAATATTCATCCGCGTTCGACTAAAACGCTGTATATCTAAAAAACGGGACCTGGTTGCAACTGAAACCATTTCAATCATTAATCAGGCATTAAAAATCTATTCATTCAGAGTTTTTCAGGAGATACCTTGATGGGCATCACGAAACAGCACAATTTGGGACCGCATACCAAAGACTATTCCGTCTGTTTAATCACATACAGTACCAACATAGATAACTTACAGTAGTAGTAATCAAAATAGTGTTCACAGTTTAATGGTTTGAATTCTATAGCAATCTTTAGGGCTGGTCTAAAAAGCTTCAGCAGTTTAAGTATTGTTTTATTGATTTACTGTTCTACTGTATACTGTTAGTTTGTTTCAATATCATTGGGGTGTTTCTTACATAAGCATGACGAACATAATGCAAAACGAGATACAATATCCTATTTGCTTGGAAGAATTCAAGTCTCCGATCAGAATACTCATTCGCGGTCATAACTTTTGCGAAGAATGTTTGTTGAAATACTGCACGCGAGCGAATCAACGGTAAGTCTGCCAGTCTAAACCTAAGCATTTACCTCTATTCTGTAAAAGGGGCCCAATTTAATACACAAAAGCAGTTACGAAGGCCTGCAAACAATCTCAGCAAACTTTTTACTCTGAGGTGTAAAATAAGCGATACATTGTTTAAATTTCGTTTGTTTACTTGTTTTCTGCCCCAAAAGTCTTCAGCAGCGCCGATTTTATGGGATCGGTCAGAAAATAAAAGTAATTGCTTTTTTTACAAGATTAAAACTAAAGATTTGCCCTTCCATTGCTCAACCACGCAAACTCAACGTTATAATTTATTCCATACAGCGCGCAGAGGAAGCGATTAAATTACATTAAACTAACATGTGAGCAACCGGCCAGTTAGGCGAGCGGTAATGACTCGTTTTTAAAGCGGAAGGTCTGAAGTTCAAATCTCGGCCTGGTCAATTGCCAACAAATCGCTACCCCAGCCGAAATTTCTTTAAAGGTTTTTGCATTGCCTTGGTGCAATGACGCCCCTAACGAGTGTAATAACAGATTTGATTGATTTGATACCTTGCCGTCCTAAACAATTAAGTAGGTAGGTTCTATTCCAAGCTAAAAAATAAATTTCTTTATTGTCAAATTCTGTCAAATAAAACTATATGTGCAATGACACGGAGATGGGCCCCGCCAACTCGTTGCACGCTTCCGCGTAATACATCGAATGTGATGAAAGATTTGATTGAGTGGGCTTGATTTCCTGTGATCAGTACTTGTAGGTATAGGCTGTACTCCAAACTCTAAAAAATTTCTTTTGTTAAGTTTAGGCGAAGACAATAAAACCAAGTCTCAGCCAGAATTACTTGACATTTTTCTGCCAAATTCAGGTGGAAAAACCAAAAAACAAAATAAAAGAAGTCTTTGCTACAATACCGTCGCAGTTTTAGCGGAAATATGGTGGGTGCTAATGAGATTAGCAATATGTTACGGCAATATCGGACAAGGCAGTTGAGAGCCTAACTGAGTCTACCCTGCTGCTGCGAAAACAATTATGGGTCAGCCTAGTGTTATCTCGACGGCAGCACTGCTTACGGTGGCTATGCATAAACACCAAAACACATCATTGTTTGTCAAAGATGTTTTCTCGGATGAATGTTGTTAAATTGATTTCGAGTGAAAAATTCATAGCCATAATTGCATAATTACACTAAAAGTGCAGACCACAAAATACTTTTTTAATTTTATTTTTATTTTTATTTTTTTCTTGATGTTTTTTGCTCAAATGTCCAATATGCCGAAAAAGCATAAAAACTGTATCACGTGGAGTCAAACCACTATCACGAAACTTTGCTCTGCAAAATATCATTGAAAAGGTTAGTGATTCATTATTATTTAGCCTTAAATGCAAACTTAACAAAAGCAAAATCAGTATCATGTTGCTGCTAGGTGACAGCACACCTATATCTTTCCTCTATATTTTGTCAGCGTAGCCGTAATAAGCGAAACCAACTAAAACTTGCAAGGATAAAGTTTTGATTCCTGACGTTGCAAAATTTGCAAGTGCGTGTAAATACATCTTTGAAAATATTGTCTCGCGTTCACTTTGAATTCATGCTGGCCGTGGAAAAAACTAATAAAGCAATGCTAGGACTGCCCCATTCCAAACGTTCAAAGTGATAAGGCCATTCAAATCTAAGCAAGGGCGCCGAGAGCCGAACAAATATTACGGATTTCCGGTTTTGTGAACTTCAAAACAGACGGGGAATTTACTACAGTTTTGTCAGAGTTTTGATGTGACCCCCCAAAAAAAAACGTCTTCAAGGAAAAATGCCACAGTTTTCTCAGGATTTTGAGAAGATCTCAAAAAAAAAAGATAAAGATCATCGGTCTTCCACGTGCTGATCTCTCAGTGGCATTTAGATGGGCCCTCTGCTGGGCCCCCTGAAGCCAACGGGCCCCACGATGGGCCCCCTCATGAGCCCCCTAAAGTCCATGGGCCCCGGGGTTTTTGTCCCCCCCTCGTAAGCCCTGAGTCTAAGTTTTCTTTGTTGACCAAAAAGGTTGGGAAAAGCCTAAAATACATTCTAGCCAAATTTGAACTTTCTATGTCTAGTCGTTTTCAAAATATTGCAGTTCAAAATTAATGTGATGCTAGTCGAAATCGGTTTTGTTGAAGAAATTAGAACTACTTGTTACACTAAAAAGTTGCCTTTAACCTTTTTTCCACAGTTCCCTTTATTCACTAAAATACGATATAATCCGTTTGACTTCGTTCCATTGGTAACTCTGCATTTTGCAATTTCGTGACATCACAAAAAGCCTTTTGTAGCTGTAGATAAGTTTTTATATTTAGCTAGACTATATACTCACTGCTACCCATAGGTGGCAAGTTAATGTAGCTTCGTTAACCACTAGTCCGTTTACAAACTTCACGCCTCCGTTAACGTTAATCCGTTATTTTCAGCTTTAATTAACGGAAGTTAATAAAGTCCGTTAATCCGTTAACATTTTGCGTGTAATTTACATTTCTTTTGATTCACTCGCTTCTATAACACGTATTGACGCTGCTGAGCTGATCGTGAGGAAATGTTTATCGCTATTGTGGTCTTTTTGTGTTTTGGACGTTATATTTTACAGTCTAATCTAATTTCAAGATAAAATTAAGTTCAAATGCTCAACGAAGCTGCGATTGGAAAATCTTTGGAAATTGTAAACAGCGATAATTAATAGACCTACAGTATGAAGCTGCAGATTATTATTTGCCTCAAAAAAGAGCTCCTTGCTTTGCCTTCTTCTATAAAGCTCGTGCTAATACGCAACAAGTGATACCAGAGCAAACTTATTTGTACCGGTACGATGAATGAATGATGCAAGATATTAACAATAAAAACCTTAGCGGAAGTCAACAGAACTTAACGGAAGTTACTTTAGTCCGTTAACAGAACTTAACGGAAGTTAATTTAGTCCGTTAACATGAAAAAACTTTTTAACGGATTAACGAGTTAATGAAAAAGTTAGCTTCATTATTAACGGCTTAACGATTAACAGACTTGTGCCCACCTATGCTGCTACCAGTTGATAAGTAATGGGTATAACTATGATATTAGAGCAGATTAGGCCTGCAGTAATGTATTAATGCGCTAGTTTCTGCTTACAGTTCTGAAATCAACCAACATGTATACAATATATTCTGTTATTTTATAGCTTGTTGTACCATAACTTAAAGTCTAGTGAAAAAAAGTTGACAAGAATAGGACTGCATGGTAGGCTAGGCTGGTGATGCTTCAGATCAATACTACAGTAGGCAACAGCCTAAAGTCTGCAAGAAATTTTGCAAAATTCGTCTTTTATGATATCACAAAATTGCAAGATTCAAGGTTGCCAATGATGCGGAGTCAAACTGATTAAACCGTATTTTCAAAAATAAGGAAAATTATGGAAAAAGTTTTGAGTCATCTCTTTATTAACTTAAGTAGTTCTTATTTTTTCAATTAAAATGATTTCGAACAGTATCTTTTTAACGATTTTCGCCTTAGTTCAATATTGCCATTTCATCAGTTTTTTGTGACAAAAGATTAACTTTTGTCAAGTTTGTTTGAATTTACTCGAAATGGAGCTAATTTGCAAATGTTCTGATTCTTTACTTTGTTTTTGACAACAACACTGCCGAAAACACTTATTTTGAGTTACAAACAAGCAAGAACTTTTTGAAATTTTGTTCGCAGTTGGCAATTCTGGAAAAAATTTTAAGGGGGAAAAAGCATTTTTAAGGGGAAATCTTCTTTTTCTTTCTTCATTGCCCGCTTTTCCGTGAGGGTTGCGGGGGCAGAAGCTCGAGATTAAGCCGCCACACTTCACGGTTTTCCATCACATCCATCATTCGCTTGGTTGAAGGCCCAAGCGATTCCATTCAAGATCCATAATGTAATTGGTCCAACTAGTTTTAGGTCGTCCAACGGGTCTTGTTCCATTTGCTTTGGCAAGTAAAGCTTGTTTGGCGAGTCTTTCCTGAGTTTTGAGAACGGAAAGTTGAAGAAATCTCCAATTTGGTGAAGTTATAGTTTTCAGATCTGACAAATTTATTTGAGTGAAAAACGAGTAAAAGTTTTTTTGACTTGAATGCACTTTCAAAATTGAGCCAATATTCCTGTGAGAGTGCAACTGTGCATACGGTGTCGAAATCTGGCTCACAAAGCGTCAAAACGGAGTAATGCATTTGTCTCGCAAAATCTAGAAATGATAAAAATCTGACACAAAAATTATACCGTCAAAAAGTTTTTGTACCAATTTCTTTTTGCTTTTGTTGCAGATCAAACGGGAAGAGTTTTCTACTGCTATTTCTAACGACATCAATACAAAAAAATCTAGTGATAAGTTTAACAAGAAAAAGAGCGAAGAGCGTAATAAACAAAAATTGATAAAAAAAAGAGGTTTGTACAGAGTTTTTTTTTCTTTTGTAAAGAAGTTCGATACATGCAGATTCGATTCACTTCTGTTTTTGAAACCAATAAATTATGAGTCCAAGCTAGTTATTTTTAAATTTTTAACAATTTTTAGCCACATTTGTTCTTACCTTGAAGTAATTGAACAAAAAGGCGGAAAAAATTGATTTTTTGCTGTTTTAAGGAGATGATCAAGAAAACTCTGTTGATTACTTATAAATGCATATTATTCCATCTCGTGTTCTAAATCTTTAATTTTGTACTAATGCGGGCATTGTTCCTCATTTTTTCTTATATTTTAAGGAGAAATGATCCTAGTGTTTTCACAAAATTCTTTTTACGAAAAAGTTAAGAAAGGATAATGCGACAAATGAAATATAGCCTTCATTTGTAGTCTACGTTTATAGCCTATTGTAGTATATTGCCTACATTTTCAGCATCGTAAGCTTACTTTATGCACAGCAATAATTGTTTCCAGTTATTACATCGACGTTCAAGTGCTTAAAAATGATTTGAGTGCAGTGTTCTGATATAATGTTCTAATTGGTCGGTAGCTCAGAAAATGTACTAATTGCTATTGCTTAGTTCGAATTATTTTTTTTTTTTTAGATTGGCAAAAAACTAAATCAAAGCATTATTTTCAGATTGAATTTAGTAGGGTTTAGTATACGTCAAAAGTCCTGCCCAAAGGGTTCCAATCATTTAAGATAATGATATGATTTAAAACAAAGTTCCTATTTTGTGAGTAACATTTAACATCTATCAATGACGTAGTTAAAGGTTATCACTCCTTAAAGAGTCTTTATTGCAAAAAGCATGTAGGAAATTGGTATGCTAATTTGGTAACAAGTTCTTCCAACGATTACCTAATCAAAAAAAGTGCTTATAAAGCTAAAAGTAAATAAAAACAAACAATAAGCATTTTTCATACAATTAAGATTTATTTCTTGATTTAAGCCAAATCAAAAAAATCTTACAAAAATTTGAAGTGCCCAATGTTTTAAAACTTTTTGATAGGACGCCAACTTGTAATTTTTGCATGATTTGCTATGCTGCTCTTAGCGGACTTATTGAAATAGGCTACTGGTAATAGACAATATTTGAAAGCGTTTTTCACTCCAGCTCTTAAATTGGCCAAATATATGCAAAAAAGCATTCTAACGAAGAGTTATTAAGCACGGCAATCACAAAAATAAGCTTTTTTCTTAGAAATACACACATTTGTATTTTCTAAGGATTGCTCTTGAAAATGGACACTAACCTTAAAAAAAAGAACAAAATGGTAACCCTGGCTGCATTAATAGTCCAGTAAATTGAAACTAAAAAAACAACCACAATTCATGAACAATGCTTGTAACAAAAGTAAAGAGGCTTTAATAAAGCCTTTCCAATTGTATCATGTGGCCAATTTAGATTTAGTGAAACCCCTTTTAAGTTTAAGTTTGGTTTGGAAAGATTAAATGGAGTTGGAGAGTTTAAATAGACTTAAATAATTTTTCCAAAACTAATTTGAGCGATACAGGGGTTTCACCAAAGTTAGATTGGTCACGTGATGTGAATGGAAGAGTGAATATTATACCGTCTACTTTTCCTCAAGTAACTCTAATTACGGTTTACTATTCAATTATTGTTATAGATAGAAACCGATTCATTTCTGCGTAAAAACCAGATCATCAGCCTGTGTCTAACCAAATTAACACGCTGCAACACTTACAGTATGCCCTACAAGTCTTTTGTGCCATCGTTCGATGACCATCACAACAAGATTAAATTAATCATCATGCCAATAACTTTCAACTATTTTAAAGCATGCGGCAATGTGCATGAATTGTGGTTTATTTGGAGAGGCTTTGGCACATCTTCAACTCGTAGTCGCTCTCGAAAAGAGAGAACAAAGTGTTGCCGTTAATCAATTTGGCAAAGAGTCAGTTGGCAACCAACGAGCAAAGCAACGCAAATGACTCGATCAAAAAATTATTGGCTTTTCTTGAAAAAAAAAAGTGGTAGCAAAACTTGCACCGGTTTTTGAGATTTGTGACAGAGAAATTGAAAAATTGATCATAAAATTTATCAAAATCGGTTCAACAAACCAAGCAATTACGCTCAATTGCTGCAGAGTTGAACTGATAGCAGTATTATGCAAAGGATATACCAAACTACAATACCTTAAACTAATCGGAAACTCATTGCAACTTGTGGCGAAGGAAATGCAAAAAAAAGCAATACATTGACGTCGAATATCACGGTTGTATATTCGCAGAAACAAACTTGGAGCAAGAAATTAAAGACCATTCGGCTTTGATGAATAAGATATTTTCACAAATGAATGGCGTCACCGTTATCACCGAAAATCAGCAAGAAAAGATCATTGAATTAAGTTGGTTTTTGCAATCGTATGGCTTCTGTTGTGATTTGTTAGGAAATTAAAAGAAATCTGTGAAAAGCTTATAGAGCGAAAAAGCTTATAGACTCAAAAATTGGAGAAGAAAGCAGCTGCGACAAAGCGTCAGAGCATTGCTATAATACGGCAGTTAAATCCGATAAACGTGCAATGCAAAGCAGCTGCAAAGCATTTCAGAATATAATGTTCAAATTAATGCTGCTGTTTTTTGCTTTAGCAGTAATAATTGTTTCTCTAACGATTGAAGCAGTTAAACTTAGCAACGAATTGGACGAGCACTGTGACCAAACTATTGCAGATGAAAACAAAAAAACCACAGTTGCTAAGTTTATTTTACTTTGTTTCACTTACTTACTTTTTGCTACAATTTATACAAAAATTTCTTTTAAGAATGGAAATTTTGAGTCGAATGCACGTATGCACCAACGTTATAGACTAATCTTTGTTGGTGCTTTTCACCTAAATTATAATAGCTTAATTTTCCAAAGACGACTTTGAGTTTCTTCAATTTGTTTTAACTTTCAACAATCAAAAAGAAAATGTGAATTCAATCATGGTGTTAGATTTCTTTATTACTGTTACCTTTTGTGTTTTGGTTTTGTATTCATTGTCACCGTTTCTATTCACATTAAACGAACTAACATCCAAATTACAATTTTGACAACTTTGGTAACAATAGCTCACCGTATCGTAAATTTTCATATGCGGTATTACAAAAATTCTTAATGAATGAAATTTCAGTAGCACCTAATGAGTCCTTAGGACGAAACAGACTGATGTGCTTTTAATCTTTTACTGTGATTTTATAGTAGTGTACGGTATTACATACAATTTATAAAATATTGACTTTGCCAAAAAAAAATACTTTAAATTTATTTTCAGCATTTTAAATTATTTCGATTATACTGTACTATTTATATGAGCGCTAGAAACTGTAGAGTAGAGACATAAGATTACATAATAACGATTACTGTAAATTATAAAACCTGAGTTAAACTTTAATTTCTTAAAAGAGCGATTAGATCAAAAACATTTTTGCTCGATTTTCTCTTAAAAAAATTTGACAGATCTGAAAACTAACTTTACCAAATTTGAGCTTACTACGACCTTCCGTTTCTCAGATATGACAGTTTATATTTCCCCTTGGAAAGGCCTTTTCTGCTTGGAAATTTTTCTGGGTTGCCAACTCCAAACAAAATTTCAAAAAGTTACGGTGTATTTGCAACTCTCAAGTGTTTTCGGGAAGTGTTGTTGTAGAAACCCAGTGAAGGGTCAGAATTGTAAACTAACTATTTTTCAAGTAAATTCAAGCCAACTTTCCAAAAGTTAATCTTCTGTCACAAACTGGCAAAATGTCAACGCTGAAGTAAGAGGAAAATTGTTAACTCTGAACTGCAATATCTTCAAAACGACTAGACGCAGAAAGCTCAAATTTGGTGAAAATGCATTTTATGCTATTCGAACATATTGGTCAACAGTGAAAAACTTAACTTGAATGCCCCTTTTCCTAACTTTAGTTTATTAGGGTAGGACTTTTGCAAAGAAAACTATCGCTGCTACGAACCATGATTATTTGTAAATGACTGACATGTTTGGCTGTTTTACGTTTGTAATATTTAAAGCTATATACTCTTGCACTATTGACGCTACTGCTTTTGAAGCTGTATCAAAGTTTCGAGATTGAGCAATTTGAAAGAAAAGAGTACTTCTTAGATCGAGTTAGGGCTCCATTTCCTTTCTTAATATTAATATTTGGGCTGTCACAACTCTGGTAACGCTTGAAATTCTGCAAGTTGAGCTTCAGTCACTGTACAGTCATATCCTAGTTGCGATTAACTGACTATGAGTGATATTTCATTCAAAGCTGCAACACCACTGGCGTAACTAACGCGTAGAGGGGGACATATGCCCCCTGGATTTGTTAAGAGATTTTCGAATCTCAGAGCTACGCACCTTGTTAAACAGTGTAATTCCTTCAATTTTCTGTAAAAACCTCATTTCGGACACTTGCACTTGTGATCGCACTCGTTTGTTCATTATCCAAGCTTCATGACCATAAATGAGAATGGGAATAAAGACTGCTTCGAAAATTGAGAGCTTTGCCTTTTTCGACAATTCTCGTTTCATGACAACCGAGTAGTGCAAAGCTCGCATTACTGTACTAGCCTTGCCTATTCGGGTATTCAGTTCTTCGTCTTGCCTTCCGTCACTCGTAAATGCAACCCCAAGATACTTAAACTTCTCTACCTGCTTCAGTGTTACTCCATTCACTTGTAATACGCACTGATCAGGGTGTCTTGAAAGATGAAGTACCTCAGTTTGGGCTGTGCTTATTTTCATTCCGGCGGTGTTGCATGTATCTGCTAAGCTATTTAATGCGCACTGAACGCCAGATTCTGTGGAAGAAAGAAGAACCAAATCATCAGCGAATAGCAGACGACTGATTTTACAATTTCCAATTGTGGCACACTCATCAGCTTGGCTGCATTTGTCGATCCAATTCATGTAAACAATGAAAAGGAGAGGTGACAAAACGCACCCTTGCCGTAGTCCAACGCCCACATGGAACGGCTTTGATTGCTTGCCATTTACCCGAACACAAACCTCCCGTCTGCAGTAGAATGACTTAATGACGCGCAACAAATGAACATTAACACCATACTCCTGCAAAACCTTCCAAAGTTTATCCCGAGGAACTCGGTCATATGCTTTTTCAAGATCGACAAAGCGTGCAAAGAGATCTTTGCCACACTCCCAAGATTTCTCGAAGATTTGCTTCAGAGAGAAGATTTATTTCGTGGTGCTGCGACCCGGACGAAAACCGCACTGACCATCTTCCAGTTTTGATTCCACTATTTCTCGGCATTTCCTTTCAAGGCATTTGGCATATACTTTCCCTGGCAAACTGAGGAGTGATATCCCTCTGTAGTTTGTACATTGCTTGCGATCTCCTTTCTTGAATATCGGAATAATCACTCCTGTTTGCCAATCTCTGGGAGTTTTGCCAAGCTTCCACGCAACTTGACACGCTCGCGTTAACCAGAGAATTCCTTCTCCAGTCAGCGCTTTCAACATCTCGGGTCTGATTTCATCTTCACCAGCAGCTTTTCCAGATTTTATCCCTTAAATTGCCGTTGCCACATCTGTCGCAGTGAAAACTTCGTCCTCCCCTAGATGTGTCACTTTGTGTGTGCCACAAGTCGATACCTTAAGAGCCTTTTTTCTTTTTTGCTCTTCACCTAAATTCTGTCGAATTTCGGACACTCTAGCAGCTTGACCATATGATACAAACCGGTATAGTTACGACACTCGCAACAGCTGCTGTCTGAACTGAAATGTTTCTATTGGTTTTAAGTTGCCAATAACATTACGTGCTTTTTACCATTCTTTTCATCAATTTAATATTATTACTTTTCATTTTTAGATTTCTTATCGTTTCCATATAGTTTGTTTGCAATGTAAAATGAATATATTGATTACAGCACTATGAAATACAGGGTATTGGTTAGAAATTAGAAATTACTGCACAATACGCACTTTTTTTGTTGAATTTGATTTAGTGTTTTATTTCTATTGTGCTTGAATTGACAATAGCTTTTACTTTTCTTTTTTTTTTTGATAAATTATGTTTTGAATTTGATGTTTCTTATTTTCATTTTTTAACTAACTTGCAGACGTTCTCTTATTGTCATTAACCGTTTAACTTGCGAATTCAGCACAGCAAAAGCCGGAGTTATTTAAGCACTACTGTATAAGTATACACTTTTAAGATAAAAAAAACACTGCGTAAAATAACAGAGCTTAGCTACCACGGTATAATATATCAACAACCGTAAGCCGCTTAACCCTATTTTACAGAGCGTATTTGACCAAACCCTTTTATACGTGGGGGCGGGCAAAAATGCCCATCTTTTCTAACTTCTAAACCAACTGTCACGCAAGCACCCAATATGTCATGCGGATTGGTGTTCAACAAATTGTTCTAAATAAATTGGTTTTGAGCTGGTAAGGTTACAATTGTGACGTCACAGCTATAATTTTGAAAAAGACGTCATTTTTGCGATGACGTCATAATTGGTTTAAATTTTGCACACATGTTGCTTTTTTGGCACTGAATCATAAAATGCCTAAGTCAAGTTAGTTACAAAACAAAAACGTCTTCTGACGTCATTTAAATTAGAGAAAATAAATAATACCAAAACATGCTCAGGTTTTTGAAAGTTACTTCGGAAAACTTCGAAATTGGGAAACTTTCCTTTACTTAAGCAAAATCAAATTTTCTGGAGTTGTTTACCTCAAATGTTAACTCAAAATTAGGTTTGTTTGAAATAAAAATTGTTTTTTTTTGTCGGGATTTGTCACGAAAATCTCCAAAGCAAAGTATGGATAACTTCATTGGGACATTATTTTAAAGTGCAGTCAAGTTCTATGGTTCACTAAAGTTGGATATAGTTGCGAGAACCTCAGATATCTCTTGCGATTTCGTGTTCTAGCTTGATTCCAACCATTTTATCCAACGACTCAAGCCAAATTTAGCTTATGACGTGTTTTGCATTTTCTTAAAACTTAGGACTTCGGCGGGGCATGGGTCAGTGCAAATACTGTTTAAGAAGGAACAGGCAACTAAACTCCAAAATTATAACTTCTTTAAATGAACATCCTTATTTTTCTTCGCTAGTTAGACGTCAATAGATGTTAAGAGTTCGTCATGCTTATTGAAGCGAGAAAGCCTTTGTAAGGTTGAAAACAAATCAAAAACTTGCAAGACTGTGATTGAACTAATCGAGGTAAAGCTGTTTTTTAACTGGAGAAAGATGCAGGCCGTAACAAGATGACGCAAATGAAGAATTTTTACTTGAAAGTTAAACCAGCTTGAGTGGATATTTGAAGTGCCAATGAAATAAAAAGTTTGTTTAAGTGAAACTTAAGCTCCTTAAGTAGTTCTACTCCAAATGCTGAACGCTTGGAAAGTGTTTATTGTTTATTTTAGTTTTTAACGCAATGATTTGAAATTGAACCTTGTGGGACGTGGGTAATAGGGTGGAGCGAAAAAATTAAAATTTACTAAAATCTTTCAAAATACTGAAAACAATATGTGGTGGTATGATATAATCTTGCATACAAAAATTGAAGAAAAAATATTGACATCCCAGGTTCCACAATGCACTATAAAATTTCCACTTTGTACCAGTTAGCTTGCTGCATTCTTTAGTATTAAATGTAGTAAATTACGCTTCCTTTATGACGTCATCTTGTTGGAGACATTTATAGTTGTTTTTGAACACCTACGGTTTTTTGCCTTTGTTTATGACGTTACTTACAATCTGATTTTTAGAAGTTTCCATCAATAAAAACTGAATGATATTGTCAGTTCCTAATAGTCCAACGCAAAGTTATCAATATCAGCGCACGAAGGCCGACGGGTCTGTTAGTTTTACCAAGTATAGGCCTATAAATAGATTGCGTTGTTGTTGAAGCTGGTTGACACTGTCTGTTGTTGTCCAAAGTAATATTAGATCAGTGTTTTTGACTATTAGATCAGAGATAGATGATCCAAAGACCAGTTGACAGTGGTAGCCCAAAGTTTTCTTTATTCTGTAACGGTCCTTGTCAGAAGAAAATTTTCGATTTATACCGCTTTTGGAAGAGAGACTAGACAATGCTGAAACAACGCTTGACAGATTCCAAAATATAAAATTTGTTTTACAGATGCAGTTCATCAGTTCATGATGGCCGATGCGATGCGGTAGGCCTATCGACATAGTGGAGGCGCAGTAAACCAAAATGTATACTGTAATTCAATGATATTAATATCCACATTTTCATAACCGTTACGAGCAGTAACTAATTTTAAGGGATATTATAATGAAATGGCTAATGCAACGAATAAGAAATCGGTATGTCCAATAGTTGGTGCTCCTGAAGGTATACCGAACAATATGCTTGCCACGTATTTAAATATAATGAAGTATTATAATGAAATTACAAGATGTTTAGCTTGTACCAAAAAAAAACATAATCAATCTTTCACTAAAATTGTTTAAAATGTGACTAATGATATTGAAAAACTTAGGGTAAGGTATTTATTAACAGATCTGAAAGAAATTGTCGATCCAGTTATACAAAGAAATTACTTAGTCAAAAACGCTGATTTAATGCTACTTTAGACAACAACAGACAATGCCATCCAGCTTCAACAACAAAGAAATCTATTCACAGGCCTACTAGGTAAAGCAAACAGACCCGTTGGCCTTTGTTCATTGGTATTGATAACTTTGCGCTGGACTGTTAGGAACTGCCAATATCATTCAGTTTTTATTGATGGAAATTTCTAAAAATCAGATTGTAAGTAACGTAATAACGAAGGCAAAAAGCCGTAGGTGTTCAAACACAATTATAAACGTCTCCAACAATGATGACATCATAAAGGAAGCGTAAATTTACCACAGTTAATACTAAAGAATGCAGCAAGCTAACTGGTACAGAGTGGAAATTTTAAAGTGCATTGTGCAACCTAAGATGTCAATATTTTTTCTTCAATTTTTGTATGCAAGATTATATCATACCACTACATATTTTTTCACTATTACGAAAGATTTTAGTAAATTTTAATTTTTTCGCTCCACCCTAGAGGGTAATGCAACGGCAAAATAACAGAACTGCGAAGCAATAACATTGTTTGTTTAAAGAGATGCTGCTCGAAATCGGTTTTATTGAAGAAATGAGCACTACTTGACGTAATAAAGACGTGCTCCAAATAGTTCTCTCCAATTACCCTCATTCGCGAAAATACAATTTACTCCGATTCACTCCTTACCAATTCCTGACATTACAAGAGGCATACTTTGCAAAAATTTTTCGCTGACGTAGAAACGCGATGTTCGATGAGGAAGGTAAAAAGATTCTGATTTAGACAGCGATTCTAGTTCAAACTCATTCATTGGTGGCAATATACGAGTCTAAGTTAGGATAAGTTCCAACAAGCAACTTTTGAAATTAACAGATTAGGTACTGATGCATGTAGGCCTAGGTAAGTTATCCTGAGTGCTGGCTAGGCTAATCTCAGATCTGTAATCAGAAACTTCTGAAACGCAATAATACAGCAGGCCTAATCCACATTAATACCCACATTTTACTTAATAGCATAGCCAAATCCGAAAACTGGGCTGCTGCTGTTGGTACCGATACCTGCAGACTTAGTCAACCAGTACTATTCTACAGTATGATTGTTTTTGGCTTCCTATTTTATATCTTCACAGGCTAAAACCATAACCTAAGCTGGTCTAACTTTGATATAACAGATTATATCCCTCGTATAATGCCACCAATGAATTAAGTTTGAATTACAATCGCTGTCTAAAGCAAAATCTTTTTGCCTTCCTTATTGAACATCGCGTTCCTTAGTCAGCGAAAAATTCTTGCAAGCTCATTCCTGTAGTGATGTTATGAATTGGTACAAATCAAACGGAGTAAATTGTATTCTTGCAAATAAGGGAAATCGGGAGAAATATTTGAGAAATGTCTTTATTACGCCAAGTAGTTCTCATTTCTTCAATAAAACCGATTTCGAGCAGTATCTCTTTAATGACTTTGAGTTCGACATGTTTTTAAGTTTTGTGTTGATTTTTTTTATCAACTTGGACTCGGGCTTAAGCTAACAACATTTTCATATCAAGACCAAATTAATTTGGTTAATGCTCTTACACTAGGAATTAGCAACCAAAATACATTAAATACGCTGGATTCAAAAAGGGGTTGCATATTTTTTATTTAGAAAACTGTCAGCTTAACCTATGGCGCGCTTACAAAAGGACGCTCTCAATAAATAAAAGCTCTGGTCGATTGATATCCAGTAAAACCGATTCATATTGTTGAGGTTTAGATGACATAATTGCAAGTTTTTGTGCAGATCACTCCTTCACTAGGTATCCTATCCAGCTCTTAAGTCTTATCTTCTGAGCATGGAAGAGATAGAAATAGGACCTCTCAGCCTCGAACGCCACTTTCCTTGCAAACAATTGGCAATTTTATAGACTTTTAAGTCGGCTTTGCTTTAAAGTGTTATTCAAATTAGGGGAAGCGGCCAAAGTGTTTGGAAATAATTTATATTCCCTGATCTCGCCTTCGGATAAATCACCGCTGTTAATGATCAGGCCTTAAAAACTAGAGTTTCAGAACTTATTTACAATCGCGATTTTAAGGTTGATATCTCACTTTAATCAAATTTAATTGTTTTCAAACCATTTAAGTTTTATTTTTTGGAAGTCTAGGACGAGTTCCAATGAACAGCTTTTCTGATTTGCAGATATGTTTTTTTGTAAGTTCTTCTTTTGTTTTCGGAATACTCGTTAAAGAAACATGTCAAATATATTACAAAGTAAAATAAAATGTCGTATTTGCTTGGAAGATTTCAAGTTTCCAATCAAATTGCTCACTTGCGGTCACAATTTTTGCGAAGAATGTTTGGAGAAACACTGCAAGCAAGCTAACCAACGGTAAGACGGCTGGTAAGATCTATTATCATTGCTACAATAAGTTCAATTGCTTCTACCGTAGTGAGTTACATAAGACGCTGTATGTGAGGTAAAATCAATTTTAATTTGTTATGTTGTACTTTAAAGAAGACAGATTCATTTAGTTTTTACACTTTTGATTTTGCACACATAAAAAAGAAAGAACACATTGAAATGCTGTACATTAACAAGGCCATGTATAAGCAAATGCTTTAAAAAATCAATAACAGCAAGCTCCAAAACGGTTTGGTTGAATACATCTTTAAACACGATTATCTTTGTAATATGTTATACGTTACGAGTGAAAAATCAATGTTAACAATTTAAAATCTCATAATCTGCTTTCAGCCGCGATCGGGATCATCGGGAGTGTTTCATGATCAGGATTTCGATCTCGATCACTTTTTTGAATCAGTAGGGTTCAAGCCCCGCTCATGGTATGATTATATTAATGTTGAAATACTAAAAAAACGCCCTTTTCTTTCTTTGATTGTGAGGTGAACTGCACGTGTTTTTGTTTAGATGTCCAGTTTGTGTGAAGTGCATAGAACTGGGACCAGGTGGCGTCAGCGCATTATCACGTAACTTTGTTCTGGAAAATAGTATTGAAAAGGTATGTGGTTCATTACAATCAGCTGCGCGTGGCATCTCACCAAATATGTAACAGATACTCGGTCGCCACTAGTTATCAATACAGAGTCGGCTATCCTCTGCCATTGCAAATTGCAGTGGTTAATTTGTATGAAAAATGAATTTAAAGCGTTGATGATTACTGCTGCTTAAAAGCTATACTCATGGCTACAAAAAAACAAATACCACCGTTTTAGTGATTGAAAAACTTCCGATTCAACTTATTTTGTTCCTTTTTCGAAATTGTGCGGTTGATTTTTCCACAATTCTAGTTTTTTATGCTTTTACTCTGTAAATGAACGTTGTCTTTTATAACATCAATTTTTAGAATTACTTTTGCTTTATTTATTTATCTATTTATTTATTTATTTTTTTATAGTTCAAACGAGAAGGATCTTCTGCCGCTAAACCCAATGTACATATTAAGCATAAACCTCGTGCTAAATTCAACAAGAAAACAGACGAAGAGCTTAAAAGAAAATTGATAAAAAACAAAGGTTTGGACTTACTATGATAATCATATCAAATCTTTCATTATACTAGCTGAATTACGCAGAAGCTTGTAACGAGTTTGCCGGGCCCATCTCATGTCATTGCACGCCAGCAACCCTAGCTCTTTTTTAGTAGAAATGCTGCAGCGGTGGCGAGCCGTTGGCATACAATATGTCCGATTTGACCAACGCGAGATTTGAACCTCAGACTTCCTGCTCCAGAGGCGATGGCATTTTGGCTGCTGCAATGTTTGTTCTACTATTTTGTTTTCGCAAGATTAATGCACAAGTATTGTGCAGTCATTGGTTTCATGCTAATTTAATATTTAAAAAGCTATATTCTATATAAATTTAAAAGTATTCAAAAAAAAAACAAGATTTGATTAAAAGTATGCATAAAAAAAAGATTTGATTTACGCTCACCAAATTAGTGGTTTGAAAACTCTCTGTTTAGGAATCTCTTGACGATGACCCTTGTCTTAGCTTCTCTCAAAATTTTAGATTAAAGAAAAAGATTTACATTGAACAAACTGAATCATGGCATTGTAATTTAGCGTATACCAATTAATTATTCTGGTTAAAAAATTTGTTTGCTTGATTTGTTATTAGTTTTTTTTTGCTTTGCTTTACTTCACTTTTTTTCTTTCTTTTTGTTTTTTTCATGTAGGGCCCTCAAGCGATTGCAAATGCTATTTTGTATCTGGCCAAATGCCATCAATTGGCCTTACAAGAATACTGGATGAAATAACATCATTATCTTATGATTTCACATTGCGCCCAAATGCAATACACAGTAATACAAATTGCACACCCAAGTACCCAAGACAATGCACTAAGATGTTCAAAAATCACCAACTATCCCCATTTTGTTCTACTTCAGTGTTGTTGGACGAGATCATAGTACTTTGTGTTTGATTGTTTTTGGTCGGGTCACAGTCAAAAAAGGGAAGTCACAAAATCTATATCCGCAAAATTTGATGCAAAATCGTACATTCTCCGTAAAGTTGTTTGAATTTCAAGTTAATTGTTGCTCGACCTATTTGTTTAATTAAGAGTAATAAGCGGCGAGCGTCCGTCGTATACAGCTTCATCAAAACATAACAGTTTTTTTTTGGTTTTCAAAGATCCCATCACTTCAATAATTTTCAATGATTTTAGAGCGAGCCACCATGTGTATGAACTGTGGCTTATTTGGAGAGGCATTGGTTTGTCTTCACGCAGTCCTCATTTTTGAAGAGAGAGAATGGAAAAAAGTGCTGCCAATAATAAATTTAGCGAAGTGTCAGCTGGCAATCAATGAAAAAGATGCGGCTGATAATTCAACTGCACAGTTATTGAATTTTCTTGAAAACGCAAGAGTTGTGGCCAAACTTGAACCCGTGTTCGATGTTTGTGAGAGAGAAATTGAAGAGCTGATCAAAAAATTCATCGAAATCGGTTTGGCAAACCCAGCGATAAGGCTCAATCGTTGCAGAATTAAACTGATTACGAAATTATGCAAAAGAAATGCAAAACTACAACACCTCGGATTGGTTGGAAAATCAATGCATCTCATAGCAAAAGAAATGCGGAAAAAACATTTGGTTTTTCTTCAATACCAAGGCTGCAGACTCTTATCCACCTCGACAAAATATGAAGCAATACACCATTCTTTTGTGATGAGCGAGATACTAGAACTAATGAATGAAGTCACCACGAGTGACACCAGCAAAAAAAATACAGAGATTGTTTGGTTTCTACAGTCATATGGTTTGTGCTGTGACTTCTTAGGAGATTACGAAACATCTGTCGGTGTCTATACCCGGGCAAGAGAAATGTTAGAGGCGAGATGTGAGAGTGAAAGCGATTGTCGCAAATCGTCAGGGCATTGCTATAATTCGATAGTCGAATCTCAAATCCGAGCTATGCAGTGTACAACAAAAGCATTCAAAAATTTTCAGCAGAAATGCTTATTTTTATTAGGGCTCTTGGTGATAATGCTACTTCTTCACACAATTGTGGTTTTCAGTTCTGGAAAAAGCCTAGGGGAATTGGAGAATCAGACCAGTATTACTGAAACCAATTCGAAAAAATTGAAAATTGGTTTTCAAGTTTTTTTTTCCACAACAATCACGTTTTTCCTCTTTTCATGTACCATTGCTTTTTTCTTCTGTTTTTGTAAATAAAACCCAAAAATTCAAGATTAACAACTACCCATAATACTCTTTTTTCGCCAGAGGGAACACCGCGTTGTCAGGTAATTCGGGTGTTTGTGACCGAGTCTTTTTTCGAATGTAAAAACCATCTTTTGCTTGCCCAGGAGTTCAATTGTTTTCTACCTTCGTCTTTTTCAATGCTTTTTCAAGTTTTCCTTGTGGTTCCAACACTTACAGTAATTGCCTTCGCGTCTCGAAGTTTTGTTGTTGTTGCTGTTAGACACTTTTGATTGTCCAAATGGCAAATCTAATAAGTTACAACAAAATTAAAAAGGAACACCATTTAAAAGGTACATTACGAAAGCAATCAAACAAACATCAAAATTTGCAGAAAACATTACCAAAAGCTGACAAAAAAATTATAAGTTGCATGCCTAAGACAGCTGTTTTGACTAATGTCAAGGCTCATCAGGTAGGCCAAGCAGGGCCAAAATGACCAATGTTACCGCGACAAAACTTTCGAAAAAAAAGCTGTAACCAGAGAATGATTAAATATTACATGTAAATCTCTGTCACAAAGCAATCTTTACCCAACCAAATATGATGGCCGATTAATTTTTTCTTACTGAGATAGTTATGGAACGAAACCATCTAGACTTTAGGATGCTAAACTCCCTGAAATCTTTACCAATGGAACCAGGTTTCAGGCTATTAATCGAACTGAAATCCTAACCAAATCAAACCGGGCTGCCGACTCCAAATCTAACTAATGTCTTTATCAAATACAGATAAGCTACAGGCAGGTAACTAGATAGAAATTCATTTGGAACAGAACGATTGATTTGTGACAGAAATTTACATCCAATATTTAACCATTCTCTCGTTGCATTTTTTTTTTTTTTTGAACGTTATCTCACGTAATATTTGTCATTTCGGCCCTGCTTAGCCTAACTGATAAGCCTTGACATTAGGCAAAACAGCTTTCTTAAGCATGCAACTTCTAATTTTTTTGTCAGCTTTTAGTAATGTTTTCTGTGAATTTTGATGTTTGTTCGATTGCTTTCGTAATGTTTTAATACGTGATTACTGCACCCACTCAGCTTGGATGGATTTCCTAATGCTACATCCTTTCTTGCCCCGTTCTTTTGAATCCAATAACTCCTAATAAGTCGTACCATAATCAATATGAACGCTTATCAACTTTTTGGGCCGATGTAGATTTTATGAACCACTTGTAGCGACATAAGTATACCTTTTGTGATATAATTAATGGAGATTGATTTTGTTAAGAACAAAGCAGCCTTAAAATTAATTTTATCGCTAGACTTTCGAACTGTTTATTATCAGTAAAGCAATGTACAACAGTAAGATAAGTAGGTACTGAATCGCACTGTACACAGGCTTACAAGCTAAAATATAACCTAAATGGGTATTAAACTATACCTATACACTATGTAGTCTATAAGACGCAATCATGCAGTTGTACTAAAAGTGTTCTATGAGTCAGCACTTTTCTTATTTTACTGCTTTAGATTATTTTGCTGATGTTAAGCTAAGTTATTTCGAAACGTCAAGAACGAAAATTATTTTTAAAGCTATTTGCTTTTAACAAAAATTAACAACTTTATCCTTTCTAATGTATCAAATTGTGCGTATAATTTTTTTTATTTTCTGTATTACTGCAGCTGTTTTTATAACTGCATTCTGATAAGTTCTACATTTTTAATTTTTTTGCTTTTGTTTCTCTCTTTAGTTTAATGTGCTTCTATTATGCTGCAGTTTTATTGTAATTATGGTTTTGTCATACAAAGCGTGGTAACATAGAAAAAAAATTAGGGATAAAAAAAATTGTCAAGCTAAAATTACACCGCATAATACAGTAAAGGACACTCAACTAAAGAAACAAGTTGTATTGGACAGTAATTAATGGTCTATTTAAGTACACATTTCGTGTAAATGCATCGTACTGTAAATGCTGGTGTATGAACAAACGTATAGCAACAAAATGAATATGGATATAACAAAGAATAGTATCCAATAATAATATGTTTGCTGATTGATAAACATTTGTTTCGTTTTGCACTTCAAAATCACTTCAGACTAGAGATGGCGCGGATAACAAAATAAGCATTCGCATGCTGCGCTGCGTCCGCAAACTTTGTCCGCATGCTGCACCGCACCGCATTCAAACACAACTAAGTTCACGCTGCACCGCACCGCACTGCAAGTTAAATATCCTTTAAATTTCCACTGACATCAGAAAAAAATTAGGTCTCTAGCTTACAACGTATAAAAAAATTAATTATAGGGGTACTATTTTGGAGAGTTTTCAAAAGAATCACTCTCTCAAACTATGTCAAAATATTGGTTTTTTAAACGTCTGCCGGTATAAAAAAAGTAATGCCCTAGCTTGAGCCGTTCAAAAACCTAATTTCTGGGGAGTCCATTTGGGGGCCCCAAAGGGGTTGGTACCTCCATACTATGTCAAACTATTTGTTGCTTAAATATCTACCAATAAAAACAAAAAACTATCACCCTAGCTTGAGCAATTAAAAAAATTAGTTTTTTAGGCTCCCATTTTGGGGGGGTTTTGGGGAGACGCCTCAAAAACTTTAGGAGACAAAATTGCATTAGCAGCCCAACAAATTTACACAAAAATTAGATATTGATGTTGTGTGGTTTAGGAGAAGAAGAGTGCACAAAATTTAGAAAGCAAAAAATGAAAAAAGAAAAAAAACTCAATGTGGCTAAAAGAATAGGTAGAGATGAAGGAGTATCTTATGGCATATAACCATGTGAAATATTTTTTGCCGCACTTCAGTCGTTTTTGAATAAGACTGCTTTTTACGCCAAACTTTTGAAGTAGTTTTCGGGTCCAAAACCTAAAGTTACGGGACTCATTGCCTTGAAATTTGGCACACACAAATAACTTATGAATCTCAAACTATTGTCAAAATTTCATGTAGCTAGACCAAACCATTATCGAGTTATAAGTAAAAGTCTGAAACTTCGCACTCGTTAACTTTGAAAATGGCCGAGTAAAAACTAAAAAACATGCGACGTGATATCAGTCGGTTCAATTATAGGCTTTCAGGTTTAATCTGCCTTGTGTGTGCTTTCTATCAGTTTTTCTGCACCATGTTTTGGCAATCAAAAACAATCTACCAGTCTACCTGATGATTCCATGCAACTACTGTACTAATCCTGAACCAGTAGCTCAAATAATGAAATATAAGGTATCACGTGCTCTGCATGCTGTCACAAGCTACTACACTTGTATGAAACTACCCTATGTATTAATACGTTTGCCGTTTACATGTGTGTTGGATTGTGGAATAAATTTTGCTACTACGTAAGCTATTATATCATTGGAAATTTGTGTAGCCTAGTCTTCGTACTCTAGGCCTACTACATACAGACATATGTCTACCAGATCTGAGATAGGCTCCAGACATAGGACCGAAAACCTAATTCTTGATGCCATGACCTGTTGACGATTAGGATACACTGAACTAACTCTGTCACTCTGAAATGCAAGCGCATGTGTAGTAGAAACTGTTGTCTAGCCTTGGGCTTGTACTAATACCATAGGCTTACTGCATATAGGGAGGGTGTGTCGCTAGGCTTTGTTTTGTGCCTCTACTCTAATGATTGTTTCCCACACACCTGTTTCTTCTACATTTGTCTGCCTTTGTTTCATCTTCTCACCCTCAGGGGAGTCGAAACCCGGAAGGGGGGGATGAAGTTATATATCCCCCCAATAATTTGACTGTATCTCCCCCAATAATTTGAGTATAGCCTGTATCTGCATCCCCCCAATAATTTGACTTTGGTGTGTATTTGAACGCAGGTCTGCACTACAATTTGGGGAACAAAGCTTTCATTCTTTTGGTGAAGACCTTATTTTTTGGTCTCCACTTAATTTGCTCACCTGAAAAAAATCGTGGTCGAGGTTCATCCCCCCAAAGTTGGAAATAGCGCAAAATTGGGGTAAAATTGCAAGTTATCCCCCCCAATGCTCAACAAAGATGGGCACCCCTGCTCACCTAACGTCCTAAACCTTTCCTAGTCTAGCCTACCAAAACCAAAATCTTTTTGTTGGTGTCAAAAAAAACACGTTAAGCTGATCAAAAGTAAGTTTTTTGTAGCCACAATAGCCGATTCTAGGATGCTCCAAATTCTGAAAAAATAAACTTGTACGGAAGGCACCTTTTCCTGTTTTAGTAGCATGCATTGTCTTCAATTCATATAATATAGCTACATCCAGACTAACCATTGTTGTTCATAAAGAGAAAATCACCAACAATAATTATAAAAAAAATGTAAAAAAATTTTTGTACGCGGCGCTGCGCTGATGCTGTGACGTAATGCAGATTTTAGTTGCCACGCTGCGCGGCGCGGTGCACCAACAACAGCGCGCGGCCGCGTACGCTGCGCTGTTGCCATCTCTACTTCAGACAAACACAAACATTTGTTTAAAATAAAAGGTGGCCGAAAGCTGCGAAGAACCAAGAACATGCTGAAAGCAACTCTTTTACCTGCTTTGACTGCCCAACCGGAACTTTGCGAGCATGGCACTTACCTTTGCATGATTTCAACTGGGAAAACCCCAAATCTGAAAAATTGCACAAACCACATTGCACGAACCAAAATCTGAAAAACCAAACCAAGCAATTATATTATGGCTGATGTTTTGCTGCAATCCAAGCTGGAGTTTTTCACCTAATTCTAGCAAAATAAATTCATATCATAACTTTGGTACACCTGCTTGCTTTGTTTCAGCTTTAGAAGATAATTGCAAGATGTGACATTATTTGAAATCAACTAATCCTTTTCATTTTTGTTTTTATTGCTACAGTAGCTCTGATGCTTTTGCAGTTTCAAATATTTCGTTAAATCGTTTTATTTATCATATTGAGTATTTTTGCAAAATGTTTTTGACAACCCTAATAATCTTAGGAAAGTTCTGTAATAAACATCTCATTTTGCGTAAAACCTAATTAAGACTATGGCAAACAGGGCTGGTTGCCGCGTAGGTCGTACAAAACGCAAGGTGAAAAATAACACTGCGACTGTAATGAAAAAGACGATACAATGAACCGCATTTTGTGTCGATGCCTTTTTGGTCCGCATTGCAAGTGTCTGGGCCTGAGAGATGCAACGGAGGGAGCCTTAAGATTGAAACGCAACGTTGTTCTATGCCGGAACAATAAGCATGCTAAAAAACAAAATTACGTTCTATTAAACAAAACCATATATAGCGAAAACATGCTGATGCGAACTTCATTACCCCTTTTCATTAAAATACGGTTATTGAACGGTGCATAACCTCACTATGACGCGTTACTGTATATCTCTACGCTCCAGTTTCTAATTTGATACACAAATTCGCGTTGTGTTTGAGCAATAAATGAGTAGCAGCTTGCTGTTCTTGTGACGTTTAACGGTGCGTTGGTGGAAAAATATGCTCTTATCCAAAATGACGCTTATGTGGTGGGATTTATGACTTCACAATGATATACAGTGGTGTAGTTTTGCGTATAACTTAATTCAACCGAAACAATGTTAATTCTTTTATGTTCGCAGGGTCTTAAATTTTTTTGCAAAGATTTCGGACTTAGAAAACTAATAAAATACCAGTTTTTTAGATGAATGGAGTTAAAGTAAGGTGTAGTTTTTGAAATTATGAAAATTTATTGTTAGTTGTAGTCGGCGATATCAAACAAATGACTTACCTATTTGATTTAGTGGCTGAATCCGTCATTTCATACTTAAGAAAATACACACCCTGTACTTCATTAAGAAATATACGACGCTTAATGGGTTTTGCTTTTAATTACGCACGTTTATTTACAAATAAATTTTTGTCTTAAAGCCCTCAAGAAAACTTGGAGTTCTGTTGTTTTTTGGACTTTGGCCTTGACTGAGCTAAAACTAAAATGAAATGTTTTACGCAGTATTATAAAATTGCAGCACTTATCGCCCCTTCACCGGTCAATAGAGACAAATTATTAATTGCTTCTCTTTTTGAAGTGAAAGAAAAAATATCGTTCGCCTGCTTGCAGATTACAGTACAATAAGTATGTAAAAATACGTTGTTTTTCTCTAACGCAAATTTTTTTCGAAAGCATTCTGCAGTAAAATCTATGTTTTTTCCAATGCAACCTAATTTTGCTTATTATCATAGGCCATCAGCATGGCTGGCGAATAAACTGAAATACTGATAACGAGCATGTTCAAATCCAAACGCAACTCTTTTAAGCTATCCCAAGAAACTAACAAGTGAATAAAAACCTAGACATTGACCAAAAGCGACCGATTAAACGACGCCAAACAAAAAAATCATGAATATCACGATACTAGATTGCGTGCTATTGAAAATTAACATTATATTAGCACCATCATCATTTTGTATTCATTTAATATTTTGGACGCTGTTTTAATATAGGTAATGGTGACATACTATGAGATATTCATTTTATTTAGACGGTATTGTGTGATAATTTCGGAAAATTTTTTTTTTTTAAATTAGAAAACGATTACTAAGTATATAATAAAGAAAAAACATGAAAAGTTGTAGATCATTTTTTAACTTTCATAATTTTAGTTCAGGGACGTATCCAAGAGGAGCTGGGGGGCAAATGCCCCCAAAATGTTACTTTGCCCCCCCCTGAATTAATTTCAGTTGAACGTCATTTTTAGCTAAATTTCATGCATTTCTCTTGTAAATACGTAACTTTGCCCCCCTCCCCCAATCTTTTTTGCCTCCTAAATTTTTGCTCGCCCCCAAAAAATTTCGTTCTTGATACGTTCTGTTTTACTTAGCAGAGTTTTCCCAAAATTATTTATCCGTGTATAATTAGCCAAAAGATGTATATCTCAAATCGAATCTTTGACTTTACTTTCTCCAATACATCGAAACGTTAGTGCAATGAGTTTGCCAGGCCCATCTTCGCGTCATTGCGCCCGGGCGACACAGCTTCTTTCAAAAAATCTCGCAACGGTGTTGAACCGTCAGCCACGCTGTGTCCGATTTGAATGGTTCAAGATTTGAACATCAGACCTCCCGATTCAGAAACGAACGCGTTACCGCTCGACTAACTGACTGGTAAAGACGTGTATATAAAGTGTTATTGATTTAGCCAAACCAAGCAAAACTTATATTGTTAGTTTTTTAGAAAAAAAAGGGTGCTCTCTGCCTCGTTATTGGGACTTCCGCGACGCTTTGCGTTGGAAGTCCTTAAGTTTTTTCCGTGAAAAATTACGAATTCAGAAACAAAGTTGGAAAATGCTCCAACTTAAAAACGGATAAAGGTAGAAACTTGAAATTTAGATCTTAGTTGGGGCACATATGAATCATTCGTAGTGCAATTTTGGGGGGCAATAGGTCCAGTGATACGGGTTTCCGAGCCAAAAAATGAAATGCCAATTGTAGGTTTAAACAGCTCTAGCTCGAAAACTAATGGCACTAGGAGAAAAAAAACTTTCGAATTTAGAAGCGTCTGGGCATGCCCTTTCAGCTCTCAAAAATAAATCATGACGTTTCCGACACTTTTTTATCTATCTATTTATTAATTTATTTATTTAAGCAACTCACATTATGGGAACAAGAACTCCGAAATCACCAAAGCTAGGAACTTGAAATTTGGACTGATGATAAGTCTATACATGAACCTGCGTGTCTGCAATTTTGGAGGCGCTACGTGACGTGGTTTGGGGCAGATGCACCCTAAACTTGTGACAGCGAAGTTTATTAAGTGATTATAGTCACGTTCACGCTCGTGCTACCGTGGCCGAATGGTTAAAGTCGCCAGTGCTTGAGACCTAATATCTGGTTTTAATACTCTGGTTGATCATCGCTTATATCAAACCAACATTGTATTGAACCTAGCGCATTAATTTTTTTTTCGATTATGACAAAATTGTTTGCAATATTTTTTGTTTCACGCTAGATATGATCAGAGGGTATCAAATTTCATTCTCTGTGAAGATGTCCCAAGAATCAGTTTTTAAAGACCTCAAGCTAGCGCGCTAGTTTCTTTTGCTATCACTAGAAATTTTAAAAAATAGAATATTTTGACGTACTTTGGAGGTAGTCACCTACACGCTCGTGTGCTGCCGTGGCCGAATGGTTAAATGCGCCAGTGCTTAAACATAAGACCTGGGTTCAATACTCTGGTTGGTCATCGCTTTCATCAAACCAAGATTATATTGAATCTAGCGTATTAACTATTTTTTCGATTACGACAAAATCGCTTTCAATATTTTTTGTTTGACACTAGGTATGATCAGAAGGTAGCAGGTTTCATTCTCTGTTAAGACGTCCCAAAAAGCACTTTCTTAGCACCATAACCAAGCGCGCTACTTTTTTTGGGTGTCGGTAGAAATTTTTAGGACAAAACTATTTTGACATACTTTGGGGGGATCAACCCCCCCAAAACCCTTCAAATGGACCCAAACAAATGTCAGTTTTTTTGATGGCTTAAGCTAGGGTGCTACATCTTCGATATCAAGAGACAATTAAGAGGCAAATACCCTGACATAGTTTGAGGGAACCACCCTCTCGGGGACCCCCCAAAAGGCCACCCCAAATATCACTTTTTGAACGACTTAACATAGGGTGCCAGTGTTTTTTGATATTAGTAGATATTTACGAGAAAAATATTTTGACGTGGTTTGGGGGAACCACCTCCCTATGGTCCCCCAAACATCTGTTTTTTTAATGACTTAAACTAAGGAGCCGGTGTTTTTTGATATCAGTAGATATTTAACAGACAAATATTTTGACGTGGTTTGGGGGTACCACCTCTCCTCGCTAACCACAAAAAATCAATTTTTTGAACGACTTAATTTAAGGTGCCAGTGTTGTTTGATATCAGTAGATATTTAAGAGACAAATATCTTGACGTGGTTGGGGGTACCACCTCCCCATTGGGAACCCCCAAAAATCATTTTTTAATTGGCTCAAGCTGGGAACTAGTTTTTTTTTTTATATCAGCGCATATCTAAAGAGGCGAATATTTTGACATCGTTTGGGGGTGTTACCCCCCAAGGGCCCCCCCAAAATGGAGCCCCCAAAAACATAATTTTTTGTTTGGCTCCAACTAAGGTGCCAGTTTTTTTGATATTAATACATACTTAACAGACAAACATTTTGACATAGTTTGGGGGTGCTAACCCCCACTCTAGAAAACCCCCCAATATACTCCCCCAAAACCAATTTTTTGAACGACCTAATTTACGGTGCCAGTGCATTTTCATATCGGTAGACATTTAGAGGCAAATATTTTGACAGAGTTTGGGGGTGCCACCCCCCGGAGACCCACCAAAACAGACCCCAAAAAATCAAATTTTTTTTGGCTCAAACTATGGCACTAGTTTTTTTTTTGTAATCAGCACATATCTAAGAGACGAATGTTTTGACGTCATTTGGAAATACCCCCCTCGGAAACCCCTCCCAAATCGACAATCAAAAATTAATTTTTTGTTTGGCTCAAAAAAGGGTGCCAGTTTTTTTTTTTGGATATCAACAGATACTTTACAGACAAATATTTCAACATAGTTTGTAGGTGCCACTTCCCCTCGCAACCCCCCCAAAGTGGACCTCCAAAAATCAAATTTTTGCACGACCAAATTTAGGATGCGTGTGTTTTTCACATCAGTACATTTTTCAGAGGCAAACATTTGACAGAGTTTAGGGGTACCACCCCAGACGAACCCTCAAACAGACCCACTAAACATCAATTTTTTCAACGACTTGAGCCAGAGTTCTAGTTTTATTTGATATTATGAAACACTGAAAAGACAAATACTTGGACATACTTTGAAAGTGCCACCCCCCGAAAATCCTCAAATGAACCCCACAAAACTCAATTTTTGAATGACTTAATCTAAGGCTTCGCTTTTTTTGATTTAAGTAGATAATTAATCGACAAAAAATTTGACATACTTTGGGGGTACCACCCCTCCAGAACCTTCCCAAATGGACCCCAAAATTTAATTATTTTAAACACCTTGAACTAGAACGCTAGATTTTTTTGGATATCAGTAGATATTTAAAAGATAAATTTTTTCACACAGTCTGGGGGTTCCAAACATCTATCCAAAAAATCACTTTTTGAAACGTAAATTTAACAAAAAACTCTAAAACCATTAAAGCTAGAAACTTGAACTTTGGAGATATGATAACTCTATAAATGAAGTTGTGCATTGTGCAGCTGCTTTTTTGGAGTTGCTACGTCACGTGGTTTGTCGCAGACGCACCAAAAACAATAACGAAGTTTAATGCTTGATTTTAATAACTAATTTTCAACATTCATACACATGTGCTACTGTGGCTTAGTGCTCAAAGGCGCCAGCATAGGAAACCATTTCGATTGAATAGGCCTGGGTTCAATTATCTAGTTGGCCATTGGTTTTCTAATTCTAAAATCATATTGAATCTAGCACATTTTTTGATTAAAACAAAATCGTTTTTAAATTGTTTATTTTGATATTAGAAATGACCAAAGTGTATCCGGTTTTATTTTCTATAAAAATCACTACCAATATCGATTTTTTAACGGCTTAAAACAGGGTGCTACTATTTTTGATATCAGTAGATATTTAACTGACGAATACTTGGACATAGTTAGGGGGGTACCCTCCTCTCAAGAAACTCCCAAACGTCATTGCGTTGAACGGCTTAAGCTAAAACTCTAGTTTTTTTGACATAATATGGAGGTACCAGACCCCCGGAAATCCCCACGTGAACCCCACAAAAATCAATTTGTTGAACTTAAGCAAAGGCTTCAGTATTTTTTACATCAAAAGATATTGAAATCAGACACCGGTACCATTTTTTACATCTTAGAGCAATTCGATATTTTGAAATATTTTGATCCATTCTATCGACACCCCTCATATGATAGTAGTAGAGAAGGGTTGATTTCACGTGATTGCGGATTGCGGCGGCGGCGGATTGCGGCGGGACGGCGGAGTGCGGCGGATCCAAAAAATGCGGTCTACTACTTCAGCAAAGGAATGCGGCCAAAACCCTAAAGTTTAAAAAATTGACTTGTATGAGAACCGATCCACCTAAGGTGGTGAGTCTTAAGCTTAAAAAATACTTTTCTAAGAATCGAACCACCAAAGGTGGTGAGTCTAAAATTAGTAAAACCTCCCTAAGAACCGAACCACCGAAGGTGGTGAGTCTAAAGTTTGCCAAACCACCGAAGGTGGTGGGTCTAAAGTTAAAATTTTTGTAGGGCTTACCAAAGTACCGAACCACCGAAGGTGGTGAGTCTAAAGTTTGCCAAACCACCGAAGGTGGTGGGTCTAAAGTTAAAATTTTTGTAGGGCTTACCAAAGTACCGAACCAACGAAGGTGGTGAGTCTAAATTTAGTAAAACTTACCTAAGAACCGAACCACCGAAGTTGGTGAGTTTAAAATTAGTAAAGCCTACCTGGGAACCGAACCACCGAAGGTGGTGAGTCTAAAGTTTGCCGAACCACCGAAGGTGGTGAGTTTAAAATTAGTAATGCTTACCTGGGAACCGAACCACCGAAGGTGGTGAGTCTAAAATCAGTAAAACTTACCTAAGAACCGAACCACCGAAGGTGGTGAGTCAAGAGCTTTAAATTTGAGGTTAAAGTGTAAAGGTATGGGCCATCTGGTCCGTTGTGAAATCACCTTTACAAACTCTTTTCATCTGCTTGTGCTAATCAGATTAGAATTAAGACTTTAATTGGAATCGCTAACTGCGTCTGATCGTAAGCGAGTTTTTGGGGAATCCCCTCTTCGGGGAAATTCCCGTTTATTCACTTGCGAAATTTTCAAAAGCTTTTCAAAGAGCGTTGTACAATAGGTCTGCCAACCTTAAGTCATGGACCGGTGTTAGGACCAGCGGCCACCTGGTCTGTCGCAAATTCACTAACCAGATTAAATTTGTTTGCATGGCGCAACAGCAACTATATAAAGCGAATAGAACGCTGCGTTTTCACTGTAGCGAAACAAAAGTAAGCGATATGGCGGACACTTGCGACTCAGTCCCACTATTTGGAGGCGCTGTTAATATTCCCTTTTCTTCTCTATTTCAATGCAAACAACCAATAAACCCTCATATGCGTAGGATTGTCGACCGCCACCAGACTTTTATGGAGTCTGAAAATTGGCCCCGGGAAAGAATCGAAACCGACCCAACGTTAATGGCAGATGCCGGGTTTTATTATTTAGGCGACAGTGATAGGGTGAAATGCTGGTACTGCAACGGTGGTTTAAAGAATTGGGAACGGTATGACGACCCGTGGATGGAGCACGCAAAATGGTTTCCACTATGTGAATATTTGCTGAAAAACAAAGGAGTAGACTTTGTGAAAGCTGTTGTGAAAGATTTCCCTGGGTTGAACAGACCCGCTCTTTCTAACCCACCACCAGACAAAACGCTACAAGGGTTGCAAAAACTTGTAAAAAACAAAACACCTGCAAAACGCGAGCTTCTGTTCCCACCGTTAATAGATCCCAGAGGGGGTGTTGATGTGAAAGAGGTAGTCGAAAGGGAAATGCTGTTGGGTAAGAATGTGGAGATGGCAAAACTGTTAGGGTTTAAAGATCAAAAAATTGCGCGAGTTCTCACCAAACAATTTAGGGAGAATCAGGAAAACTTTGCTACATTTTATGAATTTATGGAAAAATTGATGGAGGAACCCGACGTGGTGTTTAAGTCAAAATTAACCATGAATCGAGCAAAAGAATTGCTAGACGAAGTCAAGTGTAATAAATGTCGCGAGGAGGAAAGCTGCGTGATGTACCTCCCGTGTGCTCACATCTCTGAGTGCTTTTCGTGCTCCAGAAAATCGCGTCTGTGTACGCTTTGCGGTGACATAATCGAAGAAAAAATTCGCACGTATAGAGTTTAAAACCGGACCTGGCATGCCCGGTTAATAACGTAATAATCCCAGGGTCTTTTTGATCATGGTGAACTATGACGCAACGTTATCAAGAACAGCTGTGGACCTTGCTCTTTTGTGTGGCGCAATCGCCTTTTTTTCTTTTTCCCCCTATAAAAAGAGCCGCAAGAGAAAGTTTGAAAAGCATGCAGTCTTACACTAGCAAAGCTGACGAGCTATTTTTGAAGGCGCAAAACGTTGAAGTCCCTGACTACATCCCTCCATACACTAGCTGCTACGAAACGCTGTACGAACAGGAAGAGATCATCACCCGTGCAAGAGAGATGGATGATTGTGCAAGAGATATCAGACAACAATTTTAAGCCATTGCGGATTCTGGATTTCCGCTTCCTACCTCGACCTTACTCAGAAAGGCAGTGGTATCGGTCAAAAAAGGCAAGTTTATGTTTTCTCCTGAACAACTTTCGCGCGTAGTTCAAATGATTATGGAAAAAAAACCATACTTGCTGTTTCGACCTAAAAGCGATACAAAAGACTACGTCATTCTCGTCTTTTGGTCCACAAGTTTTGACGACAGCGCCTGCAGTATCCAGCAAAACGCGGAAGTGATCAAGCAGGAGGTTTTGGCCGACGGGTATCAGCTGCGATTTAAAGCGGAAAACATCCCATCGCCACGAAGATTTACCCTTTATATGTTGAACAACTTCATCACGTTGGCTGTTCAAAACGACGACGAATGCCAACTCCCCCCACAGGACCATAAACAGTTAGAGTCTTTCCTGACCCTTTTAGACGCGCAAAACATTGCTTCAAGTAACCCTAAAAAGCGAAAACTTTCCGACAACAGTCTTCCAAAAGACTTTGAACTTTCTCAAAACCCCACACAACGTTTGGACGCTTATTTGCAATGAAAAGTGTGCGTTTTTCTGACTGCGTGACTATCCGTCTACTGTTCGAATCCGATGCATGTCGCGAAGCACGTCAAAGCGATTGGATGCGTGTCGCCCGGAATCGACACCGTTTTCGTCGAAGGATTGAATTATGCGCTAAATTAATCGAATATTGTCTCGAGCCTGTGCATAGAATAAAAATCAAGCGTTTGTTTTCTTTTGAGAGTGTATTGCAATAAAACATATGTGAAAAAAAACATTAGTGTGTCTCATTTACATCAGCGAGAAAGAGCGAATAAACAAGTCAACTTTGCGATCGTTTTCAGTCAGGTTCGACGAGAAACGAGACACAATATCACGCATACTGTAACCACGGCAACGATACAAAACAAAATAAACACAGTAATGACCACACGTGGTAGAAAACAGACTTTGTAAAGTTTTGTCGTTGTAGACCCATTCTTTTGAGTTGCGTTCCATGAGAGCAGTAAAACCGTTCACACTAGGGGGCAGACCGTAACTGTCGAAATATTCACCCTTCCCATGTTTATCGAAATACACAGCGATCCAATGCTCTCCTGGTTTGGAACTCGGGTGGGAATTAATGACGTAAGCGGACGGGTAATTGACATGCAGCAGCTCATCTTTGGCGCAAGCCTTTTTAAAAATGTTTTTAGCAAAAGGGTCTTTGTTCAATAAACGCTCGATTCGGTTGGTATTCATGCGTTGTAATCAAAAGCTACATGTCTTTGCTCATCCACCTGTAAAAGATTGTCATGCTCAGCAAGAACCACAGCAGTCAACGTACGCGGAGTCGCTACAGCGAAATGAACCTATAATCTAATATTCCCGTTCTTTATTAACTCGAAAGTCGGGTCGCTCGAATTCAACTGGGGGGTTAAATCGAAAGCAAACAGCGTGTAACCACCACCGAAATCAGATCTAGTCAAGGCTAGACCCGTGTCAGCAAAATACTGCGAGGTCTGTGAAAACAATCTCAAGTAACTGCGAATAAATTTGTTGTTTTCAAAATCCGGTTGGAGGGGCGACGAAAGGATTTGCGTTCCATCGCGATAAACACACACAAAATTAATATCGTAATTCATAAAATTGAAGGGCGATTTTGCAATGTTTCCATTATAAGCATCGTTGTCGACAAAACCGACCACGAGACGGGTGGGGAGTTGCCCCAAAAACAGGCTTTTTTTTGAAAAAGAGCGATTTCCTTGCGGTATAGTAAACGTTTTTACTTCTACACGCCTCAGGGGGTATTTTGCAGTTCCGTGTTGTAGAGCCTTGGCATGTGCTAGCTGAATCGACGGGTTTGGTTTCACTTTTCGACAAAATAAAGAGACCTCTTTCAACGAGACCTTGTTTTCGGCTTGGTTGGGGTTTCCATGCAAACAAAAGCTATCTTTCGATCTTATCAACCTGTATTTGATTTCGATCCCGTTTAGAATGTATCGAGACTGAAAACCCATGTCCAGATGCAAACGACCCATCATATCGATTTCACGGCTTTGAGCAGCCAAAGCTTTTCGTTTTGTATAACCGGTGTTGTTTGCGCCACGCGTGTTGAAAGCGCCAGCAGTGTTTTGGTACCACAAAACCGACGATAGTTGAGAATCTTTGGCGTCTTTTCCAAAAGAGAGCAACGTCTCCATGTAGCTGCGATAGCTATAATTATTGCTCGACTGGGTCACCAAAGTATCGTTCAAGTATAAATCACACTGAGACCACAATGTGTGCAAAAAATTACATTCTGGTGCAATTTCAACGCCCTGTTCAAGATCGGTGCCATCTGCTTGCGTCACCGACGCTCTTACGTACAGAAAAGTGTTGGCTAGATCGATGTAGTTTGAACTCTCAGCAGCAATGCAAAATTCCACCAGTCCTGCCGAAGTTAACATGGACAAGGGTCTATACTCGGTAAAAAATCCATCTTCCAAACTGGTCTGAGTTGGCGGCACTGAGAATAGATCCAATTGGCTCGTCACAGACTCCGAAGAACTGGGGTGTATCAACGAAGCCATCCTAACTGAATATGTCACTAGACCGCTTGCGCCGTTTCTTTTGTAGGCGCGCTGGAGCTTTGCGTTTGCGGTTTGCAGCCTGTCGCAAGAGAGTTGAACTAGTGGCTCGGGCACGGTCGACAGCTGCTTGCTTTGCGTTTTTTCCTGCCAAAACGTCCGAGGCAAAACCAAGACCTCCCTTCAACGCTTGCTTACCGATCGCCTTCGCCCCTGACTTGACCAACGGCATAATCGATTTCGCTAGAGAGGTAAAAATACTACCGAGACCATACCCCCTTTGAAACGGCGCACCGCTAAAATAAAGACCACCATTTCCAACTTGATTGAGGTAGTAAGACTGGTAAGCCTTGGAATCGCAACAGTACTTTGCACGCATGTTGCTATATGTGTAAATGAACGCGACGGTGCTATGACGTCAAATTTAAAGAGGCAGTTTCGCTCTTCTCCAATGTAGAGTCACGATAACCTTCCCCTTCTCAAATCGTATCAGTTCGCCTTGGTCATCACGCAAAGAAATGTGAATGTCGGAAAAGTGCTTTCTCAAAACAGGTTTGTAATGTGGTTTATCAAATCTACTACAAACAAGCTCTCCAGGTCTACCCTGAACTGCGACGACATCTTGAAGCGGTGTTAGAGCGTTCCCGACAATTTGAGACTCGATAATATCGGAATAGACAAAAATAGCGTCAATGCTGTTTAAATTCACCACTCGCGAACCCAAATGCACACCTGGTTGTTTGTAATGGATATTGTCAAAGCCTAAAATAGCTGCTAAATCATCGGAAAACTTGACTTTGATATTCGGAGGTTGATTGTCTTGGATTTCCAGCGTCGCTATATGCGCTTTGGTGTTGAACTGTAAATTCATCAACAATCTTGGGGGTAATGTTAGCCCTGACGTAGGGTCGCTGATCGCTTCTTTCGCAGCTGTTTTGAAAGATGTTTCTAGCCGGTGGTTAAGCAAGTCTATTATGTAGCTAGGGTCTTGGTAGTACCCTACTGGTATGTGAGCCGCTGCTTTTACCTTGCCTTGGCGGTAAGTCACCCAATATTTTGAAGGCTGGGATACCGTGTACCAAGATCTCGGGTACTGAATCTCGGCTAAACCGCATTCCCAAGAACCTTCAAGATTCACAGACTTTGGCAAGTGTACTTTAAAGTCTGAAGTTCGGTTTTCAGGGAAAACAGATACAGAGCTGTTGCTAGGGAGAACTAGAAACATGGTTTTTCGTTAGTATGGGGGCAGGCAACAGGTAACCCACACTGCTTGAGAGCAGACTAACCCAAAGTTCTTTATTTTCCACACCTTGTGTCAAGTTGTACAGACTTATAATAATCACGACGTACACACCAACCACCTGACAAACGAACAGAGCTAAATCGGCTGCAGTTGGCGAAAGATTAAGCATAATGAACAAGATCTCGTTCGCGTACCCAGGTGTTAAAGGAGTCTGGATACCCCAACCATTTCACAAAATACTCTTGATGCTTCTTACGTTTTCGTTTTTTAAGAATGGACTCGATTTTGTAAACGTTGTCGTTTTTAACCACTTTCTGAAGTTCGTGCTCATAAAAAGTACCTTCCAAAGTCTCGCCCCTTAAATCCTTGATTTTATAATAGGGCGGATCGTCGGTGAACGCCTCGGCAACCTCGAACTCCTCCTCAGTCCAGCCTTGGTAATGGCTCTTCTCAAACCTTCTGCATATCATTGAGATTCTTACCCTAGTCCCGACTTTTAATTTTGGTTTTTTAGACCGCAGATCGCCGTATAAAGTCAGCCAGACGGATTCCTGATTAGAAGGGTTAACGTCGGCTGGCGAGCGTTGAATCGAACGGTGATAGGTGTGGTTGTAGGCATGCACTAATTTCTGAATCACATGGGTATATTTTCGTTTGTTTTCATACGTAAAATAACGCCAAAGTTTTTCTTTAATAGTGCGAATAAAACGTTCAGCTATGCTAGCTTTAATTTCGTAGTTGTGCGTGTGAAAAAAGTGAATGTTGTGGTCTTTGAGCCAGCTTTGAAACGCTTTATTTGTAAATTCTGTACCCAAATCGGTTTGCAAGGTAGAAAAACGACCACTTCGTTTCAATATTTTAGAAAACGCAGCTATCACACTCTTGGAAGATTTATTTTTCAAACATTCCACATAAGCGTATTTCGAAAAAACGTCAATCACAACGAGAATAAATTTAAAACCATCGTTGTACTTCTGCAAACGACTAAAATCGATCAAGTCTGCTTGAAATTGTTGTTTCGGGCCAGCCACAATGATCTTTCGTCTTGGAAACCGCCTTCGAACCGGTTTGTGGAGAGTGTAAGCGTCCTGGGTCAAAAGCCACTTTTTTGCCTTAGGATTCTGTGTGGCTTTCTGAAACGCCGTTGCGCCAGAAAATGCGCCAGGTTTTTTTTCATTATAATAACTTAAAAAGCCTTCCATTTGAGTGTTTTGTCGAATGTTGACCAACCTGGAATGTTGGGTTCTTTTTTAACCACAGCTGAACGTAGCAGCTCTGTAATGTTACTGGAAGGAATCGGACGACCGTCAAGAACTAAGTTTCCTGTAGAATTCCAGTCCAAGTTGTGGCGGCTTTCAATTTCATCAAGAATTCGTTTCACCTTTTTGTTTTTAGACTTTTTAAAATGTTTTAATATTTCTTTTTTCGGCAATTTTTCCTCTTTCTGCACACGTTTAGAGCGCCGCTTTTGTTCGTATACTTTGGATCTGCGCAAGATCTCGTTATATAGTTGCATTTTTTGGCGTGCTGGTTTTTGAGATTTCAAAACAGCTTGCATTTGTTGCTCAAAGTCTGATAATATTCGATCTTCCACAGCTTGCGGTTTACCATCTGCAACCTTTTTTTCAAGCTGTTCCGATTTTTGCAATGCATCGTGGTAAAACGCTATTTTTTCATGAGCTGGTCGCTGGGAATTTGAAATTGTTTCCATTTGTCTGTCTAAATCGCTGAGAACACGTGACTCAATTTGCCCAGCCCCTGCTTTCAATTTTTCGTAAACTCGCGGTTCCAACACCACTAATTTTCTCATTTCGCCAGACCAAATAAACTCCCCAAAATCGGAATAACAGCCCCTAATAAAGCCGGGAGAAAACCACCACTTTGAATAATATTCCTTTTCTTTTTAAGAGACAGTTTGCGGTCTACGAGCTTGCGTAATGAAGTTTTGTGTCGGGTGAGACGTTTTTTATACTGTCTTGAAATCGGAGCAGTGCCTTTCAGAACATTTAGGGAAATTTCGCAAATACATTCGATTAAATCATTTTTGGCGTTTTCCAACACTGCGTTTTGCAAAGACTTTTTCGCGCCATGCAAAAGTTTGAGAGTGGAAGCGTTTCTTTTTAACCGGTTCATTGTGTGGGAAAACTACTGATATAGATAATTTACTTCGTTTGGGAAAATTCCTGTTCTTATGCGCTGGGAGTCCTCAGTGTCTGGTCTGAAGTCTAGCGCCAAATACCCTCTTGGCGTGGCGACGGCGTTTTTATAAGCCTCATAGACGGCCTTAGCTCTGTTCGTGAAAGCTTGCCGTAAGAAATGTTGGATTTGAGTGGCGTCACGACAGTTTTTAAACAAAATCACAAAGTGGGAATTCAACGATATTTCGCGAATATTTTTATTAAAAAGATTCTGTGTCGTGAACATTACTGAAAAATTATAGTGATGAGCGTATACAGTGAAAATTTTAGTTATTACATCCTGGGGGTGATGCATCAAGTTGTCTAAAACTAATAAACATCGATCAGCTTTTTTCAATATTTCCAGACTGGGCACACCATGGATAAAGTCAATTTCGCTCACGTAGTCATCGAACTTTTTTTGATACGTGTCATAAAAGTAATACACCTTTTCGATTTTTTCTGTAAAAATCTCGTTGCGATTTTCAATAAAACGGAACATCCAATGTGTTTTTCCGCAAAATGACGGCCCACAAAGAAGAAATGTAGCAGGGTGGGATAGTTTCAACGCCATAGTGCTTCTTTTACAACTGGTGGAGCTCTAAGCTTGCTCGTCTTTTAAGTAGGGAATGCGTGGGGGCACAAACAGTTTTGCAAGTGTCGGTGTTTTTCAATTTCGTAAACGTTGGAATGGATCGAAAAAACGCGAATCTCCGTCTCAAGAACACACGTGCGACGCAATCCCGTGACATTTAGCGATTTAGGTCACAAGGCGTGATTCGCTACAAGACATTGTTTTGCTACGCTTAGAAAAGTTTATAAGCACGGATTTTTGCTGAGGGTAGAAAAGACTATAAAATGTAGTTTTTGTTGGGTGTAGGAAAAGTCTAAAACAGTAGGCAAATTTTTGCTAAGCTTAAAAAAGTTTATAAAATACAGCTTTATTGAGTTAAGCCGCACGACTTCCTACTGCTCCTAAAACCCGCTAAATGGTAATCGCGTTGCATAATTCATACGATTCTACATGAAACAACTCACTGAAGACGCAGTTTTCATTCTTGTGCACAGGGTTCGATTCCAAGGTCAGGTGTGAAATAATACACTTGTTCATCTTTTGTTGAGCACGCATGAACACAATGAAAAGCACTTTTTTTTTTTTTTTATTCTACACTAAGTCAAAATAGTTAAAAAAACAAATTACGAAAAATAAACTTTTAAATAAAATACCACAACGCTGCGGCAAATTAAGCAATTGTTTCTTTCCATATTCATTAGCTGGTTCGTACAGCTTTCGCAGGTTGAAATATGTCCACAAAATGCCGCCGCATGATTTGCTTCTTCCACGAGGCATATGACACAAGGATGGAGGAGAGGTTCTTCAACATTCTCCTCTGCATGTGCCTCGACTTGCTCCTCTTCAGGTTCTTGTTCCGCCGCGGGTGGGGGGTTCAGATCCTGCAGCGCTGGGAGCGGTTCGTGTGCTGGGGGGTTTGGTGGTTCGTCCTCCACCATCACCATGTATAGATACCCTGGTTCCAAGATTCCAAAAACCTCATCGAAGATACTGAAAATGTAAAATAGTATTACTATTCTGAAAGACAGTTCGCTATTCGCGTTAGTTTTTACACCCATTCTAAAGAATTCTAATCATAAACCTTTTATGAGTGGAGTATGTTTTTCTACACAATTTTACAGCTAGGTAGGAATAGAGGTCTTGCTGAATTTTTACACCCATTCTAACAGTGAAGAGATTTGCTTTATTTGGATTTTATTCTCGAGGTATTTTTCAATTTCACGTCGGAATCAGACTTCTCAACATTGGAACAACACGGTAAGCCGTTCATAAAACGATACACTAAAACTGAACTTCGAAATTAAAGCTTTAAAAAAAGTGTTCAAGTTGAAAGTATTTTTTGCTCGATTGCCAATCAGAATCGTATGGACTGCATGTTCTTAATGTTTCATAACTACACTATTCTGTGATAGAGTTGTTGTAAAACAAAGCGCAAGTTTAGAACTGTACTATTCGATGCTTTTCAGTAAATATAAAGCAGCTCTCCCAAAGCGAGCCTTCATTTGTAATATTGGTAACATGACGACGCTTATTAAGACTGTCGATTTTGAACTGCGATATTTTGAAAACGACAAAATGTAGAAAGTTCTTGTTGGGAAAGCGTTTGTAGACCCCCAACGCATTGTAAATATTCTATAGCAGTTATTGTTGCACCGTTAATTTGGTTTTTCTGGTGCGGATTTTTGAGCTGGCTTAACAAACGTTTCAAAATTAAGGTTCATACCGTAAGCTGTGGGAACTAGTAAGGTCTCTTTTTTTGCTGATTCTACTTCTAGCTTCTCTACAAAAACAACCCAAAGCTAACCCACACTCTGAAAGAAACTCGAAAAAAAAAGCCATTAACCTCGTTTGAACTCTATATTTTAAAACCATTCGCTTCCTAATTCAGAATTTGTTACCCAAAATACTTGGTTTGTAGCCCCTAGACAACGATAAAGAGCCAAGTTAGACAGCGTTTATCTTTGTGCACCTTTCACCAAAAACTTTCTCGCAAACGCTTTTTATTTTTCGCTAAACGATAAAGACATTTAGTACTATGTTGATTAACTGTCTTAAAAGTTTTCAAAGAGTCAATTACAAACTTACTTTCGTCGTTCCATTGTGACTCGTTTTCAACTCGAAATCGGTTCTTGTCTTCAACGTATCTCGAGGGTGTGTACTCTCAAAAGTGAGGTGATTGAAAACAAATTCGAGCGTTTTAGTACGAGTCGGGTCTTTTTTTTTTCTAGCCCTCCCCCCCTCCTTTAGACCACGCAAGTTAGTTTTTAAGTTTGTTTATTATGCAATTTTAACACGCTTCAAGACGACGCATAGCGCCAACTAAAACAACTGGCGTGTTTCCGTTTGAAAACTTTCAAGCATACCTTCATTTGCAGCACAAATTTGAAACGGTTATAGAAAAAACAAAAACAGATTAAAGGTGTTAATAAATCGCGAATAAACAGTGTGAATATAATCAGTTGCCATTTCCTAAAGCCCGACCAAAACTCGTTGGTAAATGCATACAAAAACAACAGCTGCAGTGAAAAGACGTTGCGAAATTGCTCAACAAAAGAAGCGAGTGACGTCAGCATAGCGAAAAGAGTGTTTTCGATTGTTAAAAAAACTACATGCGCAGAATAAAGAAAAATACTCAAAACCAGAATAAATAAATAGATTAAAACACTGCACAACAATACTCGAAACAATTCATATATCTAGAGGAGCGGTGTGGACATAATCGTTCAAAACCTTGCGTTTGCAATAAAAAGAAGATAAACCTCTTTTTTCTTGTTTATAGGTGAACACGTTGTGATTTCGGGTTTGAAAGCCTTGATTGCTGATGTAGTGCGGTTGATTGATCTCTAACACGCGTAAATAGTGATCAAAGGTTAAAGGATTTTGTTTAATCGACACTCCTTTGGATACTTGTTTCACCTGAGGACCGGATGCCAGGTAACTTTTACAGGTTAAAGCCACAATTTTCTCCCCCTCCCACTCGAGTTTAAATTTTCCCCCAACTCTTTTTTGAAAAACAAAATATTCTAGACAGCAAGGAGGAGGGTTCCACAAATCTCCAGAAACTTTGGTTTCAACATATTCGTTTAGGTGACGATCGCACACTTCGGTGGGGACCCAGTCGCGTTTTTCAGTAAAATAAGCCCTTCTTAATTCCTCTGGAACACATTCGTCAAAAGAGTCTCTGCTGATTGCGCAATACACGGAGTCTGTGTCGGATTCGACGATTTCGATATGGCGGTCCGGGATGTATTGTTTGATAAATAAATAATAGAATTTTAACATGTGTAATTTGGCGTTCATGTAGACGTTTAGACCGATTTGGATGGGTAGATCGTTAAGGACATGTTTCTTTAAGCACTTCACCTCGTAAAAATTCTCTGAAATGACGTCCAAGTGATTAAAATAGGGCGAGTTGATGACGTCATTAATTGTGCTGTCATCGTGATACGTCACATCGCGATGGGCGTGTTTGTTGAGAAGGGAAGCACTGTATAGACTGTTTCCAATTAATTTACTAGTCATGGCCAAAACCGTTTTCGAAGAATCCGAGTCAGCCGTCCTCCGATCCTGAGCTATTTGAAGAGCCAAGGCCTCGAAACACTTGCTGGGGTAAAATTGGACGAATTCATAAATGCGAGTAATTTTGAGACCCAGATCCAAATAAAATTTAGCCATTTCCGAGTTGATGAGAATGTTTTTGCCAAAGTAACTGCTGATGAGGTATCGCTGTGGTTTTTTAAGGTAGCCGTGTTCCTGTGCAATTTTTGCCATATAAGGACCAATGTCAGCTCTTGATACGTCAGTGTTTTTGATGATCGGTGGAAAATCGGCAAGTTTTTCTTTGAGATGGTCGGGGGTTTCAATGTCGACAAAAAGGAAACCGTAGAGGGAGCCATCTTGGATTCCTTCCAAAATTTTTTGATAATTTAATTGATAACGGGGTTGCACTGCTTTCAAGGTTTTAATGTAAGCCGCTACTTGTGGATCCTTTTTCATTTTATACCACTCGCATCCTCGGATTCGCCTGACTGAATATCCGGCATCTCGTAATTTTTTTGTGTTTTCTACAGTAGCTTTGCGGATATCCTCGTGTCTTTTCCCGTTCAAAGGATGAAATTCTTCCAAACTACCGTCAGCATTACGATTTATGGAGCATACATCACAGGAATGGAAAAAACAACCATCGAATTGTAGGACCTCGTTGGTTTCTTTGATGAAGCCGTCGATTGGAATGCTTTGATCCGTGAGTCTCTTTTCCCCTTTGTTAAACTTATGCTGAATAAATTTGTTTTCTTTGTGAGAAATCCAGCTCAGCCATTGGTACGCAGCAAGTCCATATTTGGAGCAAGGGTCGGGTTTGAAATTTTCCGATTCCTTGTAGCGCACAAAATATCCTGTGGGGTTTTCTTGCTGGATGGCAAACAAGTATAATGCGTTAGCATCGACTCCTAAACATTTTCGACAGGTCTCTGGGTCTTTGATTTGGTGGGGTCTAATTTTGGTTTCGCCTGCAATGGCTAATCTCGAACACACGATTGAGAGACCACCAGTTAACTGAGATCGTAAAGCTTGATACAAATCGGCATGTCTCTTTGGGAAAAGACAAAAGAACGAATCCGGCTCCATTTCTTTTAACATTTTTAACCTGGCAGCACCGCTGACAGAGAAGCTGCTTTTAAAAATATCAAGCCCGTCATTTAGGTACGGTCTGCGCAGTTTTAAAACGGCTTCAACAAACGGGACCACATCTTGCTTATTGTAGAATATTAACAGATCTTTTAAAGTCCTCCAGCCTTCCCTTTCCCAGGTTCGAACCACTAGGTCGTAGTCTTGCGCAGAGATGTTAGATTTTTGAAGTGAAGAATAAAAGCATTCGTGGGGAGGGACAGCGGGATAGTTTAACTTTTCAATACTATCTACAAACTCGTAAGGAAAATAAAATTTTTGTTCTTCACAACCGAAGGCTGACAAGAATTTTTTGTATGAATAACCAGGGGCTAAATAGTTCTTGATGTCGAGAAAGCGCAGCTTTTCTGTTTTCAAACACAAGTAGGTGTTAGCTCTCTTGATCACGAAATCTATTTTGTTGTGCAATTGTTTAACAATAAGAGGCTTGATTAAGTTCAAATCGTATCGCCCGCTGTTAAAACCAAGCACGATCAACTCTTTGTTATGCTGGTCAAATTGTTTTAACAGATTTTCACTTCTGCAATTTGGGTGGTCTTTCAAAGCGTCATAAACGTAGCTAAATTTCTTTTTCAGAATTTCGTATGCCGATTCTGAGATCGCCTCCATACGACGAAGCATGTCTTGAACCAAAGTCTCGGAATCGCCATTGGAAACAAAACAAACCGCCTCTTCATGTCCAGGCACGTTACTCGCAATTGCCACGCTAAGGGGAACGTGGCGTGCCTCAAACGTCAGCATTTCACTGTTTTTAGGGAGGTTATTGCGATCAAAAAAAGATTCAAAATCGTAGCAGGCAAAAAAAGGGTAATAGCGATCTTTTTGGGGAACAAAAACATTAATTTCCTCCAGCTTTTGAAAGATTGTCGGAGTGGCCTTGTAAATTCCGCCAGGATACGATTCGCGGACCCCAGCAGTGCACTTCTTACAATGACGTAAATAATGATTCCTGCCATACCATAGTTTTGTACAGGTTTTGCATTGGAATACTGAGCAATACAGGTCAAAGTCTTTGATGAGACTAAGGTGATTTTGATACATGTTTAGTTTTAACGTTTCACCATATATCATACGAGATCGCTGCACCAAACTCGCTACACGATCCTTTAATGTATACACAACAATATTGAGACTAAATAAGTCTTCAATCTCGGGGAGATGCTCCAAACAAACACCATTGAAATTATCACCAAAATTCGATCGGTATACAGTGAATAACTCGTGAGCGGCTCTTTCACAATATCGTGGGCTAGCGCCTTTAAAAATTGCGAGACAACGAAAAGGGCATAAATTTTCATTACCGGATACGTTGACTAAACCACGATTATATGTGATAAAATCTGGTAATTGACACTGGGCGCCAAGTGGTGCATTTTGGAGTTTGTTCACAAAAAATGTAACGTTTGTGATTCGTACAATTCGCCATTTTGTATCAGGTCGAGTAATATTTGCGAGAAAATCTTGTTCTGTAAGATTTTTTAGCCAGCTAATGAGTTCTGAGCCAGTGGAAATCAGCATCGCAGTGTCTAGCATCAAATTATTGTTTGAGACATGATAATAACGAAACTCTTTAGTGTCGACGTCTCTCAACACGTACCCAAAACCGTAATTAATTTTAAACCGGTTTTTTCGATATCTCATGATAGAAGCTGCAATGTTTTCAATCAAATCTTGTAAGTCGCGATCAAAATAAAAATTAAATACATTTTGCACTGTACCTCGACGTATGAAAGTGCGAATTGAACTCCAGTACAATCGCATGAAGGTCGCTAATTCTACATCGTCTTCCATTAATCGTTCGTTTTCTTGTACTTCAAGTTCACGCCAATTGCGTTTGGTTGGTTGCGGTCGTTTTATTTTCAGACTTTTCCTTTTCCTTACAGGAATCGGTTGGCATTCTTCTACTTCACCCGCAGGGGTCTTTTCCTCGGCTGGCGTTCGGTCTTCCACCGCAACTGAGAGAGGAGGGCTACGTCGTGCTGCTGACTGGTTTTCTTCAACGACGCTTGATGGTTGGCTGCTTGTGAGCTGCATTATTTGAGGTTGTGTCGGTGGGGCGTCTCGAACTGCAGGGTATGCAGTAGGAACAGCTTTCTGATGGTTGGACTCTGCGTCTAGTCTAGCTTTCTTTGGAGGAGGTTCACAAGAATGATTTGCGAGTTCTAGAAGGGAATCGAACCGGTTTTTACATTTTGAGCATCTACAGCAAGTCGCTTTGTGTCTGTTAAAATTGCTTTGGTTGGAATAAGTTTTTTGACATTTCGAACATTTTAAAGAGTGTGCCGCTTTAATATGGCCTTGAAACACTATCTTATCTTGGAATTTGGTGTTGCATATGTTGCAAAGAAAACCGTCCTTGGGGTGAAGTGTCCTTTCGTGTCTTTTTAAATCATCGTGTCGAGAAAATTTTTTGCTGCATGAACTACACTGCAACTGTTGCTCTCCATGCACAGTTCGAATATGACGTAATAAATCGTCTTTCCGTAAAAATTCTAGCGCGCATATATCACACTGAAACATTTTGAATGAAACCGCAGCGTTCTATTCGCTTTATATAGTCGCTGTTGCGCCATGCAAACAAATTTTAATCTGGTTAGTGAATTTGCGACAGACCAGGTGGGCGCTGGTCCTAACACCGGTCCATGACCTAAGGTTGGCAGACCTATTGTACAACGCTCTTTGAAAAGCTTTTGAAAATTTCGCAAGTGAATAAACGGGAATTTCCCCGAAGAGGGGATTCCCCAAAAACTCGCTACGATCAGACGCAGTTAGCGATTCCAATTAGAGTCTTAATTCTAATCTGATTAGCACAAGCAGATGAAAAGAGTTTGTAAAGGTGATTTCACAACGGACCAGATGGCCCATACCTTTACACTTTAACCTCAAATTTAAAGCTCTTGACTCACCACCTTTGGTGGTTCGGTTCTTAGGTAAGTTTTACTGATTTTAGACTCACCACCTTCGGTGGTTCGGCTCTTAGGTAAGTTTTACTGATTTTAGACTCACCACCTTCGGTGGTTCGGTTCCCAGGTAAGCCTTACTAATTTTAAACTCACCACCTTCGGTGGTTCGGCAAACTTTAGACTTACCACCTTGGGTGGTTCGGTTCTTAGGGAGGTTTTACTAATTTTAGACTCACCAACTTCGGTGGTTCGATTCTTAGAAAAGTCAATTTTTTAAACTTTAGGGTTTTGGCCGCATTCCTTTGCTGAAGTAGTAGTCCGCATTTTTTGGATCCGCCGCACTCCGCCGTCCCGCCGCAATCCGCCGCCGCCGCAATCACGTGAAATCAACCCTTCTCTACTACTTATGATCATTGTAGAGCTTGATCAAAAAAAAGGTGATCAATTTGCACCCTCTTCTTTTCAGAAAAAGAATATCGAGAGGCTTTAAATATGGTATGGACCCCAGCAGCATTTGAGCATAAATTTACCACACTATTGTCATTCCATTTGCAAACGAGGACGTCGTTTTCAGTTTTGAAATTGAGCTTTCCACGTCCTTGCGTTTTCAAAGCATCGTTTGAGGTCAGTGGACATTTTTCAGTCCTGTTTTCACGAATTGTACCAGTTGCTTTTACTAATTTGTCTTTTGGCGTAGCAACGACTTTCACACTATTGAAGAAGTTATCATAACATTGGTGAAAAAAATTTCTACCACATCCGGATAGAACATCTGCAAAATGGCTGACAAGATTTCCTCCATGTTCTAATCCGTTATTTTACAGTCAATATGATGCTGATTTTTCTTGATACGGATCAAACCAAATCAAGTATCCCAGCCGCCTAGTTCCACACCAAATTTTAAAACCAAAACGTATCGGTTTAACTCTCAAAAACTGCTTACATCCATGGCGTCCGTAATATTCACGCATTGATTCGTCAAAAACTGTAAAATTCTTCTTTTGGTGAGTGACGTTGGAACTTTTAATTCAAAAGTTTTATTAGATATCTGAGTTTTTCAAATTTATCTTCTTCATCTAAGCAGTTGCTAACAGCTAAATAAAAGTTGATAAAAATTGCCTTAAATTTGTCTCTTCTCATAGCATTAGTAAAAAGGTCGTGATGCGTGTCGCTAACATTTTCCCAGTAAAGTCTTCGTCTTGCTGGAGCAAGGTACTCGGATAAAAATAATATGGCAATAAAACATTTTATTTCATGGTTATCAACAGTCAAGTTTCGATTTTTTTTGGGAAGCATACCGATTGTTTTTATTTACAATTAAATTCAAAACTTTATCATCAAAAAATAGTTCAAAATATCCTTTGGAGGTCAAGTTTTTGTTTCGTAATTCTTCAATTTTGTCATCATCTGACGCCCACTCTGGCAACTTACTTTTCAGATCTGTTTTGACCCAGTCTCGTTTTGGCTAGTCAGTTTGCTTCTTTTGTTTGTTTGGTGGCCCCTTTGGCTTTTCAGTATTTTTGACATTTTTACAATTGCTATCATCAATTAGAGCTGGGGCTAAAAGCATGCTCCCAGCTAAATTGTTAATTGTTTCTGCTCCATCCTCATCTCCTGAGTCTTTGTCTAAAGTATATCCTGTGGAATTTGTTGGTGGAAGTACAGTTACCGAAAATTGGTCATCTTTACTGCGGTAGGGGAAAGCATTTTCCTCTGCTAAATCTAATATTCTACTCAATAATGTAGGGTTTTATTTCTACAATTACCATAAAAACGTAAAGATTTCATCTAGAAAAAAAATATGATCAGTATTACATTTTGGTCACCTACATTCGTACTCGAAATATTGAAAACAATCACGCACCATAACTTATTTTTTATAAACAAAATTCTGCCTTTGTCTACGGCTTTTCTGACAAAAACTTTTCTGATCAAACTTTTTTGTCTCAAATTTTCTAACACTCTTTGCGAAAAATCGTAAACTATTAATGAAAGCAAGAAGACCGAATGTGATATAAAGAGATTTATATTATATAGGAGAGCTGATTACAAGTGATTAGACGAGTAGGCGTCAATGATTAGGGTTAAATTGATGGCTTCTATGGCGGAAAGATGAAAGGCGGTGCTTTCTTTGGCAAGACTGATAAACTTGTTGATGCTGAGCGCAGGTGGGATTAAAAAAAAAAGGAGCGCAATAGCAGAATCAGATGAAAGGGCTTGATCAGAAGATTTGCAAGCACGTACTTGCATGTCTTATTTATCTATTAAAAAATTTAATTATATATTTGATTGTTTTAGTAAATGCAATAGCGTGGGATCGCTGCTGGAGATTATGGTTTGTAGCGCGTGAGAATCGCGGCTTGCAAACTCTACTTGAACATACTGTACGCTGTATGGCAGCGACGCACATTTTGCTATCACGTGTGCCTAGCGACCTATATATAGGACGCCAATATTTCAAATAAAACTTCTCGAAAACTATAAGTTCAGAAAAATTTTAACATTTACCATAGAACAGGAAAATTACTAATAAATAAATATACTTAAAAATTTTTTCGGTATTTCTGTGGAAATGCGTAGTCATTGGCTCAACTCTATATGCACTCTCAAGATTTTCAAAGAAGCGAAATCAGGTGAATTTCAAAAAGGCGTCACGTCTCAACTGATAAATCAATTAAAAAAAAAACTACTGTGATATGTACCAAATTTACTCATAAACGTAGTCCAACTTCAGCTACAGTATATTCAAAAATATAATATACATATAGGCACAAAAGGCACAAATGGGATATCAATTTCCTCATTTTTAAAAAGCAGTCAAATGTATTCAATTTTATTCCTTTACTTTTGCAGCATAAACCGATGAGCGGTTGAGTGAATAGAGCATTTGCTACTGAAACGGTAGACTCGGGTTCGATTCTAAGGCGGGTTAAACCAAAAACTAAAAAAATTATTAGTTGCAGATTCCCTGCTTGACGTTCAGCAATAAAAAGGAACAGTGTGAAGCCTCCGTTGCAGTGCCATTTGGGCCTTCCCCCTAACGACTGCTTGTTGCCCCGATTTCAGCTTACTCAAATATTTTTTGGAACGTCACGTAAAGACAAAACAATAGACAATTAAGGAAAAAGGAATAATAACGTTCAAAACCTCGTTTGGCGTTTTTTTTTTCGATTCTCTCCGCTATTGCTGGCAACCAACTGCTGCAACGTAATTGTGATGCAGTAATACGTCTTATTAACATGATGCACATTCTTCCGTTTATGCTTATTGGATATTCCTTGAGTTTGCGCCTACCTATTTCATTAACGTCATCTATCAGGCTATCATCAAGTAATGTTAGGCTATTGCAGGATATCTCTGGGATAGTTATGTCATTAGTAGTTATGTCATTAGCATATGCAATTGGAGCTACCAGAGGGGGCCTACCGGGCTTTAGCCCACCCAAGGCAAGTCACTCTGAACATTAAACCTACAGCGAGTACAAGTGTTGAACGTGTTTTGGACTTTACCTGCAAGTAAGAGGGCTGAATAGGGTGGAAAATTCATTCTTTTTGATAAATTTAGAATTTTAGCAATATAGTTCTTTAAAATGGCTTTAAAAACGTGCGAAATGTGATTCAAATGGCCCTAACATGGCTAATGTGTGCCGCAAAATCTCGAAATCGCCCAGTGAATGGGAGGTTTGCCCCAAACACCCAGACTGTGATACGCTTCAGTGGTATCTTTACATCTCCCAGAAAAACATTTTCCTGAACATTTTTTTTTTCAGAATTAACATCTGTCACAAATCACACTTGCCAGAACGAAACTTGCGTGAAATTACATCTGCCAGAATGAGCATTTGTCTGAATGTATTGTCAGAATGAACACTTGCCTGAAATTACACTTGCCAGAATGTATATTTGGCCCAATGGACATTTTTCCGAAAACCTATTTTCCAGAATTGGCACTTGCCAGAATGCACATTTGACCGAATGGATTTCCGGAGCACCTATTTTCCAAATTGTTCATTTGACAGAATGTACATTTGGCCGAATGGACATTTCCCGGAAAATCTATTTACCAGAATTGACATTTGACAGAATTTACATTTGGCCGAATGGACATTTCCCCGAAAACCTATTTTCCAGAATTTACATTTGCCAGAATTTGCATTTGGCCGAATGGACATTTCCCTGAAAACCTATTTTCCAGAATTGACACTTGCCAGAATGTACATTTGGCCAAATGTAAATAGAAAACTCATTTTCCAGAAATTACGCTTACCAGAATTTACATTTGGCCGAAATCACATTTACCCGAAAACTTATTTTTCTGAAATTACATTTCCTCAAAAATTCATTTTCTAGAAGCTACTTTCATTTGAAAAATTATACTATGTTATTGATTTCTAAGAAAAAGAATAAACTTTCAGTTGAAATCAAGAAACGTTGCGATAACAGTTATCTTAGTGAATGAGAAATAACCTGGCTTAATAATGAATTTGCCATTATAAGGTATGCTTCGAGAGTAATAAAAATTAGCAAATCGATTCAAGCATGTTCAGAAGTTCACTGAGGTAAAACAAGTTTATTTTGACCCAGGTTGCACTATTTGTGGAAGAACCAATAAGTTTTGAGTTGAGGCTGGCTGTTCTTAATTTTTTGCCAATTTGCAGCTTCATTATATGTTCTTAATATTAGTCCTTAAATTCTGAGAATGTTTATGTCAATTTTAACGACCTTATTTTTAAAGCTGTTTTGCTGTTTAATTCCAAACTCCCTGTCAGCTTGAGCAAAGACTTTTTTGCTTTTTTTGCAGCATCGTAAAATTGCAAAAGGAAAAAATACTGTTTTTTTTTAACTTGAAAAATCCAAATATATATGAGTTGCCAGCTTAGTATGAAGCAGCACTCTATAATTTTAGTACCGTTGCAATGTTTAGTTTATAAATACTGGAAAATTAATAAAATTTTATCGCTTTGAATTAGTACAGAATTTACTGATAGCTGCTTTTGAGATTTGAAATTTATTTCCTTTTCGTTTCTAATTTTTTAATTACTGCTGAAGGCTGGCATTATTTTAAAATTTTGAGCAAAAATGAGCCTCGGATTTTTATGAAATATTATTGATATAAAAATACTGTAATTTGTCATGCGTTCGCGACAAAAATTGTAACTGCAGCTGTAAAACGAAGCAGCCAAAATCTACATCAAATATAAAGCCAGCAAAACACCACGTGGTACATTCCTCGGCAAAAGATTTCATTCTTAACCTTATAACACACAAAAACAGCAATGGCGTACATTCCCGCCACCAGCTTCACCGAGTTTTCAGTTCCAATCCACAAAGAAAGCCCCTACTACGGAAAGCTCATTATGATGTCAATTCCCGCCATACACATTTCACGCAATTTAGAATATTTCATCTGCAGTTCATACGAAGGTAATAAGAAGATAAGCGATTTCTTCAGATTACGTTACAATTAAAACGAGCGAGCCTTGCTCTAGCCAAAACAAACCCAATAATGCAGTGTAATGAACAACGTAGAATTAATTGTCTTGTCGAGATTGTCGTGGCAGAGGTAGCTGGACTGTAACTGCATAGGTTAAAAATTCACATGTCCTGCGGTTAAGAATTCTCTGCTGCGTACTTTTGAGCGGAGAGTTTTGAGTTATTATTTGCTTGCAACTAGTCTCCTGCCAATCTTTTGAATTGAACAATTTCACCAATTTAATCATTGGTGTCAGTGAAACATTAATTTTTGCTTTAAATAAGTTTTTCTTCAAAGCGCGTCATATACCTCAAATCAAAATGGCAGTTCCGCACGGTATTTTTTTAAGTCTCAAAATTTATTGATACGAGTATTTCATTGTATTATTGTTAGTTAATGCGTGAAAACGCTCACCTAAAGAGCCCCATAAAAGAAAGACTGTAAGCCATATGCGAGCGTAATAGTCGCGTGAAATTTTAGTTTCGTCTTTTCATACCTGCACTAAGGTCAGTAGCTTAGGCGGGGGGTGTTGCAGTGCCGTCGCTACGAGGAAACCAGGGGCCGTGTCCCCATTTCAGTTTACTCAAAATACTAATTTTGAAACATCACGTAACGACAAGCCAACAGTCAATGATGGAAAAATAAAAATAATAGCGTTCAAAAATAATTAACATAAGACGTTTTCAGATTGTTTGTGGAATTGCTGGCAATCAACTGGTGTACGTAAATGTGACGCAATAACCCAACTTATTACTTTAACACGCCTTCACGGATGTGTCGCGGAAAAGAGATATAAGACTGCAGAACCGTTTCCAATACTTCGTTAGTAATTATGACATGAAGTAATAGGTGAAAAGATTTTTTTCAAAGACCAGCTGTTTTTTAATTTTTGTAGAAAACACTCAAGATTTTTAGGTTGCAGTCAGTGGAGAACCATTGTGAAGGGGCTCAAGCCCCTTTAGCCAAGTCACTTAGAAAATTTAATTTAAAATTACGACCATTTAAACTATTTTAGATTTGACCTGAAGTAAGGAGGGGAGGGGGGCTAAAGGAACTAAGCAATTTGATTCTTTCAAATGTCTTCTTAATATTAGCAATTTAGTTATTCATATACGTATGGCTTCAAAACGAGAGATATGTGATTAAAATGCCGTTAAAATTGCTATTTTTTTGCTGTAAATCACAAAAAACGCCCAGCGGTTGGGGGCTTCGCCCCTAGACCCCTATCAATGACACGTTTGAGTTGAATCAGTTTGTTTGGCATGGGGCCTAAATTAGACAATTTTTGTGCAAAAAAAAACTTTTGGTTTACCTCTCTTCATCAAAATCCTGGTTGCGCTTTTGGTAGCATTCACTGCCACATTTTGATTTTTTAAGCGATTAGGGGCCGCAGACGAAATGACAAAAGAAACATTGCCGGCCTTATAGGTCTCTTTTTTTAGGCATGAAAACAGAATTTTTTAAATCGCGTATAATTTGCAGCCGTACAAGATCTGAAGATCAGTTTTTATATTCAAAAGTTCTGTCTGTTTTATTGCCCCCCCCCCCACTTTTGCCTAGTGCCCCTCACTTCGTTTGCTCCGGCGACGGCACTGGGGTGATGGCTATAGCTCTATGAGACAGCAGTTTTTTGCACTAGAATGGACTCAAAAATTATTTAAATCATTCAATTAAACATTTATGTAAGGGAAACTGATTTGACAGAAAAAAAATACACAACTCAAAAAAACTTTGAAAAATGGCGAAAACAAGCAATCAAATTTGATCGCTTGTTGAAATATGCTGAACATGGGTATTCATCAAAAAAATATTGAAACTCAGAATTTGGCCAGGGGCTATTAAGTATTAGTTAATAACCACTTACTTTTCTCAAATTTCATTAACCACTTCTTTCAAATTTCGTTCTATTTTAGCCCGCTCCCCTCCAATTACCTTTCTCTAAAATATACTCGAAATAGATTACCCCTGGTAAGATTTATTGATATAGAGTTTGATGATTTACCAGCTCGTAAATACGAAAACTGAAGTTTTACCATTGATGACCACCTCCTATACATAGCTCATTTCTGCGACCAGTTTAATGAAGTTTTTTGCATCGCTAACTTTTTATGCCACGTTTTAAGGAATTAATTTTTATCAAAATAGGCCTAACACTAAGTCCGTTTTGTAAGAAGTACAAAATTTTTCATCGAATAGGCGCTCAGCTCCCATACCTCCAATGGCCTCCGAATGGGGGCTCCGCAATCAGACCCCCGAAACAGCCCGCTACCGTAGATTTCTGGCTAACGCGCCTAAGATACTTCAACTATACAACGCTTGTATGCTGATATTTTTGTCAATTTCAGATACCATCGAAATACCGTAATACTACCAATAATCTGAAAACACGTCAAAATGTTATCACAAACTTTGGAAAAATAGCTCGGAAAATGGCACTTATTTTTGTCAAAAACCAAAAAATATTAACCTAAGGTTGTTTGTCAAGATTAGTTACAAGACGTGAGAGACTGCTTTTCTTTGCCCCTTCCATTCTACACGCAACTTAATAATTTGTGAAAATAAACAAGCATAATACTCCTCCTGACGAACCGATTAGGGTAAACCGCCTGTAGTAATTTTTAAATTTTTAATCATTTTAATTTCTAACTGAACTTCTTGCATCGTTAACTGGCCTGGCCCATGTCCATTAATCACTCTGGAAACTGATAAGACAGTGTGCAAGTCAGGCATAATTATATATTTTCGTAATGTATATCCTATGAATAACAAAATTTCGGGCTAATGTGCATAATTTCTGGAAAATAAGCTTTCGGAGAAATGTAGTATCGGCCAAATGTACATTCTGGCAAGTGTCAATTCTGAAAAATAGGTTTTCGGGTAAAATGTCCATTCGGCCAAATGTACATTCTGGCAAGTGTACGTTAAGGGAATTGTACATTCGGGATAATGTCCATTCGGCCAAGTGTTTTTTTTTGAAAATATCCTTTCTAGAAGGTGTTTTTTCGGGAGATGTATGGGATCCTGCTTGAGTTGTAACAGTTTGCTCCGCAAGCCGTCTATATGAGACAAACAACTTCAAGACCTTTGTTTCAACAAAACCCAGTTTTCGCGTGATTCTATTTAAAACATTCTAAGCCCTAAGCCGGCGTTTATCAAACCATGGTTCGCCACGCACATGTGGGTCGCTGAGCTTTTGCGGATGTGTCGCAGAGTAGAGATGTAGATCTACATAAAAATCGTAAGTCGTTATTTTGTTAATATAATTATGACCTGAAACAATACGTGAAATCATTTTTTGTTAAAGGAACAGCTGTTTCTGCTTTTTAAAACACATTTAAGTTTGATTAGGTTTCAGTTACTGCTGCAGATAGATTTCAAGCAATTATGGACCACAGACGAAAACAGCTAAAAAATGCTGCCGGCCTTTTATATTTCTTTTTTAGACATGAGTGCAGAATTTTAAAAATTGCGGATAGTTTGCATCCGCACACAATCAGTTTCACTGTAGAAAAGTTCACTCTATTTTAGCGCCCCCTCACTTTCGGCTAGTGCCTCTTATACGAGTGCATAAAAGACGTCATGAGCATTACAGCGTAGAGGAAGTCAAAAAGTTGGGTAGTTTTGATTGCATTGTACAGAAAAACTCCCAGACAAAATATCCTAAAACTAAAAGAACTCTTTATTTCACTGAGTTCTATAGGACATCCAAGCTTTGTAAAACCAAAATTTACAATCCAAAAAGACGTCATGAAAAAAAACCGTCATGATGAAAAAAACGTCACGAGCACGTTGAAGAAGTCAAAGTTACGTTGTCATGTTTGCCTGTACTAAAACCTGTTTCAAATCCATGATTTCTAAAAGCTTAGTCTTATAATAGGCAGATTTGGGTATTTGACTTCTGCTTCTGCTTTTTGGCAAAAAATCAGCGGTGCGACTGCTTATCGCATGCACTTTATTAAAAAAGCAGGTACGCTACTACAAGCAAAACTACAGCGGGCGCAACCGCTATTTGCTACCGCTACTTTAAAATAAAAATAATCTAATCTAACCTTATTTAAAAAAATAAAAAATGAAATTAGGTTTTTATTTTCTTGATTTGGGCAGAAATGGACTCAGCACCGCTATTTTTTTTATCGTAGTAGCAAAAAGCAGCAGCGCCGCTACTATTTTAGCCTGCAGCTAAAAGCGGCTGTTTTGAACAAAATTACAGGTGTAGGCGACGACCGGACGTTCGAAATCAAGGAATCAAAAACATCTGAGGCCAAAGCTAAGGACAGACTCTTTCAAGGACAGACTTTTTCGAGGCCAAGGGCAAGAACAATCGAGGCCAAGGACACAATTTTGCTAAAAATGTTGGTCAGCAAATTTTTTACTATTTTTAGGCGCGAAAGTGTTCAAGATATTGCATTACGTTTTGTTTTTGATGATAATTCCAAAATAGTAGTTTCTAAAATTAACGAATGTGATTTCAACACTGTTGATGAAATTCTGTAGCAGTATCATGGTAACGAAACAATTAAGGCCTTAAGTCGTGAATGGTAATAATTAAGTTCTAAACGTGGAAATGATCAATTTTAAGCCCTTAACTACATCAGTAAAAGCCCCTTTGCAAATGCTTAGTTTTTCAAATTCCAACACTAACCCTTTGTTTGGTTAAACAACTTTTTGTCACAAAAATTTTTTTAGTGTTATCATAGTTTTTAAATATTACGTAGCAACTATAAAATATCATTGTAACGAACTACAAAAAAGAAACTAAGCTTGCCTGGGATTCTTACAGGACGCGTGCTGCCATGAATCGAGTTCTTCTTTATTCAGAAACAAAGTCCAAAGAACTGGATAACTATACCACGCAAAGCACGGTTTCACATAAATTTGAAAACCGGCAAGCAAAAAATAACTTAAGCCCAGCTGGCTTTACCAAAAAATAAACATTAACAAAACGCACTGCTCAACACAAGTAACGCCATTTTAACACGTCTGACCTTCAGGTCATGAAAAGAAGAATGATTTGAAGAACGCTTGCCATCACGGACAAAAATCGCAAAGCCTTTCTTCTTCATGCATTACGCACAGAGATGAGCACGATCTTGATCTTGAAGATCACATTATCATAATGATCTGATCTTGATCTTGATCTTGAAGATCAATAATGATCTGATCTTGATCTTGATCTTGAAGATCAAGATCACTTTCATTTTTAAATATCGTGTAGGGTAAACATCCCCTAGGCCAGGTTATGTGATATTCTGAAGCTATTTTATGGCTCCGACAAGGACTGAAATCTATACTGAAGTGGAGTGTAATGGAGCGAGCGGAATGGAGTCTAAAAAAATTCTTTTAGTTTACTGTCTATGATCTACGATGTCAATGTCATAAAATATACAATGCATTAAAAAAGATTTTGTTCTTGACCGGTGGGGCGGCCGAAGTGACAGACGTGTCTGGCTTCAATGGCGATCTTGTGCGGGGGACCGCAATCGATCAAATCTAACACAAATTGCTAATTGCCCACCACTGTTGCGACGTTCAATTGTGTGCCCGTGGTGCTTTGGAGCGGAGATTGGCGCCGCAAACTTGCGGCACCCATAAAGGGTATTTAAGCAAGTGTTTGGAAGATTTGATATTTATGATTTGATTTTGTTCTTGAATTTCGTCATTATTGTACAAAACTTGCAAAACTAACCGAAAAGGTATAAACAGTATACAGAGTCTTATAGGCTGAATCAAACCTTTGATTAACAGCCTAAGGCATACTGGTTCTGAATCGACATTTGTCTTTTATTGCATTGAACTATTAGAATTATCTCTTGTAATATTGTGATTACTTTATGTTTTTTGGGAAAAAAAATTGTTTAATGATCTGGTTAATTAGCGATTCTTTGCCTTTCTACTCTCATGTTCATACCTGTAGTCCTAACTATACTGACGAGGAATAAAAGACGAATGTCGATTACAAAACAGTATGCCTTAGGCTGTTAATCAAAGGTTTGATTGTGCCTTTAAGAATCTGTATACTTTCTATAGCTTATTATTAATTTTCTCAGTACATTCTTCTTAATGAGTTAGCCTAAAAGGTTTTTCGCGATTATTGAAACTAGTAAAATAGCTTCAAAAAGTTTGTGAGTGTCAAATGTCTTACTTTATTAGCGAAATGAGCACTGCCATTGCCCATTGATGGTCAATACTGATACAACATTTAAGATTTATAGCTTTCTCCCCCCCTCCCCATCATCACCACTACCTCTCTTTGAGTACTAAAAGTAAAGTGATCTTGATCTTCAAGATCAAAGTGTTTGCGTGATATGATCTTTGATTTTCAAGATCAGATTTTTCGATGATCTGATCTTGATCTTCAAGACCACCAAAAGGTGGTGATCTTGCCCATCTCTGGTTACGCACAGTACTTAAATTGCAGGGAGGACGCGTCCCCCCACCGAGAGTTAGCGTCCCCCCATCGAGATTTAAGTGTCCCCCATCGAGATTTGAGCGCTGGATGATCAAACGAAAAAGACGTAATTCTTCACCAAAGTTGGCGAAAAACCACTTCAATTTCCGGCAAAGATTTTTTTTTCTTTTTTTTTTTTTTCGGTCTTCACCTAACTTTGGCAAAAAAAAACACTTAAATTTCCGACGAAGACCTTTTTTTTGGTGTTCATTCAATTTTGGCGACGAAATTACATGATTTTCACTAAAGTACTTTCGCATGCCAAATGCGTTTGGTCAAGGCTGCAAAAGCGTCCCCCCATGCAAAATTTTACGATTTAAGTACTGGTTACGCATAATGAAAAAGCAAGCTTGATTATATGCGAATTCAAACACGCACAAATTCCAGCGATTTGTAACAAGTTTTGAGCTATTTCCAGCTAAATTATAACAGCTGCAAAAATGCCTAGTAGACCGCGCTCTTCGCGTGAAGGCAAACAAATCAAAAATTCGAAAATGCAATACAGCAAATTAGAATTTAATGCTATGACGTAACAATCATTATCTAGAAGTATTACAAAATACAGTAAATAATTTATGCTTTTAAAAGGAATTGAGGTACCGTACCCGGTATTTGCAAGCTCAAGTCCTTGCAAAAAACTGAGTTTGGAAGGCCGGAAACAAAGTTTCCATGCCTCGGTTGAATATTTCAGTGAATTTTTTTTCAAAAAAAAAGCAATTTTTGTGACTTTTAAACAAGATTACACAATAGATTTTTAAAGCAATTTGAAAAAAGAAAATGATAGTAAAGTCAGATTAAAACACATAAATTTTCCAAATTTTTCCAATTCTAATTTTTAGCCAAGTATTGCTTTAAGTTTAAGTGCACGTGATGTTTCTCTATAGTCTCGCATTTAAACCTATCAATGAATGAGCGAGCACGTTTCGGCCGTCAAAAGATGAATCCTACATACACTTCCCCGAAAAACACCTTTAAGAAATTTTATTTCACCGAAAAACACTTGGCCGACACTGTATTATCCCGAATGTACATTTCCTTGAACGTGCACGTGCCAAAGATACATTTTCCTAAACATGCACTTGCGAGAAATTACATTTGACCGAAAACTTATTTTCCAGAATTTACACTTGTCAAAAGAATTTGCACTTGCCAGAATTAAAATTTGTTCAAAACTACATTTGGCCCAAAACTTATTTTTCCAGCACTTATGCTTGCCAGAAATCACATTTGGTCGAAATTGCATTTCCTCGAAACCTTATTTTTCAGAAATTATGCATATACTCAACCCAAAATTTCATTTGATAGAAGGAAATTTCATTTGGCGGAATTTACATTGCGTAGAATTTATAGACTTATTTATCTTTACAAATTAACCCTTAAGCTACGGGTAGAGTAGAATCGGTAAAGGAAGACATTCTGGTAGGTCACGTGGAGTGGGAGGATGGACCAAAAAACTGTCCAGTTTTTGAGTTCCTATTACTTTTAAGTGGCTTAAACTTGACAATTAAAACTCAGCAAATTTATTGGGCATAATGAGAACAATTTATTTCGCAAAACTTGATGGTTTTAACACTTTGGCGCAACGAGATATTGCCCCAACACTATAAGTATCTTGTTTTCACCCAAACATTTTTGCACGTGTAAATGGAAAGTGCTCGGTTCAAATCCCAAGTGGGCGATTAGTTGCTGCAATCATTTTTGAAATCGAAATATCTTTTAGCGTTAGACAAAATCATGTTCTTTTTTTCGCTAGGCATTTCGTACAATAAGAGGGTCTGGAGTTTCATTTTCCAATTATGATTATTTCTGTATTTCGGTTTTAATCCACTTTACAGCAGAATTTAGGTTATATTTTTTTTGTCACTGTAACTAAAGGAAAAATCAATGAGGGCTGATAAGCCACAACAAAGCAATTATATCAAAAATAAGCTACAGTTTTTCAAAGCGTATTATATTGTAACAATTACAGTAATTTATGCATATTAGTGATATTACAGTATTTCTGTTCTAATCGCATATTTATCCTTTCGCCACCCGACAGCGTCAATGCTAAATGTTGGATGATCCGCACACTTTTTGCTGTTACAGTATAGTCGAAGGACACCGCAGTATGATCAGCAGTTTTAACCCTGGTTATGCGACCAATATCGTCGTAAAACCAATCCTTTATGCGTTTAACCATACCAACACCCGGGTTCTGTAAGCAAGTTTTGTCTGGCTGGGCTAACGTTTAAACAACATTTTTTAAAATTCAAGTACGGCTGGTAGGTCAAACAATAACGCATGGGACAAAACTAGAAACGGATCGAAATACAAGGGTTCGACTCATGGTTTGTTCAAATCAGACAATGTTGCCTACATCTCGGCCAATGCTTCAAAGTTTTTTCGAAAAAAGCTCGGTATCCCAGGCGCAACATACCCAGAAATGGCTGCTAAAATAATCAGGCTTAAGTAAGCAGTTGCACAAAAAAAACGGCAAAAAGCACTTCTAGCAAAATGACTGAGCCACAAAAACTTAATATACTCAAAAATACTATACCAATGCGTCAACCGAGGGTCTATGCCCGTGCGTTAACCTACCGAAGCTTTACGATTTTCGTTTTGGCCCTTGCAAAAATACTCAATGTTAAAAAGCAACTCATAAATGTCGTGAGTAAATAATTGAAGTCGTCTAGGTTGAGAAGCGGAATCGTTTATGACTTTGTTTGTGATTCCTTGCATATTTTCTTTAACTTTGTTTCGGTGCGCGCTAATCATACTCAGTCCACTTGAGCAATCTTCTCCAGTGGTTGTTCGTAGCCAAGTTTTCACACGCCTCAGACAGTGCAAGTAGCAGATGGCAAAGTTAAAGCAATAACAGTGCATAGTGAAACAGCAGGATAGAACTTACAGTATCAAATTAATATTTCATCCAACGACCTGCTTTTAATATTTTTAAGTTCGTTTGAATGCTACCACATATTATTTACCACTTGAGGGCTCCGATGCAAAAGTTTTCAATCTTATGGGTATATGGTCATTATGCTCTGCTTCGGCTTTAAAATCTGCTTTCGACAAAGTAACTGCTTGCTCATGTAGGATATAACATTAACAAGCGACCAGGCACACAATTGAAAGCGTAAATTATTATTCGCAAACCATAAACTTAAATTATTTACAAAATAAAATATTTTGTTGGTAAGGTAGCACCTTGACATTTTTCTAATGCGCAGACCAGGGCTCAAAAGAAACGAAACGATCGGTGGTAATTGACATGGTATCGTAATATCAGATCTTATTCAAGTACTCGCAGCATCATTTGTGAAAATCCAGGGGACATGCCCCCCCTTGCCTACGCCTATGCTCATGTGTCAACAAGTTTTCAAATTATGAAACTCGGTTTGGATTCTTTATTTTCCTTGGGGTTTTTACTCCTAGTTTCGTAACGTAAATTGTCAAACTTCATTGTGTAAACGCTTTGACACAAAAACTTCAAATACATGATGTCTGTTGTGTGGGATTAAGGTAAGTCGTGAAACAGCTGCAACGCTTAAATTGGGCAAGAACTTTATAGTTTTGCCTGGACTTTCTTCTTTTTTCTGCGTTTCAGGTTTGAAAACCTAAAAAATTGCAGGTTTCCAAATTAGTTTTTGCTACTTTTGACCGTTCACACATGCGTAAAGTTTCGCTCCTCGTCATCAAAACCGCTATATGTAAAGGCTTCTTTTCTCAAGTGCTAACGCGACAATTTTAATTTCCAGGTGCGAAACCTAGTTGTCAAACGTATAATGTAAACGCAGCGTTAGCCTCCTACGAAACTATTTTATTTTATTTGGAAAAATTATCCAGTCTCGAGACTAATTATAAGCTACGAGACCGAGACCACAATTGTTTGTGACTAAGACTGAGACCGGTATGAAAAAGCCAAAACCAAGACTGAGACCAAGATCACAAAGATCGGTTTCGAGACTTACAGCCCTACCTATTGCCGGTATAAAAGGGCAGTATTGGTAAGCTACCGTACGTATTAGTAGTAAACTAGTAAAGATTAGACTTTACAGCTTTTAAAAATCTACATTCTAGCCAACCGGTAGGCTACCTGACTAGTGGTAAGCTAAAAGGCCCAGGAGCTATGCTTTGTTGCATGCTTTTTGAAGATTGGTAATAAATAGTGATAAGTCTATTTCATCAAAAATTTTAAGTTAGAAGAAATAAAACAAAGACAAAGAGTATTCACTTGCACATTTGTAGCGTTGACCACTCTAATCCATTAAAGGAAAGTACCCCAAATATGAAAATATCTGGAATCTATGCAGTTATACTCTAACTCTAACATTTTAAGCAAAGCAATTTTACTTCTCTAACGTTATCGCTACATCCACGCGAGCGACATCTAGTGGATGATTCAAAAATTATTCAAAAAAAAAGGCTTGATTGCCACAAATAGCAAAAAAATGTAAATATCTTTTGATGAACAAAACACAAAAAAACGCAAGTTTGTTTTTTGGAGCAACAAATGAGTTAAATTTAGACCTCATTATTTCTTTAAGGAAGCAATTGAGTCGAAATGAAGTTTTGCGAAAAAAGGACGTTAAAGTTATGAAGAGCTTCATAGATAGAAAAAGACTGTGCTGAGAAAACTGAGGAGGCCTCATAGTTGACCTGCTCCGGCCCAAATGCAATTAATGGGTATTTTTTGCCGCACATTTCAGTCTTTCACCCCTATTAAACCAGATAAACTTAGAATTGTGTTTGATTTGGCAGTAAAAAGTATGAGTGTGTCATTGAATGATATGCTGGTGCAGAGTCCAGATTCAATGTAAAGTATGTTAGGGATGCTTGTCATGCTCAGGGTAGAATTTGCTGCTCCAGTTGATGACATTCGTCTACTACATAAAAGATTTGTTCCACCAGGTTAAGGTTGATGACCTTAAAGATACTGTAATAATTTTTTGAAATTTTTATTGGGGTCTAAAGGAGACTTATCTAAAGAATCCGAAGTGTATATTATGTCGATGCGTTTTTTGGGGGCTACTAGTACTACCTCTCCTAGTCTGCAGTTGTTCTTCATTTTATCTCCAACAAGCAGCTGCGTAGTTCCCAGATGCGTAGTTACAAGATGTTCTTGATGTCATTGAAATATTGAGCACTGTTTTTACGTCGATGATTGTTTAGTATCGGTTTCCACTGAGACTCAGGCACTTAATGTGATGGGAGATTTGAAATCACTTAGCGTTGTCTAAACGTGGCTCTCATTTCACTAAATTAAGTCAGAAGTCTGGTAGTGGACGTCAAACAAAAAAAAGTGAGGTGGAGAGTGAGAATTGGTCTGAGGTGGCTAAAATGCAGCTTTTAGAGGAACCAGTAAAAGAAACAATTTTTGCTGTTCAGTGGGATATTTCATCGGATGAGTTTCAGATGAAGGTGCTGATTCCTGATAAGCCTTAATTACAAGACGCCGGATGTTGTCTATGACTTATTTTTGTTTGCGATCCGTTGGAGTTAGTGGCACCGGTGTTAATGAAAACCAGGTAGCTTCTTGGAGAACTGGTTGAAATTGACTGGATTAATGAACTATTTGACAACCAGACGTTGCAGAGCAGCGATAGATTTCTTCTCTGCGGCATTTGAAGGTGCTGCGCTCTCTATCTACTGATCGGCTTTTTGTCGTTTTGTCTTCAGACGTAGAGGAGTCAGCCACTTGTATAAAAACTTGACGGGGAGATGAGAGGAGCTTTTCTTTTTTTTTTTTTGTCGCAAAAGAAGATTGATTCGAGTTTTAATACTCCCCTGGCAAGTCAGTCAGGCAGATGCTGAGAAAGTCTGAATCGGTCGGTCCTAAGAGTTTTGGCATCATTTTTACCCCAGGAAACCTTTAGTTAGAAGGGTTTGGTGACATCTGGTATTGCTTGAACGACTACAGGAGTTAAATCAATTTTTGAGCAAATTTAGTGCCTGTAGCACATGCACTAATGATTTGCAGTAGTGCACTAATGACATGCACGGGCATTAATACTGTGCACTAATGACATGCACAGGCATTAATGTTGTGGACTAATGACATGCACGTACACTAATGATGTGTTTCATCATGTATTACCAGTGGTGTAAAAAGTACTCGAAACTTGTACTCAAGTAAAAGTTTCGTTACTGACAAAAAAACTACTTGAAGTAAAGTACAAAGTACTGATCAAAAAAGTACTTGAGTAAAAGTAAAAAAGTAGTCATTTTAAAACTACTTAAATAGAAGTATTTCTGAAAGTATTCAGGCAAAATAAACAAACTATTCAATTGACATATATGACAACTGGTGGACTACCTTCAAATCACTGCCACAAGCGCTTAATTTTCTACCCCCCACTATCTCAAGAAGTCATGAAATATAAATGTGCAGGTTTTTTGTTACTATATTCAAGGAATCAATTTATAAAATATTTGCTCAAATACTCATTCACTGCCATTGTTGAATTTATATGCTAAAAAGCATAGGTGGGCACAAGTCCGTTAATCGTTAATCCTTTAATAACGAAGCTAACTTTTTCATTAACTCGTTAATCCGTTAAAAAGTTTTTTCATGTTAACGGACTAAATTAACTTCCGTTAAGTGCTGTTAACGGACTAAAGTAATTTCCGTTAAGTTCTGTTAACTTGTGTTAAGGTTTTTATCGTTAATATCTTGCAGCTTCGTTGTGCATTTGAACTTGTTTTTTGTCTTGAAATTAGATTAGACTGTAAAATGTAACTTTCAAAACACAAAAAGACCACCATAGCAATAAATATTCCCTTACAATCAGCTCAACAGCGTCAATACGTGTTCTAGAAGCGAGTGAATAAAACGAAATGTAAATTACACACAAAATGTTAACGGATTAACGGACTTTATTAACTTCCGTTAATTAAAGCTAAAAATAACGGATTAACGTTAACGGAAGTGTGAAGTTTGTTAACGGACTAGTGGTTAACGAAGCTAACGTTTTGCATTAACTTGCCCATCTATGCTAAAAAGTAAAAACACCGTGGAAGTGCCTTTTTAGAGAACAGCCGACTATATCGACAAAGTGCGCCAAAAGTCACGCACCAAAGCCAATTCAGTAGTCTACGATAAACTTTTTTTGGATTAAAGAAGAAAAATTTATCGTGAATTATTTTTTAATTGATTTTATTTCACGACATGTGAAGGCAGATAAAAATCGGTAGAAACATAACTGAAACTGTGAGTGAAGCACAGTCACACATTGATTAATACCAGTGTCCTGTCGCCACATTAGTAGGTTAGACTGCACCTTAATTCAATTCCAATTCAATTTACATGCTGCACTTTAGAAAACCTGCCTAGACGAAGTTTATCATGCAATTCCTGAATTCCACCATGTTTGTTTCCAGTTTTACTGATTTATTCACTGTGTTGCCTTAACCAGAAAAACTGCAAAGTGATATTAGGGTCGTTGAGGCAAGCTGCCACCTCTCTACCATACAAAGGTGTAAGCACTGAGCAGCACATTATCATCCTCAATGCAGAATGTCAAGCAGGAAGATGTAAATACAGTTTGCGGTAGGCTACCTATTTTTGATTCTTTGGCTTGACTGGACCAGATTTGAACCCAAATTTTCAGCTTGGTATTCAGATGCTCTGACCACTAGGCTATACCATCTTAGCGGCATATTTATCAGTTCAATCCCAGGCCCTCAAACTGCAAGACACTGTTTTCAAGAACAGAGAAACTAAACATTTCATCAGTTTATTACTCGATGATGAAGTTTTACTGCTACAGTGCTACTTAGCTGAGGTGGAGTCCTCGAGGACGTCCTTGGTCTCAAGGACATATTTTGAAGTCCTTGGCCTTAGAAGGTTAAGCCCTTGGCCTCGAAATTTCAAGTCCTCGAAAAATGCCCTGTCCTCGGCTCGAGGACAACAGTATTTTTTGAATTGTTAAAATTTTGTAGTTCGCCAAAAAAAAAATTTGAAGATCTTTTTTTCCGGAGATCGCCTAAATTTGGACTGTAAAACCAACTCAATCTGCGTGAAAACCGATCAAAATCTGGGATAAGATCGTTGAATGTTTTTTCCAGCCTCTGAATTAGCCTCCCATTGCAAATTCCTGGCTATGCGCCTGCCAGGATCTCATATCTTTACTTATCAATAAATTTCTCCAATTGCCTAATCCTCCAGTCCTACAGAATAGCAAAACGCGAGTGGACCTTTCACTCTAACTACGAACAGCTCGATTGTAAATGCACCCTAACCTACTAACTCTACTCACGACTTCAGGAAAACTGTCGATTCGTTTGTATTTTATTGGTGTTAAAATGGTTAGGTTAAGTTATGGTGTTGCAGGCTAACTATTCGGTAGCGCTTTGGTTCCTAGTCCTGATTAAGAAGTCGATGTAAGCAAACAAAGACAGGAACTTAAAGAAAGAAAATAAGGGAGAATAGCCTGATTACGCGTTTACGAATGATTGCCTGCAAATACCCTCAGTCAAAGTGCAGTTAACACTACGCCTCAATTTTTAAAACTACTTTGTACTTTTATCAAATAATACGTACTTAAGTAGCGTTGCTTCAGACTAAAAGTACCTAAGTAAAAGTAAAAGTAGTTAAAAAAAAACTTCTCAAAAAAGTACTCGTTACCGAAAAAAACTACTTAAGTAATCTACTCAAGTAAAAGTATTTCGTTACTTTACACCACTGTGTATTACTGTGTGCATCGTCTACAGCTTGCGATATTTAATGATTACTACAAATTTGTGACTAACGTCAGTAGACTTCGCTTGAGAAGTGCTAATGATGACAAACTTTATCTACCTCTTTTCAAAAAGAAATTCGGTCAAAATTTCATAAAATAAAAAGAGGTTAAAATCTGGGATTCTTTACCAAAAAACATTAGAACTCTTTCCTTTGTAAAATTCAAAAAAAGCTGCCATCAATACGTGAAAAACAAGATCGAATAAATTATGCTTGAAAAACTTTGCATAACTTGTTAACTACTTGGATGTAAAACAGTGACTTCGCAAACCACAACTTTGAATTTAGCCAGTTGCATATGCCAACAGGAGTTTGTTGACCAGAAGACAAAAAGTCCCTTCCAGACTCCTGGTCCCTAAGTATTTATTTTTTCACTTGTTGATAGCGTAAATTAATTATTCGAAGTTGCATTTTTGTGGCAAAATAAATATCTCTGTCTCTCTCTGTCTCATCTATATCTTTTTTTTTCTTTTTTTGACGTCAATAAACAATCATGAACTTGCGCACGAGTTCACTACGGACATGCACGTTCACAAAAGATGAGCACCATTGGCTATAATGCTCTAAAGACATGTACGTTGTTTAATGATAGGCACCAATGACATGCACGTTCCCTCAAAAAATTTAAGCGTGAATGTGTTCACGTCTAAAGTGCTCATAAGCACATCAAACTTGCATGTTTCAACAGTACAGATTGCCAAATCACAAATCAGAAATGTAATGAAATGCTCGTAATCTGATAAAGAGAAAGAAACAAGCTGGTAGCTCATAAAAAAACTCTGCTGGTGGCTTCGAAATGAGCACCCTAAAGTGCTTTGTCCTATGCTCTTAATTGCTTTTTGTATTTGAAACGTGCACGTCTGAATTAGGACGGGAAAAAGTGCACTTTATATGAGCACATGTTAGAGCACTCGTGGTATATATGATATGCACTTAAAAAGAGCACCATATGTACTAAGCCTGCATGGGCATTAGCAAAGTGCACATGTGCTTTATAAAAGAGCACATGTATTGTGCACAGAAAAAGTGCACACGTACACTTGAGACTTGCCCATGTGCCGTGAGAGGTACACATATGCACTTTTAGCGCGTAAAATCTGATTCTTCCCCTTCTTGATTGAAAAGATAACTTCATGATACAACTCCTGTGTCCTTTGTCAATAATCTGGAACTGCCCTTGATATCTAATGACTTGTTTTTGTAAAGCCTGGAATGAGTTTGACCACAAACCATGGAATGGATTTTTACCATGTCAACACAGTAAAGTCATATGTTGTCTATCCTGATTGCTGGCGCTAAATACAAGCTCAAGGGATTTGTTTTGAAAAAAGTGGGTCTGTAAATTTTTACCCATGTTACAGGCCAGGCAAAAATGGCACAAAAAATAACGCATTATTGCTGTAAATGACGTGATAATTATGATGAATAACTTGTTGCATCGCTCTCAATGGCTTTTTAGTCATGTAGTAAAAACTTTCCCTGGAACTTAAAAGTCTGGTGCGGTCCGTTGTTGCAATTTGGAAAATTTAAAAGGCCTATAACAAAAGTGTGTGCGGTAGTGCCTGATGTGAATATGTGAGCGCATTTTTTTATTTAAAACCTGAAACATTTGATTGGAATTGCATATTTGGGGAGGGGTTGTAAAATACTTAATCTCTTAGTGTGCACCCAAGCAAGGGCTGGAACTACAGTTACCTACAAGTAAATTTTGTGGTAGTGTGTTTAACTTTGAGCCACTGTCTTTTTTACAAAGTGTTTGGAGGGTTTTGGGCATGCGGGTAGCTAATGTTAGGAAACTTAGTTGATCCTAAAAAATTACACAAGCGTGGAAAACTAATAACGGCTCTAGCATTCATACCTTTTCATCATTTCTAAAGAGTTATTTGGGATTTTTGAAACTAACAATAGTATTGTTTGGGTGCAAGTGTACTTTGTCAGTCTTTGATTGATAATTGCTTTTTCAATAAAAACTTTTAAGTTGAAGAACAAAACAAAAATTTTTCAATTTTTTAAGGGTTATCTATAGGTTTGGGGTTAGTTTTAGAGCAAAAGATTTGAGTTTGATTTGGAATTGGATCTGAATTAATATAAAAAGTTGATAAAAATTTTAGGTGAAATAGTCTACTCCTTATTGATTTTTCATCAATTCTGCATTAAATCTAGATCAGACCTTTTCTTTCACTTAGCATTTTAGCAATGTAATAAGTGTGGTTCTAACACTAGAAGTAATATAGGTTGATTGAATAATTTATTGTATGCCTTTTGTCATACATTCACGATGTCGAATCAAGAAAAAAATAATCATATCGCTGATAAAAGAGCGGATATTTTCTCGGAAGTAGCAAAGTCCATTTCAAGCAATGATTGGCATCAGTTTGCACGTAGATATTTATTGTTACTAGAAAGCGAAATTGATGATATTCAAACAAACTTCAAAGGATCTTTTGAGAGAAAGTACCAAATGATTTGCAAATGGTCTAACAAAGAAGGTATTAATAGCACACCTGAACGTCTTTGCCTGTTACGAAACCAGTATCAAGGCGGAGAATCTGCCCCATGTACTGATTTGCCAACAAATTCTCAATCGATAAATACGCAGCCAACACTTTCAGCAAAGGGTAATGTTGAAGAATACCTGGAAGTGGAAGAAACAGATGGTCGTAGTATGAGCAAAGTTGGGTCAAAATTAAAAACCAACATTACAATTCCAATATCTCAAAAACAGCAAAAGATTACGAAAGATATTTGCACTTCTCCTGGGAAGAATTTTAAAGTGGAACATTCTACCCCAGATTTTTATGAGCAGAATCATGCAAACAACAGAAACTACGAAGTTAAAAGTAAACCCAAAGGCCATGCTTTGGTTTTGTGCAATATCAATTTTGAAAAGGAATTCAAATCTAGAAGAGGAGCTGAAGATGACTGTAAACTAATGAGAAAGCTGTTTGAAGGTTTAGGACTACAGGTTGAGGTAAAAAAAGATTTGAAAATGGAGGAAATGTGGATTTGTCTAAAGTCTTTTGCTGAAAATAAATGCCACAAACAAGCTGATATGTGCGTTTTGGTAATAATGAGCCATGGAGATAACGTTAGAGGTGAGGGTAATGTGATATATGGGATAGATTTAAAGCCATTATGTGCTGACAAAGTTATTGGGCTGTTTAATAACGACAAAAGCCCAAACTTGATTAATAAGCCAAAAATGTTGTTTTTTCAATTTTGTAGAGGAGAGAATGCTGATAAAGGAGTGAGTCTTGATACTACAGACTCTTATCACGCTGTTGACAATAGCCGTTCGATCGAAGCAGATAGTTTTGAACGAATTCCTACGACAAGTGATGTCTTAGTTGCATGGGCTACACAAGAAGGAAATCTATCATTTCGATTTTGGTTTACCAATGCAATAGCAAATGTGTTTTCCCAACATGCTTACAAAGAGCACGTTTGTGATATGCTAACAATGGTCAAAGATGGTGTAGCGAAACGAACAGCACAAACAGGGGATCCAAAGACACACAACTGCAAAGCGATGCCCCAAGTGGAAGAAAATTTACGCAAAAAAATATACTTTTTTCCTGGCTTTCCTTGAAACTGTGAGTGAGAGTAAAAAGATCATTAAGTAAAGACATTGTAGCAAACTGTTTTTTCCCGCCCATTCCATATTCAATAGGAAAAGATCATAAAGTAAAGACATTGTAGCAAACTGTTTTTTCCCGCCCATTCCATATACAATAGGAAAAAATTGCACGTAAGTTTTTCGAAGTCGTTTGCAAGACCGGATTTAAATTTACCTGTTTCATACCAGTAATATAGTCTGAAAGAGCAACCACAAGTCGTATGTTACGAAAAAAAGTTTAAATAGCTATGTACGACTCGAGATTTAGATGCTCTGTGGTAATAACAACATTTAGTTTTTTCGCAGGTTCCTCCATAAAATTGAAGCGAGAAACTGGTTGGTTGGAAACAAATTTTTCAGATTTGTCGGAAATTCAAAGATACTTTCTTCAAACTTTTTGAATTAGATGTTTTTGTTTTGTTTTTTTTTTGCTTTGAAACGACTTAAATATGACCCTCTGTGTTTGATGCCATGGTTTCAAAAAGAGCTCAATAACGAAGAGTTAAAGCTAATATCAGAGTAGATTACCACAGCATTATAGCATCAAAAATTCAAACCTATAAAACCCAACAGTCTCTGTGTTTTACCCGTAAGTGGGATCATCAGGGGTAAAGTTAAACAACTTTAAAAAGGGCAATTAAAGTCGAATCTTTAAAGCTGAAAACCCCAAAATTAAAATTTGAGAACAAGGTCAAAATCTTCCGAGCAAGTTGCAGAGCTGCATTGAACTGGCGAATCTTGCTGGTTAGGAATGGGAATACTTTTCAGTGAATATGCTGGTTTAGTGCAGCTGTACTGCTTGTCAAGAAGTTTAGATGTAGTTCTCAAATTTTAATTTTTAGATTTTATAGCTCGGGAAGAGAAGTTGTCTTTACTAACCACAGGCGAATTATTGCCAATACCGACATGCAACTAATCATTGTCATAATCACTTTATTTACATGATTTTCTAGAACTACGCTATATGTTTTTGGCAAAACACAATGCCCTTGTCAAAGCAGCGAACCAAATATAACAAACTACTAGTTTTCATGTACAATAAAATTAATTTACGCTTTCCCTAACGTTTGCTATCACTTTAAGTTTGAATTAAAAAGAAGTAATTACGTCAACAGAAGCGATCAGACAAATTAAAAAGTGCAGTTAGACGTTGAATAAACGGACGTTAGATAAACTTTAGAAAACTTTTTCGGCCGTTTATCCTACGTTTAACTGGACTGCTTAATTTGTCTGATAGCATGACTGTGTTGACGTAATTAGATGGTTTCAATTCGAACTTATACCGACAGCAAAAGTTAGCGAAAGCATAAATTTATTTTTTCTGTGTGAAAACTAATAGTTTGTTATATTTGTTTCGATGTTTTGACAAGGCCATTGTGTTTTGCCAAAAACGTGTAGCGAAATTGTTGCAAATAATGTAAATAAAGTGATTATGATAATGATTAATTGCATGTCGGTATTGGCAATAATTCACCTTTTAGGTTTTAAGTATTGAAGTTTAGATTTTAATTGCATATTTTTTAAACAGTTTAGGTTTACTCCAGATGATCCCGTTTAAGGATGAAACAGACTTAGGGGTTCTATGGGTTTTAATTTTTAATATTTTTATTTTGTGATCATTAAAATCGTGTAAAGTTTAGTTTCTTTTTTGTGTTTACTAATTCAAAGTTTTATTTTTCTGTTTTGTTTCAGATTTCATTAAACTATTAAATACTTTCCAATTCATTACTTGGTCAAAATTTATTGCCGTTTTTTCTGCATTAGAATCTTTTTATACGAAATGAAATGTATATGTTGTGTGATAGTTTTTTGTACATGATGCGTTTATATGAAATTTTAAACGTGGTGAAACAGCCTACATTGTCAAAGTTAGCTCTACTAACTCTTTCATGATAATGTGATTGTAATATTTATTACTTTTATTTTGTTCTGATTGATTTACTATGTGCTTCCTTTCTTTGCTCATGTTCATACTTGTGAATACTCAATAACAGTATAGGCATAATACGAGAGTCGATTCCAAAACTTTTAGAATAGTTTGTTTTTTTGTGCCTTTTTGCGTGTTATTTGAAGTTAATCATTACTTTCTCTGCACATTGTTTTGAATTGTAATGTACATATCGAAACCGAATTCGATTTTGGTACTTGGTTATTTTTTTTCCTTGATTGCTAGTTAAATAACAAAAGTTTAGTTGATTTTTAAAACCAGCAGCTAACATGCTCATTACTTGTTCAACGAAAATTCAAGTGTTCAGAAACAACGCTGAAAACTGATCACCAGCTCAGTGATGAGAACCAGTCGGGTCGGGTAGAGAAAATCCTAAGCGGTTCCATACCTGCACCAGCTAACTCCAACCCTAATGCTGGCGGTCAATTGGTTCGCGATCAGATAAAATATGAAAAAATTTGAGGGTACTAAAATGAGAGGGGTCTTTATAAAACGAGGACGCCAAATTTCAAACTTTTTAACCACTCACTCTAGACACAAAAAATTTCCAGGATAGGCAAATATAAGAAAAGATACAAAACTCGGTGTACCAAAACGAGGAGTCCCCATCAAACGGAGCCGCCAAAATTCAATCTTTTTAACTAGACTGATGAAATTTTCAGAATAGGTAAATATACGTAAAAAATGAAATTGAACAAAGTTCGGGGGTACCACAATAGAGGTGCCCCTCAAATTAGAAAGCCAAAATTCAAACGTTTTGTTTGCTTAAGCTTAGCACATAAAACTCGCAGGATTGACAAAATTTGGGGATACAAAAATTGAGGGTCCTTTTCTAACGAAGACGGCAAAATTAAAATTTTTTATCCACTTAAAATAGACACATGAAACTTTCAGGATAGCTAATTATGTGACATAAAGTTATAATATGACAAAATTTTGGGGTACCATTATGAGGTCCCTCAGTAGGGTCTTACAAAATTTAAACTTTTAAACTATTCAAACTACATACATCAAACTTTCAGAATTGGTTAATATAAAATAAAGATAAAGTATGGAAAAATTTTAGGGGATACCATAATGGTTTATCCCAAATTGGGCCGCCAAAATTAAACATTGTTATCCTCTTAAGCTAAACACATGAAAATTTTAGGATAGGTAAATAAAACAAAAAGTTATGATGTGACAAACTTTGGGAGTACCAAAATTGGGGTTCTTCAATTGGGTCCTCCAAAACTTAAACTTTTTGTTATTTAATCTAAGCACATGAAACTTTTGGAATAAGTAAATATAAAGGAAAGATAGAGTATGACTAATTCCAGGTGCTACAATTGGATAGTCCTCCTCAAAAGAGACCTCCAAAATTTTTAGCAACTCAAGCAAGACAAATGAAACTTTCAAGATAGATAAAATTATGATCTGAAAAAGTTTCGGGATAACATACTACAGGGATTCTCCAATCATGTTGACACCGTCCTCTACCCATTAACTATAATAGCAAAAAAAAAATAAACCAATTGGATAGGTTTAAGGTACCAAAATTAAAGGTAACAACTTTTGGTGGACCACATTGAGGTATTAAACTACCTAAGAATTACAGCTCTCTATTACCTCAATTAGATCGCGTTTCTTCAATAAAACCGATTTCGAGCAGTATCTCTTTAAGAAGGTTTGAAAACGCCAAGGAGTTGAAAGACGCTATTGGTGGGAAGCATTGCTCAAGCCGTTAGCATTAACGCCATCTACAGGTTTCGATTTTGAGTACGGTTGGTTATGATTTCTGAAAACTCTCAACTCATAAACAATATTCCGTAAACGAACAATCGACTACTTTATGTGATTTGCTGAGGTCAAATTCACTGTAGTAACTTTTGTGCAATTGCTTTTTGCGATACTCAATATTTAGGCTTGTGTAATTTTGTTATTTTATAAAAACTTTTAATGAAATTCAAACAGTTATGCAATTACGCAATAAGAAATGGTAAAATTTTTTAAATGTTATCCCATTACAAACATAAATTATGGCAATTCTTTTAAGGGTAAATTTTTTTAGCCAACCTTGTATACTGTATGTGCAAGCAATTTTTAACAATTGGTTCTCTAAATTTAGCAACCTGCTGAATAGCATTACAAGTTAATGTTCTTTTTTTACTTGTATTTTTAATTATGAATCATGCGCTTTTGTATTAATTACCGCTGAGCTTAAGGTCCACATTCCACAACCTCAAATCTTTTTACTTGTAGTTGAAAATTTAGCTGGTTTGCTTCTTCAAATATCATTTCTGAATGCAGTGTAACTTACTGCTGAAACGAATGGCAGATTTTTTGAGGTTTTTGCGGTAAATTTGCATCTCCTTTTTCTAAAAATTAGTTTTTTAACTCAACAAGTTCATGTATCTTCGTGCAACACCGCACCAAAACGTTTTAATGTGGCGCAATAGAGTGCATATCTTGTCAGTAATTTTGTTCCCACTAAAGATTGATGCAGAGGTTTTTTGTTACCAGTTATTAACTTTTCTTTGGTTTGTTTTCACATTTGTTGTTGTTGTTGCATATTATTTATCTTTCTGTCACTGGACAGTGTCAGACGCTAACTGTTGGATGATCCACACACTTTTCATGTCGACAAGTAATTCGTGTGTGGAGAATTCTCATCTGCTATGCTTATATTATAGGAGTTTTTAGTAATCTACTGTTCTTGTGGATTTCTTCAAATTTTTGTCCTTTGAATTTGCTGCTTATTTTTTGAAACCAATTAGCAGAGATAATCATAGTAAAGCGTCTTATCCAAGGACGTAACATTGTGAACACCAACCAGCGTGAAGGTCATGCGATTTGCTGGGTCGTCCTAAAACAAAGTCTTTTGGCCTACCCTCGCGGCCTCGCTATCAATTTTATTCTTATTCTTTTTAAATCAACCTTTGATGCAGTGATATAGTTTGCTACTTTCGTGCAGAAATGTTGCTAGAGAAGTGGGTTTACGTAATGCAGCTAGAACCTATTTAGTTTAGCGGAGCTGGTAAATGTCTTCATTGATTTTACAGGTCTTATTCAATTGCTTTAAGTGTATTCTACAGTAGAGTGAAATGAGTTTCACTGCGTTAGTTGCGGATTTTTGCAGAGTTTTCGTAATCGTATAGTTACAACTTACTTGTTTACTTAATAAGTTGTGCGACTGCTCATTTAATAAGTTCTCTAACCAAAAGACAATAAAGGGACTTTCGGTGTTCGAGTCAACTGCTGCTAACTGTTCACCATAAACAGTGACTGACCTATACTGTTTTTTTGGTTTTTTTTTCTTATGATTAACGTAAAGAATGAGTGTTGAGTTAATTCCAATACTTTGAGCTTGATAGTATTTGAATGATAACCGAAATTAATGCCAAAGATTCGATTGTGATCTACAGTAGAAGCATTATTTTGCATCTGACATACAAAAGTGACTTTGCTCAAATATCTTTATAATAGTTAATCATTATAAATGCTTTGTATCTCATATTAAAAAGAAATTGGTTAATTGTTGTTAGTGACATATTTTTGAAACTAAGTATACCCTTAAAATGTGACGCGATGTCTTGTAAACTATTAAATTAGTTCTGCCAATAAAAAAATATTGTATTCGCGCTGGGTGAATTGTTGATCTTTGTCCTTTAACTCTCCCCCTCCCCCCTTCTCGCCCCCCTTATCCACTTGGTCCCCTTGCCCATTTTATGTACTTAATTTTTCATCCCTGTCTATTAGCCCACTTGGTCTCCTGTCCAGAGTTAATTTTTTTTTTCCGGTTTACCTTGGTCACAATTGCGATTATGTTTCACAATCCTATTTTGATTTTAACTTTATGTGCTAGTTTACTCAGATTTTGAATTTCGGTTTACAGGCAAGCTTAGTTTAGATTTTGAATTTCGGTTTGCAGACAAGCTTAGTTTAGTTTTTGAATTTCGGTTGGAACGTCAGCTCTGCGATGAGCGTTGGTATTACGCGAAACTCGAGTCCAGAGCAGTACGTGGCAAAAAAAAAATTGGGTCTGCCTTTTTAGCAGCTAAAGTCACGAGATGAAGACGTTAGCCTATACCGATAGCTTGGTTATTCAAATTTACCGGTTGAGTTAGCTTAATTCAGGGATCAAAATTCTTTGCATTGTGTCGACTCCTCTTCACACTGATGATGAAGTCAGTTGACTTCGAAACACGGGAATGCTCCCGCGATAGGGGGCTCCGCCTCTCCTGCGTCACTAGGGGTTGAAATGATTACCCATTTCCACGCGGAGACAGCATTAAGGTGTTGTCAAATGAAGTAGGATTGTAAGACATGATGTCTCTGTGAACTATTAAATTAGTTCTGCCTATTTCACTTCAGGAATAATTTAAGCATACTCTTGATTTATTACAATTGGCCTGCTGTATAGGACCTAACTGATGATGCCCCGCTGGGGAGAAATCGATTTTAGTAAATAAAATATAGCAGTATATAGTTTAACACTGATTTCGTATATGCCTGATCAGTGGCGCCGGGGACCAAAAGTGGGCCCTGGGCGAGCTCATATATGACGTAATTCCGGTTTTGTGAAGTCCAAAATAGATGGCAAAAATGCTGCAGTTTGGTCCGAAAAATGATGAGAAAAAAATGGTCTTCATCGAAAATTTAACGGTTTTTCCGGTCGAAATTAGGTGATCTCCAAAAAAAAGATAATAAGGTCTTCACCAAAATTTTAATGGTTTATCCGATCGAAATTAGGTGCTTTTTAAAAAAGGTTTTCAGGCTTGACATGCCGATTTCTCAGTGTCATTTCGTTGGACTCCCTCTCGAGCTTAACCAACGGCCTTCCTGAAGCCTATGGGCTTCCTAAAATCCATGGGCCCCGGGGACATTGTCCCCCCTGCCCCCTCTCGGCGGCCCTGAGCCCGATAAGCTTGTGGCTATATTATTCAATTATCCCACTGTATAGGGATTCGATCCGCTTTTTTTATTTACGTCCATTCCAACTATTGCATTGAACTTTCCTGTTTTTGAGTGCATGCGGCGTGGTAAGTTAAAGCATGCTGATTTGGGTTTTAAAAAAAGATGAAAATAAAATTTGAAAAATTATATTTACCTACAAGTGGACGATGTTTATATTAGAGTGTGTGAAAAAAAATTTTTTTTTGATTTTTTAAAGTCTCAGGTATTTAAAGGGTCCCTTTTGGAGTACAACTACGTCAAAAAAAGTTTATTAAATTTTGTTGATATTTAATGGGTGCTCAACCCCCCCAATTTGACGCACCTCTTCGAAATCAAAAAATGCTATATCTTGTGAACCAGATGAGCTAGAGATTTTATTCAACGACC